>PVNU02002542.1:1200000-1800000 GCA_003013855.2 Liriodendron chinense | reverse complement strand
AGAAGGCGTGAACCGCACGATATTTGGGTTAGGCTGATTTTTGTATTTTTTCGCTTTTTCCTGGTGGATACACCTGATTACAGGTTTGATGAAAGATACATACCATGGTGGGTCCCACAAGTCTTGATGTTTTACGCGCGTGTTTTCAGTCCCAGTAGGCGTTCCTAAAACAGAGAGCGGATTAGCTGTTTTCTAGGTAACACTTTAGTGGGTATTACCCTAGCCGTGTAGGGCCCACATTGATGTATTGTTTGTATATCCACGCCGTCCATCTTATTTTCCATCTCATTTTAGAACGTGATGCAAAACCTTAAAGAATATCAAAATCTCAGGTAAACCAAGCCACTAGAAACAGCAACGAATGACAATAGTGGGGGTGGTACCGATTCACATAGCTCAACTGGCCGACTAAGTGAAGATAGCCTCGTTTCAACACTGAGGTCATGGTATCGATTCCCATCATGGGAAGCTAACATCGTAATGTGACTAACAGGGGTGTGTGGGTGTACTAACAATGGAGTGTGTGAACTAACCCACTGAAAAAAATGACAATTAAAAACTTTTTATGGTCCACAAACGTTTTAGATCAAGCTGATCTTTGTATTTTCCCTTCGTCCAGGTCTTCTTCACATTATCAACAGCTTGGATGGAAAATAAACATTTAAAAAAACTTATGATGGCCCTTTGGAACATTTAATGGTGAGGCACTCAAACACCACTCTTTCCTGTAGTGTGGTCCACCTGAGATTTTTATCTACTTAATCTTTGGTGAAAACATTTAAAATTGTTTGGAGAAACGGATAGACGGCGTGGATATACAATTGATCATCAAGGTGGGCCCCACGGTAAGTTAACACCCACTAAGGTGTTTCCCGGGTAACACCTAATCCGCTCCCTCAAAGCAATAACGGCGTTCCGACGAAGAACTATTTTCCCTAGGCAGTTTTGGGAACTGGATTGGATTGCGTCTCCTATTCTGGTTCGCCCATACCATTAAAGTGGGACCCACTGTTTAGATCCAATCCGTCCATCTGATTCCCGCATATTGGATGGAGGATGCACCAAAAAGTTTCCAGATCAGAAGTTTCCAGCTGTTCAAATACTTTGCTCTTTCTCCTAGACCATTTCTTTTGCCTTTCTCTTTTTCTTCTAAATATCAAAGGTAAGTAATCTTAACTCTCCGATATTTCCGGTCCACCATCCATCCGTTGTAGAAGTCATCAGATTAATGGTCCAGATCACCGAATGCCGGGTCCGCTTATGTGAATTTGGACACCATATCGCCACGTGGACACCATATTCATCCACGTGACAACGTGTTAAACGCAGCTAGCTGTAGATGGGAATTTGGTGCAACTAGCTGCTTGTGGGTCCAGCCCCCATCTGGTCCACCCTGACTTGTAAATTAGGAAATTTTTCTATGGTTGGCTGTTGTTTTCAATGGCGTGGTTTATGTGCTATTCAGATCAAACAAAGTTTTGGGGCATCACATATTCCTGAGCAGACGCAATACTGACGGCTTGGATTGAATAAAACGCACCACGGTGGGCCACACACGAAAATAGTTGCACAGAAAATTCTCCACTACAGCTAGTTGCGTATGATACGTTCCAATCTGCTACTACTTTTGGGGGTCAGAGGTTCAAAGGGAGGATCGCCGAAAACAGATGTAACACATCCATAAGTGGCAACGAACCTGCTTCTCAAGATGTGATATCCACCCAAAATGTGGGTCCCACCATGAAAGACCCCTCGTTGACGAAATCAAGGACTCCACTCGCGTGCAACGCGCGGTTATAAGTATCCGTAGGACCCTGGGCTTTTTGTGGCCGTCGCAATCCACTCTACAGTTCCATTTCACTAGTCCAGTTCATTTTTAGTAGGAACTTTTACCAAAATAGCTCTAAGGAATGGCCATTTTAAGAAAATAGCTTCTTGATTCATTTCCTGCTTTTTTAAGCTTCGTGACAACTTTTTTACTTCTTCATGAATCAAAACACCCTTGTGCCTATACTTGCTTCAGCCTAGGGGAGAAGTTTCCAAGCTCTAATCCCGTTGCATGAGGTAGCTATCCTGTTGTAATTTGGCCCCAATTTAAGGCAGATCCAATATATTCATTTTCTTCATGGCTTATTACTTCAGTGTGAATACATTAACTTCAGCCTAATTCAAGTTCTTATAACCTAAACAAATGATAACAATGGTCATTCACTCTCTATTATTTTCTTGTGGTATGGTCCACCTGATCTGCAAAGGTGGCTCATTCTTTGACTCAACGACCTTTTATGAAACGCCTACTCCAAGGGATAGAGTGGATTCATCACATACCTGAATGTAAGCCCCGCAGATGTCATCCTTATGGTGTTAAGGGTCAAGGTCGAGGTTGTTATGTGTTAAGAGTTAAGGTTATTATGGTCAAGGTTGTCATGTGTTTAGAGTCTAGGTTGTTAGGGTTGAGGTTGTCAAAGTCAAGGTTGTCATGTGTTGGGGGATCTAGGTTGTTAGGGTCGAGGTTGTCATGTGTTAGGGGTCTAGGTTCTTAGGGTCAAGGTTGTCAGGGTTGAGGTTTCCATGTGTTAAGAGTATGGATTCTCATGTGTTAAGTGTTTTGGGGTTCGCCGTGATGCATGTGTGGAATCCACTTTGTCCATTTGATTCAGAATTTAATTGAAGGGTAAGGGTGAAAGAATGAGTTACATTTACATATAAAGTGGACCCTATCATAAGAAAACAATTGAGAGTGAACAGTCATCGTTATTTGTTGTAAGTCATAGAGAATTCCTATCCGATTGAAATTAACGTCTTCCGGTTGAAATAGTAGGCCACAAAGAGAATAAATGGATTGGATATTTCTTCAAGTGAGTCCAATCACCACATGATGGCCACAAGAAGCATTGTAATTTGGGCTATGAATCTTCTACCATAAGTAAAAAGCAAGTACATGGAAACTCATAAAAGCAATGGCATTTTGGTCTTATAAAAAGTAAAAGGATGTTAAGAGGCCAAATAGAAAAGAAAATCAAAGGAGAGATAATTTTCTTAAAATGGTTATAACTTAGGGCCATTTTAGTAAAAATCTCATTTTTAATTGGAGCTATACACGAATCGAGCTAGCTTGAAAAGCTCGCTCGGCTCAGATCAATTTAGAGGGTGGTTCAAGCCAAGCCAAGCTGAATTTTTGGGCTTGTTGAAAATTCGAGCCAAACTCAAGCCTGACTTGAGCTCGGCTCGGCTCGAAATCAGGCTTAGCACGGCTCAGTAGAGGCTCGATATATATATATATATATATATATATATATATATATATATATATATATATATATATATATATATATAATTTAAATTGCCCGTTCGCCCTAGCCTCCTTTTATTTTCTTCCAGTGCCCACTCGCCCGGCCCTAACCCTAAAAAAACAAAACCCACTCGCTCGCCCTCTCTGCAACCCCAGCCTGACCAGCAGCAGCGACCACCTCCGGCCGTCTGCATCATCTCTTCTCTCTCCGGCTCTCCCTCATCTCATCTCTCTCCAGCTAGGTAAGCTTAAAGCTCAGACATGCTCGAATATGCTCGAATTCATGCTCAAAAGGTTGAAGCTTGGAAAGGCTCGAATTCAGCTTGAAAGCTCGTCCAAACCCACCACCTGGGCTCAAGGACCAAGCCAAGCCAAGCTCGAACCTAGGTCACCCACTGACCAAACTGAGCCAAACTGGGCAAAGCTCAGTTCGGCTCGGCTCATGTACAGCTCTATTTTTAATGCACATCGGTCATTTTGTTAAAACAATTATCTGATTATGTGAAAGAAAAATGTCATCAATATGAATCCAGGGATCTTCCTTAAAAAGACAGATGTATTTGGGTAAGAGCGTCTTTGGGTTTTATATTTTCTTATAAAATGCAAAGCACATGAGATATTATTATCATTTTTAAGTATTTGTTTAAATTAAAATTATGGTTCACATATTAATGGTTAAATAAACAAAGTAAATTGTAATCATTGCATTTTCATATTATAAAACTACTATCTTTAATATGATTTTTTAAGAAAAACAAACAATGTAGCAAACTTATCATTATAGCTAAATGTAAGTGATGTCACCATTATCATACTTAGGTCCCTACTTGTGGCTCAATGTTAAACTCACAAGGGTTTCAATAGATAGGACATGGGTTCAAGTAGCCATTGTGGTGTGTGGGTGTGGATTAGTGTGTGCATTGAAAAAAAATATAAACTGACATCTTCACTCACTTTAATTTACTATTGTAATTGAAAAACCAAACCGACCTTAAAAGAATATGTACTCATTTCACTATTTACATTGTAATTGGAAAACCAAACACGCTTTAAAGGGTGTTTGGTTTTTCATCTACATAAGCATTTACTAGTAAATATGCAATGATCATTTACTCATGTCAGTCTCTGGAGATTGATGTTGACCATGAGTTAAGCTTCTCATTTCACGGCATTGAATTCTCACAATTTTCACATATAACAATTGTGGTGACACCATAATGTTTGTATCTTATCTGCGCTTACCATCTGTTCTGCCAACTCATTTTAGGGTATGGGCCCAAAATTGAGTCAGATTTGAAGCTCAAGTAGACCACACCATAGGAAATGTTGGACGTCATTAGCCCCCTTATTTCTTGTGGTCTGGGCCACTTGAGCTTCTAACTTGCCCTTTTTTTTTTTCTTTTTTTTTTTTTTGCATGCCCTATAATGTGAGGATAAATGGATGGATGGCATAGATCACATATAAACATCACTGTGGGATCCCTGAATTTTGACAATACCAAATCTTCATGGATTAGATGCATGGTGGTGCTGTTTTCCAAGTGTAACGCAGTGCAAAACTAATTATTAGTTATTTACTCTTATTTATATATGTCATTAAAAAAACAAACACCCGTATAAGATTATAACATTAGTGTGAAGATTTGAAATAAAAAAAGCAACATTACATTTCAATAATGATTTGACATTAAAGTAGCCTAATTACTATAAGCATAAACATAGACATGTAATTGGTGAAAGAAATAAGCTTAAGAGAGATTCAAAACTCAAGCATACCTAATCACAAGAATCCAGAATTGAACGCATAAAAGTCAATTGAGCCACACCATAAGTTTTGGGTATGGCTGATATTTATTTCATTTCTTCGTCCTCATGGCAACGGTAGGATGAAGGGAACCTCCAAAACTGGTATGGCCCATTTCAGTTTTGGATCACGCTTATGTTTGGCCCCATGCCATAAAATGGACGGTCGAAATGGATGTAACACAAACATTAAGGTGGGCCCCACAGAGCCCGTACGTTCACCTGAAATCTCGAGAATGTGGGCCCCACCATGAACAGCCTATGGTGACAAACTCATGAGGAGAGGGCCTACCTAATCCGTTGGGTGTGATCTTCATCGTGGGGCCCACCTTCCACGCGTGTGAGATGCCTCCTTCACACGATGACACATCAGCACGCGTGCATGGATTGTAACGAGGTTGAAGTACGTACGTAGCTTTGGGGGACACGAGAAGAAGCGGTGTGAGCGTTTGTCGACGAAAGAAAAAAGATGGATTTGCTTTCCAAAAATCAATCTAATTCCGAAGCAGAAAGACAGACGACTCGTGAGTTGTGCTGACGGCTAAGGCGGTGTGAAACGCACCTTTCGTGGGCCTATGCAAGACGCGTGAGCCCGGGCGTGTGTAATTATAAAAGCTATAGTCCCTGTAAGGGAATCGCGCGACTGTGATTGTTAAAAGGTCTTGATCATCACACGTGCCAAAAATTCACTCGTGTTCGATCGAAAACATTCATCAAATAGAAATTCTCTATCCAATGGATTTCACTGCATCACTCAATGTGTAGGCAACGATACATTAAATATTGGACGGTTCAAATTCAACGTTCTTTTTCTTCCCAGAACATGTTTAGAGAGGCATGAATTTTGACTCATGAAATTCCCAAACGTTAGATTTCATCTTATGATTGGAAAAGTGGTATCATATATTTGCTATTCTTGCAAAAATGTATGCGAAGCCCTTTCTAAATCTCAGTCGCTCGTGTCACTTTTTCATTACCTCGAAGGAAGGAGGAAGACGGAAAGTGAAAAGGGCAGTTGGGTTCTAGAAATGCGAGTAGTACTCGCGAAGGAGCACTTGCAAATGATCTCCGGCCCACACATGATAACATTGTAATTGTGTGCTAGATCCAGACCGTTCACATCACGACCACCTCAGTCTACATATTCATTTCATTAAATCGTGGCCTTTGAAATGTAAAATTGCACAATATAAGGACTTCTTTTAAACCGTTCTTTTTCCCCTACAATCTCGGCCCTACGTGATGATTGGATTAACATGATTTCAGGGATTGGAATCTATATAATGGGCCATAGATTATAAACGGATTGGATCTCGAACACGTGTCACTTTTTTACATGTCCTGATTATGGCAATCGAAAGTGAGGGATGCGTTTGGCGTTGTTGCCTTGGATTTAGATACTTTGGAAGTGCTGCCAAGGGTGCTTTCAATACAAGCAGATTACAGCTAATGTACTCCATTCAAAGTCAGACAGAATCTCACTCATCTTGAAAATGACGACTGAAGGCGTCGTTCTCTAGCCTGCAAGGATCTGATGGGCCCCACACATTAGGGGCCCACACGCCTGAACGAAATCGGGGTTGGTGAATAGCCGCTTAGTTCTAGGTTTCTTGCAACCCCCAATCCTGTTCACACGTTTGCCTATCTGGACCGTTATGTAGATTGGACACCCTTTGGACAGCTGTTGTAGCCTAAAAAATCTCATTGGGCAATGATCCTAACCATCCAATAAATTGCCTTTTTTTCTGTCGTTATTGACCCTCCATGTAAGGATCTTCTAGAGACTTGAAAGCTAGAAGCGTGGGGCTGATGTTGGGGTTTATATGCGGCCCATCCATGGTGTAGAAGTAGGACATACATTGAACGGTGGCGATTGATGTGCAGGGGATGTAAGGCAGTGACCAGACACCTCATGTTCATTGGTTTTGGCAAGTGAAAATATTCATTAAAAGGGTGAATGAATATGAAATCTTGGCCGTCCGATTGATAGATCACCTATTACTCGAACATAGCCTAATTTACGTGCCATCAAACGTGAACAAATGATCATAAGAAGGCAAGGTCTCGAGGTAGGGTGGGACCCCTGACTGTGGGGCTCACATTGATGTATGTGCCTTAAATCCAAACCGTCCAACCATTTTGAACGCTCATTTTATCGGACGACCCCAAAAATGAAGATGACTCAAATCTTAGGTGGACCCCACCACAAGAAACAGTTGTGATTGAATCTCCACCATTAAAAACTTCATGACCTCCACCGGAATGTTTATTTGCTATCCAACCTGTTTATAAGTTCAGAAACACCTAGATGAAGAGTAACACGCAAATATCATCGTGACCCAAAGCTTTTGGGGCCCACAAGAAGTTTTTAATTGTCAATCAGCACTGTTTCCTGTACTATGGTCCATTGGAGATTTGGAACTGCTTCGTTTTTCTGGATCATGCCCTAAAATGAGCCTTCAATACGGATGGACGGTGTGGATGTAGTCACATACATCACCGGTGTCTCACTGAATCCTCTCCCCTCAAGTCCAACTGGTTGGACCAGAAGTCATGTTCCACCCAGTGGATAACCCTAAACCCATTGAGTGCATGCGGAATCCGACACTTTTAATTCGTGGGCCCCACCATAAGAAACACCTAGTAGAAATATCAGCTCCCATCTACTCACTGAAGTGGGGCCACGCCATAGAAACACTATATCTAGCATGTTGTCAGCCATTGGTTGCAACTTGGGTGGGTTAGGTCAAGCACAACCCAACCTTACTATGATAGCATACCGAGTAAACTCTCTGCGAACGGTCCAGTTAGGGAATTTATGTGGCCCACTGATGTGTATGTTTTATCCACGCCATTCATTCATTTTAATATATCATTTTAGGGCATGAGCCCAAAAAAAGAGGTGATTGAAGGCTCAAGTGGACCACACCACGAGAAGAAATGGGGATTGAAAGCTTACCGTAGAGAACTTCGGGGACAGGCGCGACTTGGGTGAGACCCAGAACCAGCAATGTGGGTGGGACCCCGAACCTAGGGCCCACCTGGATGCATTCCCTGCATATCCATGCCGTCCATCTGTTTGTTCAGATTATTTTAGCACTCAGTCCCAAAATCGAAGTGCATGAAAATTTTAAGTAGACCACACCACTGGAAGCAGTGCTAATTGAACGCCTACCATTAAAAACTTCCTGGAGTCCACCATAAAGTTTACTGACCATCCAATTCGTTGATAAGGTCAAGTAGACAGGGATGAAAGGAAAAAACAAATATCGGGTCGATAGAAAACTTTTGTAGCCCACAAAAGGTTTTTAATGGCCATTAACCAGTGTTTCTAATGGTGTGGTCCACAAAAATTCTTTATCTTCTTTATTTTTGGTTTCATGACATAAAATAATCCTTAAAAGAAGATGAACCGTCTGGATATACGATTCATACATAGAGGTGGGCCCTATGTTCAGGTCCCACCCACATCGCTGGTTCCGAGGTCTCACCCAAGTCGCGCCCTTCGGGAACACATAAGTTTTCAACGGCGGGATTTCAACCCCCATTGCTTCTTGTGGTGGGGTCTCACCCAAGTCGCGCCCTTCGGGGACACATAAGAAGATGCACTAAAATGATCTGTCAAAATGAATGGACAGCTTACGTGGACATGTATACATCTCCGTGGGCCTCAAAGATCCCCTAACAGGACCTTAGTCTATAAGACCAATCAACCGAAGGTTAAAGATTTTCATGTTGAGCCCAAGACACCCTCAAAATTGTTGGAAACGGACGCCTCAAACAATATGCACATACGCTCATGATGGAGATCAGACAGCGAGGTCGCTGGACTGATTTTGGGTTCTGTTGACCGGTCGGCAGGGGTCGATGGTGAGCTCCTACCGGTCGACAGGTCTCCTTGTTGTAACGGGGTTCTTGCGTGGTTTTACGCAAGGAGTTTCTATTTCCGTTTTTTCTCCTATTTAACGAGTGTATTACGGGACTAGAGGTATCCTAGATTGGAAAGGGGATTGAAAGATGTTCTAGGTAAGAGAAAGAGCTTGAGAAGAGGGTTTTCTTCTTGGGAAAGCTTGGGTTTCTCTTGTGGGCTTGTGATCTTGGGTTTTAGGTTTCATCTCTTGTAACTTCTGATATTATAGTGAATTGGTGTCGCTTTGTGCCGTGATTTTTTACCCGTGAGGGGTTTTTCCACGTTAAATTCAGATTGTCTATGTGTGGTTAGTTGCATGCATTGTGATTGCATCGTGTTGCTTGTTTGATTCAATTTGCTGCTGTGTGTTTGGCTTTGCTTCCGTTGCCGGCCCTCCTATCCCAACAACTGGTATCAAAGTGATCGTTGGGATGTAGCAGAAATTCGAATCTGAGACAAGAGTATGACATCGAGCATGAGGTTCGACATAGAGAAGTATTCGGGGAAAAAAAAATTTGAACTTTAGAAGGTGAAGATGAAAGGCCTTCTAGTTCAGTAAGGATTACAAGATGTACTCCTTGGAAAGCGACCGAAGGCTACGAAAGAAGGAAAGTGGAAGAAGATTGATGAAAAGGCCAATGTATCAATCCAATTGTGCCTGACAGATGAGGTCCTGTATAATGTCATGAAAGAGAAAACTGCAGCTGAAACATGGGCGAAGTTGGAGAATATCTACGCGAAGAAATCTCTGAAAAATCGCATATATTTGAAGCTTCAGCTGTATAATTTGAGGATGGCGGAGGGGGCCGATGTTGAGAGCCACATCAACAATTTCAATAGGCTTATTTACAAGTTGATGGATGTAGATGAACCGATGAAGGACGATGATCAAGCGTTTATCCTGTTGAATTTTCTTCCAGAATTATATGAGTCGCTTAAGGACTCGTTGTGCGCAGGTAGGGAGACTATTGGCGTGGAAATCGTTATCTCAGCCCTTCAGGCGAAGGCAATGAGAAGGAAAAGCGGCGGCGTGGGTCCCTCTACGGATGATGTACTGATTATGAGGGAGACAAATTTTAGCGGGGCGAAGGATCTCCGTCATTGAAATCTAAATCAAAGGGCAAGTGGAGGTACAAGGTGAGATGCTGGAATTGTGGGGAAGAAGGGCATGTGAAGAGGGATTGTTCGAATCCCGAGAAAAGGCAGAAGAAATCTAGAGATTCTTCTAGGGAAGTGGCCAATACCATAGAGGACGGTGGTGATGTATTGACTGTAACCGGCATAAAGTCTCTTGGTGCAGAGTGGCTCTTAGATTCAGGCGCATCATGTCATGTATGTCCTGACCGAAGTTCATTCATGTCATACAAAGAGTATGATGGTGGATCAGTTGTTGTGGGTAATGGGCTATGCTCGCAATGTGGTGGGGATTGGTTCGGTGCGTATTAAGATGTTCGATGGAGTCGAACGGATCCTTGAAAGTGTGAAGCGTGTCCCTGAAATGAAGAGGAATGCGACATCTCTTGGTGCACTCGAGGTGAAAGGGTGCAGGATCATTGGTTATGATCGGTATTGTAAAGTGGTGAAGGGAGCACTTGTGATGATCAAGGCACGGAGGTGCGGTAATCTTTACAAGGTGATCGGGAGCACAATTCATGGTGGAGCTGTGGAATCGGCAGTGGGATCCACGGTTGTTCATATGTGGCAAGAGAAAAAGGGCCACATGGGAAGAGCAACAAGGCGTGTGAAGATGCATGGGTAAAGTCGATGGGGCATGAGAAGCGACGGAACTATAATGATGACGAAGTAGAGGTGGAGGTTATGCGTGACAAGGTGGTGCATGATGATTTGAATCATGATGGAGTTTGTTGGAAACGAACGCCTTAAACAACATGCACAGACGCCACTGACCGATCAGTCACAGTGAAGATCAGACAGCGAGGTCGCTGGACCGATTTTGGGCTCTGTCGACCAGTCGGCAGGGGTCGTGGTCGGTCGACTGTGAGCTCCGGCTGGTCGACAGGTCTCCTTGTTGTAACGGGTTTCTTGCGCAATTTCGCGCAAGGACTTTCTATTTCCGTTTTTTCTCCTATTTAAGGAGTGTATTACGGGACTAGAGGTATCCTAGATTGGAAAGGTGATTGAGGGAGGTTATATGTGAGAGAAAGAGCTTGAGAAGATGATTTTCTTCTTAGGAAAGCTTGGGTTTCTCTTGTGGGCTTGTAATCTTGGGTTTTAGGTTCCATTTCTTGTAACTTCTGATATTATAGTGGATTGGTGTCGCTTTATGCCGTGGTTTTTTACCCGTGAAGGGTTTTTCCACGTTAAATTCGGATTGTCTATGTGTGGTTAGTTGCATGCATTGTGATTGCATTGTGTTGCTTGTTTGATTCAATTTGCTGCTGTGTGTTTGGCTTTGCTTCCGCTACCGGCCCTCCTATCCCAACAAAAATAACCTAACCTAAAGTTGGGCCGAGTGAGTCGAATTGAGCTTAAGCACAACCCATGTTACACCCTTAAATTACCCTATATTTCTATTCTTATTGTGTTTGATAATGAAGAATATTTTAAAAATGAAAACCATAAAATGCTTATTTATTTCCATAAAATCTAATTTTTATGGTGTTTGAGGAAAATGAAGCATAGGATACATTTTGATTTTTCAAAGTTTCACGAGAAAATCATACCCAAAAGGAGTCAAATCGATATATGAGGTTGTGAAAGGAGGTGGTTGCATGTGCCTTCTCTATTTAGTTTTTTTCAAAGTTTTTCAAGAAAATTGCATTTCAAAACAAACCCCAAAATCATTATTATAAGCTACGATTTTCATTTTTATAGGATCTATGTTCCTTTTTCATATCCACATTCTAGTTTTCCTTCATCCAAACACATTATAGATTTCAAGAATCATGAAATGAGGTTCTTCTGTGAAGTATTAAAATGAAAAAAAAAAGTAGTGTGTGCATGCACAAAGTACATATTATTATTAGTGCACTTTTCTATGGCATATTAGTGCACCTTATTTGTCAATTACATAGGTCAGTGAGTTTAGGTATTGGTTGAGTCCAAAGACGATGAAGACCAAAGACTCAAAAGGACCAGCTACATCAAGGAAGAAGAAATAGGTAAATCAAAAATGTCTTGGTGAGCTAAAACCCTTGAACCAAAACCAAAACCAAACCTCTAGATGCCTTGACTCAATAGGCATATTTTTAGTCATCTTAGAATGGCCTTATGTATCCCAAAAGACCACCTAGGGGAATGCCTAAGAAGTTCATGAGCTGTTGTAAAAATACAACCCAAAAATAGCAGATCTCGAGTGTTGTCGGCTGACCGACAGGTTGGCCGACCAACTAATAAGGGCAAAAAATGGACAGAAATAAATTAAATTCCAGAACTTAATTCGGCTGACCAAGTTCCAAAATCAATTGGCCGATGGCTCTCTATCGGCTGACCAACAGCCTTGATCGGTCGACTGACAACTAGCCGTTGGCTGTCATTTTCTAGACGTTGAAGCTTTTTCTATATAAATGGAGTTTGACTTTTAGGCCATTGATAGAGAGATTTTAATACATTAGAAGCCACTCACATTGCCCACATCATTAAGCTTCAATCCTAACCATTCCAAGTCATCTTCTTTGTGCTTGATCACAAGTTTGAACATTCAAACACTCAATTAAAAATGGACGTGCTCTTTCTTAATCTCTAAATATCTGTTGGGGTCCCAAAAGTCAGTACCCTCTAAAACAAATCGACTGGGCACGTGCTTCGAGGAAATTCCACAAAACACTACCCGACGCACCCAAAATACCCAGCTTTGCAAAGGATCCAGTACTTAGCCATTTTTTTCGGTGGACCCCACGGATCACCGTGATCGAAACCCACCAGAATCAAGCGGGGCCATCCTTCATGAATTATGATAAGCAGTGCATGGCGATTCACCGGGAAACGGGCCCCACAGGCCCTCCGTTTTGCAAAACCCAAATTTGCAAAACACGAGTACGTCAAGCGCACCCAATTATTCAGCCTGACGCACCCTTAAATTCATGAAAATTCGACAAGTGGTTTAGGATGTATTTCACCTCTGACGCATCCGAAAAATAGCTTGACGCATCCAAAAGATACTTCCGACGCGTCCGTAAATTCAGGAAATACGTAACAGCAATTTCAGGGTGCATTGTACCCCAACGCACCCTAAAATTGTCCGACGCACCCATAAAATCACGAATGACCAGCGTGGCATTTTTTGGATGCATTGTACCTCAACGCACCCGAAAATAGTCCGACGCACCCATAAAATCAGCACATCTCAAAATCTCATTTCGGGGTGCGTCAGAGTCCCCACGCGTCCATTTAAGGGTGCGTCAAGGTATTTTTGGGGTGCGTCATACGTGGCAGGTCCTCATTGGTTGTTGTCCGGTATTCTCGGGTATAAATACACCCCCACTATTCATTTGTACAGATTACGAGAGAGAGAGAGAGAGAGATTATCCCCTGAGTATCTGAATTTTACCGCCGGAAACCCTCGCCGGAATCCCTTTCCGACAGCCGGAAAACTTTCCTGGTGACCGGAATTCTTTTCCGATCGCCTGTATCTTCCACCGGAAGGTCACACCGGCCAACACCACCGCAGGTCCGAACCATAAAAAATCATAAGTACGATTGCGCACCTAAAAATAGGTCGACGCATCCAAAAAACTGAACAAAAAGCGGACATGTATTTTCAGGGTGCATTGTACCTCAACGCACCCGAAAATGGTCCGACGCACCCGAAAAGTCAGCAAAATGCGGATTTGTATTTTTGGGGTGCATTGGACCCCAACGCACCTGAAAATTACCCCACGCATCCATAAAATCAACATAATTCAGATATGTATTTTCAGGGTGCGTTGGACTCCCACGCACCCGAAAAATCAGCCAATTTCGGAACATGTTCAGGAGTGCACCGGACTCAATTTTAAGTGTTTTCAAGTGCCGTTTGAGCCTATCTTGGGTATTTCGAGCGTTCCGGACGCAATGGAATGGTCAAATAGACGTTCCAGGACCTCTAAATGAGTAGAATTGCACATCTTCAAAGTTCGATCTGATTCGACACGATGAACGAAACATCTTCTCGAAAGGGACGTCGCCAACATCCAGGACTATGCGAACATGTCATCATTTGTATCTACTGTAAAGATGTGACCCGATTTGAGCCGAAAGCTAGATAAACGGGACTATGGTTATCACAGTAAACCATACCAAAGAGTTTCAACTCACTACAAGACAATTGTTATGAACTGCCACAACACAACAGTCGATGCCCTACCCATTAAAAACGGCATCCGTCGGTTGGGCTACGCAGGTATACACAACTGCAGAGTGGACTTCCCGAGGTCACCTGTCCATACATTGACAGGCGCAGGCCCAGAGTCGTCCTTCTCAGTCATAAACCCTGATAGTCTCAGCCCGGATCTCCGGCCAAAACATGGGACATAGACATCTGACTAATACAAAGATGGTTCAGTCCATAACAAAACAAATACAGGTCTCTATGACCACAAACTCTCAGACCTATAGTCCCTGCTGACTAGTCTTTTGCCTTTTAATCAAGGGTCATCGATCATTCGATGTAATTAAGGGCTCGTGCCAGATCACGGCCTGGAATGTACAAGATCTCAGGATCTCTGGAATAAAATTCGCCTTGCGATATCTCTCCTTGTGTACTTTTATGAATGTTTTGTGATTGTCTACGAATGTTTCCATTATTCAGAACCCCAGAGCAACAAAACACAACATTTCAAGAAAATGTAATCGTATTCATTTTCTAGTTCTAACAAACTGGCGACTCTGCTGGGGATCGAACCCAGAATCTCTGGTTGTATCTGAATATAGAAACGCTCTAAGATTAATTACTCACCAACATGAATTTACACATAGGAAAATTACCGCGAGGCATAATGTTTCGGCGCCCTCGGGCGCCAAACTGGCGACTCTCAACGGGAACGTTCTTCCCTTCATCTTTAAGGCAATAGACGGTAAATCAAGGGTTTTCAAAACCACAAGCTTCCACAACTACAAGTATTTGTCTCCTTCTTGCTTATTTTGTCAGTTTATGTACTGCGATCGATGGGCTCATACTCCCGACCGCACTTGTGAACTATTCTAAAGATTTTTATGACACCGCAGAATTAGCAAGATAGTAACGCAGACAGAAGAGATGGTATGCTCGATGACAAGTTCGTGCACCTTCCTTGCCAACGGAGGTTTCAACTTCCCTCGTTTCACCGCAACCGCAACTGCTAGCCCAGGCTCAGAATGGCAGTTGGTTGAAACCCGGAGGCAGAAGAAAGAACAGAAGAAAACTGCCATCCTAGCTGCATATAGGAAGGCGAGCGTTGTGAAATCTCGCCCCGTGATCAAGAAACAGTGGCAGCCGAAGCAGGGGCAGAAGATCCCTATCAATGGCCAGGTCATATCAACCAAACCAGCAGTACCCAAAATGACAGCCGAGCAGTTTTCGCCGTTATCCAAGGTCGTCTGCACCTGTCGAAAACCCATCAGGTCCGCACATGCGAAGAAAGCCAAGCCTATGACGACCCTTGAATCGAAGCAGAGGTCACCTCAGGAAATCCCGTCAGCGCAGGTGGTGATGGTACAAATAGCTGAAGGAGAAGAAGAAGGACCATATGAAGTAGAGGAATTGCCCCCACTCCAAGACCAGATCGACAGATTGGTAGAGGCTAACCGCGAGACAAATGATCGGATGAGAGCTATTCAGGAAGCCTTGGCCACCCTAATAGCACAGAATGCCACCAGAAGTATCGTGCCACCCACCCGTCAATCGGCAGAAGAATCCCAAGGGGCAGCAGAAGGCCCAACTGAGCATGAACCGCCTGCCCAATGTCGGATCACGCCGATCGAGCGCGCACCACTTTCCACATCTCACGTATCGCGAGAAGAGTTATCCCAAACGATAGCCCATATGATGCAGCAAGAAAAAGAGAAAGAAAAGAGGGGCAACTACAAATATCGGGTCCCGTACCCACCAGAAGTGGAAGAGGTACCGTTCCCAGCCAATTTCAGATGCCCCGACTTCAGAAAGTTTGATGGCAGAGGATCGCCAGAAGAGCACATCACCCACTTCTTGACTACGTTAGGAAATTGGTCCGCAGTCCCGCAATATTGCATGCGGTTGTTTGGATCTACCCTGACAGGGAAGGCCTTTCAATGGTACATGTCGTTACCTGCCGGCTCTATAAGGACATGGGAGCAAATGCAGGATGCTTTCATCTCCAAATTCTTCGCAACCGAGAGGGAGATCTCATTGACGGACCTAGCATTGGTTAGGCAGAGGAATGGTGAACCAGTCGAGAAATTCATTGATCGATGGGGAACTACGGCAGCTCAATGTCGTGAATTACCCAGTGAAGGCGAGCAGATGAAGATGTGCCTGAGGGCTCTAGACCCCATGATCTCGTACGGACTGTCAGGTAACACCTTCAGCTCCTTTCGCGAACTAGCAACGAAAGCCCATCTGGTGGAAGAAGCAGCTTCCCGGGTAAACTTTAGACCTGAGAGACAGAAGAGAGAGACAGGAAGAGTGGTAGAAACCCACCAGGTCGACAAGATCAAGGAACAAAAAGATCGAAAACGTCCCGCCGTCGATCATAGGGCGGAAGTGAAGACAGCAGTCACACAAGACAAGGGTAAAAGACCCTACATACCCAAACGCGTATCGATAGCAGAAAGAGAAAAGGCTAATGGTCCATATACATTCGATATGGCCGATCTAGTCCCGATCATGGAACAATTGGTCGAGGAAGGCTTAATGCGTTTACCGGAGCCCGTTCGTCCCCATGAAGTTGGACAGGGTAAACGATCCCAGATACTGCAAATATCACCAATGTGTTAGCCACAAGACAGAAGATTGCTTCTCCTTGAAAGGAAGGATACAAGGGTTGATCAATCAAGGGGTTATCAGCATGAAGGTACCCGAGACAGCAAGGGAGACGGCCGGGACAATTTCAGCAATTTCAATAGAAGAAGGTAGCAGTCACCTAACGACCTCATTCCCCGAGCCGCAGGAGCCGTGGACTCTAGTCAGTAGCAAGAAAAGACTCGAGAACCGACGAAGGCTCGTTAACCAAAAAGGAACAGGGGGAGAGGAAAGAGAGGAATACCACAGAAGCGACCCATGATGAGCATGGCATATTGCGAAATGGTGTCGTTCACCGAACAAGCACCGGCCGAGGAAACCTCACAAACAGTCGAGGGAGAAGTTAATGCGGTCATCTTACGATCAGGAAGGCAAATGCCTGACCGTACCCCTCCGAGACCAGACGACCCAATGCAAGAAGATGGTGCCCGCGACAGGCCGCAAGGGAGACCTTATGTACAAAAGTTGAAAGAAAAAGTTGGTGAGGCCACGACTAGTCAGCCAAGCCCGAAACCAGTAGCATATGATGTTGTGGCGCACTTACGAAAGGTTCCCGCCCGGCTAAGTATATACGATGCTTTGTGTCTCTCGAAAGTGTATAGAGAAATGTTAATTAATGCCCTACTTGACAGTGAAGTCAGGGAAACTATGATGATAGAGATAGAAGGAGAAATGAATAATACAGACAAATTTTGGGAGGGGTATACGCCAGTATCACAAGTCATGCATGTCGATCATCCCTCAACAATCACTTTTTCAGAAGAAGACCGCACGATCGAATTAATAGACCACAACCGTCCGTTGATGGTCACAGGTACAATCAGGGACACCGAGATCAAGAGGTGCATGTTGGACGACGGGTCTGCCGTGAATATTATGCCATTGAAGACATTACAGAAGCTGGGTTATAGGCAATCAGCGCTACGCCCGAGTCTCATGATGATTCAAGGGTTCAACCAAGACAGTCAACGTACACTGGGATCAATCACAGTGATGTTAGAGATCGAAGAATTGACGACGAAAGTAACATGTCAAGTGATCGACGCGGTGACAACATACAACCTTCTTTTAGGAAGGCCCTGGCTCCATCAGAATCGGATAATCCCTTCGACGTATCACCAGTGTTTCAAATATAACAGGGATGGTGTCCAATACAGGGTAGCAGCAGATCCGAAGCCATACACGATAGCTGAGTCATTCTTGGCTGACTGCGAAATATTATGACCCGGCCGAAAGCAATAAGACCAGCAAAAAGTCCGACATAAAGAAGAAAGGACAAGAGGCAGAATCTCGAGTTGAGAAGTGTGTACAGAAAAGTAAACCTCAGCTCATCACTCAGGGAAGATCCCAATGTCAGCAGAAAAACCAACCTCAGCCGATCACGAAAAAATTTTATGTGGTACCGCAGCATCTGCGTCAGCCGGGGCAGTCCGTGTTAAAATTAATTTCAGATCAACACATGAGTGTACTCAAATCCAGCTTCAATATACCTATACCCAAGATAGGAAGAACCAAGCCATTTCCAAAAGCGCCAAGCCAATTCATCGTGCCGTCGCGAGATGCCACCCAGAAAGATATCAAGTTCCATTCAGGGCCAAGCCAGCCAGTACCATCAGAGGGGAAAGAAGAAGGAAGAGGGTCTGCTCAATCTCGACCAATAGAAGAGAAGAGGTATAGCAAAGCCAGCCGGAAGATTATGAGGAACATGGGATTCTTCAGTCAAGGCTCAGACACAAAGAAAAGACTGCTAGCTCCATTTGAAGAATATAAGCAAGTATACAGGAACGGAGAGGGTCTAGGAGCGAAGGCGAGCGTAAACATGGTAACCATTGTCCCGGTAGAAGGAATCCAGTCGCAAGATTCTATCGACATAATCCAGCCAAGTGTCGCACCCGTGCAACTAGAAGACGGTGGACAACCAACGATTGATGAACTCGAAGAGGTGAATTTGGGCACCATCGAAGAACCCAGGAATACATATTTGAGCAAGAACGTCCCAGAAAATGAAAGAGAGAAATACATACAATTATTAAAGGAGAATAAGGACATCTTTGCCTGGACATACTCCGAAATGCCCGGGCTCAGTCCGGCAATCGCCATGCACAAGCTAAGCATCATGAAAGAAAAGAAGCCAGTGAAGCAGCCACAACGACGGTTCCATCCTGATGTTGTACCTAAGATTGAAGAAGAAATCAAAAAACTAATCCAGGCTGGATTTGTTCGAGAGGTGAAATACCCCCGATGGATTTCAAACATTGTGCCAGTCAAGAAGAAGAGCGGACAGATCCGAGTTTGCGTCGACTTCCGGAATCTTAATGAAGCCTGCCCGAAAGATGATTTTCCTTTGCCAATTCCAGAATTGTTGATTGACAGCACAACGGGATATGCAGTAATGTCCTTCATGGACGGGTACTCGGGATACAATCAGATTCGCATGGCCCCGGAAGATGAAGAAGCTACAGCCTTCCGCACAACCCTCGGCATCTACTGTTATCGCGTAATGCCCTTCGGATTAAAGAACGCAGGGGCAACATACCAGCGCGCAATGCACGTTATATTTCAGGATATGATGCATAAACACGTCGAATGCTATGTAGATGATCTAGTCGTAAGGTCGGCTGATCACGAGCAGCACAGAGAACACCTAAGGCAAGTGTTCCAACGGTTGCGCAAGAAAAGTCTCCGTATGAATCCACTAAAATGCGCGTTCGGAGTCGCGTCTGGCAAATTTCTAGGCTTCGTGGTTAGACACAGGGGCATAGAAATCGATCCCGCAAAGATCAAAGCCATCATAGAAATGCCGCCTCCGAAGAACCTGAAGCAATTGAAGAGTTTTCAAGGCCGCGTAGCATATTTGAGGAGATTCATCTCGAACTTGGCTGGTCGTTGTCAACCATTCTCCCGCCTCAACAAGAAAGATGTTAAGTTTGAATGGGACGACGCTTGTCAGAAGGCCTTCGACTCTCTAAAAGAGATGCTTGGGAATTCGCCAGTCCTTGCTGCCCCAATCAAAGGAAAGCCACTGATTCTGTACATCGCAGTAGGTGATAACTCACTGGGGGCACTCCTGGCACAGAAGAACGAAGAAGAGAAGGAGAATGCACTATATTACTTAAGCCGCACGCTGGTAGGGGCTGAATTCAACTATTCAGCAATTGAAAAGACATGCCTTGCTCTCATTTTTGCTGTAAAGAAACTGAGGCATTACTGCCTCTCACACCAAATAACGTTGATATCCAAGGCGGATCCGATCAAGTTCCTTATGAACCGGCCTATGCTGTCTGGGCGTTTAGCTAAATGGGCCCTTCTCCTCTCCGAATTCGACATCACATACATCCCAGCCCGGGCTATTAAAGGACAAGCGATCGCAGATTTTCTCGCTGCGCATCCAGTCCCGAGCAGCGAAGAAATGGAATGTGACCTCCCAGATGACCAGGTTATGATGATTGAAAGACCACGGTTATGGCAGATGTACTTTGACGGAGCCTCTAGGTCGACAGGGGCAGGAGCGGGGGTTATATTTATCAGCCCACAGGGAGATTTGTTGCCCTACTCGTTTACAATCGTGCCAGCCTGCACCAACAACGAAGCCGAATATCAAGCCCTCATCATTGGGCTACAGCTCGCATTAGAAATGCGAATCAAGGTAATACAGATCTATGGCGACTCCAGACTAGTCATCGGACAGTTGACGACAGAATATGAGGTCCGCAAACCTGAGTTGTCACCTTTCTGCCGCCAAGCGCAGTCACTGTTCGACCAGTTTCGTGACAGCAGCATTTCACATATACCGAGACAGGAGAATGTGCAGGCCGATGCATTGGCTAGCCTAGCCGCTGCTCTGGCTAACCCCGGAGGTAGCCCACTTCACGTAACGATCGAAGAAAGGAGGATCCTGCCGACAGCCATACTGCGTGGTGGCGAAGCAAGCGCAAACCCCATCTGTTGCTTCGAGATCACAGAAGATGATGACTGGAAAAGACCATTCGTCGATTACTTGAAATATGGGTTCTTGCCAGAAGAGCTCAAGATGCGTACACAGGTTAGGAGACGCGCTGGGTCGTTTGTACTACAGAACGACGTCCTTTACAAGCGTTCGTATGAGGGGGTATTGCTACGCTGCTTGGATCAGAAGGAAGCATACGCCACATTGAAGGAAGCCCACGGAGGAGAATGCGGTGCCCACCAAGGAGGCAGGAACCTACATCACCGTGTCCGACACATGGGATATTATTGGCCCACAATGACGAAAGACGCGATAGAATTTGTCAAGAAATGTCATCAGTGCCAAATTCATGCAGATATCATACACTCTCCGCCAGAGGAATTACATCAGTCAGTAATGTCCTGGCCTTTCGCAGCCTGGGGCATGGACGTGATCGGGCCAATCAGCCCGCCCTCTTCCCAGGGACACCAATACATCTTAGCCGCGACAGATTACTTTTCCAAGTGGGCCGAGGCAGTCGCGCTTAGGAGCGTGAAGGCAAAACATGTTGAAAGTTTCATCCGCCACGCCATATTATACCTGCATGGTATTCCTGAGAAAATCACCACGGACAACGGAACACCCTTCAAGAACACTACTATTGATAAGCTATGCGCAAAGTTCAAGATCAAACATTGTTATTCGTCACCTTATTACCCCCCTGCGAATGGGTTGGCTGAGGCGTTCAATAAGACTATCGTGAAGATTTTGAAAAAGACAGTGGCGGAAAATAAGAAGGATTGGGACAGACGGCTGCCCGAAGCATTGTGGGCATATCGAACCACACACCGCACAGCCACGCGAGCTACACCCTACTCGTTGGTGTACGGTACGGAGGCAGTGGTCCCGATGGAGATACAGGTTGAGTCATTACGAGTCGCCCTTCGTTATTCCCTAACAACCGAACGCAACGCCGAGATCAGAATGACCGAGTTAGATGATCTGGATGAAAAGAGACTGGTCGCCCAGCAAAGGCTCGAAATGTATCAGAAACAGATCTCAGCCTCATACGACAAACAAGTCCGCGGTAGATCATTCAAAAGAGGTGACCTGGTATTAATGATGAAACGCCCGGTGTCAGCTCAAGGCCCGAAAAGTAAATTCGACCCGAAGTGGGACCCAGTGTGCATCGTTGATGAAGTATACTCCAATGGAGCATATCGAGTGATCGATTGCAAGGGGCAAGGCATCAGCTCGTTGGTGAATGGACGATTCTTGAAAAGATATTATACTTGACATAGAATACTGGTGTGATTTGTAAACACCCCGTTAGAGGGAAAATGCAATAGACAAATATCAAGAGAAATGACACCATACGATGATCAATGCTTATAATTACAGATACTAATCCTTTCTTCCGTGTGTTTACACAGGCATCAGTAAAGTTATTGAAACCCGAGACGTATCAGGCATCGTTACCTCGCCCTATCCAAAGTTGTCGAGAATCGAAATTGAGATATGGACCTTAAAGTCAAGGCTCAGGCACGCCCATCCCGCATCAATATAGGTTTGAGTCCTGACAGGGGGACATTCCTTCTAAAATAACCTACGTTATATTCGAATCTAAACGCAAATGAAAGAAATATCAAGTGAATAAAACATATAGCACGATCATGTGAATAGTATACATATCATTACAACATTAGTGTCACAACATATCTCCGCAAAATTACAAGATAAAACAATCATAGAGCCTAACTGTTCAGATTTCTTAAACATTGTTCTAGCAAATGAACTGCAGACTCCTGGGTCGCCCTCTGTGTTGCCTCCGCCGCAGCCAAAACTTGTGCAGGATCAGGGACGCTTTGAAGGGACTCTCTCAGTTCTTCAACCTGAGTTCGTATAGCGTTGCGTTCGGCCTCGCGCTTTTCGATAGATGATTGCAGACGAGCCTTTTGATTGCCAAATTTTGAAAGATTGAGATGAACAACGGAGCGTTCAGCTCGCAGCCGTGCTATCTCATCATCTATCTCCGCCAGCCGATCTGTGGCTCCTTGATGCCCAACGGCGGCATCTTGCCAATTGCGCCTCAGCGCGGTTACATCTGCCTCGCACAGCTCAAGCTTTGGCAGGAGGGATTGCAAATGACCGCGCCTCTCCTCAACAGAAGGATCGACTCTAAAGTGTCTCGCCTCATCGAGTTGTGCCATGCTCTCCCTGAACAGGGCTACATGGTTGATCATCAAAGAGACGTCAATCCCGAGCCATGCAGCGTTGCATTCAAGTGCCTGCAGCCCTTCATCCAAGATGGACCACTCATCCATGTTCTTCAGAGAGGCGGTGATGTTCGTCAGAAGACTCTTCAAAAGGTCCACCTTCACCTTTGATAACCCTCGGAGAGAGGAACCGAATGCCTCGGGCAAGGCAACAGGGGCCAAAGCATGAACGGGAGCGGTCACTGATCAAAGAAATGGTAAAGTTAGTATAAAGAGGCCTCAATAAGAGAGAAAGATAGCCAAAATAATAAAGACAAGTGATATACCAGTAGCTTCAAGAACATCAACGGCAGGTGCATTAGCCGAGGCAGCATGCGTAGGCAATACTGGGGCAGGTTCAGTGATCCCCTCGGACAACGGCTCAGGCAGCTCTGGAGAGGATAGCACTACGACCTCAGGAACACTGGTATCAGATGCTGGCATGGTGATAGGAAGGGGTTCCGCAACGGGTTCAGCTGATGACGGTACAACAGTAGGAGGAGGCTGCGCGGCACATTCCGATACACTTGTTCCTAAACCCGAAACCTCAACCCTACGGGAAGCTTCCCCGATAGGTTCAGCTAATGACGGTCCGACAAGGGAAACAGCTTCCACGGTAGGCGCAGTGGATGGAGGCTCAACAGTCGGAGACGCTTCCAAGGTAGGCTCAGGTACACTCGATTCAGTGACAGAAATCGGAGCGCCCCGAGAAGCTAAATCAACAGCCCTGACCCCAATATCTTCAACACGGGAAAGGGTCGGGGGAGGTGCAACTTTCACAACGCCAGTGATCGTTGTTTCATGAACAGGACCCTGGTCATCTGCAGCTTCAGCCATGGGGGTATCGGAGATAAGAACAGCATCAGTGGGCACCTCGTCATCCAAGTCCATGAAAATCGCTCCGACATCCGCCTCAGGGACAGGCTGGTCATATATCGGTTCATCGCCATCATCTCCTCCAGCAGAGCGATCGCCGTTCAAATTCTCCTGAAGACTCAGCTCACCCTCTTCCCTGGCTACACCCGCGTCACCGAGCGGAGCACTACCAACGGCCTCAGAAAGTTGTTTCTGTAATCTCTATTCATCGTACTTCTTACGCATCTCGGCAATGTTCTTCCCTCCATCGACTACCGCAATACGATGAGCAATCTTCACCCGAGGACCAGTCCGCTCAAGTGGCGTCTCATCATCGCCACCGTCATCGCCGTCGTCATCGCCACCGTCATCGCCGTCGTCATCGCCACCGTCATCGCCGTCGTCATCGCCACCGTCATCGCCGTCGTCATCACCACCACCAGCACCGCCATCACCACCACCCTCAATGTCATTATCATCATCACCGTCCCCATCATTTTGGTCATCATCATCCCTGGGAATGTCACCTTCTTGATGTACCTCATCGATAGGCCCGAGAGACGGGAACTCGGGGCCCGCCTGCACGATATTCCTTTCCCCATAAGCAACCCAACCTTCCAAGGTGTGCTCGGGCTTCTCGTGATCAATTACCACATTCAGCGAAGTCATCAGCCTCAGAGTACCCGGTACAGCAGGCTGGTGAAGATGCTCCGCCACGTACCCCAATCCGTCGGCAGGAGCTGGGCTAACAATCGGAGGCGTAACAAACACAGGATCAGTAACGAGATGAACGTTCCGGATCAACGTGTACTGGTGAGCCCACCATCTCATCCACCCGAAAGAGGCGCCAGTGATACTCCCCGTCCCAGGAATAGCAAAAGAGCAACCAGTCCTAGTCAGCAGAAGCTGCCGCCACATCCATTTCCAGTGGATAGGCCCGATGCCATATGCTCGCTGCTCCCGAGTCACCGGCTCCAATGTGGCAGGTACTCCTTGATCATATCCGAATTGACGAGCAAAACGGTTGGGGTAGTACGGCTCTCTCCAGAATTCTAGTCCCTCACGGAGAGGAAGTGAGGACGGGCGGATGGCTATGAGGAACGAGCGTTCGTTATGGTCTAGGCTCTCATCATCCGTGCACAATATAGAATCTTTGCTCCGAGTGCCTGAGAAGTGGAAAAAGTGGACATCGTCGTATTTAGCAATCCTCTCCCGGACGGTGTTCAGATTTTGCCCTACCATCTTCCGCTTTTGAAAGAAGTATAACGGGACCACCCCTCGCTGAATATAATCACCAGACTCGATACCGTACACCCAAGGGAAATACACTCCAAGCCATCCAGATAGGAAGTGCCACCCACAGTAAGCCGAGTTCATGCCGAAGGCTGCCCGATCTTTATTGCTGATAACATAACCGAAAGCCCGGTAAAGAGAGCATAATACGGCAGGAGCTATTGCATAACGGTGGCCATTCGCCAAAGCCCCTGCGGCCGCGAAACAGGACACCCTCACACTATCGGCCTGCTTCGAGCTCGGCAGGACCACGCAGCTCAACCAGTAGGCCAGGAAGCCGGCGAGTTCACAGGTCGGAGATAGTTTGTTCGGGCGGGGGAAATTTTCTCTCATTCGATCCTCCAAAAATGCCTTGTCGTCGTGGTCTTCGTTATAAGCCGCATAATCCAGACTGAAATGAAGAAGATAAAGTATTAATGGTAGAGAGAAAGACGAAACAATGACATACAACTCGCAGTTAAATGCTTACTCTAAGCCATGGCTGAAATAGACCAGCCAGTCTTCGAAAGGAAGCTTATCCTTGCAAGCCCAGAATTGTGGGAGCTCTGCAAATAATTCATAGCAAGCCGGGGAGAAGAAGCCTTCGCTCACCCCCTTTTTCTTCCGAGACAGTTCCTCGTCACTAGGAACCCATTCATCATATATCCTCCCGCAGATCGGGAGACCAGCGATGCGGTTCAGGTCCCACAGCGAGATGCTCATTTCTCCGTATGGCAAATGAAATGTGTTGGTAATAGAGCACCAGTGGTTCAAGAACCCTTTGTAAACCCATGGTTCGCGGCAGAAGTAGCTCGAGGTGGCCGCAATAGCCTTGAAAAGGCCCACCGCTTTTAAGGTCTCTTTATGGAGCTCCAATATCCGATTCGCCCATGCCTCATACCCGGGATGAGCAATCAAGTGACCGCGGGTCCGGAAGGCGCCTGACAGCCAAATCTCTGTGTCGCCCAGATGATGAAATCCTTGCCGGAGAGTCTCAAAATAATGTGTTGGGAAAGGCCGATGTGGGTTCTGATTCGGCTCTAGAAATATCATGAGCTTCGGGTCCAAAACAGCTTGACGCCTGCCATTCTCAGACAGGGAACAGTTGAGAAAATGCCCCGGAATAGATGTCCACGTCCCCACACTGAAAAACGAGTTTGCGCGGCACACATCTGCGGGCTCGATACTGGGGAGAGAGCGATGCCGCTGGAAGCTTCTGGTGGATCTAATATACCCTCGTGTATAAGGGTTTCGGATAGCAAGAGGAGAAGTGACTAACTTTACGGTGGACCAAATAATCTTCATCTTGTCAGATTTGGACCTGGTCTGTTTCTCCAGGTATACTTGTTTCGCGCCCTTGCCAGCCCTCTTTGGGCGACCGCGTCTGGCAGATTAGGCAGGGGCCAACGGGCTCGCCTCCCCTTCTTCGGAACCTGTCGTCCCATCGCTTCGGAAGCCCCGTAACGGAGCAAACCAAGAGTCCCATTGCTCCTGTGTACCCCTGTCTGGGGGAGGTGGTACAATCCGGTCACACAGAATTTTCTTCTGCATGTCTTTAGGTAACGTCAATATACGTTCATAAAAATTGAAAGTCTCCGGGGGGAGAAACCATTGGGGATTCTGGTCAGACGGGCGAACGACGTCCCTCGAAACCGCTCGCTTGCGCTTTGAAGGGGTTAATGGAGGACCTGAAGGACCAGCCTTAGAAGGGTCGCTAGCCATCACAGTCTGCAAACAGCATACGAAAAACTTAGATATAACTCAAAGCAAGAAGAAATGCCCAAAAGGAATCAACACTCTCAAAGTTCAAGGGGATGCAAAGTAGTGTGCAAAGATGGCATGAGCACCGATAAGCGAATCAAGGTCATAGTAAAATGTATTCAAACTAGCAAAGAAGGAAATAGCATGACAGCATTCATAACCACGACATCATCATCACATACAAACAAGGACGGATAAGAGAAAGAAAAACAGCACAAGCATCATCCATTAACTGAAATAAGCCCAAAATGTTCGGACTGTCATGTCAATTGTTCAAATGTTAAAGTTAAAGTTTGTTGTAAGACAACACAAAATTGCGAGATCCCCTTCTCGCGGACAGAAAAAGATCTCAATCTTGCAGCAGAGGGAGAAGCCGAGCCTTCAATTCGTCCACCTTCGCTTGGACCCGCGCTTCCTTAGAAGTTAGGTCCATCAGATGGGAGATGCACTGCTGTACGAGGTCAAAGTGCACGTATTCAGCATTGGCCCAGTTCCGCATTATAGAGACATCGATCGCCAGATCGTCATATTCATTCAAGACCGCCCTGATCCTTCTCCAGATGCTGGTGCGACGATCAGGGAATTCGGCCTCTGCCAGAGGGACAAGCCAGGCCAGATATCGTTCCAGGACCTCTAAATGAGTAGAATTGCACATCTTCAAAGTTCGATCTGATTCGACACGATGAACAAAACATCTTCTCGAAAGGGACGTCGCCAACATCCAGGACTATGCGAACATGTCATCATTTGTATCTACTGTAAAGATGTGACCCGATTTGAGCCGAAAGCTAGATAAACGGGACTATGGTTATCACAGTAAACCATACCAAAGAGTTTCAACTCACTACAAGACAATTGTTATGAACTGCCACAACACAACGGTCGATGCCCTACCCATTAAAAACGACATCCGTCGGTTGGGCTACGCAGGTATACACAACTGCAGAGTGGACTTCCCGAGGTCACCTGTCCATACATTGACAGGCGCAGGCCCAGAGTCGTCCTTCTCAGTCATAAACCCTGATAGTCTCAGCCCGGATCTCCGGCCAAAACATGGGACATAGACATCTGACTAATACAAAGATGGTTCAGTCCATAACAAAACAAATACAGGTCTCTATGACCACAAACTCTCAGACCATAGTCCCTGCTGACTAGTCTTTTGCCTTTTAATCAAGGGTCATCGATCATTCGATGTAATTAAGGGCTCGTGCCAGATCACGGCCTGGAATGTACAAGATCTCAGGATCTCTGGAATAAAATTCGCCTTGCGATATCTCTCCTTGTGTACTTTTATGAATGTTTTGTGATTGTCTACGAATGTTTCCATTATTCAGAACCCCAGAGCAACAAAACACAACATTTCAAGAAAATGTAATCGTATTCATTTTCTAGTTCTATCAATATCCAAATAGGTGAATCCTTCTAGGTTTATAACGCACAACTCATTGTCGAAGATTCAACCTATCTCCTATCACCTTAGGCGTCTCAAAAGAGCATCATATGCAAGATGATTGATCGGTATAGTTGAGGCATTATCAACGCATCAGCAACATGATCAGGGGAGCAAATGGGAGCTGATTGAAACATGAGAGAGCAAAAATCAAGCAACCTGAGCGGTGCTACGAGAGGAGCTCAATCCGACAAGTAAGTGTTATATTGTAAGAGTCCGGTTGCATTCTTTCCTTATGGAGGATTGAGTGTGAGAGTTTGGAATCAAACTGACCAAGTCTCCAAGAGGAGCCTCCGGCGGGAGTATTCGCTAGGTTCTTAGATTGGGACTGAAGGATTGAGAAGAACCTTGTCGAACTCACAGGTTAGATGGAACCTATAAACATCTTAGTTAAGAGATAAATCAGTAAAATCCCTAGCATAGGTTGAGAGGAACATTGTTAAACTCTCCGGTAGGGTGGAACATATCTAAAACACCTAGGTTGGGAGGAACCCGATTTAAATTCCCTAGTGAATACCGGTGTGCTCAAGGGATGAGTACGGCAACCGAGAGTAGTGGAGAGAAATTGACACACTATACATGCTTGTATTTGTGATTATCATTTGAGCACTTTTCTATTCATACATTGCCTATTTAATTGCTTAATTATATGAATGTTTGAATGGTTGAATGCTACGTTCTAGATTGGCACATTTACACACAAGATGTATGTTCACTTAGCTTACAGACATATGCTTAGTGATGAATCTCATATTGTCTCTCTAGACTAATTACTTAGGTAGTTATATCCTTTGTAGTCTAGATAATTGCCCATTGATTATAAGCTCAATATGTTGCATCATTATAATTTATGTGCTTAGGCTAATTTTTTAATTACTTAATCTATGTTGTAATATTCGTAAATTTTAAATGTTATTTTAAATTAATCAGTTTGACCATTGAAGTTCCAATCAGAATTCGATCAGACCATTAAATTAAATCTTAATAAACCAACCAATGGTGATGGGCAACCCTTGTGATTTATCTTAAATTATACATGTTTGGATCATGAAACTTTTCATACCTTTCTAATATAGTATTTTGACCGTTCGTAAGAAATATTACCTTTAGATCAATTCCCAGAATCGTTAAATTGAACAATGATAATTTAGGGTGTTGTGGACCACCGATCAAGTTGAAACAGTTTATGGACACTTAAGATAGTATATTTAAACTTTGTACTGGACTAGATTCCATCGTAGGGTCTTAGATTGACCCATATCAGTTGAGATGTATCAAACCTTAATGAGATGCGACGTACCGATTTATATATGGTTAGTTACATATGATAGAATGAAAGCGATTCTTATAATGATTCTGAATCGTCCATCTTTTCGACCGATCATCAGAATGTATCTGAACTTAAGGACTTTAACCTATGTATGAGGACCCACAACCCTATGATCTTGGAATTCTAAAATTTGGTATTTCTACCGTCTGTCATGTATTTGTATCTATTGTCCCAATCTGGTTAGAGATTTAAAAAATTAATGGTTCATTAGGTAATTAATCCACTTAGCCCCAACCTGATGTACGGACCAATCAGATCAATGATTAGTGGTTGCGATGTAATCATGACCCAAAATGAATACTTTAGCCTTCTCAAAAGCCTCCGGTGATTTGAATGCATGGTAAGTTAAAATGTGGAGTTCACCATCATTTGAAGTCTCTTTGATCATATTAAGTATGGTGAGTGGACCCTTCTTAATTCTATCAAAACCCTTGTACCCTTTTATTTTTGTAATGTCATCCTACAGATAGGTTCCGACCATAGGATTCAAGCCTAAAAAGTGACCTATGACCAAAGTAACCTGTACAGTCCATTCTAATGATCAGAGTGTAGTTAACTATGTGTGCATAATCCTCAGCCGTTCGATTTGAAAATATGGCCAGAGTTGTTATTGATGTCTTTAGCATGTTAGACGTCCCTGATCATTGGAGATATCCCCATCATGGTCATGGTGGAATGAAACTGACCTATGTTACAAAGTTGTATGTATATTTAAGCTTAGATGGTTGTATAACCAATCTCCAGAGAAAACCTCTCCCATTCCTCTTTAAGAGAAAGCTTACGCCATATCATACTAGGGAAAAGCCCTAACCCTAATCGGCCATCACACCCCTTTCTATTCATCAGTTAGGTCCCGACAATCATAGCCATTGGTAGAAGAAAAGTTCGTTGATCCTGATCGTAGAAGTGAAGGTGAGGGTGATCGTGTAACCGCATTGAGCAGTTGTGCTCATGAGATCGTAATCGGAGGCAGACATTCGTCGTTCTAATAAGAAGAAGCTAGATTCATCGTTGATCCTGTGAGTTGGGATACTAACTCCATTCTCACTTATGTTTTAACCAATTTTTTTTTAGATTCATGATAAGATAAAATTGTAGATCCTTGATTAGATATGTATGTAAATTCATGGTTAGATATGTGGATCTGAATATATAAGAATGTCTCTGATGATATAGACCTCTGTTTGATTGATCTATGTTAATTTAACTATCACATGCTTAACATGAGAACACATGATAATTAGGAACCTGTTTGATGGTTGATATTTCTTTTGTATAAACCCTGCTTTTGTAAGTGTTTGTTCCCATGTAAGTCATGCATACATGTTAATATCATTGATCATCATGTATATAGTACATAGAGAGTGCATGTGTATTGTGAGGTATCCTTATGGGATTGAGCTCGGGTAAGGGCATGTGAGATATAGTCCTTGCCCAGGGGGTTATCTTTGGAATTATTGTACTTAGTTTGTGTACGCACCTATCTACAGAGCTAGGAAACCCGGGCCCTTGCCTCTGTACCTATGTGTGGGACACTTAGAGAACTGTGAGAACGCATATTTGTGGAGCACGGGTGGTTGCATGCAGTATGGTTGAGTTACTAAGATGTTTCCCCGTCCGTCCAACTTATGGGTTGTGTGGCTATATATATCTATAGAGAGTGAGTTAGCGCATCCTGTATGGTTAAATTACGTGAATGGAAACGCAGGTCTCTGATTTATAGGATAGTGGGTCTACATATAATTGCAGAGAGCAGGTCTGGGAGCATCTTGTATGCCGAATTACGAGTGATGTGGGTTTGAATCTCTGATTCGTATGTAGGTCTTGAGAGATGTTGTTGTACTTGTGGTATGTGAGTATGAACTTTGAGTTACGATGGTCAGTGTGTCTTGGATGTATACTTGCCCTGTGACGAGTCCTTGTGTCAGTATCATGGTTTGTTGGAGAACGTGTGAGCATTGAGTGCTTGAACATCCATACATTATTTCATGTGAATTTATCTGCTTTATTTGTGTTATTATATAATGTTCATTTAATTGTTATACCATGAACTGCGGTGGAGTTGTATCTTTCCACTGGACATAGTTTGTTCACCCTTTTGAGGGAACTGTAGGTGTTGAAGGTGATGACCAAATGGCCGGAGAAGGACTACCAGTGACAGAAATGACAACGTTACAAGAAGAGGACGTTGGTGCAATTGAGGAAGAAGAATTCATTTTTTTTAATTTATTCTAGATAAGGTAGTTAATAGATAGTATTATTCAGTTTGAGTTATTATGAGTTAGACTAGCAGATTTTATTATCTAGACGCTTGTGATTGATTTGATTCATAAATCTTTGATGATGATAATAATGTTATTTCTAAACATTGATTATATTTTCACTATATTATCATACTGAAAATCCGTTCTCGGGTTAGTTATTCGGGCGTCAGATTTTGGGTTGTAACATATGTAATCTTTGTGATAGGACTCACTTATGCTTGGAAGTTAATTGTTCTTACTTAACTAGTTTAATTAGGCAAAAGATTTTTTTCACGAATTTTAAAACAGTCCTAATCACCCCCCCCCCCCCCCCCCCCCCCCCCCCCCCCCTTTCTAGGACTTAGCCATAGTTCTATAAGCTCTGCAAGCTTCTGCACATAGCGTAGGGTATCCCCCGACGCAATTTCTATTATACTTTTTTAAGTTTTCACTACCGCTATTTTGGAAGCTAAAAACGAAATTGATTTCTATGAAAATATGGTTATTTTTTTCAATAAAAAGTTGCTGTAAAAATGATTGTCATTATTATACATTTCTCTAAAAAATAAGTAAATTAATTTCTAAAAAAAAACTAATCTATAAACATTTCTATGCTCATAAGTGACATCTCTTGAAAACCTTAATCTTTTAAAATTTTCGTAAAAATTAATAATGTAAAATAAACATAATTTATTGCATTCATTTTACAATCATCCATACATATAAGATTTAACATGGGTTTTTCATATCCACGTTTCATAATTGTCTCAACTAACTAGATTGGAGGAATTCCAAGTAAAAAAAAAACTTTTGCAATTATGATTTCTTTTTGTTATTTGACTTAAATGATTTGAGAAAATTTATTTATGAGGTTACTATCCGTATTCAAAAAGTATGTGTCATTGTACATCTTAAGAGAATTCTGATAAGGATTTACATTTCCCTTATTAAAATATAAGGTAACCATTTAACTGTTGTGTCAGAAAATGGTGTTACGAGGGTTTTTAACTCTTACTAGCTCCACTATTCACACCTTCCTTTATAAATCTCTTCATCTTCTCTCTAAATTTACTCATATTCTTTTGTTTCTAATCTCATCAATCGCTCTCCTTAAAAACATATTCAACTTCACTGTGAAAATTGTTGGGTGCGTTTCACAAAACCTTAGGATCTCGCCCCCAAAACTATTAGAATTATGGGTTATAATAAAGCAATAAACTAAATCAAATCATCAACCACATGACGCAAAAGATTTTTTACGTGGAAAACCCTCAAAGAGGTAAAAAACCACGGGACCTCGTCCAGACAAACAATCCACTATCTCAGAGAATCGTTTACAACCTCGATCACAAGCACACACCGCTTGGATCAAACCTTCTTCACCCATGCAGGGATGGATAACAATAAAAGGACTAGAAATTGAGAGATCTCATCCGAGCACGAGGATGTTGAAGAGCTGAGACGTCATTGCACCGTGAATCACCTTTGCGAGTAAAGCCTCCTTTACCAACAAGCTTCCTCTCCCTCTTTCTCTTCTTCTCTTCTTCTCTTTTTTTTCTCTCTCACCTTGGATATGTAATACACTTCATAGGATACCTAAATCCCGAATTAGAGCTTCTTTTATAGCTGTTTGCATGAGTTAGAGCCCAATTAGGAAACTGCATTAAGCAGTCCGAGCGCACTGTCGACCGGTCGGCCAAAACCGTCGGCCGGTCGGCCACATAAAAAACCTGTCCAATGAGTCACTGTGAGAGAAACATGCATTCCGACTTGTCTGCCGGCCGGTCGGCCAGGACCCCTGACCGATCGGACTGGACAAAAAATAATCCAGCGACTTGTGTAATTTCAGCAGCATGTCCGGTCGATTGGTCAAGGGGCATCGGTCGGTCGATGACCAAGAAATTCCCATCTCTCCTCTATCCACTCGGGGAGGAAAAATCTAACAAAAATTATCTTCTGCTCGAAATTATTGGGAAACATGCTTGGATAAAGAAAAAAATAAAGAAATTTGAAATATCACACCTAAATACGAAAACTCAAAGAGAGAATAATCTGATTTTTTTTGTTGTAGCGAGGCACAAACTCAATTACTCTCTTTGAGATAGTTCGTGCCCCTCGGTTAGCACAATTGGTGTAGTAGGCTCGACGACGTGCTACCTTTACAATATAACACCCAGCACGGTTCTTTCTCTAGCGTGCACAGGCCGGAATGAACCCAACACTGAAACACTAGAAAAAAGTATTCATATGCCTATATAGAGTTGGGCACGGGTCAGGTTAACTCGGTTAACTCGACTCAACCGAACTGTTCAGACTCGACTCAAACCGATCCAATGGTCTAAGCCGGTCCTGGATCGAGTATTAAGTACCGGATCCAAATCTAACTCGAGTCGAGTCCGAATTACCCTTTGAAAGAGATCTGATCTGAAAGAGATCTAAACCAATCTGAAACTTGATCCGACTCAGGTCAAGTATACGTTAAAAAAATTTGCCTATCCCACTATTATTGTTGTCCTATCTGCGTGACTCCACCTGACTGACGCTACCCGAGAGATTTGACGATTCTCTTCTCTCCTTCACCCTCCTCAATCGCTCTCCTCCTCCTCCCTGCCCGCTCGGCCGTCGTCTACACCCAATTCGGCATCGAATTAGACCATCTAGGATTAAATATAATCTTCTAAAGCTTAAGGTAAGGATTAATCTCAATACTCAAGTTCTAATTTCTAATTTCTTTTTTTTTTGTTGATTATTGGTGAAATTATGTTGTGTTTGGTTTAAATTTGGAGATTTTTATGAAATGATGTTGTATGGTTGAAATTTGTGGGTTTTTATGATCAATTTGACTTCGTTCTTACTTGATCCCTATGACCGGGTCGGATTCGGATCAGATCAGACCATGTCATTAATGGTTCAGATCGGTTTAAGCCTGGCTGACTTGGTACTGAATTCAATCTGACTCGCTTCAAGCCTTTTGCTTGGCCGGATCGGACCTGGTCAGCCCAAACTCGGTCTGACTTGACTCGATGCCCATCTATGCCTAGAGCGAGGTCAAAAAACGTTTTCCATATAGTAACCTTACTATGTATAGCAATTGAGTGGTTCAAAAACAAATCAAGCATAACCCTTTTATAAACCTAACGAGTGACTTTGTCTACAAGATCCGTAATCACGAAACGATCAGACATTTTTTACCATTACTAGAGGCATTTGATGGGCCAAATGTTATGGACTTATTTCTCATAATGAAAATGGTCTGATTTAATGGACCATATTAAAGTGCATATGAGAAATAGGTTAGAGACGTTTTCATCATTGAAGAAAAAATAAATCTTTTGAATTCGAATTTCAAAAATTAATTAAGGAGTAAAGCCAAGGCTTATCAAGATCTATATAAAGGGTCCAAATCGGGCTATTTGGAGTTTAGATTCCCCCTTCCCCCATAAGAGTACATGGAGGTGTGCGCAGGTGAACACGCTCGGTTAAAGGTTTTCAGGCTAGTTTTTCCAATCGACCCATGGTTGCCCGCGCATATGCACTTTAGTATAAAGGAGCACATTCACAAAAAGGTTATGGGGAGAGATCTCATATAAGCTCATATTTTTTCTCATCTTTCTAATGTAAGACTATTCTTTTTACAAAATGAGACAAAACAATGCGCTATAGAACAAGCCACAAAAAAACAAGTAGTGGTTTTTTCCTTTCTTATACAAAATATTTTCATAATCCCTAACTTATTTCAAAAAAAAATTGGGATAACGAAGCATTATTGTACATAAATGAAGGTGATGAATTGTCTTAAACACCATTAGTGAAATATGTTTTGAATATAAAAAATAGTAAATAAGTCTTGAATTAATTTTTTTTTAATGTAAACTGTACACAAGACACACATAATAGTTAAGAGTTTAAAGGGTGTTCAATGCTACAGTTTATAGTTATATGCAATATTCTGATTTCATGAGTGCTTTAGAGAATAAACTTAATTCTTACAAGAAGTAACCTCACTTCCACATTCATACAAGTGAGTTTAAGAAGGATGTCTCTATAACAACTTTCATCCCACCTTATAGGCTGCAAACTCATTAAGGGTTGATTCTAACCTTAACTCGTTACACAAAATAGCATTACTTACATTATCGAGAGAAACCTAGAAAAGTGATTTTTCTTCAAATTTGTAATGCATTTCAATTAAGAATCATATGAAAACTTTTTTTTTTTCATTAAACATAATTCTTGGGATCACCTGTCCTTAGGTTAGGTTACCATTTTTACTAACTCATTTTCTATGGGTTTAAGTCCCATCGCTCTTGATGTTTTTCAGACTTAGTTCTTGCTATATCATTTTTAAAGGATGCACAATATTCTCATTAGATCTTAAAAAGTTTAGAGTTACAACATTATTTGCAATAGTTATTCACACAAATATACTTTAGATAAATTTATTTTAAATTTTTTATTATAACATTCGTTATTAGCTCTTCCCATAGCCGCTAAGCTATCACAGTTAATGGATGTGGGTGGAATCAATTTTCCAAAATTGTATATCAATCAATAAAGTTTTAATCCATTATGCTTCATTGTTAGCTTCTACCAAGGCAACTAGTGTAGATTCGATCTATAACGTAATGAGTTAGACATGTCTATTTTTCGATTTCTACAAGACAGCTTCATTTGCCATAGTGAAGATAAAGTCACTAGTAGACTTGGAATCATAGGTTCCTAAATTCTAGTTTACATCACTATAGCCTTCAATTAATACTGAAATTTTTTGGTAATGAATGATAAGATTCTACGTCCTTTTAAGATATCTTAAAACCCTGTAAACTACATTCCAATGCATGTAACTTAGATTTCTAGAATATCTATTTATCTTACTTACTGCAAAGGCAATGTCTAGCCTGGTACAACTCACAACATAGACTAGACTGCTAATAACACTGACATATTCAATCTGAAACACTTCTTCACATGTATTCCTTTCTAGTTTTATACTAAGGTCGAAAGGTGTCCACACAAACTTACAATTATAATGATTATATTTCTTAAAATCTTCTCTAAATAATGGGATTGGATAAGAGTTATATCATTCTCATTTTAAATTATTTTATCCCTAAAATTACATTAACATCTCCAAGGTCTTTCCTATCAAATGAAAAGAGAATAATGTTTTTGTATTATTAATGATTTTAATATTAGAAGAAAAAAATCAATACATCATTTATATATAAGCACATCATAACTATGGAATCTTCAAATACCTTGAAATAAAAACATCTCTCTCATTGAACATAAACTCATTGATCATTATGACTTCGTTAAAATTTTTATAACATTGCCTTGGGGCTTGTTTAAGTCCATATAAGGACTTTAAAAGCCTATATACTTTACTTTCTTGACCTGATTGAATAAACATTTTCAGTTATTTTATATATATTTCTTCTTCTAGTTCACCATTTAAAAATGTAGTTTTTAGGTCCATTTGGTAAATTAGATGGTTATTGATTGAAGCAATGACAATCGAGAATTGGATTGAAGCAATTTTTGACATGAGAGAGTGTATATTAAAGTGATCTACATCTTTCTTTTGTCACAAACATTTAGCTACTAGCTTGGCCTTACATTTATTGATTAAGCTATTATTTATATATATTTTTTAATATTTATTTATGACCTAAGGTTTTTGTTTTAAGAGATACGTCTACTAATTTTCACATATTATCAGTCCTGATGGACTATATCTCATCTGTGGCCACTTTTTTTCTTCAGAAAATGGCATCATGTAAGGATATGATCTCTCTGAATGTTACAGAGTCATCTTCTAAATGGGCTAAAAATACATGAAGTCGAGACCAGTCCTTGGAAATCTTAAGTCGTTTTCTTCTCCTAACTTCTCATTCAAACTTAGGTTATTTTGAGTCTATTAGATATGAGCTAGATGGTTCGTCTATTATAGAAGCGGAACTTCTGCTAAGATGATCTCACTATTTTTTAGTTTGTATGGAAGATGTTTTCATAAAAGTCTACATCTCTAGATTATATAATAATGTTGTCATTTATATCTAGACGTCTATATGCCTTGCTATGAAATGCATATCTTACAAGTATACACTTATAAAATTTGGCTCCTAATTTAGGCCTTTTAGGATCTACAAGTTCCGGTCCACCTATAGGATAGATTACCCCATATTCTAAAATAACTAGCATTTAATTTTTTTATCTCTCCATATCTCATGTGAAATTATATTAGATTTAGTGTTAAGTTGTTTAAAATATAGTAAGCGGAGAGAAGAGCTTCACCTTAGAAGCTAAGAGGGAAACTTGAATTAAGTAATATCAAATTTACTATGTTTATTAATGTTCTATTTTTTATTCTCTATTACACCACTTTGTTAAGGTGAATAGAGAGCAGTAACTTCATTAATAATTCCATTAGATTCATAGAAATTATCAAAGTCATTCGAAGCGTATTCACTACCTCTATCACTTCTTAGGATCTTATTTTTATATTTAGTTGATTTTTCTCTTCACTTTTAAAAACTATGAATTTGGATGGTGCATCATAATTTAATCTTAACTAATCTTAGTAGGTATACATATTCATATTCGGAATGATCATTAATGAAAGTAATAAAGTATTTGTTACATCCTCTAGTAAGCGATTCTTTTATATTGTATATGTCGGAGTGAATTGGTCTTAATAAATCAGAATTCCTTACATAAGCGACTAGTTGGCCCACCACAACCCCTTCGTGCTCCACCACCGACTAACCTTTATCTTACTTAGGCGACCAATTTACCCACCGATCTTAAGTATGTTTATCTTTTCTACTTTCATTTCAAGTGATACTTAAAGATTTCTCCTTCCTATGACTCCAGTTACACAGAGCGTATGTAACTTAATGCCCCATTTGGCACCTTGGATTTGGTGGTAATTGAGAGTATTTCAAATTCATATAGTTACTTTTTGCATTTGGCAGCCTTGGATTTGGAGGCCATTGGAATCAGAGGTATTTCAAATCTTCATTTTTGGTGTGTTTTGAAATCCTATGAATATGCTGATATTATGATGGAATTAAGAGGAAATGTCTTTTTTGCCTCTCTTTGAAAGGGAGGAGAGTCACACATGTAACATATAACAAAGATTTCTTTAAGCTACTAATCAATTAGAAACATGGCACGTTTATGATGCCCCAAAATAATTCAATTATCGGCCACAATACTAAAATCATATCAACAGAATTATCTGAACCATCCAAATGTTGGACATTTAAATGGACGGTTAAAAAAACGTTGGTGAGTCGCCTATTTGTGATTCTTGCATTTGTAGCCCACCCAAGGCTCGAAATTTCCTCTTTTTTTGCCGAAGTATATATTTTAATGGGCTTATTATAACCATTCTATCAAATATATATATATATATATATATATATATATATATATATATATATATATATATATATATATATAATTTAGAGTATGAAAGTTAAATTAGTTAACCAAATCTAAGTAATGTGAATATACCCAAAAACTCCAATGCCCTCCAAAAATAAGCTCCCAAATAGGAGCTTTGGATTCCAATACATTTCAGCCAAACACAAATGAGAATTTGGAATTACCTTGACTCCAATGTAATCGTGATTTGGATTCCAATGCTTTCCAAATCCAAGCTTCCAAATGAGCCATAAATCTCTATGGGCTCCACTTTGATGTATGCATGACATCTGTGTCATCCATCACTTTCTATAACTCACATTAACGGGCTAATATTTGTGTTTTCCCCTTATCATTATGGGAATCACCTTACTACTTGATGGGATATAAACATCATGATGGCCCCACAAAATTTCCAATGGTGGATGTTTCCTTCCCTATTGTTTCCTATGGTTTGACCCCACTTGACTTTTGGATTTACCTCAATTTTGAGCTCACATCCTAAGATGAGCTAGGGAAACTGATGAACAGAATAGATTTCACACAGACATTATGGTGAACTTCATAGAAAAACCTATGGTGGGCAACCCATCCTCATTGTTTCATGGATATGGGCTGCGTCTTGTGACGCAAGGTTGTCACAGGCTCCCTGTTTTTTAATTCCTTGGGCTGGGCTTATTGGGTTGCTCTGTTAAAAAGATTGGTTTTGTTTCTCTAAGCCATGGCCTATTTATGCACCCAAGTACACTTCTTTAGCACTCACCGAGATCCAAGTCACTCATCAGGTGGGTCTCACTGTCTAAATTCCTTGGCCAACAAATCAAGTGGGTCCACACACCTAAGAGAGAAACCAACAGTTCAAATTCAACTTACACAAGTGGCCCACCTAATGTGTAGACCAGCATGATTGTTGAGCCGGGGCATACTCATGGTGTGCTTTCACCTAATGAATGTCCCAGAAATGACTAAGAGTAGGGCTGTCAATGGGCTGGACTGGCACATTCGACTACGGGCTGCATACCAGGCATAAGGGCTTCACCCGGGCTTGAAGTTTAAGCCGTTTATTAACCGGGTGGGTTCAGGCTCATCAACCTGGTCCAGCCCATTTATAACTTCCGTCGTATTTTTGTCATAATTTGTGCATGCATGTTCAATGAATGGCCGTTTATTTTTGGCTTGGGGTGCAACTCGGGTGGGTTAGGCAGGTCGATGGTTAACCCGAGCCCAAACCAAAGTCTGTACTCAACCTAACCTATCTTAATTTGACCTAATCCAACCTGACCCGACCATCCCAAATACTTGTGGTTATTCACAACCCGGCCTAACCCGACCTTTGCTCAATCTAAATTTAAATTGGTTTGGCCTTTTCCTAGTTGAACTCAACTCCTGGACCTTGGCAACCCAACCCAGCTTGAGCTGAACTCAGTTTGGGTCAATCAGGTTCCTGTCAATCAGCACCCAAGTTGCAGCCCTGGTTTTGGCCTGCCATGGTCCGGTTTGGGCTCTGGCCTGGACTGAACTCGGACAGGCCCAAGCCCAGTCGTTTGCAGAACTAATGAAGAGAAGGTACGTTATGCAATGGGAGGTTTGTTAATTCACACGTTCATATAGCCCAGACCCTCCACACGCAGTCTCCCTGGGCAGCGTGGGACGCGTTGCAAGATCTGAGCCATCAACCACGTCGGAGCTCCCACCAGTCATCTAATTCGGTGGGCACAATGCATGAAGCGAATGGACGGCTGTGAAAACGTTGGCCTTCATTTATGAAGTGAATGGATGGCTAAGGAGTCCTTGGCCTGGTTTTTCGTTGTGGAGGAATTAGCAACCTGTTGTTCGTCGCAATGCCAACGAAGTCATGCATCTTTGCGAGCAAAACCTGTGAAGAACTCGCCACATGTGTCAAACGTGTGCCACGGTAAAGTGGGTCCCACCCCGAAGATGAATGGGCCAAGGTGTGGCAATGGTTCGGTGATCCAGACCATTGATCTGACGAGGAGCCATCCTCAGAAAATCTTGGAGATTGTAAAATCCTAAACCTCAATGACCCACAAAAATAAGGGTAAGACGTTCTTCAAATAAGAACAGTTCAATGTGATCAACGGTTCAAAATATTCCAGTATGGCAGATTTTTTGCCCGTTCTAAATCCATTGTGAGGCCCATCCTATGAATGATTTGATTTCACTTCAAAAATTAGTGGGCCCACCATGATGTTTTAGTGAAATCTACCCCAATTACCAGGTGTATTACCACATTTTAGTTGTAAGACCTAAAAATCAGCCCCTCTTGTGATTCAGGTAGCCATACCAAGGGAAAGACACCAACCAACCTTTGATTTTTTTCTAGGCCCACTTTAATGATTATATGAAATCTACTCTAGCCGTCATATGCCAAGCTAAATTTAGGACTAGGGGGCAAAAAGGCTGATTGGTGATTCAATAAGCTCAACGAAGGGAAATAGTTTGGAGGGTGAGCATTGCCCCCATATACCATTTCCAATTGTGTGGTCCTCTTTGAATCATTGATTGCTGATTTTTTTGCCCTATGGCTAAAATGGGGTGACTCATCCGGGTGATCAAAGTGGAATTCATATGAACATCACAATGAGCCATTTGTGAGAATTTTTTAGGTTGCTTTGAGAATTTTTTAGGTCTCTGCGTAGTTGACATAGTCAACTTTTACATTAAAATGGCCTAAAATCTACTTCAAGAATTAGTAGGCCTACCATGTTGTTTAAGTTAAATTCACCTCAATCACCAAGTGGATCTATAGGCCCAAAAATCAGTTCGGTCCGTGACTCTGGCGGTCCATATGAAGGTAAAAGGTTGGAAGAGGGACACCTATAGGGCTATAAATGGTCGGGTTCGGGGTGGGTTTAGCCAATATCAAACCCGCCCATTTACTAAATGGGTATGGGTCCAAATTTTAGGCCTAGACCTTTTTACTAAATGGGCTGGGCGGGTCTGGGTCTGGGTCGGGTCTGAGTCAACCCATCAAACCCATTTATAAATGGATCTGGGTCTGGGTCTAGTAAAGGGAGATCTACCCATACCCATTTATAAATGGGTCGGGTCTAGTGCGTCTAGGTCTAGGTCTAGATCTAAGTATGTAAGCATTTTAACAAGGCTTAAAATCGAGTATGGGCTGAACAAGTCCCTTGAAACATAGACCAAACCCGCCCACTTACTAAATGGGTTTGGGTCAGGCCTATTATAAAGGAAACCAGACCCAGACCTGTAATGGGTTTGTTCTTAGGACCCAGACCTGTACCGTTTAACAAATGGGTCGAGTCTAAATGAGTTGGGTCGGGGTACCCCATCGGTTCCGCCAACCCATTCACAGCCCTAGACACCTTCCCTTATTTGTTTAGGATCCGCCAAGATGATTATATGAAATCAACTCCAATCGCTAGATGTCAAGCTAAAGTATTGGGCCCTAGCACAAAAAATAAGCACATCCATGATTCGCGTGGGTCATAGGAATGGAAATAGTTTGGAGGGTCAATGTTGTCTCATGCATTATTTCTAACCAAGTGGTCCACCTAAATGACAGACTGAGTTGATTTTTGGACCCTATGACTAAAATAGGGTGACACACTTGGTGATTGGCGTGGATTTCACATAAACATTAGGATGGGCCATGCATGAGAATTGGTAGAATCTATCTTATGCATGCTTTGAAAATACCGTGGTTTCACTCCATCAGCCAAACGCAAGTTTTTGGTACCTCCTAATACCACTTAGATGGTGCTAAACACAACCAAAGATTCTAGTTCACATAACTTTTATGGTAATTATGATTTGGATTTCAATTCATATCAAATCCATGCTAAATGACTCCTTAGCTTAACTTAAGAAAAAAAATGGCATGGAGCTAATCAATGAATGCCAAGCAATAGAGGTCCTACCTTTTGGATGAAGACTTTGAAATGTTGGCAGGAAGTTCCTAGGATGGGAAGTTAGGTGGGGCCTATATTGATATTTGTGAGAAATCCAATATGATCATGTGTTTTTTTTTTTTTTTTTCCAAATTAGGTTAGATCATGAGCCCAAAAAGAAGCAAATCCAAGACTCAACTGGTCTGCTTGGCAAGAAAAAGGTGAGGAGGAAACCTTTCCAAAGTCCACCGATATGTTTGTATGCCAGCTAAATCATTCACAAGGTTATTTCAACTATGATGTTTATATGGCATCTAAATCATTCATACATTCTTAATGGGATAAATTGAAAACACAAAAACTATTGGGGACTGTTTGGCACATGCATATTTGGAGGGATTTGAGGGCATTTCGAATCCATTAATCGTTTGGTAAGGTGAATTAGAAGGTATTCCGAATCCTTAGGATTTCAATCAAATCCTCACTTTTGGTGAGTTTTGCAATCTATTCATTTTGCTTGGATGATCAATTTTCTCCTTTTATTTGCTCATTTTTAAAGGATAGTTTCATGTGTCACACGTGTCATTATGCTACTAATCTATTATGCACATGGCTGCTGATGATATCCCAAAATAATTAGATTATCAAGCGCATCACTAAAATTACATCAATAGAATGATACGAGCAATTAAAAGATTGACTATATAATAGTTAAAAAATGTTGGTGGATCGCACAATTGTGATCCTATGCTTGTGGCCCATCCGAGGCTTGGAATTTCATATCTTTTGTTAATGTATATATTTCAATGGGTTTATTGCAATCATGATGTCAAATATCACTAATGTACACTAATTAAGAATATCAAAGTTAATTTAGAAATTAAATTCAGACTTCTTTAAATATAACGCATAGCTATTTAAATTACAGGGATTTTGAATTCAAGGTGCCCAACATAATTGGAGAAATCCAAATCCTAGGTATTCCAAATCCAGCTATTCTGCATCCATGGTATCAAACCAAGACTAGCTGGACTCAATACTTATATGAGTGCTCAACTAATGTTTCAGGGCATTCATTCTCTCTTTTTTTTTACTGCTTTGTTTCCGGCTGCATGGCTCACTTGAGTTTTGTAACTACTTCATTTTTAGGCTCATTTCCTAATATGAGCTGGTAGAACGGATTGATGAGGTGAATTTCTCACCAACATTGGCCCCACCCAACTTCCAACTCCTATATTTAAGGTCGAAAGTGATCCGGGTTGTTTTGAAATATTGGAGATGGAAACACCTACCGCTCAAACCTTTCTAGTAGGGCTGTGCACGGTTCGGTCTGCTTCGGTTTTGAGGGGTGATACCGAATTGAACCGACTCAATCAGTTTTGAATATTTAAGAATTGAACCGAACTGATGAAGCCTCACTAATTGAATCGAACCAGATAAATTTTGGTCGGTTCGGTTTTGTCGGTTTTATGACAACGTTCAAAAAATTAAAAAGATCCAAATCTTTAATGGAGCAAACCAATGTCAAAACTAGTGAATGACCATTAAAACTTTTTATAATTATAGGCTACAAAAGTTTTGGATCAAGCTGAAAGTGAAATTTGACTTATCCCTTCATCTAGGTGTGTTTAACCTTATTAATGGGTATGATGGAAAATACACATTTCATATCTTCTTTGAGTGGGCCTATTGGATATTTTTTATGGCGAGTGCTCAATCAACATTGTTTCCTTTGGTGTGGTCTACTTGAGATTTGAAGTTTGGTTAATTTTTGGGAACACATCTTAAATTGGGCTAAGAAAGCAAATGGACAGCGTGAATATATAAGATATTATCAAGGCGAGCCATACGTAAGGGTAACATATACATAATAAATATAATTCAAATAAATATATATAGCCTGTTCAATTCAGTTGGAAACAGTTTATAATTTTCCCTAATCAACAATTGAACCGATAATTTTGATTTTTAATATAAAAAACCCAAAATAGAATAGAAAATCGAACGACCGGTTCGGTCGAGTTCGGCCGGTTTCATTAGTTTGGATGATTTTTTGAACAGCCCTACTTTCTAGGCCCATGGATATCTTTATATGCCATCTAAACCGTTCATAGAGTTATTTTCATTGGGATGGAGAGAGAACACAAGTATTAGCCCATACGAAACTTCCGTGGCCCACCAACGGTTACTTCTGTGGGCCCACAGCGTTTAATGGTGGGCCCATTTTTCCTACGGTGTGCTTCACTTGAGCTTTCGATGTGCTTCGTTTTCTGACGCGTACCCTAACATTAGCTGGCGAAGCTGATGGACGGACAGGATGTCACACACACGGACATCACGGTGGGCCCCAGAAGACTTCCGCCTACAAAAACTTCCTTTGGGCTGGGCGCGCCCAGGAGCGGCAGTTCCATCCAACATAAAACCCACTCAGAATCAAATCAAAGCGCGCGCAGCAGCAGCGGCAGTTCCATCCAACATAAAAACCCCTCAGAATCAAATCAAAGAGCGCAGCAGCAGCAATTCCATCAATGGCGATCGAATGCCTCGTTCTAGGTCAGTATCATCTCTCTTACTCTCTCCCTGATTTCTCTTCATTGGGAAATGAATGCAAATACGAAAAGATCCCTGAGAGGGATTGAAGAATGCAGGGGCGGGGCAGGAAGTGGGGAAGAGCTGCGTAGTGGTATCGATGGGAGGGAAGAAGATAATGTTCGATTGTGGCATGCACATGGGTTACAATGATCGCCGCTGCTACCCTGATTTCTCCCTGATTTCTCCTTCTGACTTCGACAGCGCTCTCACCTGCATCATCATCACTCACTTGTATATTCCATTTCCTTCTCTTTCTTTTGAAAGGATAATAGTATTATGTTTGCTTTTGAGATCAGGAGAGAGAGAGAGAGAAAGGATAATAGTATTATGTTTGCTTTTGAGAGAGAGAGAGAGAGAGAGAGAGAGAGAGAGAGAGAGAGAGAGAGAGAGAGAGAGAGAGAGAGATTCCTCCTAGTTTTCAAAAGGGCAGGACCTCCTATTGCTTGAATGGGGAATTATTTGATACTCCGGCTGCTGCGTATGATGCTTGATATGCAGGCAGTTAAAAATGTTACATGTGGCTCATATTAACCCAAATTAAAGTCACTAAATTGTAGTACCCACTGTTGTTAAATTACAGTATAAAAAAATCATGTTCACTGAACAATCCTAAACTTTGATTTGTGGACTCTTGTTTTTTGAAATAAGACCATTGGATATTTTTCATTTCCAACTGTCAAATAAATGTCGAGTAATCTAATATTTCGTTTACAAAACGAGTAGTGTTCGGTTTATGATATGTCTACACTTATGCCCATAATTCGGACGGTTTAGTTTGAATTATTTGTAGGGCAAGCAATTTATGAATAATTTCTAACTGCCTGCATATCATCCATCACACTCTGCTGGAGTATCAAAGTATTTCTTTGCTTGAATTCATTGATATGTTCCGTACATTTTTTCTGTTAGGGCATATGCTTGAATATCACCAATTCCATGGAAATCAATGGAAATGGAAATGTAAAAAGGTTTCCCATTGATGTGACAATTTGATGTGTTTGGATAGCAAAGGCAATGGAGGCATCTTCAAAGCAATCATTTCACTTTTCCATACTTTGGATTCTTCAACATAAAAAACTATGTGATTGTTGTCTCACAAATATGATATTTCCATTTGGTAGGCAAACCAGACTTGTAAAAATGGAATCCATGTTCAATAGTGCTCTTGGAAATAATCGTTGCCTTAATTGCCTTTTGCTTTTCTTTTCTATTAGAATACATGTAACCAAACATGTCCTTAGAAAAGAACTAACGCAACAAATAAGGAAAAGTAAGCATGCATGCTAATATGTACCCATACATTTCAATAGAGTTGATTGTAAGGTTTTCTCTTAAATTCTATAAAAAGAAAAAAAAACAAGAGAAGACCATGGTTCACTTGAAGAGGAACTGGCCTCCTAAGAATAATTCTATTTATTTTTCCTTATGTTAAATGGGAGATTGTGCCCCCCTTCACTAGACTCATGTTTCTATCTACAAGAGAGAGATTCTCTGGCCAACACGAGCTAATTGAAAATATGGAAATAACATTAGGCCAATAAGGAAGGGTAAAGACTTGCTAACAAAGGACTCCTACTATCTTAAGATTGTTATCTTGCTAACTATAGGATAAGATGTTGCAACCTAGTTATCGAGTCAATGAGATCTCGACACCCAGGTCGCAAAGAAATGAACACGAGTACACCTACTAGAATATTTGAGTAGAGAGGAGGAAAAATTTATTACTATTTGTCAGCATAGAAAACAATTTGAGAGAGAGAAGAATGCATACTAGGGTTGGACATCCAACTCTCTTATTGATAATAGATAGCCTTGTACAATTACAAATATCCCTTAATATTGAACAAACACTAAAGAAACAGGGAAATGACAAAAGAGGAAATAATAAAAAGCCTAAATAATGAAGGACTGAAAGCCCATAACACAAAGGCCTAGAAGAGGCACATTCAGACCCACATGCAAGGCCCACACTCACCAAGAACTAGGCTTCACATCCAAGGCCCACACGCTCATAATACCGACACCAACTCAAGTTGAGGCATAGATATCAACTATGCTTAGGTTGCCAAGAGTACATTGCCCAGCTTCCATAATAAGAGCCTTAGTAAAAATATTCACCAATTGTTCAGACGACAGAACAATGGAGTGGAAATGATGCTTGTAGAAACTTTCTCACGAATAAAGTGGCAATCAACTTCAATATATTTTGTTCGCTCATGAAAAACTAGAATAGAAGCTATATGAATGGCAACTTGATTGTCACAATACACCGGCACGAGTCTTCATAGGAAATCTCAATTCAATAACAAAGCTTTTTCAACCACATAATTTCATATAACGTACTTGCCATAGGATGATACTTTGCCTCAGCACTAGACCTGACAACAACCGTCTACTTCTTAGTGTTCCAAGTAACTAAATTATTGACGAAAAAAGTACAGTAGCCTATTGTAGATCGCTGATCATCTGGAGAACCTGTCCAATCTGTATTAGAGTATCTTTCAATATCAAGTTTATCATGACAGCTAAATAAGAGGCTACGTTCAGGAGACAATTTGATGCAGCGTAAGATGCGAAAAACTACTTCAACGTGGCTAGAATGGGGAGCATCCATGAACTGACTAACTAAACTCACAACATGAGACAGATCTGGATGAGTAATCGTCAAATATATCAATCTTCCAACTAAGTGCTGGTACATGCGAGGATCATGAAGTTCTCCATCATTTGCCCTGACCTTCTTATTGACTTCCAATTGAGAATCAATAAGTTCGACACCAAGATTACTCGTTGAAGTCAACCAATTAAGGGTATATTTTTATTGAGACAAAATCATGTCCTTTTTGGAACGAGATACTTCGATTCCAAGAAATATTTTAGCGGTCCCAAGTCTTTGATATCAAACACCTTGCTAAGATATAATTTCAACTAAAAAATATGCTATTAGCATCATCTTCTGTAATAAGAATATGATCCACATAGACACTCATAATAATGGTCCCCTTCACATGCCTCTTGACAAACACAAAATGATCAGAATGAATATGAGAAAATCCAATATGAATCAAGGCCCCACCAAACTTATTAATCCAGGCTTGAGGAGCTTGCTTCAAACCATATTTTGTCTTCTTCAAACGACAGACCTTCCTCTTCTCCTCCTTTCAAGTAAATCTAGGAGAAAGAAGCATATATATCTCATTAGTCAAATCACCATTTAGGCATATAGATCTCATTAGTCAAATCACCATTAAAAAGAAATTTTTAACATCCAATTGATGTAGAGGCCAATGCAGATTGACAACAAGAGAAATAATCACCCGAGCAGAGTTCATCTTAGCAACAAGAGCAAAGGTTTTAGAACAATCTTCATCAAAAGTCTGCGTAAAGCCTTCAACTCTAAGGCGAGGTCTATGTCGAGCTATACTTCCATTAAGATTGTACTTGAGTGCATACACCTAACGACAATCCATGGAATTCTTCCTAGCTAGTAACTTAACCATTTCCCATGTATGATTCTTTTTAAGAGTCACCATCTCTTTCTCCATAGCTTGTCACCGTAGAGGAAAAATAAGAGCTTCCTTAAAATTTTTAGGAATGGTGGAGGAAGAGCACTCAAGAGCAGAAACAAATGAATTGTGCTGAGGAGACAAAGAATGATAGGAAATAAAACATTGAATAGGATAAGGGGTGTACTACCTTTTTGCTTTTTTAACAGCAATAGGTAAGTCCAAAGAATGGTCGTTTAAATATGGATCAGTATAAATAGACAAACGAGTAGGAACACTTCCAATACCTCTAGCCAAAGGAACATGCTTCATGGTGTCCTAAGAAAAAATAGGATTACGAACATTCCTTTGTTCATAAACCTTTAAGTTGGACTTAGTAGAATCACCGACAACTTTATCATTGGCATTATCGAGTTTGGAACTTGGAAGGAACAAACACTATTTCATCTAACTCAAAGATATGGACAAGAAGAACCATATAATGGTACTCCCCCTTTTCACTAGAAAAATACGGAGCATCTTCAACAAATTTAACATTCATAAAAAGTAAAAACATAAGCTTTTTATTAATTGGACCAAAACATTTATACCCCTTTCTGAAGATGAATATCCCAAGAAAATGCATTTGACAGCTTGATTTGATAATTTATTTTGAAGATGATCAATATTATAGACATAACACATGCACCCAAAGACCCACTATAGAATCTTAAGGATTGGGTGGAAGGTCGGAAAATATTGGACCGATGACTCTCTAGCAAAACCCTTAGTAGGAAGACGATTAATCAGATGACAGGTTGTGAAAACAGGCTTTGACAGAGAAGATTTAGGAACAAACATGCTAACGAGGAGAGCATGAGTGACTTCTAAAAGATGTCTATTTTTCCTTTTAGCAATTGCATGTTGTCGCAGGGTATATGTACATGTGGTCTGAGAATTAAAACTATGCTCTTGAAGATAAGATAACATAGTATAAGAAAGATACTCTTTTGCATTATTTGTACAAAGGGTTCAGTATTCATATTAAATTGATTTTTGACCCAACTATGAAACACTTTGAAAATAGAGCTAACTTCATCTCTAGTTTTCATCAAATAAATCCATGTCATTCATGATGCATCATCAATAAACTAGACAAAGTATTTAAATCCATTAGAAATAATAGTAATTGGAACCCATACATCTGAATTAACCAAAGAAAAAATTCTACTGAACCATTTCCCATAGCAGGATAAATATGCTTGTGGTGTTTGGCTAAGACACAAGCCTTATACTTCAAGTTTTTGACATCATTAGACTTGACTGACGTAGGTAATAAAGGTTATAAGTCTAGACTCGAGGGATGACCAAACCTACAATGCCAGATATAAACGTTTTCCTTCTTGACACTAAGACACTAACATGACTTGAAGTATTTAAACAAAAAACATATAAACTATCCTTCTCATGTTCACCACCAAGCAACTTTTTTTATATTTAGATCCCGAAAAACAAAATGATAAAGATAAAAAGTCACACTAAAATTAAGATCCTTCGTAACCTTACTTATTGCAAATTACACGCAAGGAAGGTGCGGGAACGTGATCGACTATGATTGAGGCTTGTTTTAGAGATGCTCGTTTGAGAGGAAGAAATGCTTCCTTCCGAGAAAGAGAAGCTCATTCCATCGGTAGAGAGGATCATTTAAGAAGAGGAAAAGATCACTCTTGAGTTGGTGAAGCTCTCTCAAAATCTGGAGAAGATCGTTCTGGAGCAAGGAATCCTTCTAGGGCATCGTCTAAGAACAATCAAAGAGGTAGATCTAGGAATCTTTACTTGGGGTCAAAGCATCAGACAATATTGTGAAGCCAAGACAAAAACTATGGAGATCCGAGGGAGCTTAACAAAGATTTATTCAGGAATACACCACTCAATGGAATTGAAACGCCCATTCCAGGGGAGTGACGGAGCAGGGAGTGGTTAAAGATAAAGGAAAAGGCCTGGTCGTGGATGACAGTTCTTCAGGAGATGATGGTGATTCTCCTAGAAGTTGTCTCCTGACTAAAAGAGGGAAGGAGTCCCATCATCATGAGGATCCTTTTGTGATCCACTATGACAAAGACTTGAGAGTCTAGATAGTAGATCCCCACCGAGAAAGGGAGGAAAAAAAGTAAGCATAAGCCTGGAGCCAAGAGAACTTCCTACTTTCTTCATGGACCGATTCCTGGAAGAATGGATGGATATCCATTTCTCTCGAGTCTTTCGTAAATTTGCTAAGATTAGAGAAGTGGTTATCCTAAGAGAGAAGGGGCTTGGGCTCCATTAGAGGCTTTGTGTTGGTGAGAATGGAGGAGGATGAAGATCTCATCAGAGCTATCAAAGGCCTCCATGGCTAGAAGTTTTATGGGAAGCCAATTAGGTTCGGGTGGCCCATTTCGGCTAAGAGATGGTAAACCAAGGGTAAAGGGCTCAAGGGACCTCAAAAGTGACTCCACTGCCTACACTTGCCCCCGCCCTCCCCCCTGTGATATTGAACATTTAGACATCCAATCAAATCTCATTCTTCAATCTACAAACAAAGCAGCTGATGAGAAATTCTTCAATTAAGCCTATGGTTCTGTTAGCAAGGTTTCAAACTGACTTTGGTAATCACAAACTGTCATGGTTTGCCTCTAGTTGGCTAAGGCCCCACAAAATCTTCAAATTCTGAAAGGCCAGTGTTTGAAGTATCAGTATCGCTACGAGTTTCGCTAGCCGGGGATACAAAAACAATATTGATGTCGCCGATAACCGGAAATGCAGGGAAACATTGGAGAAACGTGGGGAAATTGTGGAAAATTTCAGCGAAACTTCAAGAAATGCTAAAATACACATATTTGCATATTTAGGAATAAAAAAAATTGCAAAAAGAATGCATATATAATAAGTTTCCATTTAATGAGAGGCTTAAAAGCACGTGTTGTTGTAAGAAATTAGTCCAACGATCCCATCAATCCCATCTATCCATCTAACCATCCCACCTTCCATCCAAACTTCCATCAATATTTCAGAATATTGATTGTGCACGATATTTCGCCCAAAATCATCGACAACCGAAAAGGAGACGAAAGAATGTGGTCTCAATAATGCCCATGTTGTGTTATTGATAATACCATCGATAATTTGATCACTGCATACAACCATGCATCCATAAAAAAATTGAAATGGATTTTTTTTAATAAACAGATTTTTGAATTTTTTTAATAAACAGATTTTTGGCGATGTCGATACATTGGCGATATTACGATAATATCGCCAATACACCAGCGATACAAGCGACATCTGGAATTTACACAATTGAAAATATTGGCGATACATTGGATATATCGATAGATACAAGCAGCACTTGGAATTTACACGGTCAAATGTTTTGGTGATACATTGGAGATATTGATACATTAGTGATACATCGCCAATACCTAGGATTTCTGATACTATCGGCGTTATCGGTATCGCTACCAGTGTTATCGTTATCGTTGAGCTGGAGATAGAAATAATATCTGGGATATTTTGATAATATCAGAGATAATTTGGACAATGGGCCAACTTGAGTGTTTAGGCCCTCCGTGATTTTTTTTTTCCCCTTTTCAATGGTCCGGTTCCAATCTTTAACCATTGATACCACCGTACTGTGTCTTTTTCAAGGTGAAAATATGCCAACATGACCTTCTGCACTTAGATCATCTTATTGAATTCGAATAATGTTTCCACTCTGTACAACCGATTGGTGGGATCATCATCGCCAAAATGAGGAAATTCTACTTGCCCTGCCTTTTGATTAATTGATGGCTATTGGAAATTCTAGTCATTGGAAAATCTTCACAAGAATTGGATCCTAGCTTTTTGAGTTCTTATAAATTTCTTTCAACTCTCAACTACCTAATTTCAGCTTTGAGTTTTTGGCATCTTGTATCGTCAGCCATTTGTCCTAGATTGTTCGTTCTTATAAGTTATACCAAATGATAATGTTACTTTTTAATTGGTAGTGAGAGATTTTATTAAAAAAGACCAAAAGGTCTTAATGTTCTCAAGATTAAAAAAATTGAAAGAAAAAGGAGGGATTCACTCTTCAATGGGAGATAACCTCTTGTGGTTAATAGGAGAAGATAATATACTTGCTTTCCTTGATATGCTCCATATCCTTTTAAAAAGGAATCAATTCAACATAGAAGGAAAACCCTTCATCAATACCCATAACAACTCATTTAGTTCAAAGTTACCTAAATAAGAACTTGCTACCTGCAATCCACGTTCAAAGCTAATCCTCATCCTAACTCTCGCGTACCCATGACATCCCAGGACTACACCTTCCACATTCAACAATAATAACCGTAGTAGGGGAATTATATGGTTATTGGCCCAGGGAACCAGCTATTGTGCTCTAGGCCATCAATCTATAGTGTATAAGTGGTGTTTCTAGTTTGGTGATCCAAATTGTCGATTTGATGGGCCATGCTGTGGATGGACCTGCTTTGAAAATCAATATGTACAAGTGGCACCCATGGTTTTGTGATTTGGGACTTTGACTTATGGGCCCTAGAATGAATGGAGGGTGCCTTTAAAATCAATCACTACAAGTGTAGTTGTGAAAATCCTATGATTTATGATTTTCAGTTGAAGTTCGAATCTTAGGCAAAACGATTTGAGTCCCACTTTGAATCCCGTTTTACATGAATCCTACAATTCTATAATTTGAATCCTACAATTTACGATTTAAATTATACTTGTTCTCTTCTTTTTAAAATTTAATTGACTTCCATTGTATGCTTCTAAATTGGTGGGGGTTTAAGAATCTTTCTAAATAGGTCGATCGTTTTATTTTAGTCTTTATAAGAGATTACGTGATGGATCTTCTCTTCAACCTTAATCTGTGGTATCTTTTTTCTTATGATTTCTTACCTCTTAGCTAGTTGATATGTGTGTGCGTGTGTGTGTTTATATATATATATATATATATATATATATATATATATATCACAATACATACAGTTTTAACATAACCACAATTTTATATAAAAACATTCCATCACGTAATCTCTTATAAAGACTAAAATAAAAACGATCAACCCCAAGGGAATGATGCAGATGGATGGCTATGGTCTCTTTTCTCTTGGGCTAGTTTTATTTTTTTCATGCATCTTGCTTTTTATGGTTTTGTTGGGTAAATAGGGGTAACTAAGTAATTTCATATTGCTTTAGTTGGGTCTCTACAAAAGAGGGGTTGTAGAGAGAGTAAGGGACTTTTGGCATTTTACTTTTTTGTTTGAAAGGGTTCTTGCCTAGAGAGTGAGGTTGGAGGAAAACTTGTACACATCCACCAGAGTGAAATCTCGCCATATCTCTCTCAATCTTCTATTATCTTCTTGTATTTCTATTCCCTCAACATCGTTTGCATTATATGCTAGGTGCCAAGCTTGTGGATACATTGATGGATCCCAATGTTGTCAAAAGCAATCGCATAATCGCATATGCCATCGCATACTTTTCATTTTTTTTCGATTTTTTTTTTATTTCAAAAAAAAAAAAAAAGTTGTGTGATCGCTTGTGCGATTGTGCGATCGCATAAGCGATAGGCATAAGTGATCGCACAGGATCGCTTATGCCATTTGACAACATTGATGGATGCTCGTCTCAAACTTGAGTATGAAGAGAGTGAGTTATTGGTTGATGCTGGCATTACAGAAGACTCATTGGCAAGCTCATCTATTTGATCATCATTAGACTGGACATTGCCTTTTCCGTCGACATGGTCAATTAATTTATGCAAAGTCCAACAACTACACATTTAGTTGCGGTTATGAGAATCCTCAGGTACTTGAAGTGTTTACCTGGGAAAGGTATCCTGTATAGATCTCATGGTCATCTCTAGATAACTGGTTATTCAAATGCAGATTATGCAGGGTCGAGATATGATTGACGGTCGACTACAGATTACTGCACATTCCTTGGTGGCAATGTGGTTACTTGGAACACTAAGAAGTATAATATGGTTTCTAGGTCAAGTGCTTAGGCATAATATAGATCAATGGCACACAACTTGTTAATATGTTTGGCTTAAATCATTTCTTGAAGAATTGGGGTTTGCGCTTGAAGGTCCAATGCCTTTACATTGTTGTAATCAAGCTGCTATGCATATTGTCAATAATCCAATATTCCATGAGAGAACAAAGCATGTAAAGATCGACTGCCACTTCATTTGAGATAAGATCTCTCAGAAGGAAATCTACATTGTATATTTCATCCTATAATCAAGTTGCAGATTTATTCACCAAAGCACTTGGAAATCTCAGTGCGAGAAGCTAATATCCAAGTTGGGCTTATATGATATCTATGCTTCAGCTTGGGAGGGAGTGTTAATGGTCAGATGGCTGGATTGCTTGGGTTATTGGGCTTTATTGTAGATGTTGGATGGTGTTTAGGCCCATAGGATTAGTCTTTGCTTATATTACTTAAGTAACAAGGGCATTTTTTTAATAATTTTATGATATTTTAGTGAAGCCTTAATAAACCTAAAGAGAGGGGATGTGTGGAGGTATTGTGAGTGTAGCTGTCCCACTCTTCTTCCTCCACCCCCCCCCCCCCCCCCCCCCCCCCCCCCTCTTCTTTTTCTTTTTTCTTATCTTCTCTTTTTTCTTCCTTATTCCTAGTTGATGTAGAGTAGGTTGCAGACCTATTCTTGGTATAGTTGGACCGAAAGAAGCCCGAACGGAAGCGGATGTAGTCCTTCATATTTGGGTCCAGTCCTACGTAGGGCATGACGTAATTGGGCCCCAGGCACATCTAGATTGAAGAAATTCATTATGGATAGGGAGAAATTGCCGTTTGAAGTGTGAACTGTAAATCGACCATAATTTTTGATGTAGCTATTGTTACGGTATGCATGACCTATGAATTTTTACTATAACAGGCCATCCGGGGTCAACCGACCCTCATAAGTGGGTCGCGTCGGTACTGTTTCGCAAGAAAATGCTTCCTTACAATTCAAAATTGCAATTTTAAGAAAAATTTACTATTTTTAGTAAGTTTTAGTTTGGAAGTATTTCCTTTGTTGTAGAATTTTAGTATATGTAGTCTTCTTAGGAGTTGCTTCTATTCATGCCAGGAATCATATGGCATGGTTAAATTAGGACTTTTTATTTTTAGTAAAATTTACTATTTCAGGTAAGTTCTAGTTTAGTCGAATTAGGACTTGTAATTATGGCTTGCTTTTTTCTATATAAGTGATATAATCGGGAAGTCTAAGCATTATCGATTAATAAAATTTTGAATTTCCCTTTTTATCTTGTGGATTAGAGGTTTTGCATACTTGAAGTAGACGGTGATCTTCCTCCTCACACACTTCCCTGCGTCAGTTGGTATCAGAGCAGTCTTTTCCTTGGCTCAATGGCATCTAACCAAGGCTCGGGCAATAATCCCATGGACGATGCTTTAGGGGATTATCCTTTGACAGTGGCAGCGTTTGAGGCGGTGGAGCGGGAGAATCCGCGAGCCATGTAAGGACTACAGGCAACAATTGACCGCATGATGGAAGCCTTCGAACATACCCATGTTTGTAATGATGAGCAGCAACAGATCGACCATGGAGCTTGCGGTCAACTTGTTCGTGTTTTGACACCGGTGTTAAATTGCAGACCACCACCCGTTAATGGTGATTCAAGCGATGAGGAGATTGATAATGCGATTCTTCAACGAGAAGAACCAAGATGTGCGAGTTAGGATTGAGATCAAGATTATATAATGAAGATCGACCTCCCTAACTTCAATAACCAACTTCATATCGAAGACTTCCTCGACTGACTTGTTGAAGTCGAGTGATTCTTCGATTATATGGAGATCCCCAAGGAGAAGAAGGTCAAGCTCGTGGCTTACAAGTTGAAGGGTGGAACTTCGGCTTGGTGGGAACATGATGTAGGATGCCCTAGTTATGATGCATGCTCATGAACATAATTAAACAGCGGAAAATAAAAGAAATAAATCTAAAATTCAGAATCACTCATCATAAATTAAGAAAATTCACATGGAGCTTGCAATGGATCGGGCCAATCGTCACAACCACGAAGTTTGAGTTTCAAGTATAGCTAGGGTTGGATCTGGCGAGGGATAGGACCTCTCGATCTTTCATGGCCATACCTAATCGATCAATGAAGATCACTAGTCCGAATAATTAGGAAGTTCTCGGATTAGGGATTTGAGAATTTGAAGATTTAGGGTTTAGATCGATTCTCAAAGTTTGATCGAAGAAGGATTAGTAAAACTAGAACTAGAAAGAATAAAGATAATTACCTTGAAGAATTTGGAGGGTTACAAGAAGAAGTTAGAAGAATAAGATCAAGGAAAGAGAAGAAGCACCATGAGAGAGAGAGGGGGGAGAGGCTACCAAAGAGGTTTGTTTTTTCATTAATAATTAACTAATCTTGTTTTTAGGGCTTAGCCTACAAATAAACAGTAAGAAAATATAAAAGTACCAAAATACCCCTAAAAATTAAGTAAAAAACAAGTTAAAAAAACAGTTTGCGCGATGGTCGGGCGCCCGGTGACCAATTTGGTCGGGCGCCCGACGAGGACCAAGAACGTCCAGCAAGCAAATCTTCAAAATTGGAGAATTTCGGGCGCCTGGTGACCAATTTGGTCGGGCGCTCGACAACTTTCAGTCAGGTTTTCTTCTATCCTACACACGTGTCTTCTATGTGCCAAATCACGTGCAATCACATGCGTAGGGTCTTCAATGCTCCTCAATTATTGCCTAACCACAAGGAAGAAGCTTGTGGTGTGCGCCTTCTTCGCTGGTAGACTTTAAATGTTCTTGTGTCCTCATCAGAACAACTCCAACTTTCACGAACCAGGCAACTAAAAACGTCGATCCGCATGTGGCAACGGATAAAGCAGTTAGTGCGGACACAATTCCCACCGAACGACTATGACCGGGTATTGTTCCAACCAGTGTTCGCAGTATCGGTATCACGTTACGTTTTGCACCTTTGGTATACAGATACATTTTGCGTATCGCTAGGGATATATCGGTTGTATCGGGTAATGTATCGCACTTTTTGGGAAACATGGGGAAACATTAAGAAATTGATTGAATTTTTTAGTAAACTTTAGGGATTGTTAAAATGGACCTTAATACACACATTCAAATCACAATGTGTAAAAAAAGAAGTCCACATAATGGAGTTCCTTTGTAAAAGAATCCTAAGCTATGCGCTATCTAACTGAACTGATGCAACCATTGTTTAAATTGATTCCATAAGATATATAAATGTAAGAAGACCTTAATGAAAACACAATCAATTCATTGACAAAGTAAAATAAGCAAGAGAGTTGAGAAATGTACCTATGGATGATGCAACTGACTGCTGCCTAGACCCACATAGAGTTGCGCGGTGGCTCGTAATCTTCGTCTCCATCTCGACGGGGTTGGGAATAGAACTGTTGCTCCACAAACCGACAGTATTGTGCCCAGGTCATAGTAGAATGGTACCAACTATGATACTCCCTGACATAACGCTGGTACTCATCCTCTCTAAATTGAACTAGTATGCCCATCCGTGGGTACTGTGTAATCGTAACAGTCTGTGGATGATATGGATCTGGGATGGGCATAGATGATGCTCCAGAATATCCATAAGTATCGCCAGATCCGTACTGTGGCCCATATCCCTACCCACATGTGGAAGTGAACTCCTGATTATAGTCGAAAAATCATGTGCCGTATCTGTTAGAGTCGCTCACCTGCATATCTACCAGGCCCATATGAATATCCCTCATGGGTCTGTGACCCTGATCCATATCCATATTGCGGCATGGAACTCGAGCTCCCCTCCCTTGTCCATGATGTAGATTCTCACTCACGACGTGCTCAATCCCTGGTGCCACGTAGGCACCCACGACCGTACGTCTCTCATAGAAATAGCCAACAGTTGCTCCTCTATATCTGTTAGTGGCTGGGTTTTCTGTTTCTCATGCAGCTTCCTTTTGGTGCATGCTTTGTTGATTACAAGCCACTCATGTGGTTCATTTGGACGAGAATCGTGGTCGGTGTCCTGTGCGGCATGATCAAACTCCCTCTCCCCAGTGAATGGGTTAAGTGGCCTCTGAGACTGACTCTCAGTACGAGACTCGCTCTCGTCGCCACCATCCTCGTCGTTGTCGTCGTCATCATCATCATCATTATCATCGTCGTCCCCATCGTCGTTGTCATCATCATCATCATCGCCGTCCCCATCCCTGTCGCCGTCATCATCATCATTATCGTCGTCCCCATCCCTGCTGCCACTACCACCACCACCATCCCCACCACCACCACCATCCCCATCACTCGCCGTATCTGATAATGTCTCGTTGCCACGTGACCCGTGTGATAAAGACTGTCGCGGGCTCCCCTTCGGATCCCTCGTCAATGGGTTGAATAACTCACTCAGGTAGAGATCTCTGCTCTTGTACATGGGCATCAACATCAATGCCCTGTTGTACTACCTCTGCCTCCAAAGGTGGCTCTGGTTGCCCCTCAGACGTATCCAAGTCGTTGGACCTAACCCACTGGTAAAGTGGGTCATCGTCTTCGGCCTCCACATAAGCATGCTGTCCAATAGTCATCAGATACAATGGGTCTTCCTCTGCATTTCTTCTTCCTTCAGAGCGGAGCACCCTCTCTCGGAGCTCAAGGTGTTCCATAACGGTAACGGTGGCCATAACGGCCACCACCATTACCGGCCGTTACGGACCTCGTATTAGCCGATACGACCATTTTTTATTTTCTGAAAAAAACTGTTATAGGATCGTTACAGGGCCCGATATGGGGCCGTTACGGCTTGTTTTTTCTGTAACGGCCGTTACGACCCTGTAACGCGTAACGGTTATGACCGTTTCCGTTATTGGCCAATGCATAATCGTTTTGGGATACTTTGTCGGAGCTTCATATTGTAGTGGCAGTAGACCAGCTTTTGAAGTCTGTCGTACCCCAACCGATTCTGCTTATTAGTGTGGATCAGGGAGAATGTACTCCAATTTCTCTCACAGGGTGAGGAGGACACTCTGTGCCAGCACACAAACAACCAAGTGCTGCAAGACCTCGCAATCACAATTGTACATGGCTCGCCATTCACTTGTGAAACATAAATGTTTCTCATTACTTTCACATCCTACCAAAATAGTATGAAAAGTAAATTTTTTTTCCAAGAGATTGTATGAACTATGAAGCATGCAACAACTCACATGCCATCATGGTCGTCCTCAACCTCACCGCCGCCTCATTCCCGAACATCCCCATAGCGTCATGAAATCTAATGATCTGATGATGGTATGAACCAATAAGGGTAAGTCTAGAGTGTTTAAGATATATGATGAAGCTAGTAAAATGATAAGTGTGGACATATTTACCTCGGAACCGAATGTGGCTTTCCCATCACAGTTGGGGAATAAGTGAGCGTACACCTCGTGCACCGCCTTCTTCAATGAGTTGTCTTGGTAGAGCTTGTGCGTGTAGTGGTACTTTAGATGCAAAAAGTAAGCTGAAACCCAACAACATACACATATTTATATGTAGTGGTAATGGTTATACATGGTATGCGAAGATGTATATAAACAGAAAAAATTAATCATTTAACTAATTAGCAGCCTTATGAAGTGGGTGTGAAAGGGTCTTTTCCCAACGCTTGTTGATAATTGAATGCACCCACTAATATGACTTGGGAGCTTTGGTCTTGATGGCATCTTTCATCACTGGTATGGATGCATACAATGATCCCATTGATGGATATACTTCATTGTCGACCGTCCTCAACACACTATATATGGGCTCGATAATGGTCAACACATTGCGCATGCATTCCCAAAATGAATGGCTCAACACCAGCTCCTCATACCTCTAAGTCACTCTCCTCCCGCACTTATTCCAATCAGAATACACCTTAGAGGTGGAGAGCTCCCGTAGCCCTTGTCTATGTTTGAAAAGGCTACTCAAGGCGATGTAATTTGTGGCGAACCGTGTCACCCTAAGGCACACTATATCCCCACCACACCTTCGTCGCATCTCAGACAACAACGAGGTGTAAATGTAAGTCGTGATGAGTCGTGCGTCTGTGATAGTCGTCTTCACAGCCGACCCATCTCCAATCGCCTCTAACATCAGATCTATGCAATGGGCTGCGCAAGATGTCCAGTACACATTATACTTTTCTTGGATATCCTTCTCTGCTTTAACAAATGCTTTTCCATTGTCTGTCACAAATTGCACAATATTCCTTCTCCTAACATCATCCATCACTTTGTACATTAACTTGTACATGTAGTTTACATCTTTTATTTTGTTTCCTGCATCTACAGACTTAAGGAACACTGCCCTTCCCCTGCAGTAAACCATAAAATTCATCACCGACATCCTCGTCGGTCCGGTCCAACCGTTACACATGACGGTACAGCCATACATCTCCCATGACTGCTTGTACGTGTCCACGCAGGCCTTCATCTCTGCATACTTATTATCAAGGTACTTTCCCATTATCTCACAGGGTGTGGGGGGCATCATACCCTCACCTGCTCGTTGCACTTCAGTTATCATATTCTTAAAGTGCAAGTTACCTGCTGCATTCGCAGGAACCCTGATTGTGTATAAAAAATCTAGCAATGAACTTTCCAACCTTCTTTCTCACATCCCTCCACTAAATATATTTTTCGACTTCTTTTGCGTCCCCCCAGCCCCCTTATACATCCTTGGCTCTGTAGAAGGATCCGACATCCACATACTAGCACCACATGTCATCCCAAAAAAACCTCCCCCACTACCGTCCCTGGCCCCACTCCCCCCAGCCCCAACCCCAGACTCACTCTTCCCCCATGCTCATGAGTAGACCCCTCAAATCTAGGCCTACTCGCCTCCACCTTCATTTGATCAGTCTCCCAACATTCTCGGATCGATTCCTCAACCGCACGTCTATATCTGGATCCTCGTCTTCATTTAAATCAACCACATTTTCTCCAACAAATGGTGGCCGCCCGAGCTCCTCCCTAATCACCCTATCTCTTGTAGCCTTGTCATCCTTTATCTTCACATTCTTCTTTAGAATCGCCCTAATCTCTTCCCTCACATCTCTTGGACATTTGAGGTAATCCTTAACATTTCTATAACCCCTTGCTAGATGTTCCTTCAAGCGGGTTACTCCACCACTCTTGACATATGGCCACATAGATTACATATTGCCCCATGTCGGTTATCGAGGAGAGGGCGGCCATATCTCCATCCAATATCCTGCTGTCTCCCTCTTTCCAACATGGTTTACCTGTAAAAGAACATATTATTAGGCAACAAACAAAATAATTTTTTTTAGACAAATTAATTTGTAATTAATTATTTAATTTATTAATCTTCCAAATTAGTTAATCAGCACCTCCACATCCATAATTTCATGTTTTCACTCCAACAATACTCCCAATTTGGGAGGAATTAACAAATTTTGAATTTTCCCCAATTTCTCCCAAATCGGCCCACATACACTCAAATCATCAAATTGGAGTGTATGTGATGTTCGATTAGTTCTATAATAGTATTTGTTCACAATTAAGAGTGAATTAACAGCCGTTATAAAAAGAAAATTTGAAAGAAAAAAATTAAGTATTTTTTATTAATTATTAATTAAAAAATAATTAATTAATTCAAAAATTGGGGAAATTGTTGAAAATCGATATATCAGCCCCATTATATCCTTAACGTGTTGTTTTTTTATCCAACATTGCAAGTAATTTGGGAGAAATTGAGAAATTTCAAATTTCCGCCAAATCGGACCCTATCTCTCAAATATCGAAATCAAAGGTTGTAATGCTTAATTCTCCATGTAAAACATGAAGAATCAAGCATATCAACTGATTTGCAACATATTTTAGTCGATTTAAACGAAAGAAAACGAGTTTTGAACAAAAAATAATCATCGAATCCAAGATGGGCCAACTTCGGATTTGCTTCGAAATGATCGATTTCCTCTCAAGATCCTTGCAAAGGAAGGACCAAAATCTACCTAAGATTAGGTTGGGGAGGAGAAAGTAGAAGAAAATTGAAGAAAAAATGATTTTTTCTCCAAAAACGACTCTTGTGCGGCTGGACTATATCGTCGATACTCATACCAACGAAGGGAGATATTGACGATGTTTTGCCAATATATCGAGCGATATCGATATATCGCACAATAATATCGTCGATACACAGGAACTCTGCGATTGTTTTGTTATTCCTACAGGGTTTCGTGTCGCTGACCACTGATATTGACCGATAGTATCGATACTGCGAACACTGGTTCCAAGAACACCATAATTGTCGATGGGGTAGCCGTTCTGTGAGGAAATATGCAGAGGAATTCTATCGCCTGTCTCCAAGAAGCGATTCGGTCAAGATCAAGTCACAACAGGTTGCTAGATTCATCGGTGGTTTACATATTGTGATCCAGGATCGGATCCAGATGCAACCTGTCTGGACAATGAACGAAGCAATCAAATTGGCCACTCGAGCAGAGATGCAATTGGAGTGTCTCAATGGATGAAACTATGCTTCAAATATGGTATCTACTTTTGAACCTTCTTAGGATGTAACATAATCTTGGGGGAAGGAACCTGTGGGTGGGCGTCCTCGAACCCCGCAAACCATGAACCGAGATTTGAGGTGCGGTCAAGTTAGACCTTAGAGGGCAGTGACCGTTTTTGCTGGTCCAAGTAGAATCCCTAACCCCTACGGTTCGCCTCTACTGGACAAGTGCTATTGATGTGGCCAACCTGGTCATTGATTTAATGTGCGTCCTCAGAGGTAGATGGCTAATCTAACCATTAATGATGGGGGAGTAGAAGATACAGAGGACGATCCGAAAGTAGATGATGCTGAACATGCCGAGGATGATGGAGAAGGAGGCGAATAGACTCACAAAGATCACGGTAGGTCTCTGATCATGAGGAAGTTGTTGTGTGTGCCGGAGAGGGAAGTAGATCCACAGCGACACAACATCTTTCGAACAATGTGCACCGTGAACAAAAGGGTTGGTGATCTGATCATAAATGGTGGGAGCAGTGAGAATATTATCTCAAAGATTATGGTGGAAAAGTTGCAGCTAAAGACAGAAAAACGCCCATCTCCATACACAATTGGATGAATAAAGAAGGTCAACGATACAAAGGTAACTGAATAATGTCATATTTCTTTCTCCATTGTAAATACTATAAAGACAAAGTAATGTGTGACGTAGTCGACATGGAAGCTTATCATATGTTACTTGGTTGACCATGACAGTATGATGTAGATGTTATCCATAGAGGCCGGGATAATATATTTATTTTTGTCAAAGATGGTAGAAAGATTATCCTTGCCCCTATGAGAATGTAGAAACAACCCGAGACTTCTAAAGTAGAGGGGCGATACCTCCTAACCATACTGGATTTTGTGAAAGAATCTGAGGAGACGGGAGAGATATATGCGGGAAGAATTAGAGCCCACAAATATTCCTAAGAAGTTGAAACCAATGTTGCAGGAATTTAAGGCAATCATGCCTAATGAACTTCCCGATTGGTTGTCCCCCATGTGAGATAGATCGCATCATATTGACCTTATATCAGGGGCAAGTCTACCCAATTGCCCTCATTATCGGATGAGTCCGAAAGAGTGCGAGATCTTGCAAGGGCAAATGGAGGAACTTATCCGTAAAGGTCTAGTGAGGGAGAGCATCAGCCCATGTGCTGTGTTAGCCCTGTTGACACCCAAGAAGAATGGGGGTTGGTGCATGTGTATCGATAGCTGAGCCATAAACAAAATAACTGTGAAGTATCAATTTCTTATACCACGGCTGTACAACATATTAAACATGTTGGAGGGGGCAAAGATATTCTCCAAACTAGATTTGAGAAGCGGTTTCCATCAGATTCATCTTCGGCCGAGTGACAAGTGGAAAATAGCGTTTAAGACTAAGGGGAGTCTATACGAGTGGCTAGTTGTACTTTTTGAACTCTCGAATGCCTCTAGTACGTTTATGAGGTTGATGAACCAGGTTATGAAACCGTTTATTGGGCGATTCATAGTAAATGCATTTCAATGATATTTTGATTTACAGCTAGGGTGAGGTAGAACATGTGGGGCATCTCAGGCATGTGCTTACAGAAAAAAAACTGTACCTCAATTTGAAAAAGTGCAATTTTATGACAGATAACCTCTTATTTTTGGGTTTTGTGGTGATGTCCATGGGAATTCATGTGGATGAGGAGAAAGTGAGAGCCATCAAGGAGTGGCCGGTTCCGAAAAATATTCATGAAGCGCGAAGTTTTTACGGGTGACAACTTTCTATCGTCGGATCGTGAGGAACTTTAGTACCATCGTGTCCTCTATCACTCATTACATGAAGAAAGGATAGTTTCAATGTACCAAGGAGGTAGAAAGAAGCTTTGCAGAGATTAAGGAGTGATTGTCTACCACCTTGGTCCTTGTGCTCCCTAGATTTGACAAGCTATTCGAGGTAGAGTGCGATGCTTCTTATGTGGGTATTGGAGGTGTGCTTTCTCAAGAGGGTCGTAAGAAGTGGTCGACATATGAGTTGGAGTTGTATGCAATCGTCCAGGCCCTGTGCCATTGGAGACACTATTTGATTTAGAGGGAGTTTATCCTCTATACAGACCATCAGGTCCACAAGTATATTAACAATCAAGCTAATGTCAATCGTGTGCATGCCAGATGGATTTCTTTCTTGCAGGAATTCACCTTCATATTGAAGTATAAAGCAGGGCAGTAGAATAAGGTTGCTGATGCACTTAGAAGACGAGCGGCCTTATTGGCTATCATGAGTAACGAGGTCAAGTGTCTCAAAGAATTATATGCAGGTGACGATGACTTCAAGGATGCGTGGTCTAGATGCCAGGCGGGTCAGCCGAGTGACCCACATATCCAGGACAGTTTTCTCTTTGAGGGAAACCGGTTATGTATTCTACAGAATTCATTGCGAGAGCGCGCCATTCAGGAGTTACATGGCGGTGGCCGTGGCAGTCACTTAGTGCGAGACAAGACGATAGCCTGTTTGGAGGAACGATACTTCAGTCTACAATTGAAGAGGGATGTCGGGAAAGTGGTGCAGAGGTGCCATAAATGTCAAACATTTAAGGGGCAGTCACAGAATATAGGCCTTTACACATACCTGACAGCCCTTGGGAGGATTTGTCCATGGATTTCTTGCTAGGTATTCCACGGACCCAACATGGTATGGATTTGGTATTTGTGGTGGTTGACAGGTTCTCTAAGATGGCCCATTTCATCCTATGCAAGAAGACTCTCGAAGCGACCCATGTTGCCAATCTGTTCTTCCGAGAGGTTGTGCGACTACATGGCATCCCCAAGACTATTATCTCAGATCGTGATACCAAGTTCTTTAGTCACTTTTAGAGGACTTTTTATCGGCGATTGGACACCACATTGCAGTTTAGCAGTGCTTATTGTATGTTCGGGAACCTCATACGCTATATCTCTAGTGATAAGCCTAAGCAGTGGGATCTTGTTTTGGCTTAGGCGGAGTTCACCTTCAACAACCTGTAGAATCGGTTCATCGGCAAGTCACCATTCAAGGTTGTGTATGGTCGAGTTCCCAAGCATACACTCGATCTGGTCTCGTTGCCTAAGTTATCGGGAATGAGTGTTGCTGCCAAAAATATGGTAGACCGAATAGCGACTATGCATGCTGATGTTTAGAAAAAATTGCAGGCATCTAACGCCAAGTACAAGGAAGAGGCTAATAAACATCAGCGTCAAAAGGTATTTGAAGTGGATGATAACATGTTGGTTCACCTACGCAAGGAGTAATTTTTGACTGGAACATATAATAAGCTAAGAAATAAGAAGATAGGCCCAATCCTGATACTCAGGAAAATCAATGATAACGCTTATGTCATTGATCTTCCCAAGGACTTGGAGATCTCGCGGACGTTCAATGTGGGAGATCTGTACGAGTATCATGAGCCTAGTTTGATGGATGACTCGGGGATGGGTTCTTTTCAAGTGGAGGGGACTGATGTAGAGCAAGCCACAGACCTCTTCTTGGGCACATTTGGACCGAAAGAAGCCCGAACGGAAGTGGACGTAGTCCGTCGGATCCGGACCTAGTCATACGTAGGGCATGGTGTAACTGGGCCCCAGGCGCGTCTGGATTGAAGAAATTCATTCCGGATAGGGAGAAATTGTCGTTCAAAGTGTGAACCATAAATTGACCATAACTTTTGATCCAGGTATTGTTATGGGACGCACGACGTATGAATTTTTACTGTAACAGGCCATCCGGGGTCAATCGACCCCCGTAAGCTGGTCGCGTTGGTCCGTTTCGTGAGAAAACACTTCCTTCCAATTCAAAATTGCAGTTTTAGGAAAAATTACTATTTTTAGTAAGTTTTAGTTTGGACATATCATCTCCTTCATTTTAGAGTTTTAGTATATGCAGTTTTCGTAGGAGTTGCTTCTAATTATGCCAGGAATCATCTGACACGATTAGATTAGGACTATCTATTTTTAGTAAAATTTACTATTTCGAGTAAGTTCCAGTATGGTTGAATTAGGACTCCTAATTGGGAAATTGGGATTTGCTTTTTTTTTTTACAAGTGATGTAATTGGGATGTTTGAGCATTATTGATTCATAAAATTTTGAATTTCCATTTTTTTCTTGTGGATTCAAGAATAACCTTGTGGATTCAAGGTTTTGCATACATGAGGTAGGCGGTGATCTTCCTCCTCACACCCTTACCTGCGTCACTAGTAGATTTTCTCTTCATGCATTTTCACAGTGCTTATGGTTAGTGATCTAGGCTGTCGATTTGATGGGCCGATGATGGATGGACATTCCCCCACATCTCCACAATGGGAAAATAATAGTGGTTACTTCTATTAATGTGCAATTCTGTCTGATTTTGCTTGCTGAGTGTGTGAGCATGGATTTTATTATTATTATTTTTATTTTTATACACCCATTTGTTGGATACTCTCGTACTGGTGGGATGTTAGGGTGGCATGGCTATGCCTACGAATTGAATGGTCTGGATTAGCATACATGTATGCCAAGCGTACAGTGGATGTATGAATTGATTCTTTGGAATAATCCACTTGGTTTAATTGTTTAGTGATGCCTCGACATTGTGGTTCTCATATGGACCATCTGGAACTGGAAGTAAATGTATATGTGCAATGGATGTAAGTGACTATGATCCACTATCCTCAGGAGGAGCATGATATCATTTTATCAGCCAAAAACAAAGTGTATGCCATCATTCCTGCGTGGCATGGACTGGTGACTTATTTTTTTCCGTGCTGGCATCCTGTACAGTTGGGGTTTACTTTTCAACGATCCAGATCTTTCATCAGGTGGCCCCCCTGCATAGACAGGTGAATCTGAAAAGAACTCCATCAGTGGATAGTCCTAGTTGCCCAAATGTTGGTTAAAAAAAATTGCATGGTTGTCCACGTGTGATGGGAAAGATCCATTGATGGGATGGCTGGGAGTGTTCAAAGGAGATACCTTTGTTCCATTGTCTGTCCATCTTCAACCCCTCCATATGAGTGGTTTAGATCACTTAAAGGTGGCCCGAACTGTATGGAATCTGGTCCCTACAAGAAAGGCACTAGTTTGAGCTGAGGATTGTAACCAACATCCTATTCAGTTATTGAGTTGATTTCTTATTCTATGTATTTCAGCCATTTGGATCACATTGGAGCCCTTCCGTTCTTCACAGAGGTCTGCGGATATCGTGGGCCCATCTACATGACTGTAAGTTCATCTAATTTCTTCTTTTTATAATGTCGTAATTGTAATGTCATGAGTAGCAATTGTTTATTAGGCAATTTTGATAAGCTTCAAATGAACGAGTCATTCTTTTGAAGAGGAGAGAGGGAGGCATTCTTTTTGTTGAGTGATTCGATTTTCCTTTCTTTCCAGATTTGGAATCCTGTACTGCTTATCACGTACTTCTGCAGAGGTTCATAGACAATTTTGTTCGTTGGAAGATTTCATTCATCGTTGCTTCTGGTTTTGTGATCAGAAGGCCAAATAGGAATATAGTAGTGATTATTGTGTAATTTTGTGGAGGTTGATAGACAATTTTGTTCTTTGAAAGAACATGACACTTTCATTCCTTCATTCTTTCTTTTGTTTCTTTGCTTGGCAGGCCAAATGAAATGTAGCAGTGGTTATTGTGTAACAGAACATAGCAGTTAATCTACAATTCGGAATGTCTTTAACAGAACGTGGCAGTTTCAGTATTCAGTTATTTTTTTCTTTTTGTCTTTGCTTGGACTGTATTTGCAATCTTGTGGTGGTGATTGTCTGATGTTATGGTGGCTTAAATGCAATTTTGATCATCTTTGGTTAATGTTGTAGCCACAATTTATTTCATTTCATTGACTTTTTGACTTCTAAAAACTGATATGCATTGTTTCTTATCAAGTGCATGCTTATTTTATGGGGAATTATACAATGCTCGGGTTGCAAGTTGGTAAACTACTGTAGGTGCTGCTTGTGCTTCATATTGCACTTCTGACTCCCACTCCTGCTTCGTATTGCGCTTCCGACTCCCGCTCCCACTTTCCTACCTATTTATACTTGTTTCCATTCTGAAACAGATGCTTCCCTGCTCCTGCACCTGAATCTGTAGATGCCTCACTTCATGCTTCATGCGACTATGTTTTGTTAAAGTGGGGCTCATGGTTCAGCAATCCAAACTATTGATATGATGGCCCCTACTGTGGATGGCCCATGCACCAATATTCTTTGAAAATATCCAAACCCTTTAATAGGTGCCTAACAGATTGATAGTTAAGAAAGAAAATACACGAACATAATTTACTAGAGAAAAGGCCGAATATTCTGTAGCTCAGATCATTTAATCTGGGGGATCTTCATAGGTTGTCCAGTGTGAGGCCCATCTTATTAATGGGATTTCAATGCTGAAACATTGGCCCTTCTTGTACAAATGAAAAACCTGGATGTACTATACAAACTCTCAGCCTGAGAATTGTTTAATGCCTCTTATTTTCATGTCACTTGCATGCATGCTCACTCAATGGGTGCTGCACTCAGTTATGCAATTTATGTTTTCTTTGATCCATTATGCAATTAGGCTATAGGATCTGCTCATCATCAAATATGTAGTTGTAGTTTGCTTACGAGTGGGATTTCATGCATGTGAGGCCCATGGTTTGTTGATCCTAGCTGTTAATACAATGGGATTCCCCATTGATGGGGTGGACTTTAAATATCCCTTATTGAAACATTATAGCACTTTGATATTTGGTCTTTTCTCAGTTAAATATGGAACAATTTCTTTAATTTTTTCTCTGACTTAGTATTTGTTGACCACAATATTGAAGGGTTACAATTTTCAAATTTGGAAAATCTCTGAGGCATCCCCGTCTGTTGTGAATCGCATCTATCAGCATTTTGGATTATCAAGACATGGGCTCCATGTGCACTAAATCCAACTAAATATCAAGACATGGGCAAACAATTCATTTGCTGTTCAAGACCCTATAATTCCTCACACGATTGATATTTTGATCACATAGCCTCACATGGAAACAACTTCATAGGTTATTATTGTTATTATTTTTTTTTGTGGGTCTTTAATTTTAAAGATCTTGTTTAATTGGGAGCACATCTTTTTGATGCTCATTTGTTTCCCAATTCAGTACCCAACAAAGGCTTTAGCCCCAATGATGCTAGAGGATTACCGGAAATTAATGGTAGATCGAAGAGGGGAGAAAGAGGTATACACTTCCAATGATATCACGGAATGCATGAAGAAAGGTATTGGTACTTCCATTTCTATTTGATGAATAAAATTTTTCGTAGAAGTGAAAATATCCTAAACCGAATCAATGCATTTTCAGCTGCCTTATTTTAGTCCATATCTGAGCTTAATATGCCTTAAAATGCATGAATCTACCACTTGGGGACGATATTCTATCACTACAGAGTACAGACCATGCCTTTGGCATCGTAAGCTGCATGCTTCAATTTATTTTCTAGATTATAGCCCTAGGACTGAGGCGATATAGAATGGTAAAGGGTTACAATTGCCGAGTAGCCCGCCTGACCTGGCTTTGGGCCGGCTTTGGGGCTCACATGCATGGCTCGATCAATTTTCTGGTTTATCTTGGGCTCAAAGTCATTTAAAACTAAGCAGGCCCAGCTCAGTCTGGCCTGATGTGATTTTATGTGCACGTGTGTTATATCCTACAAATATGCAATTCTAATCCTCAGTTAGGTTACCCATCTTTTTTTTTGAACAGTAAAGAAAAATTATATAAACAAAGAGGTTGAAGCCAGAATATACAACCCGAGAGCTAAATAAGCTCCCCAAAGTTATAAAAGCTCATTCCAAGAAGCTGGGAACTGAGCCACCACCCTTGCCGCGATAGCCCACTCAATCACATGAGCTTTAGCTACCCTAAAAACATCTTCCACTCTCCCTGAAAGATTCCAAAAAATTCTGTTGTTTCTTTCCTTCCAAATGAACCATAAGCCTGATAACAACACCAGCTGCCACACTTTCCGACAGACCCTTCCCTGACCACCCCCATGCCACGAATAGAAGAATTGCTCTATAGAACCAGGCACCACCCACGACGTTCGAAACAGATTGAAGAAAAAATGCCAAATCTTCGTCGCAAAACTGCAATGGATAAAAAGATGGTCAACCGATTCTGCATCCTGAAAACACATCACGCGCACATTAGGAAGAATCATTTTCCTTTTCCTTAGATTGTCCACCGTCAGCACCTTACTCCTCCCAACTAACCAAGCAAATGCCACTATCTTTGAAGGAGCTTTGTACTTCCAAACTGTAGGAGAGAAGCCATTCCTCAGATCCCCTCCTTCCAAAACCTTGTAAAAAGATCTCATTGAAAACCTCCCCGCCTTGTTTGCCAACCAAGCCAACGAATCATCTTCAGAAATAATCGGCCTAACCCTTCTCAAGCATAGACAATAGAGCAACTAACTCCTGAAATTTTCCATCATCCAGATTCCTTCTACATAAGGGATACCAAACATACCTTTCTCCGTCAAAAGAAAAACAATTGGCCACCTTCAAATCATCTATCGTCATTGTAGACTATTGGTTTCATTCCTCTAAAATGTATATTTCTTTGTGCATATGTGGCCCACTTGATCGACGGATAGATTCAGAAAATTCAAGGGGGTAAAAAGAGACTCAATTTTTGGGTCGATCTTTTTTCCTCAGGCTTGGGCTTGGGCCTGCCATGCTAGGTCCATGCCTGGATCAGGCCAGGCTTGGTCCTTGCGTCTAAGTGTCAGGCTGGTCCTGGGCCCAGCCTGTCCTGGCCCAAACACAGCTCATTGCCATGCCTAAAGATAATTTTAAGCACTTCAAGTTATAGTTACCTTAATAATTGGAAGTCCATGTTTTTGATGTAAGGGTGGCGTATCTTTTGTATTGGAGGGATGATTCCTCATCATTGCACTTCCCTTTACCATTTTTTTGTCAATAAATTTGTTTTTCTCTAAAAAAAGAAGAAAACTTTGAGTAACTCGCTCTGTTGGCCTTGAAAATTTTTAGCTGAGTTGAGAGTTTGGTGGGGGTGGATTGTTGCTCCGGCTTCCCATGGAATGCTCAAGAAAGAAAATATTAGTCTTATTAATTTTCTATCAAAGTCAGGTCAATGATCGATGATTTTTGCTGCCACTGGCTTTTGTATATGCGACCTGAATGTAATGGAAGAACTGGTGCTTGAGTTGGCTGCTGTTCTTATTGCTTGGAATCGATGTTGGGTGCAGATTTGATGTTGTTAGCATCTTTTATTGGTTGAAACAGTACAGATGGATTATGACCAGTGTGAAGATTTTTTTTTTTGAGCTCGTGGGACAAAACCAAAGTTGCTTGAACTTTGTCTAGGGTCTTGTAGTGATCTGTTGTAGTACATTTCTTATTTCTAGTAATTGGAACCACTTCTGGATGTGTTCTGTGGAATTTTGTAGATCATTCTCCATGCTGCCATCCTTTTTGAGATTAGGCAATTGAGCTTGGGGCTTACCCCCTTGGGGCAAAAACAAAAAAAAAAAAGAAAAAAAGAAAAAGAAAAAAAGAAAAAGAAAAAAAGAAAAAAGAAAAGAAATGAAGCTTGAGTTGCTATATTCACTGATTTAATGTGGGAGTGTCAATGTTTGTTTGAGGTGGAATATAGGCACATCATAGATTCATGACGAAACACAAGTTCCAAAAAATATAAGGTCATGGGGTGTCTCACGAATAGTTTTGACTTGCTAGGCAAGAGTTTGAGGAAGTCGTACTGTTGAAAAAGGATAGAAAGGTCAGGAAGTTGTTGAGACTGACCTAAAGGAAGTGGGAAATTTTATACTGAGAACGAGGAGAAATCGGTGGATCTTAAAAGTAATTATCAAGCCAAGGTGAAGTGTAAAGAAATTAGTTGGAGAAAAAAGTTGAGAGATGTATTTAAGGCATCAAAGACCACAATTTCTTTTGTAAATGGTTCAAGACTTTATAAAAGAGTAAAGCTAACCTCATTGTCGGAGGGGTCTGGCTCTATCAGCCTAAAGAGGTGGTTTTGGTTTTATTTCCCAGTTCGTCGCCTTTATTTTGTAGAGGAAGGCCAAGTATAAGGTGGACACTGTAAAGTATCTAAAGGTGGTTGGGGTGCTAGAATTTCTTTTCAAACCTGGCAATGAGATCACAATGATCTGTTTAATTCGGATATAGATAGGGCCTTGGACTTAGATGTGTATTCTTCCCAGCCATTTTTTATTTCATTGCTAGTGACCATTTGAAGGCTGTTCTTAATTCTGTGGAAAGTCGCCGTGTGCAAGGATTTGATTTGCTATTACTTTCATGATGTTGCCCACTATTCTTCCATTCAATGTGCATTATAGTATCTTGAGGGTATCTTGTTTGTCTCATACGTCAGTATCCCATCTTCAACGTTACAGTCTATAGAGATTTTGATAGGCTGGCTGCCGATGTCTTGGTCAACCACATGTTATTGCGTGGTTATTGGGCTCTATCTTATGTTGGTGCATCCAAAAGTGGCCCATCATCTCATGCACTAGTGCTTAGGTGAATGTCACTCTCTTTTCTCTACTTCCCCAAAGGCACTCTTGGCAGTGCTTCCTTCTTCATGATCTGGGTTTGACCGTATTATGTATTTATTTTCTGCTTGTCAACATCAATGCCACATATTTGGCAGTGGACTGGGTGATACTTGCCTTCCACATTTGCCTAAAGTGTCAAGATATTAAATAACGTAACGATGGCCGTAATGATCACCCTTATGGCTGTTATGACATGGGCTGTACAGGTTGTTATTGCTTCCGATAACGGCCTTTACAGCCCTATAAGTGGGAAAAAAATATATTTGTCCCATATTCCCATATCAGCCAGTTCGGCCGTTATATGCTCATTATGGGCTATTTTTTCAAATCGGCTGTTGCAGCTCTGTATCACATAACTGTTGCTTCCATTACATTATCTAACAGACATTACATAGTAATTTTTGAATACCTTGCAAAGCATGTTGAGGTAAACAATTATGTATGAGAACGTTTCCATGTATGATGTTCATGTTTCCTACTCTTGATGTGTTCCTAGAGTGAGATTGAGAAGGAGAAAGAGAGAGAATATGAGGAGAAACAAGAAAAGGAAGAGGAGGCTTAAGAGAGTGGTGACGCCTCTGGCCTCTACCTTTTTTTTTTTTTTTTTTGGGTTAGTCATGCAACGCACACACCCTGTTAGATGCGCAACGCACCCACCCGGTCAGTCTCACACGATGCTCCCACCCACTGGTGGGGTTAGTGGGTTTTGAACCCGAGACCTGCAGTTGAAATGCCGAGGCATCTACCTTGTCATTAGGGCTTTCATAATATATGTGGAAGTACAAAAATGCCTTCATACTTAAGTTATTACATAAATCAAAGCCCATTTACTTATACTCTATTTTAACCCATTACATTTAAGGACAATAGAATAATAATACGAAACAATAGAAACCATTGTCTCCATGCAAAGTGTGTCACACGAGATCATTGCTGTCCATCATGGTTTGTCAACACCCCGGCTCAAGCTGGAGCACATTCATCATGAATTCCTAGCTTGATGAAGAGACGATCCAAATGAGTGCGACCAGGAGCCTTAGTGAATGCATTTGCCAACTGATCCAGAGATGTGATGGATGTCATGAACTTTGATGTGCTTGGTTTTCTTGTGATAAACTGGATTATTGACAATATAAGAAGCAACTTAATTATCACAATATAGCTTCATGAGAGCATCAACCATAAACCTCAACTCACTCATCAACATCTTTAACTAAACAAGCTCACATGTAGCATGAGTTATTCTCTTGTACTTTGGCTCTACCCTTGAATGGGCCACCACACTTTGCTCCTTATTTCTCCATGTAACTAGATTACTTTCTACATGGTTACAATAGCCTATAGCAAATTGTCTGTTAGATGGGTAACCGGCCTAGTCTTCTACTAGAGGATGGCCATTGTGCTCATACAAAATACCACGACTAGGAGTTCCCTTCAAGCATCTGAGTTTGCAAAACACGACTTCCATATAAGGAACACAAGGAGCCTGCGTATCTTCCTGGATCATTAATAAATTTTTTCCTTGATCCACACTTGGCTTCTTATTTGTGTCTATTAAGAGTTTCGACTAGCTTAGCTCCAAGAAGACCTATTTTGGCCAATAAATCCATCCAATATTTATGTTGCAAAAAATTATGCCACATTAGATCTTGCTACCTCAATATCTAGAAGTATCGAAGATGGCTCGAGTTAAGGTATTCCATAATGGTAATGGTGGCCATCGTTACCATTACAATAAAGGTTGTAACGGCCATTATGGATCTCGTTATAGGGTCTGTAATGTGCCATTATAGGTCATTTTTTCCGTAATGGTTGTTACGAGTGTTACAACCTTGTAACGTGTAACGGTTGCCACCGTTACCTTTACGTAACGGCCTTTACGGCCTCGAAACGGCCATTACGACACACAATTGCCCGAGTCCTTTGTATAGAAGTGCTGATGTAAAAATGTCTTCAACTTGTCAATATCCATACTATCACTGCTAGTGACAATGGTATCATTCACATACACTACCGACACAATGACACCCGGCTTCACTTTTCTCAGACAAAGTGGTCAGCCTGGCTTCATTTCATCCCATATTTAAATACTATACGAAATTTGTTGAACCCTTAGTTGCAGAATGCTTCTCACTAGATCTTCCTCTTGCTTCAGACTCTTGCTCCCACTCCCGCTTACCACCTATTTATACTTGTTTAAATTTTAAAGGAGACGCTTCCCGCTCCCACACCCAAATTTGTTTTTGCTTTGCTTCAAGCTTCGTATAACTATGGTTGAACCAAGCTTTTAAAGATTATTTTAGACCATAGGCATAAGTCGACTTTTCCAAAAAAAAAAAAAAAAAAGGTTGACTTCCTAAGATGGCACCCTTTGTTCGACTCCCACTTGAGTAACAAAGTCAGGTGGTTGCTCTGTATAGACTATTTTTTTTTTCTTGTAAGATTCCCTTAAAGGAAGACATTTTTGAAATCAAGCTAGTAGAAGGGCCAATTCAAATTTTCGGCAACCAAAACGATGACACACAAAATTAAGCTTTGCCATAGGAGAAAACGTTTTCAAATAGTTGCCTTCTAGGGTCTGAGAGTACCTTTTGGCAACCAAGCGAGTCTTTGAGTGCATTGAACCATCAGGATTGAACTTACTTGTACACACTCATCGACTCTTAACTGTGTGTTTTCTAGCAAGTCAGCTAGATTCCAAGCTTTATTGTGATTGAGAGTAACCATCTCGTCTTCCATAGGTTGTTTCCATCAATCATAATTGAGAGCTTCTTGGAAAGAATAACAAACGCACACAGGTGACTAGGACAAAGTAGATTTGGAAAAAGAGGGAGATAAACCAACAAAGGAAATAAAATGGTAAATAAGATATTGAGTGCAAGTACATATATCCTTGTGAAGAGTGATGGGTATGTTGCCTTCATCTGCCTTTGTGTTCTGTCCCCTTTGGCACATGTTCAATGTTGAAATATGCGAAGGTGCGTGCTAATTCGCTCGCTACTGTATGATAGGGTAAGAGATCTGGTGACATCATTGTACCATTTGTATCCTTCTTGGATATGCGAGTATGAAAGAAAGATACACTTGATAGCCTTTAGTTCAAACTTGTCAAGAATATGATCTAACTTATGCACGAAACACACATCCAAAAACCTTAGGGAGGGACAAAAAACACAAGAATTCCAGGATAATTGAGAAAGGTGATTTACTATCCCAAACAAATGAAGGCATTCAATTTATTAAATGCTATGTAGATAAAACCGCATCACTCCAAAATATTTTAAGACCTTCATGTTGAATAACAAAGCTCGAGTAACCTCAATTAAGTGTTGATTCTTACATTTAGCCAAGGCATTCCAAATTGGTTACGTAACAGCCGTAACGGCCATTACGTAACGATTATGTGTTACGGGGCTGAAACAGTTATTATAGAAAAAACAAGCTGTAACGGCCCCGTAATGGTCCTGTAACACTTTTTTTTTTCAACAAAAAAAGAAGAAGAACAAGAGCCATAACGGCCGTTATGGCCCGTATCATAACGGTAATAGTGGTGGTGTTACGGCCACCGTTACTGTTATGGAACACCTTGCATTTAGCTATACCATTTTGTTGTAACATGTGTAACACATGAGGTTTGATGAATAATGTCATGAGATGAGAGCTATGAATTAAATTCATGTGATGCATATTTTCTAGCATTATTATAACATAGAATATATACCTGTTCGCTTCCGCAAGTGTAGGGTTGCGATGTAGTAATAAACTCGGTAAGACCGAGGTCGATCCACAGGGACTTGTGTAGGAATTCACAAACACATCCAATAGTGTCTATTGAGAGCTAACAACCAGATTTTGTATGAAATTGATGTAAGTAACAACTTTGAATTAAATTGAAGGTAAACAATTATAAAAAGGCACTAGGGGTTCAAGGATCCACTTGTAGCAATCCTTGATGCTCAATCCGCTGTGGTTTCTCATTCTCTCAACTAGAATCGATATTAAGATCTATCTAGCCGGATGATAGAGCTGTTAAACCAACAATCTGTCATATGTATGAGCCCTGTGTATGATTCACTCAATACAGGCTAGGCTGAGCATGCTTCAATTGCATAGGTCAGTCCCAATTCCAATAAACTAAGTTCATAATCATGATCATCATTAAGTCCTGTCACCAGACAAAGTTAGATCATGGTTTGAACTTGAATCAAATCATATACACAGTCCCATACATAATTCAGAAAACTAGAAAAGTAGAACTTTGGTAGGAAGTCCCCCCACATGAAGATCATAGTACTAGAGCGTACTCCAATTCCTCGGATCATACAGGTCTAGACTAATACAAAGCAATTAAGAACTTAAGCAATTCTCCCAAACATCCATGAGTCATCATAAGACTAAGAAAAATTACTTAGAACTTGTATAAACTTCAAACCATTGTTCATAAACATTAAAACCAATCTTAAAACCATCTTAGCACGAATTGAAACATCTTAGATTCACTACAAGCTTCACCTCTTAGCCCTAGCTAAGAGGTTTAGCCGTTCATGATCCAAGGAAATATGAAACAACTAAGAAAAACATAAAAACAGCAAAACAAACTAGAAGGAATTGCGGAACTCCGAAATCCACTTCCGCCACCTCCAACCTTGCTTAAACTCTTGTAAGATACCCTAAGAATGATCCCTAAGTGTCCTTTTATAGTGGGGAGGCCCCGCAACTTCAGAAGATTCGAGAATTTGCGTAACACTTACGCACTGCGCAGAGAAAATCGGCGCCAGAAATAGAAGGTTCAAATCTTACGCAGGAGACTGGTCGCACGACCGGTCTCAGTGGCTGGACGACCGGTCGTGGATGCTGGACGACCGGTCTCAAAATGGCCGAAAAGAGTCCAGTGAGTTTCGGCCTGGAAAAATAATTTAAGGACCGGTCGCGGAAGTGGACGACCGGTCGCACGACCGGTTGTGAACAGTCCAGAGAGTTATGGCCTCTGGGTCTCCTCTGTGCATGTGCGGACCGGTCAGACGACCGGTCCTTGGCTTTGGACGACTGGTCGGACGACCGGTCGTGGGCACCTTCTTCTGCATTCTTTCTTCTTTTCTCTGACTTCTTTCTTTCATTCTTTGACACTTAGCCCCTTTGATCTTCTTTGCTTCTAACTAGCATCTTTAAGTCTTCAATTGATGCTTTCTCTCTCTCATCCCTACAACCACAAATATATGCATTAGATTGGTCTTTAAATCATGGAACTATGCATAATGAGTGATGAATTGAGGTTAGAATATGCACAATTAAGAGCTCAACAATACCCTAGAATTGAATTGTGTTTGCACATCCATATGAAATTCTTTAAAGCAATAAAACACTTTAGAGCGATCTTTCATTAAATATAACTAGGTCATGCGAGGATAATCATCCACAAAAATAATAAAGTACGTAAAATAAAATAAACTAACTGGACTCCAGACATCAGAATGTACTAAAAAGAATGGACAATCACTCTTTTGTCCACTTGAGATGGAAACAAGATTCTATAATGCTTGCTTAACTCACAAGCTTCATATTCTAACGCTGACACATAAGGCAACGACAGAATAAGACTCTTTAAATTGCCCAAGGAAGGGTGGCTAGGCTTGCAATGCCATTGATGATGAGAAAAAAATTGTCCGCAATGCAATCTCAATTATTCCATTGTCGCAATAATAAGACCATTCACTTCATGTCCTCAATCAATTGTCCCCCTTGTCTTTAGATCTTGAAATTCATAATATGGATAGAATGTAACACAACAGTTCAAGGATTTAGTTAGCCAACTTACTGGTAATAGATTCAAAGGAAATTTAGGAATATATAGCATTGATGATAATGGAAGAGATGGAGTAGGATAATAAGTACCCAACCCAGACTCACCGGTTGAAGTACCGTCAACTAATGTTATAGAGGAAATATGAGTGGACTTATCTAACTGAGACTAGACACCATGCTCATAAGTCATATGGTCTAAGGCTCCAGAATCATTAACATATGGAACATTTTAGAGGAAGTAAGACATATCATACTTGATTGAGCAAGAGTAGTAGTGGAGGAGGGCACATGGTTGGAATGATCCATTAGCAATTTGGCATACTCATCCGCAGACAATGTAAATGTATTACCTGCTGCATTTGATTCGTAATGAGCTTAGATGGACTTGACTTTGCCTTTGGAATCGTCATCAGAAGATCGAGCTTGATTCGGCCCAAATTAGCTTGCTAGTGAGGTCCCAACATGTATCAACCAGTGTTTGAATTAGCTTCGATATTATCAAAATATCCCCGATATTATCTCTCTTTCTAGCTCAGTGATACCAATAACACCGGTAGCGATATCGATAACACTGATAGTATAAAAAATTCTAGGTATCGGCGATGTATCACTAAATATCGCCAATGTATTGATATTGTAAATATTTTCAATTGTGTAAATTTCAGGCGTCGTTTGTATTGTTAATGCATTGATACCGCCGATGTATCGCCAATATTTTTTACTGTGTAAATTCCAAGTGTTGCTTGTATCGTCAATGTATCTGCAAATATTTTGATAATATCGCCAATGTATCGATACGCCAAAAATTTGTATGTTAAAAAATTTCCATTTCATATTTTTTATGGGCTCATGGTTGTATGCAACGTTCAATTTGTCGACGATAATATTGATAATTTCACAATATTATCATTATAGCAACGTGGCAATAACATGACCCCAATCTTGAGTTTCTTTTCAGTTGTTAACGATTTGTTTGGAAATATCATGTGTTGCCGATATTCTGAAATATCAATGGATATTTGGATGGAAGGTCAGATATTGGATGGATAGATAGGATGGATGAGATGGTTGGACTGATTTCTTACAGCAGCACATGCTTTTAGGCCCCCATTAAATAGAAGCCTATTATGTATGCATTAACCTATTATGTATGCATTCTTTTTGCAATTTTTTCATTTATAAATATGCAAATATGTGTATTTTATTATCTTCTGAGGTTTCATTGAAAAATTCCACTATTTTTCCCATTTCCCCCGCATTTCCGGTTATCAGCGATATTATCCGCGATATCGATATTGTTTCCGTATCCCCGGCTAGAGAAACTTGTAGCGATACCGAAACTTCGAACACTGGTATAAACTATGTGTTTATCAAGCCCATAATGAGAGCATTGATTTCAACGACCATGATTGCCACCAAATCAGTACCACCACCTTCCCAAGTATTCCTAGCACCAAATCAACCTTCTTCCGAATCTTTACCACTAAATAATCCACCATGACTACGACCACTAAGACTTCCCCCATCTCCCTTACTAGAGGAAGAAATAGTTGCTAATTGATTAGATGTAGATGAACTCGGTGTATTTACACAAATTGCATGCTAAATGAGTTCAAGTTCAAGTTTTCCCTGTAGATTTGATCATTAAAAGAGGCTAAAAGTGAGGGGTTACCACTAGCTGAATTTCAATACACATGAGTGGCTAGAGAGCTTGCTTGTTTGAATTTTCTGAAAATCAAATGAGAAAATCCCATCCAAAAAATGACTCAAGAAATGGGCTTGAATTAGAAAGTCTAGTTAGGGGCCTCAATTGAAGAAGGTATGACATACCTTTCCGTATCCACATAAATACTTGCTCTCCAATTCGAGGAGAAGTGAAATTCTTGGAATGAAATTTTGGCAAATTGCTTGGAAATAAGAAAGAGGACAAAAAAAGAAGAAGAAGAAGAAGTAGAAGAAGAAGAAAAGAAAAAGAAAGAACGAAAAAAAAAGGAGAACAGAACAAGAGGAAAAAGGTAGGAAATAAAAGAAAAGAGCTCGTTGAATGACATGGTTGATTTTCCAGAGCTCCGATTTTGGTTATCTTCCTAAGTCCGCCCATGGGTCTTCTCCAAATTTGTCTCGAATTAAGTTAGTAATTTAGCGAATTGGATGATGTAACAAAAGAATTCATGTCCCTAAAGAGGTTACCGGAGCTGGCACTCACTACCTAAAGGGGTATTAGTTATACTTTTTAGTCTCTAGTGTAAGAGATCTTCAAGCTCTCAATCTTTGGGTCCATATTCTCTGCTTTTTCTGTTATTTATTTATTTATTGAATTTCTCCATATTCTTGTGGGAATTTTTCTTTGTAATTGAGTAGGGAGAGGTTTCCTAAGGCTAGGGACTTGGAGAATTTCAAGACTGTTAGAAGTGTCATGTTGTTACACTATCTTCGATGCTCTTGCATAACATCATATGCGTATACTTATCTTTGGTAACTACTCTTATTTCTGTGTAACTGTTCTTATCTCTCCATGCTCATAAATAAGAGAATTAGTAACATAGGATCTTAAGCTCTGTCATTTGTTCCTTGCTCATTTTCTACTCATATCTTCTCTAATACTATAAAAAAAATGGTATAATGTAGGAAACCTGGTAACCTCCTTTCTCTTCTCTTCGTCCATTAGCATGTACGATGAACATGTGGGGACACCAGATTGACAGAGTGGATGTCAAACACAGAGCAATGTGGGCCCCAAAGCTCGGATGTTGTGCCCCACCGTTCTACATTTTTGCAGAACTTAGTTGTTGCACCACTAATCACTCTCATGGCAGACCCACTTATGACCTTCTTTTGTTCTTACCAAACATTTTCGTTATGAATCAATTTTGAATAATCGATTCTTAATAAACAATTCCAGAGGATTTCTTATTGAGAAAGGATTTTGCCCTTGCTAGAAGTAACGCCAAACCTCTTAAGTCAATGGAATGGGGTCAAATATTTCATGATAAAAAGAAATTTGGATATCATGTTACAACTAGGAGTTGAGGTTACCTGCATGCATTTCTGTATGTCCCCAGGATTTTTGAGAAATTTAGAGTTGAATCCTACATGCGCCTGTGTCTGTATCTGTATTTGTATCGGGCATCATATATTGGGTGGAGAGATGTTTGGTTGCTCATTCATGCAATTAGCCGAATTACTGGAGTAAAAAAGTTTGATGGTATGAGCAAGCCAGGACAGACTGGTTTTGAGGCTGTCATATTAGGTGACGAGGGTTTGGTGGTCTTTGCTTATGCCGGACATGCCGACTATGCAACCACTATTGAAGCTGATGTTTCACTGCTTTGGCCTGGGATTCAGCTTCGCACGAAGTTGGGGCATATGGCATTTGGACCTTCATTAACACCAACAATTCAGGGTTCTGGAGAATTGCAGAACTTTTTGAATGGCTTAGATGTATTGTAATTTGTATATATGTAATGCCTTTACGATTTTCTGCTTATAATTTTGAGGTAAACTTTTCTGTTATTCTGTCTTAAGATGTTGTTTCAGGCTTCTTAACGCAGGGTTTATGTTACTTTTTGCTAACAATTAACACTGAGAATTTTCTACATTCATGAACTAGAAACAGGGCTGAAAATTAAATCAGACAACACTTATCTAACGCCTCTGTGTAGTAATAATCTATTTCTCTATCCATTTGATTTCTTACTATATGCTGCTTTAGGGACAGTTTCTATTAGATATAGTTCCACTTGCATTGCTTGACCTTCAGAAACATTGACGTACTCTTGGTTTGTTCAATTCAGTTATAGCAGTGGATTTGAAGCAGACAGTGCAAGTTGATAAAGATCTTCAAATCCGTGCTTACTATGCAGGGCATGTAAGTTCTTTGAACTTCTTCTTCTTCTTCTCTCTCTCTCTCTCTCTCTCTCTCTCACACACGCGCGCACACACACACACGCGCGCACACACACACACACGGCTTTCTTAACAGCCTCACTAGTACAGACTGCTTGCACAGTGATTGATTGTAGACTAAAAATTCCATGTGGGTTCCAATTTGTTCTATGTGGTCTGATCTGGTCGGCCATTATTTCATGTTTAATATCCCTCATCTTAAATGATAGTTTTCAAGTTCCTATAGCTAATGAAACTCTTCCATGTGTATCTTGACTTGTTGAAGTTTTAATAAAAAAATCATTCGCTGATGCTCATTAGTTCTGCCAATTATCACCATATTCTGTGCACTAGAAAAACATTCTAGGTCATTTTGGACCTACGGGCTCAATACTGTGATGGAGGTATCAGCACCTGTTGGGGAAGTGACCAAAGGGTCCAGATTTCTGGTGCTAGTGTGGGCCATAGAGACAATGCATGGGCCTGATTTTTGGGGTATTCTATATTGACATGGCGGTGTACGTCATGCATGGTTTGGATCCCGCATGTGTATGCAGGATGGTGGGAAATCACTGTCTTGAACTCTTGTTTTCACAAAATGACATGTGGCCTGTTTTTCAGGCATTGACAGGCCATGAAACTATCAGAATAGTGTTTTAATCTGCTAGAATTACTTAGAAAGTGTGAGTTTAAGCCACTCGAGCAAATTAATTTTCCCTAGTGTAATTCCTAGAGACAAGAATGAGTGTTGGTGCTGGTTAAAAAGGTTTGGTAAACACATTGGTCATTTACACTGGTGGTCGACTAATAATATGCCTGCTTGGAACTCCTCTTTTGTGAAATGACAATCGATCTTTATATGCTTTGTACTCTTGTGGAGAATTGGGTTGGATGGATCTTGGTCACACTAATGTTATCCACATCCAGAATAGGCAAGAGGCAAATTTCTGAGGCCAAAGTTCTTTAAAGCCAATCTATTGCCCTACATGTGCTAGATATGGCTTTATATTCTTTTTCTGCACTTGGCTTTGTAATTTTGTTTATATTCTTCCATGAGATATGCCAGCCGGTCCTCTCTCTAGGTAGAGAAGAGGGTTGATGCCAGGTAAGCAGCAGGTCATGGAACTTTGCACATGCTATTATGAAAAATCACCATTTCATGCCTTGTGATTGGTGAATTAGGTTACATAAAGCCCACCACAGATAGCTGGGATAAGGCAGTGACAGCGATGGTGGCAGCAGTGGTGACTGACAGTGACCTTGTATCTATCTACACCCTCCCAAGTTTCATGAACTATGAACCCGAAACATATCATATGCTGCAATGAATTGAGTTAAATGTAGTGATAAGCAACAACAAACTACTTGCAATGTAAATGATGAGCATCCTTTGGGTGAATCCCAACAAAATTTAAGTTCAACTAGTAGGTCCAATAAGAAATTCTCCCTCTCATGAATAAATTTTTAATGTCAAGTTTCAAGGGATTTCTATCCTTTCATCAGTCAAATGAGCACGCGAGACTAATTCTTGTGCATGTTTTCCATAGCTCAAATAATATTCCTGGGATATCTTGAAACTTTTAGGGCCCATTTTGATGCAGGATGACCTAATTATGATGCATGTTTATAAACACAATTATTCATCGGAAATAAAAGACAATAATAATCTAAAATTCTAGCATTAATCATCATAACTAAGAAAATCATAAAGGAAACATGCAATGGAGCGGGCCATCATCACAACCATGAAGTATGGAATTCAATTATCACTTAGGTTGGATCCGGCGAGGGATGAGACCTCCCGATCTTGCATGGTCATACCCAATCGATCAATGAAGATCACGAGTTCGAAGAATCAGGAAGTTTCTCGGATTAGGGATTTGAGAATTTGGAGGTTTAGGGTTTAGATTGATTCTCAAAGTTTGATCGAGGAAGGATTAGCAAAACTGAAAAATAGAACGAAGAAGATAATTACCTTGAAGAATTTGGAGGGGCACAAGAAGAAGTTAGAAGAAGAAGATCAAGGAAAGAGAAGAAGCACCATGAGAGAGAGAGAAGAGAGAGGCCACCAAAGAGGTTTGCTTTTTCATTAATAATCAACTAATTCGTTTTTAGGACTTAGCCCACTTAAATAAGCAATAAGAAAACTTAAAAGTACCAAAATACCCCTAAAAATCGAGTAAAAAAAAAAGTCCCAAAAACAGTTTGCGCAGTGGTCGGGCACCCAGTGACCAATTTGGTCGGGTGCCCGACTAGGACCAAAAACGTCCAGCAAGAAAACTTCAAAATTTCAGAATTTCGGGCGCTTGGTGACAAATTTGGTCGGGCGCCCAACCACCTTCAGTCAGGTATTCTTCCATTCCTTCAATCGGGTCTTCTTCCATCCTACACACGTGTCTTCAATGTGCCAAATCACGTGCGTAGGGTCTTCAATGCTTCTCAATCATCGCCTAACCACAAGGAAGGTGTTTGTGGTGGGCGCTTTCTTTGTTGGTAAACTTGAAATGATCTTGTGTCTGCATCAAGCCATCAACTCCCCTCGGGTGAGAAAAACTCGACTCCGAGGAGTTAAAACTCTTGTGGCGTTCTAGTAAATCTGGATCAACACGCTGTAATTCCGCTTCAGTTAACCACGTAGATTCAGACGGTGGTTTATTCTTCCACTTGATAAGGTATCTTTGGAAACCTCCGTCTCTCGTAGATACTATCTCCTCATCCAAGATTTCTTCAATTTCCCTTATGGACAATAGGTGGAGGAAGAGGTGGAAGGGGTTGTGAAGCAAAATCAGAAAAGAGCCATGAATGAGATGATGAATCAATGGTAGGGTCAGGGGAATGAACTAGATCTTCCACATTAAAAGTCAGGTTAATGCCCATTTCAGATGGAAGGTCGATCCGATACGCGTTGGACCCAATTTTCTGCAATATCTTGAATGGTCCAGCACTGCGTGCTTGTAATTTCTTAGCGGAACCCTGTGAGAACCGCTCTGGCCTTATCCTCACTATTACATAGTCTCCTTCTTGAATACCTTGCAGTCTACGATGAGAATCAGCTGAAATTTTATAATTATCATTACTCTTATTTATCCGTTGTCTAATATGCGTATGCAACTCATGGATATGTCGTGCAAATGCATCGGCTGATTCAGAAGACATTTGGGTGACTGACATTGGGTAAGAGATCTATTGGCATTCTAGGCTTATACTCACTAATAATCTCAAATGGACTCATCCCTGTAGATCGATTTACTGATCCATTATAAGGAAATTCAGCAGTTGGTAAAATTAGGTCCCAAGTCTTAACATGTTCACCCACTAGACAACGTAGAAGATTTCCAAGATTTCGATTTACCACCTCTGTTTGCCCATCTGTTTGAGGGTGGTAGGCAGTAGAAAACTGTAAACGATTACCCACAATGTGCCATAATGTCTTCCAAAAATAACTGGTAAATCTGACATCCCGGTCAGGCACTATGGTCTTAGGCAATCCATGGAGACGCACCGCACCATCAAAAAAGATACGAGCAATATGAGACGCATTTGACGTTTTAGAACATGGGAGAAAATCCGCCATTTTGGAAAAACGGTCCACAACGACAAAAGTGGAATCGTGCTTTTTGATTGTCTTGGGAAGTCCTAGCACGAAATCCATACTAATGTCTTGCCATAGAGCATGTGGCACTGGCAATGGCGTATATAGCCTAGTGTTTTGCTTGCGTTGCCTTGCCAGCTGACATGTACGACACTGCCCTAAAACTTTGGCTACGTCTTGCTTGAGACTTGGCCAATAGAAACGATCATCTACGAGGGCAATGATCTTATCACGACCAAAGTGGCCAGCTATCCCTCTTGAATGAAGCTCCCAGACGAAGAATTCACGAGGGACATACGTGGAATACAAAGTTGGTCTCCCTTGAAAAGGAAACCATCTTTAAGAACATAATTGCTTGTACTACGCTAATTACTAGAGAGCGACGCGTAAGCACCCCCAAAATTAGGACATATGGGGTATTCATCTTTCACTTGCTCAAATCCGACTACTTCTACACTCAAGGATTTGAGCAACGTCACTCGTCTACTAAGGGCATCCGCTGGTTTGTTTTCAACCCCGGCCTTATGTTTTAGGACGAACAAATATTCCTGAAGAAACGCTACCCACTTAGCATGCCTTGGGTTAAGTTTCTTTTGAGAATGTAAATATCTCAAGGCCTCATGATCAGAAAACAAGACGAATTCTTGCGATAGGAGATAGTGACGCCATTGTCTCAAGGATTGCACTACCGCATAGAACTCTTTGTAATAAGTGGAGTACTTTTGTTTTGCCTCATTCAGTTTCTCATTAAAATAGGCTACTGGGTGACCCTCTTGGCTCAACACTCCACCTATACCAACACTTGACGCGTCACACGCCACCTCAAAGACTTTAGAAAAGTCAGGTAGACGCATGACAGGAGCTTCTACCATTTTGCCCTTAATCTCCTTAAAAGCCTTGACTGCGGCTTTAGACCACACGAACTCTCCCTTTTTCATGCATTCAGTAATGGGAGCCATGATCGTGCTAAAACCCCTAATGAACCGACGATAAAAAGTCGCTAAGCCGTGAAAGCTTCGCACCTCATGAATGTTTCTCGGCTCAGGCCACTCAATTATGGCCCTGACCCTTTTAGGGTCTGCGCGCATTCCTTTTGAAGACACTATAAATCCTAAGAACACGACTTGACTAGACATGAACGCACATTTCTTAAGATTAGCGTACAACTTTTCATTCCCAAGGATGCTACAGACCTGCTTCAGATGTTCAAGGTGTGATTCCTTAGTGGTACTGTAAATAAGAATGTCATCAAAGTACACCACTAGGAATTTTCCCATGAACGGCTTCAAGACTTGTGTCATCACCCGCATAAAAGTACTGGGCGTGTTAGTCAAGCCGAAGGGTATGACCATCCATTGGTACACTCCATCTTTGGTTTTGAATGTCGTTTTCCACTCATCTCCTGGGCGTATGCGGATTTGGTGATATCCACTCTTGAGGTCAATTTTGGAGAATATGGTGGACCTCGCCATCATGTCAAGCATATAATCAAGTCTAGGTGGGGGAAACCTATACTTGACGGTAATTTTGTTTATGAAACGGCTGTCCACACACATGCGCCACGTGCCGTCTTTCTTTGGTGTCAACAATGCTAGCACGGCATACGGGCTCATACTCTCTTGGATAAAACCCTTTTGCAGAAGCTCATCAATTTGCCTCTTCAACTCTGCATGTTCTGCAGGGTTCATCCTGTAGTGAGGAAGGTTCAGTAGAGTCGACTCTGGGACGAGGTCAATGGCATGCTGAATGTCCCTCATAGGTGGTAACTCGTTTGATAAATCCTCAGGAAATACATCATTGTATTCCTTTAAAACTGATGTTACCTCATGGGGTAACTCTGATGGAACCTCAGGTGTAGTCTCTCTTGCCACAAGGGCATACACCATGGAATCCTCCTTAGTCTCTTTTTCAAATTCTCTCGCATTGATTATGTGAATAGACTTAGGTTTGGATTTCCTCACTTCCCCAGGCTCACTCGCCTTCTCATCCTTCTTCTTCCCTAGTGTGCTGTCAGGTGGCATAGGATTAAGCTTGATCTTTTTACCGTTATGCATGAAAGTACACACATTCGAACGGCCAAAGATCGTGACGTCATTGTCAAATAGCCACGGCCTACCTAGGATAATATGTTCAACATCCATAAGTATCACATCACACCAGAGGGACTCCTTGTATGACCCAAACTCGATAGGAACTAAACACTGATGGGGGACTGGAAGGGATGTTTTATCAACCCAAGAAACTTTGTATGGGTCAGGATGAGGTGTGGATTTCAGCTTCAGACGATCTAAGGTGTTAGCGGAAATCACATTCTGACAACTCCCACTGTCCACTATCACCTTACAATTCTTTTCTCCACACTTGGCAAGAGTATAGAAGATAGTGTTACGACGCCAATCAACGCTACTCTTAGACTAAGCTAGCACATGCCTGACTACTACAAGCGTTGCTTCTTCATCTACACCATCTTCGTTAGTAAGACCTCCTTCAGGGTGATATTCTTCTACTTCATAATCAACACCCCGGCCATTAACACCCTCGTGGGACTTGCCTATAACTAAGGCTTTCCCACAGTTCTTCGTGGGACATTGATTGGACATGTGACCAAGATTCCCACATTCATAGCATCTCAGTTGGTTACCTCCACTAGGACCTGCACTAAGAACCCCTTTGCTCTTGTCCTCCCTAGGCTTAGGCGGAACAGTTGTCTGCGCTCTAGGTTGACTACCTACGTTAGGTCTAGTTCCCTGGGAACCAAGTCTAGCATTAGAGTCTCGGGACTCAAAACGTCTAATGACAGGAGCTTTCAGGTATTGCTCTAGTTCCTGCACAACTTGATATGCTTCATCCAAGTCCGTTAAGGGCCGAGTCATAAGCTCGTGTTGAAGATCCGCTCGAAGGCCTGTCTTGAAATGCGAGAGCGTTACTAGAGGGTCCTCATGGATATCATATCGCATAATAAATTCCTCAAATTTGGCAATGTAGTCAGCAACAAACATTGACCCTTGGTGTAAGGATTGCCACTGGTCAAGGAGCTTTTGTCGGTATGAGAGGAAGATATTTTTCCCTCAACTTCTCTTTCATCTCATGCCAATCTGTGATAGGGGCTCTACTAACTCTTTCTTACGCTCGGTGTTGGTCCAAAATAGATTGGCTTGGCTTGGCCCACAAGTTTCATCTTGGCAAACCGCATTTAACGGTTTTTTGACATGCCATACCACTCAAAGTAGTGGTCTATATTAGCGACCTAGTCAAGGAATGCCTTGGGATCCAAGCGCCCATCAAAACTCGGGGCCTCAACTCTCACATTTTTCATCGCACGCTCATCTGGATCATAGCGGTCTTGATGATTATATGTGGCTCGTGCCTCTCGCACAACACCACGACTGTTACCACGATCCCTATCCTCATTACCTCCACGTGTGGCAGCGTGTTCTTCAATGATTCCTCCCACCTGGGAGTACGCATCATCCCCTACAACGGGGTTTTCCCTTTGGGACGCCTCTAGTTGCTTGACCTTAGTCATGGTAGTGGTGATTTGGTTCTCAAGGCCGGCAAACTCACACTTTTGACTTGCTTCTAGAGCGGTTATCTTTTGAATCAATTGAGCAAGTTGCTCAGATAACTGCTCGTTATTCATGGTGGGTTGGAGACCAAAACCTCTACCTCTTCTCATGGGCATACAATTAAAACTTGAACCAAAGTCGACCCAACTAGACTAGTAGGTGTTATGATTCACAAGATGAATGCGATGAATGCAAAACTAATATGAACTAACACAATTAAATTAAGACAGGAAACAACTCAAATCTGAAAATTTTCCAAATTAGGAAACTTTCTAAATCTGGAACTTTTCTAAAATAGACCTAAAAATCAAAACCTTAATTTGATTACTCGATCTAGACAAAACCATGCAACCCTATTCTCTGATACCAAATTTGATGCAGGATGACCTAATTATGATGCATGTTTATAAACACAATTATTCAGCGGAAATAAAAGACAATAATAATATAAAATTCTAGCATTAATCATCATAACTAAGAAAATCATAAAGGAAACATGCAATGGAGCGGGCCATCATCACAACCATGAAGGATGGAATTCAATTATCACTTAGGTTGGATCCGGCGAGGGATGAGACCTCCCGATCTTGCATGGTTATACCCAATTGATCAATGAAGATCACTAGTCCGAAGAATCAGGAAGTTTCTCGGATTAGGGATTTGAGAATTTGGAGGTTTAGGGTTTAGATTGATTCTCAAAGTTTGATCGAGGAAGGATTAGCAAAACTGGAAAATAGAACGAAGAAGATAATTACCTTGAAGAATTTGGAGGGGCACAAGAAGAAGTTAGAGGAAGAAGATTAAGGAAAGAGAAGAAGCACCATGAGAGAGAGAGAAGAGAGAGGCCAACAAAGAGGTTTGCTTTTTCATTAATAATCAACTAATTCATTTTTAGGGCTTAGCCCACTTAAATAAGCAATAAGAAAACTTAAAAGTACCAAAATACCCCTAAAAATCAAGTAAAAAACAAAGTCCCAAAAACAGTTCGCGCGGTGGTCGGGCGCCCGATGACCAATTTGGTCGGGTGCCTGACTAGGACAAAAAACGTTCAGCAAGAAAACTTCAAAATTTCAGAATTTCGGGTGCCCGTGACAAATTTGGTCGGGTGCCCGACCACCTTCAGTCAGGTATTCTTCCATTCCTTTAGTCGGGTCTTTTTCCGTCTTACATACGTGTCTTCAATGTGCCAAATCACGTGCGTAAGGTTTTCAATACTCCTCAATCATCGCCTAACCACAAGGAAGGTGTTTGTGGTGGGCGCTTTCTTTGTTGGTAAACTTGAAATGATCTTGTGTCCGCATCACATTTGGATGCAACAAAAGTTCTGTCTCATAGCCTATATGGGAGAACTAGCCGTTGGGAGCTCCATACGTAGTCTGTCAGGAGCCACATTGCATGGTTGACAAGAAATGTGAGGACAGCCTATACAAAAATGTGAGTGTAACCTATCCTTAAAAAAAAAAAAAGAAGGCCGGGCAACATGTCTTGTATAGCAACTAATTAAGGTGCATGCTAGTATATGTTGTTTTGTACACATGCATCACATCGGCCACCCTCCACTTTCAAGTGCCCTCATGGGCTACATGTCAATGTGCTCATGTGCCACGTGCTGTTGTCCAACTGCCAGTGCCCACTTGCCCCTGCCAACATGAGTCTTCAAGCTCTCCACTTGTCACGCTCTCACCAATTACCACGACAAACACCTATCATACGAGACATGCTATGTAGGGCTCAAAAGTATCACTAGCCTTAACTTTATGATGTAAATCCATTTGAGTTTCTATCACTAAAATTGTCTTAGTTCTAAGGTTCCATTTGATTCAAGAGCTTCGAGTTCCACCCGCATAGCCTCTCTAGTCTCCCCAGCATTGCTGAACACTAGCTTTTACATATGAGGTTTGGAAGAGGTTATAATAATAATTCTTCTTCTTTGCATGGCTGGTCCATGAGATGGTTTCTTAACCTCTAAGTCAAAGATTCGAGGCGTTGGTGCCATCATCTTCAAAAAAGAGGTGGTAATAATAAAGAGGCCTGTTTTAGTGCCATTTTGACGTAGGACAACTAACCACTTGCTCTAAAAGCTCGAACTGATAGAGCGTGGCGAATCAATCGCTTTATCTCATAACCCAGGTCAGGCCCCACTTCACATGGGTCCCACCTCGTGCCGAACCCTTCTTTGTGGGCCCCACTTCACATGGTTCTTGTCTCCCACGAGTCACTCGCCTCACAGTGGCCGCCCACCCCGAGTGTGCCCCCGCTTCACATAGGCCTCCCCACTCGAGCCCGATGTGAAAATGCTCCTGCATTAATCACCCCCGGTGAGGAGTTTCGATCACGAGAGCTCCCGCTCTGGTACCTCTTTGACGCAGGACAACTAACCACTTGTTCTAAAAGCTCGAACTGATAGAGTGTGGAGAATCAATCCCTTTATCTCATAGCCCAGGTTAGGCCCCACTTCACATGGGTCCCGCCTCGTGCCGAACCCTCCTTTGTGGGCCCTACTTCACATGGGTCTCGTCTCACACGAGTCACCCGCCTCACACGGGTCGCCTGCCTCACACAGGCCGCCCACCCCGAGTGTGCCCTTGCTCCACACAGGCTGCCCCACTCGAGCCCGGTGCGGGCATTACATTTCAAAACCAATTTGTTTTAAATCTAAAGCAGTCTGTACCAGTTGTTGGGAAAACAATGGAACCCTGTTTTTTTAAATGAGTTATAGACGAAATGTTATTCCGCCGAATGTCACATGTGCCAATTATGCAGACTTTTGGAAGATCCAAGCCATACATGTGATATATGCTGATTTAATAGTCCCATGCCCTTAAAATGATCCTGATTTGAAATTTAAGTGGGCTACGTAGGAGAATGAATTCGGACAGTTCATCTTGTAGCCAACAGGTGCTGACAGATACAATCATCCTGTCCACTAGAAAGTCAGTGTAATGGGTTTTTCAGCAGCACCCAAACAGGTGGCCCTAAGGCTTCCCAAGAGAATCTAATGATGAAACCTATGTATGGCCTTTTCCTTTCATATACTTTCTGTATATTGAATATTTTTTTTAGCATGATTCTAGTGCGGAAATTGGCTTTGATGAGAAAATTGATATATTTCTGTCGGGGAATGATGCATCATTTCATTAATCACCACCTTTTGTGGCTAGTGGAGCAATGAACCGATTATGCTTCGGGATTTCTCAATAGAATGGATTGTGGTAAGAGAGAATAATCATGTCATTGGAATTGCAGATCTCTCGTCATAGCATCTTGTGTTCCCAAATGATTATGGGGAGAATCTGTGTTGATAAGTGTGACCTTAGGAGTCCGGATCCTCTGTTGGCTGCAAACAGAAAACCTCTGTTTGCAGCCTTTTTATTGGTCCACGTCCTCATGTAGGTTTGCAACCACATCACACCCTCAGTGCAACCTGATCACACTGATGTCATGCTGTGTGACGTGGACAAATGAAAAGGCTGTCAACAGGGATTTCCTGTTTTGCAGCCAACAGAGGATCCAGACTCGTGACATTAGTCAAATTATCTCCCACTCAATGTGTCTTAAGGTGCTTGTGACTTTATCCCTAGACAACCAATTAAAGAAGTCTTGTGTGCCTCCAGTTTTGCATGTTTTCTTTTTCTTCCTGGTCATGAGAAAATAAGCTTTCAGCTAAATCTGTTTAGTTTGTTTTTCCTAGCGTGCAGCTCATAAAAAAAGTTTATAGGTGCATGCCTCCTAAACAAACTATCTACATGTTTTGGGATGTATTCTTTGTTGGGCTCTTACCACTCTATTCATCTCAGCAGAATGATTTTTCTTTAGTAGATAAATCTTGCTCTGTTATTTTCTACATGACATCGAGAATGCTCCCATTGATCATGTGCTCCTGACCCACCTCGTAGGTCACACACTGTTGTTGGTACTTTTGATCAAACTTGCTGCAATACCATGAGAACACAGCAAAGAATGATTTTTCTTTAGTAGAAAAATCTTGCTCTGTTATTTTCTACATGACATCGAGAATGCTCCCATTGATCATGTGGTCCTGAACCACCTCTCAGGTCACACACTGTTGTTGGTACTTTTGATCAACCTGGCTCCAATCCCATGAGAACACAGCAAAATTTGGGATGAATGTATTATGTATCTCCGATTCACGGTATCCTGTGTGGGTATGATTATTAGTGGTTACTAAACTGCTGGTATACCTCTGTAGAATGTATAGCTGATTTACCTGGCTAGTGTCTTATCCCGTATAATATGAAAGTGTACAATGATATTGTAATTTGCTTAACAAGTTGCATGAATGAGTAGATTGACAGCTTATGGCATCATAGCCAGTAGTCTTTTAAAACTCAGATCGGACTGGATGATCACATGGGTTTGGATGGAAACAGCCACCAAAACGGACATGATCACTGTAAACCCAGTCAATTAAGTGAGGAGTGTTTTGTTAAAAAAGCAACTATACCAGTTAAAGCTCGAACACATGGCTTCTACTCGAAAATAAAATACTCTAACACTGACTAACTACTATGTTAATATCAGATTTTTCTGTAGATTTTAAATTAAGGGCCTGTTTGATAAAAGTTATTTTCAGCACTTATCACTGAAATTTGATATTTTCAGTGATTTTATACTGTTCAGATTGTTTGGCAAATCCAAATTATATAGTGCTTAAATTAATTTCACTGAAAGTAAGGGTTTTTTTTTTCCAGCTCCCCTCCCTTCACTTGACTCTGAATACTGAATGTGGTTAGTGGTGGTGCATTGAATTTTTTTTCCACTTTTGACTATAATATCCCTAAATTCTTTTTGAAAATGACGGTTCAGCATTTTATGTTTTCAGCACTTAATTTTCAGAGCTTATTTTTCAGTTTATCAAACGACACCTATGTAGATTTCTGGATCTAAATGGCCAGAGCAGGTCTCATCGGTTGGCCTGGCAGTTGGACCTTACCATACACAAAAACTGGTGGAAGTCTAGTCAGGGTTTTAAAACATTGGTAATATGGCTGTTGTACTTAAGATGAAACTTTGATTGTATGTGCTAACCTATCACACTATGGAGGAGCAAGAAAGCTATATTCATGAGCATTGTTGCACGCATTTATTGTTTTAATATGAATGATTATTTGCTTTGCATCTGTTTACAGCAAAACACTGGCATATGCTCTGAATGATTATTTGCTTTGCATCTGTTTACAGAAAAACACTTGACACATGCTCTAAATGATTATTTGCTTTGCATCTGTTTACAGCAAAACACTTATACATGCTCTTCCTTTGCCTTTATCCTTTCAGAGAATCATCATTTCTAGATTGATGATTTATTTACTACATCTTCTACTGGAGTTCTCATAGAGTGTTGTTTCCATTCTTTTATCCTGATTATATATGGGATCAATACTGTTTGCTGATCTTTGTACATGTCCCGGGTATTTTAAGGTTCTTGGAGCAGCAATGTTTTATGCAAAGGTAGGAAGCAATGCAATGGTGTATACAGGAGACTACAATATGACACCTGATAGACATCTTGGAGCAGCTCAAATTGATCGATTACAATTGGACCTCCTTATTACAGAGTAAAAAAGAATATTTAATTTTTAATTTTCTATTGAAGTTTTGTTTGTTGGGTACATGATACTGATATGTTGCCTATTTAAATTATCAATACAACTAAGTATCTGTAGAACTTGGTTGGTTATCCTAAGCCTTGTTTGAGGATAATTTACATTATATCTATTAGCTACTTGGTTTGTGCGAATTTGAAGAATCTTTTCTAATTTGTCTTGTCATCTGTTTTTCCATGTTTATTAATTGTCTCAACCATAATTGTAAATTTATTTATTATTTTACTTAAATCAGTTTTGTTTCTAAAAAATCATGGCAATAAAAAAAAATTGATTGCCATGTTCTAAATTATTTATTTAAAATAATTAATTAATATAATAAATAAATTCCAACCAATAAGCTTTGACCTTGGATCTTCGGTTGCAATTAAGTAACTAAGTTGATTTTGGCTCACTCATAGGGCTGTCAATGGACCTTGCATGGTTTGTTTCCGAGCCTGCATTTTGAATTGATTGGGCTGGGTCTATTGGGCATGGCTGCTTTAAAAAAAGAAAAAAAAAACTTTTGGTTTACCTGAGCCCCTCCAGTTGACGGCCCTACCAATATGTGTGGACACTTGACTGTTTCTCAGGGTAATAAGCCTTTAGGATGCTCATATGAAGGATTACTGAATATAGGATTCTTGTCAGTCAAACTGAATCAAATTTGACAGGGCCTACCCGACACTGGAAATGGTCACTCATTGCTTGTAGTGCCTGATAATTGTCATTCAATTTTATCACTAGCATATGTTTTGTACTTTAGTATGGATTTGGTTCCAATGTCAAACACTTCTTAAATGTTGTGGCCAATAAACTCAGGGGGAAATAAGCATCGCTTTGGAATCAGCTTTCACATCAGTCCCATTTCCCAACACGTTTATAACATCCCATGACAAGGTGTCTTAATGTGGGTGTAGCAACTGGTACAGCACCGTATTAAACATGCTGATACAGCATGAGGTGTCCAAACTATAGTTACACAAGTTGTGAAGGAGGCAGCAAGCTGGCAATAAATTTGGGTGCGGGAGCGGGGAAGTGTCTATTCCAAGATGTCAGCAAGTGCAAACAGCAAGGAAGTGGGAGCAAGAGTAAGAGTACAAAGCATGATTTGTGGCAGGAGTGGCAGAAAGATCATGCAACTAAGGTCCAAGACCCCTTTATGCACTTGAATTCCATGCCAAATTTCCTTCCCAGATAACAGGACTCCATGATCTGATGCTCACACCCAACAGTTAAGTGTCTAATTTTTCCTGTCAATTTGGATTTAAATTCCAGAGCTAGCCCTTAGTTGCCCAAATAGGTAATGGACTTCAATGGGCTGAGAAAATTTCCATTTAAACAAGCACATAAAGCACAGGAAAAATGGCCCACATGCCCACATATTTCTTATGTTGCTTCTTGGGCAGGTTGATAAATCTTTATGGAGTGGTCAGTTGGTAATCTTTTCGAATTTGGAAGACATTATATAATTGTTGAAGATTTCCAATTATCATTTTGTAGTTTGTATGGTATGCCTTCTAGTTTATCTACACCTTGCAATTGTCTTTTTAGTACCACTTATCTCTATAAAACTTTGCATCATTCCTAAGGGTTGGAGTATTGGGCGAACAACTACGTGTAGAACTTTCCTGTTATGATAAATTCAAACAGGAGAGCCATAATATATGATTGCCCTTAATGTACATGAAGGAGTTGAGGCTTAAGTTAGACTTGTGCTCTTGTTGGCCACAATATACCATTGGAACTGCTTTTGAGGATTTTTTATTTTTATTTTTTATACTCTCTCCTTTCCATTTCTATATTCTATTTTACTTGGACTTCTCTCTTGTCCAATTTTTTTGAGTCCATTATTATTTTTTATTGCGTGAATTGATTGCTGAGATTTTGACATTCATTTCGTGTCTATGATGTTTTGTTGTTCAATTTTTATTTTCTCCTTTTCTATCTTTCAGTTATTAGACTTAATTCTTTAAACATGATACGCATTCTTGTTGTCCATCTAAACTCGACAAATACTTCAAATTTCCATGAGAGATTTCTATTAGATAGTGAACTGTGTTTGCTAAATTTTGCTTTATTTCCTTTGAACTATCTTATCTTGTAGGTCCACATACGCGACAACTATACGTGATTCAAGATATGCTCGTGAGAGGGAGTTTCTAAAAGCAGTATGTTCTGCAACGCCATATGCTTATTTAGAAAAATATATGCAGTTGTATTCTATTTCATTGTTCAAGTCTTATCTTCTTTTCTTCCTTGCCTATGTACCTGGCTATGTCATGGGTATTGCATTTACTCTTAAAATTGAGGTGTCAAGTACAATGCCCATTTCAAAGTGTCCGTATGATACAGTTCCTCGCTATATTATTTCTCCTCCTACCAATCTTGCTTCTAGTTGTTACATGGGTTTGAGCCTCCAAACAGTGGTCCTTGCAGCTACCCACAAAAAAGAGCTTTGTGCATATAGTAGAGCTGAAGCTGAAGCTTTGGGGTGGGGGTTCACGAAATTTGTCCTAGTGGCATCATTGAGAGTCATGTGAGGGGAGCTTGGTCAACTTTATCGACTTCTTTTCAATGGTACTGAGGGAGTTTAGTCTTTTATATCTTTAGTTATTTCTTTAAGCTTAAGGCGGTTAGTATTGTCTTGCTTTGTACTTTATATAGCTTGTTTATCCTATCCAAGGTGTCCCATAACGGTAACGGTGGCCGTAACGGCCACCACCGTTACCGATACGATACGGGCCGTAACGGCCGTTACGGACCCCGTATCGGCCGATACGGCCCTTTTTTATTTTAAAAAAAAAACTGTTATAGGACCGTTACGGGGCCGTTACGGACCGATACGGGGCCGATACGGGGCCGTTACGGCTCTTTTTTCTGTAACGGCCGTTACAGCCGTTTTAACCCCGTAACGTGTAACGGTCATTACCGTTTCCGTTACGTATCGGCCGATACGGCCGATACGTAACCGTTTTGGGACACCATGATCCTATCAGAAGATTCTAAACTTTTCGAGTTCTCATCATTTCCTCTCTACCAAGCTTGCAATTAGATGGGTTAGAAAAAGTTGTGCTCTCATTCTATTGTTACTTTAGTGGAAGAAAAAACTTCAAAAAATTTACCTAATGCACATCTTTTGTGGGTGATTGCGTGCATCCGCAGGGATTAGTCTTGCCTTAAAAAGGGGCAGGGACACCCTATAATAAAAAAAAAAAAACAAAAAAAACAAAAAAAACTTTAATGAATTTACGTGGATAGATGAAATTTGTACAAGAGAGAGTTACAGAAAACAACTTTGTTGAGATTGACTCTAAATGGTCTCCTTGGACTAGGAGAACTAATTTCAAAGGAGAGAATGTAGAGAGATACATGTGCATGTCTGTGTGGGTTTTACATAACCATGCAGAGTATTAACGATAGATGAGTACAATACAAAGCATGACTACATAAAATCCCCTCACACGCATATTGTTCTACAGGGAAAACTTAAAAAACTGCTCTTCTTCTGAGATCAGCTTATAAGGAATAAAGTGAAAGACTACAAGAAATCTTGGAGAACCATGGGTTTTATGTAATCGTGCGGAGTATTAACAATAGAGTATAATATGCCTCATGACTACATAAACACCTGCGCACACTTCTCTCTAGATGGAAAACTTCAAAAACTAGCTCTTCTTCTGACATCATCTTATAACAAAACAGTGAAAGACTACAAGAAATCCTAGTATAACTTCGCTCAACTAATATTCTACCCAATATTGAAAATTCTTACTAATCTCATCACTGAATTTTAGACCCCACAATGTGAGTTTGAAAATGATGAAACCATTCAAAATGGGTAGAAATGCCACCTTATTTCTCAAAAAGGCCTTCCAAATGAGCTACAGGGCTCTAATTAATTATGCCTCCTAGCAGCAACTACATTAGAAATTACGAAAGTTTTCTTCTTCTTCTTTTTTCCTGGCCCCTTCCAATATTTCGACCAGTCCATTTCTATGCTACTTGATCATACGATTAGAATGCCCTAGTTGGATACTCAGATAATGGTAAGGACAAGGCTTCAGTCTGTTGGTTTTTTGATTACTCAAAGTATTATGTAATTTAGAAGTTATTGTGAATCACACCAATCAGCCATCTTGTCAAATGGTTAAGGAAATATTTTAACATTAGTATACTTACAAGTTATAACAACCCTCGACTTAGCAACATCTTTGGAACTTCGATTTAGAGAATCTGTCAAAACTGATCCTCTACTTTTAACTTTTATTAGGTGACCTAAATCCATGTCAATCTCTGATAATTTCTAGAGCTTTATTTATAAATTATACATCACTAGTGTTTTAAATAGCGAATAGCATGTAGTGTGGCGTTCACCCTCTGAAGTGTGAGGCGTAAGCTACATAGCGCATAGCATAATTTACATGGTACTTCTAGATTTTCAATTAAGGTTGTTTTTAGTTGCGCCAAATATCATGAAATTTCATAATATTTTGCATCAAATTAGTCTAACTAATGATGACATTTAATGATCTTTGGTTGTAACCAAACATAGCCTAAAATAGTAGGAAAAATAGGTGGAGATTAAGTATAAGGGTAAAGAAAGAGGAACCTAACTAATTTAATACTAATATTATTTTGAGAATTTTACATAAAACTACCTACTTAATATTGATCTTACATTCTGGTACCTTCTTCAAAAGGGTTTTCAATTAGCTACCTCCTTAATCTAAGTAATTATCATTAGAGTACATTTTGTTAGATTTCTTAATGATGACTCGGGTCAACCGTGCGAGAGAAAGGGTTGGGGGCTTAGGTGGGCCCCACCGTGATGTTTATGTGCAATCCACCTCAACCACTAGGTGCATCACCCCTTGTTAGGCCTACGGCCTAAAAGTCAGCTCAAACCATGATTTTGGTGGACCACATGATTGGAAACACTATATAGGGTAACGCTTTGGTGTGGTCCACTTGAATCATAGATGGGCCTGATTTTTGTGTCCCAAGCCTAAATTTTGGTATTGCATCTGATGGTTGGAGTGGATTTCATATAATTACTAAGGTGGGCCCTGTAAAAATCAAGGTTCATGTCTCTCTCTCTCTCTCTCTCTACTGTTTCCTTGGTGTGGCCGCCTGAATCATAGTTCAAATTTTTTTTCTTTTTTACAATTGACCTAGCGTGGGATCACACATCTAATGATTAGAATGGATCTTAAATGTCACGATGGGCCCTGTAAAAAATTAAAGGCGTGTTTCCCTCTCCCAATTGTTCAAAAAAGAAAAGAAAAAAGAACAGACATTTCCATTGATATATTAAAAAAAAAAGATTTTTTGGGACTCGCATCTCATGCAGGATGGAATGATCTAACCTAAAATGATGCAATGGAATTAAAAGACAAATTAACTAGAGCAATAGAACGACAAAATAAAGCTAATTTATCATAAATTCAGAAATTTCAGATTCATGACATGTCCAAATTCAAGCCTACTACAGTCCTGCAATGCGAATCTCATAAATTACTAATTAACCGGGACCTATGGGAGATAGAACCCCCATCCTAGCATAGGATTAAATCTGAAGTCAATGGAGATCATGTGTCTTATAAGAGTTTTGATGTGTTAGGGCCGTTTAAAGGCTAGGGAATGTGGGAAAAGGGTTTGGGGTATCTAGGCTTAAAGGAATTAGGGTTTGAGGTTTTGGGTTAGGATTTTAGGTTTAAGGGATTTAGGATTTAGGATTTGTAGAATTGGGAATATGGGTTTCAGGTTGTGGGAATTAGGGATTTATGATTTGGCCATGGGATTTTCAAATTTTGGGGATTGGATATCTAGGGTTTTGATGTTAGTGACCAGAAGCGGGAATGGGAGTGGGAGTGGGAGTGGGAGTGGTGGAGAGCCAAATTTGAAAAGCTCCGAAGGTTTTGAGCGGGCATGGAGTGTACACATACAACATACACATTTGTAGAAATAAGAAAAGACATAATATTCTAACAATCAACCTCTTCATTTAAATATAGTCTCAAAAAGTTATAAAAACAATCCATCCTACCAAGTACCAACTCATCTTTAAATGTATATCAATTTCATCATTTTAATTGTTCAAAAAACAAAAGAAATGAGCTCAAAAAACAAAATGAGAAAGTAGAAGTGACACATCTATCCCACACGTGGCCTTTTGCCACATGTAATCTCCCGTCGCATTTTTGCTTCTGATGGAATGGATGATCCTTGAGTTTGAGCTTAAGGAGTTAAGTTAGACACTGCAATGCTCGAAGGTGGAGGCCGTGCACAAAGGCGACGAGAGAGTGTTCATTGTTCACGGACTGCGGTTCCACTGTTCACGAACCGCGGTTCACGAACGGTTTCGCGCCTGAACCAGCGAACCACAGTTTTAAAGTGAATCGTTTGTATGTTTGGACGGTTTCAGTTTCTAAGGTTTTGATAATCAAGGGGTGGAGAATTAAGATTTTGAAAATTGGAGTTTGTGGATTAGGATTTGGTTGGGTAGAGATTTAGATGGGTTAAGGTTTGATTGAATGTGAGTTTTAGGGAGTCTAAAGAAAAATCAAAGAAGAGAGAGATTGGGGAAAGCAGAGAAAGAGAAAAGAAAAGAAGGAAGATAATACCTTGATGAGAAGAGGAAAAAGGTAAAAAAGATAACTAGGGAATCGCTACCTATGGCTTTGCACCACCAATCCAATCATAAGATGAAATTTTTCTCAATCTCAAAGGAAAATGAGAGAAATCTCTTTTACTCATAACATGCATAATGGCTAGGGTGGGGACGTCCAACCTTTTATAGTCTCAAAAAAAAACCTTTTACAAAAAGGCGCTCTCAGATAAGATTCTCAACATAAAGACGTTTAATAAATTAAAAATTGTTCTAACTACCTAATCTTAACAAAAATATGAGCTATGTAAAAACTAATGAAACATGTCAACAAACTAAACAACTAAACTATTTCATGGCCCATGGGGTCCACGATCAAGATGTTCGATGATGATGATCCAATAGTCCAATCATCGTGTCCACTCGATCCAACGGTCTAATGTGTCCATCAAGCTCCTATATGCAGCCCACGTGCATTTTCCCAGTGTGGGGTCCTCAAAGATGCATGAACATGCATGTAGGGTCTTCAACATGGCTAGGAATGTGAATTGGGCCAAGTGCGCCCCGTGTAAGGATCGTCTAGCCATAAGAAGAATCGCTCAACCCTCCTCTAGTATGTTGCTCGGATGTCCTCATCAGCACCCTTGGTTGTTGATGGGCCCACCATGATGTGCATGTAAGATCCACTCCAACCATTAGATGTGTAGCTCCACGTTAGACCTAGGGCCTAAAAATTAGGCAAACCTGTGATTTAGGTGGGCCAAACAAAAGGAAACAGTCGGGAGAGAGACATGCACACTTGCTTATTATATGAAATCCACTCTAACTATTAGACGCCACACCAAAATTTAGGCCTGGGGACCAAAAATCAGGCCCATCCATGAATCACATGGGCCACACCTACAAAAACAGTTTTTTTTTTTTGGGGGGGGGGGGGGGGGGGGGGGGGGGTGACGTAGCCCTGTACATTGTTTCCAATCATGTGGTCCACTTGAATCACGAATGGAGTTGAATTTTGGGCCCCAGGCCTAGCATCAGGTGACTCACTTGGTGGTCAGGGTGAATTTCACATAAACATCACGGTAGGGTCCACTCAAGCTGCCAACCCCTTTTATCGCATCGGCCGACTTGAACTGCCGTTAATAAATCTGTACTCTAATGATAATTACTTAGATTAATGAGGTGGCTTATTAAAACCTTTTTGAAAAATATATCGGAATGTAAATTCTACGTTGAGTAGGTAGTTTTTTTCTAAAATTCTCTATTATTTTGTTAAAATCATTGAAAACATTAATTAATTTTTATTAAAAATGAAAAACCAATAAATCATTGAAAACATTAGTTGATTTTAATGTTTTAGCGAAGAATAACTTGTAGTGTAAGCGATGTAGCATGTAGCCTATGCAAAATAAACATGTGGTGTAGGCTACACATGATTTAAGCAATTTTCATGAGCTACATGGCGTTAAGGCTAAGATATGCTCCATAGCGTAAGCTACATGCTACATAGAGAATCTGTTTAAAACACTGTATATGACGCATAAATTATTCACACTAGTATCTTCTTCACTAGTTTGATGCATGATAACTCTTACAAGAGATCTTGTTCATGCATCCGTGTCATATTCAGTTCACGTTGGACTTATTCTTTGATAAATGTCGATGTGATATTACTTCTACCCATGGCTCTACTCTCTCTAGCCTTTGTTTCACCATGTGCTTGTTTCCATCTATCAATTCCTCTCCTCTCAAGAATGATATTTCATCTAAAGATCCTTCAGGAATGCATCCACCACCTAAAGGTCCACATATATCCATCATCCATCAGACTTATCACCTGTTGTTCTTTCTTTAGAGGCTCAAAGATCATCATCAACTGGTCATCCTTATATCTTGTTCCTAGAAATCACCATGAATCACTCTTTTCATCACCTTAGCTCTCACTTGAGCCTTTTAGTTAACCAGAACTGGTGTTTCAAAGTGCATTCCACACTGTCACACGAAAACTCACCGTGGCCTTCCTTTTGGCTGGTGTCAAACTTGCCATTGAGAAACTCTTTTTGGATGGACATTGGGAATGGGAACAACAATCTTGCTGCTTCTCCACATGGATTATTATTATTTTTTTAAATACTTGACCTATTTCTTATTTGTATTTATTGTGAATCTTACCAATTGGCCATAGAATCAAATTATGACATTATTAGGGAAATGGTTTAATGTTATAACCAATACTTGCTTCATCTTTGGAATTTGGATTTAAAGGATTTATCAAATATGGTCCTTGCCATACTCGATACACAAAGGTAAGATAAATCCATGCCAAAATTGATAGTCTCCAAAACTCTAGCTTCCTAGTTTGATGCATGGTATTTGCAAATCTTCTTTCATGTTTTGGCTCCATACTTCATGTCAATCTTCTTCTTTGGTAAATGCAATGTTCCAATTATCAGTGATATTATCAATAATATTGTTGATAATATCGGTATCATTAGGTTGGCGATATTGAAACCCAAGTAAATTGAAAATTTCTAGTTATTGCTGTTTTTTATTTCTTTATTTTTTTATAATATTGGTGGTACCAGTGGTATTATCGCCGATACTAGAGAGACACCCAAAAATTTGTGAGAAATTCCCCAAAATTCCCTCCCAAAAAAGATTTTTTTTCCATAGTTTTTTGTAGGATTTATTGGGGAATTTGTTCTTTAGGTGATTTCGACCACTTTTTTCATTTATTTTTTATTACTTGCATTGTATGGTATTTGAGTGATATAAACTCTTTTTGGTTATAATTTCATTGCTTTTTTCCCCCAACAACACAATTTAGGCTCCTATTAAATGGAAACTTATTATGTACGGGTGTTTTTTTTGCAGTATTTTGATTTGTAAATGTGTAAACGTCTTTTAACATTCCCTGAAATTCCACAAAAAAATTCACACTTTTCCCAATGTTTCCCTTAGTCAATGATATTTTTTTGGGTATCAGTGATAATATCGTGATATCGGTAAATGTGTCTGTATCCCCAGTCTTCGATACATGTAAAGATACTGATACTCTGAATATTGGGTAAATGTTGATTCACTATCACTTCTTTCCATGGTGTAGCTCTCTCGTGCCATTGTTCCACCACCTACCTGCTTCCATCAATCAATCAATTGCTCTCCTCTCATAAATGACTTTTCGTCTAAAGTTCTTTAAGGTAAGAATCCATATATTTGGGCCATCCATTTGACATGAAACCTATGTGTTCTTTCTCCGGTGGCTTGAAACCACTATCTAGTAGGCATCCTCTGCAATATCTTTTTTCTTGAAACCACCATTAGTTTAACTACTCTTTTCATTAACTACTCCTTTTGTCACCTAACCTCTCACTCATGGTGTGCCGTAAAGGCCGTTACATAAAGGAAATGGTGGCAACCGTTACATGTTATGGGGTTGTAATGGTCATAACAGCCGTTATGGAAAAAATGACCCGTAATCACCATTAATGGACTATTATGCCCCCCTATAAAGGCCATAATAGCCCTGTAATGGTTAGTTGTAGGGTAGATACATGATTTGTAGAATTTTTTTTTCCAATGTTATGGGGCAGATATAGGTTTTTCAAGTTTCTTTCAATTAAAAAAGAGACCGTAACGGCCATTACGGGGTCATAACAGCCATTACGACCCATATCATAAAGGTAATGGTGGTGACCGTTATGACCACCATTACTGTTATGGAATACTTGAGCCTTTTAGTTAACAAATAGTGACGTTTCTAAGTGAAAACACTATCACATGAAAATTCCTCACAACCTTCCCTTTGGATGGCTTTGGGTATTTTTTCTTCATCATCTTCATTAGAGGTAGTTGGCTTGTCCAATTTGACAAATTTCCATGTGATGGGGTTTTAGGAATGAGAACAAACATCTTTCCCCTTCTCCATGAGAGTTTTGAATAGTGGACTTGTTAGTTATCTAAAATTTACTGTGGATCTTACCAATTGGCCATAGAGCCAACTTGTGATATTGTTAAGGAAATATTTTAACATCATTTCTTTTGAAGGATAAAATATTTTAACATAATTATAGTTATTAGCTGTAACCAATCCCTGTTGTGCCAACGTATTTGGAATTTGGATTTATAGGATCCATTGTACCCAATGCTTGTATTTATACTCTGGTTAGATACATACATGTCCACCTTGATAATCTCCAGAACATTATTTTTGCATGAATCTCATTGTTTATTTGCATCAATATATCTTTCACAAGTTTTATGCTTTCCTCCGTTGCAAGGGATCTTCTTCATTGTCTGCTTCATACTACAGATTGGTCTTTTTCTCTGATAAATGTTGATCCACTATCACTTCTTCCCATGGTTCAACTTTCTCAAGCCTTTATTCCACCACCTGCATGCTTTCTTCAATTAATCCCTTTCCTTTAAAAAAAAAAATGGTATTCCATCTAAAGGTGCTCTAGGAGAGGATCTGCATATGTCTGCCATTTGTTGGACTATACACCTATTTGTTTATACGGCGTCTCGGAAACCAGCATCAACTGATCATCCTCTCATCTTCTTCTTGGAAGTGGCAATCAATTGAACTACTCTTTTCATCACCTGAACTTTTGCTTTAGCTTTTTAGATAGCAATGCATTCCCAAATGTCTTCCACACTCACATGAAAACCCCTCATAGCGTTCCCCTTGGCTGGCTTCGAATGTTTCTTCTGCCACATCTTCATCAAAAGTGTATGAATTGTTCAAGTTGACAATGATGTTGGGAATGTCAAAACTCAAAAGCCATCTTGTCGCTTTTTGATGAACTTCAAATCTTTTCTTTTCCTAGCTCTCCATGTGAAGGGTGATCAAAGAAAGGGATTTCATATGCACTCATAGATTTTGCATGGAAAGCACCAACATCACTTGACTATGATAATAATCAGTGATTGGTTTGTTGGAATTAATTTTTGACTTGCATTTGAACTCTTCTCTATTTACAGATTTTTCTATCTTCCCATCCATGCTTCATAGATCTATGGTTCATCTTTATTATCAAGAACTGTAGTCCACCAATTCAAGGAAACAACTTGTTATGAACCAAATGATGAGGTGAAAGATAAAATGTCAACTCTATACACATGACAAATGAGAACCTTAATAAGAGATGGAACAAGGGGAAAAGCTCACAGTTGTGAGAACCCTCTCATTTTTCATCTCTTTCTTTCTCTCTCTCTACAAAATCAACAACTCTACATGGTATCAGAGCCTTGTTCGATCAGATCAAAGGGAGATTGAAGACCTATACAGAAGCAGGATCGAAGCCCAAGCAGTTTCTGGCAGAGGGGCCTGCTGACGTCAGCCGTACGACCCTGTATAGATCGGTTCGGGTCGAAACCTACACCACCAGGTGTGGCTATACATGAGAGGAATTATGAAGATTTTTTCATAATTTTCTGGAATCGTTTAATATATATATATATATATATATATATATATATATATATATATATGATGATGATGATGATGATGATGATGATGATGATGAGGACACAAGATCATTTCAAGTGTACCAACGAAGAAAGCGCCAACCACAAGCACCGTCCTTGAGGAGCTGAAGACCTGAAGTCCCTCCACATGTGATCAGACACATAGAAGACCCCATCCAGGGAGGACACATGTGAAGGAAGAATGGAGAAACAGGACTGAAGAGCTGAAGGGCGCCCGACCACTGTCTTCGGGCGCCCGAACTTGGCCTCTCGAGCGCCCGAAACTCTCTGGACGTTTTTGGACGTCTTCGTGCGCCCAATCGGGCGCCCGAACTTGGCCTCTCGAGCGCCCGAAACTCTCTGGACGTTTTTGGACGTCTTCGGGCGCCCGACCAAGCGCCCGAACTTTTGTGCAAGTGTTTTTTTTTTTTTTTTCCGTTTTTTTTACTTAAGTTTGAGGATAGTTTAGTCTTTTACTTGTTTTTTAGGGTTTATTTAAGAGGGCTAAGCCCTAAACACGAAATTAACTTTGATTATTTGATTAATGAAAAGCCTTTTGGAGCTTTCCTCTTCCTCTCTCTCTCTCATGGTGATTCTTCTCTTCTCCTTGATCTTCTTCTTCTGATTTCTTCTTGTGCTCCTCCAAATTCTTCAAGGTAATCATTTTCCTCTTTCTATATTCTATTTTGCCAATCCTTCCTCGATCAAAACTTTGGGAATCAAAATAAACCCTAAAACCCCAAATTCCCAAATCCCTAATTCGAGAAACTTCCTAATTCTTCAGACTAGTGATTTCATTGATCGATTGGGTAAAGCCATGCAAGGTCGGGAGGTTCCATCCCTCGCCGGATCCAACATATGTACTAATTGAATCCCATACTCCATGGTTGTGATGATGGATCGTCCCATTGCTTGTTTCCTTATGATTTCTTTAGTTTATGATGATTGATGCTAGATTTTACTATTATTATTGCTTTTACTTCCGCTGGATAATCGTGTTCATAAGCATGCATCATATTTAGGGCTGTCCTGCATCAAATTTGGTATCAGAGAATAGGTTTGCATGGTTTGTGTCTAGATCGAGTTATCAAATTAGGGTTTTGATTTTTGGGTTTAATTTAGGAAAGTTCCAGATTTAGAAAGTCTTCAATTTTAGAAACTTTCCAATTTTAGAAAGTTTCCTAATTTGGAAAATTTCCAGATTTGAGCTGTTTACTGTTTTAATTTAATTGTGTCAGTTCATATTAGTCTTGCATTCATCGCATTCATCTTGTGAGTCCAAACACCCAGTGGTCTAGTTGAGTAGAGTTTTAGTTCAAGTCTTAGGTGTATGCCCACGAGAAGAGGTAGAGGTTTCGGACTTCAGCCTACCATGAATAACGAGCAGTTATCTGAGCAACTTGCTCAATTGATACAAAAGATAACCGCTCTAGAGGCAGGTCAAAAGCGTGAGTTTGCCCGCCTTGAGAACCAGATCACCACTACCATGACCAAGGTCGAGCAACTAGAGGCGTCCCAAAGGGAAAGCCCCGTTGTTGGGGATGATGCGCACTCCCAAGTGGGAGGAATCATAGAGGAACGCGTTGCCACATGTGGAGGTAGTGAGATTGAGATTGTGGTAACGGTCGTGGTGTTGTGCGAGAGACACGAGCCATATATGATCATCAAGACCGCTATGATCCAGATGAACGTGCGATGAAGAGTATTAGAGTTGAGGCCCCGAGTTTTGATGGGCTCTTGGACCCCAAGGCATTCCTTGACTGGGTTGCTGACATGGACCACTACTTTGAGTGGTATGGCATGTCAGAAAACCGTCAAATACGGTTTGCTAAGATAAAGCTTGTGGGTCAAGCCAAGCTCTTTTGGACCAACACCGAGCGTAGGATAGAAAGAGTTGGTAGAGCCCCTATCACACATTGGTATGAGATGAAAGAGAAGTTGAAGGAGAAATACCTTCCTCTCTCATACCGTCAGAAGCTCCTTGACCACTGGCAATCCTTATGCCTAAGGGTCAATGTCTGCCGCTGACTACGTCGCTAAGTTTGAAGAAGATGTGATGTGATGTGATATCCAAGAAGACCCTCTAGTAACGCTCTCGCGTTTTAAGACGGGCCTTCGTGCGGATCCTCAGCACGATCTTATGACTCGGCCCTTAACGGACTTGGATGAAGCATATCAAGTCGTGCAGGAGTTAGAGTAATATCTAAAGACTCCTGTCGTCCGTCGTTTCGAGTCCCGAGACTCCAGTGCTAGATCTAGTTCCCAAGGGACTAGACCTAATGCTGGTAGTCAACCTAGGACACAGGCGACCATTCCGCCTAAGCCTAGGGAGGACAAGGGCAAAGGGGTTTTTGGTGCCGGTCCTGGCAACATGAGCCAAGTGAAGTGTTATGAGTGTGGCAACCTGGGCCACATGTCTAATCAGTGTCCTACGAAGAACCGTGGGAAAGCCTTAGTTATAGGCGAGTCCCACGAGAGTGGAGATGACCAGGGTGATTATGAAGTTGAAGAGTATCACCTTGAAGGAGGACTTACTGATGATGAAGAGTTAGATGGAGACGCGATGCTTGCAGTAGTCAGGCGTGTGCTAGCTTAGTCTAGAAGTAGTGCCAACTGGCGTCGAAGCACTATCTTCTATACTATTGCCAAGTGTGGTGAAAAGAATTGTAAGGTGATAGTGGACAGTGGAAGTTGTCAGAATGTGATTTCCACCAACACCTTAGAGCGCTTGAAACTGAAACCCACACCTCATCCAGACCCATATAAAGTTTCTTGGGTTGACAAGACATCCTTACCCGTCACCCATCAATGTCTAGTCCCCATCGAGTTTGAGTCATACAAAGAGTCCCTGTGGTGTGATGTGTTACCTATGGATGTGGGACATGTTATCCTAGGTAGACCGTGGCTATTCGATAATGACGTCACGATCTTTGGCCGTTCTAATGCGTGTACCTTCATGCATAACGGTAAAAAGATCAAACTTAACCCTATGCCACCTACGAGCACACTAGGGAAGAAAAAGGATGAGAAGGCAAGTGAGCCTAAAGGAGTGGGGAAATCCAAGCCTAAGTCTCTACATATAATAAATGCAAGAGAGTTTGAAAAAGAGACTAAGGAGTATTCTATGGTGTATGCCCTTGTGGCTAGAGAGATTACACCTGAGGTTCCATTAGAGTTGCCTCGTGAGGTGACTTCGGTCCTGAAGGAATACAGTGATGTATTTCCTGAAGACTTACCGAATGAGTTGCCACCTATGAGGGACATACAGCATGCCATTGATGTTGTCCCAGGGTCTACTCTACCGAACCTTCCTCACTACAGGATGAACCCTGCAGAACATGTAGAATTGAAGAGGCAAGTTGATGAGCTTCTGCAAAAGGGTTTCATCTAAGAGAGTATGAGCCCGTGTGCTGTGCCTGCATTGTTGACGCCAAAGAAAGATGGCACGTGGTGCATGTGTGTGGACAGTCGTGCCATAAACAAAATTACTGTCAAGTACAGGTTCCCCATACCTAGACTTGATGACATGCTTGACATGATGGCCAGGTCCACTATATTCTCTAAGATAGACCTCAAGAGTGGATATCACCAAATCCGTATACGCCCAGGGGATGAATGGAAAACTGCGTTTAAAACAAAAGATGGGTTGTATGAGTGATTGGTCATGCCCTTCGACTTGACTAATGCACCCAGTACGTTCATGCAGGTGATGACACAAGCTTTGAGGCCGTTCATGGAAAAGTTTCTAGTGGTGTACTTTGACGACATTCTTATTTACAGTACCACTAAGGAATCACACCTTGAACATTTAAAGAAGGTTTGTAGCGTCCTTAGGAAGGAAAAGTTGTATGCTAATCTTAAGAAATGCGCATTCATGTCTAGCCAAGTTGTGTTCTTAGGATTTATAGTGTCATCTGAAGGGATGCGTGCAGACCCTGAAATGGTCAGGGCCATAGTTGAGTGGCCAGAACCGAGGAACATTCATGAGGTGCGAAGCTTTCACGGCCTAGTAACTTTTTATCGACGGTTCATTAGGGGTTTTAGCACGATCATGGCTCCCATTACAGAATGCATGAATTAGGGAGCGTTCGTGTGGTCTAAAGCCGCAGTCAAGGCTTTTAAGGAGATTAAGGGCAAAATGGTAGAAGCTCCTGTCATGCGTCTACCTGACTTTTCTAAAGTCTTTGAAGTAGCATGTGATGCGTCTGGTGTCGGTATAGGTGGAGTGTTGAGTCAAGAAGGACACCCTAATGGCCTATTTCAGTGAGAAGCTGAATGAGGCAAAACAAAAATACTCCACTTACGACAAAGAATTTTATGCGGTAGTGCAATCCCTGAGACATTGGCGACACTATCTCCTACCGCAGGAATTCGTCTTGTTTTCTAACCATGAGGCTTTGAGATATTTGCATTCTCAGAAGAAACTCAATCCAAGGCATGCCAAGTGGGTAGCGTTTCTTCAGGAATATTCGTTTGTTTTGAAACACAAGGCCGGGGTTGAAAACAAACCAGCGGATGCTCTTAGTAGAAGAGTGGCGTTGCTCAACTCCTTGAGTGTAGAGGTAGTCGGGTTTGAGCAACTGAAAGATGAATACCCCACATGTCCTGATTTTGGGGGTACTTACGCGTCGCTCTCTAGTGACCAGTGTATGATGGGTGAATATGTTCTTAAAGATGGCTTCCTTTTCAAGGGAGACATACTTTGTATTCCCCGTATGTCCCTTCGTGAATTCCTCATCTGGGAGCTTCATTCAGGAGGGATAGCTGGCCATTTTGGTCGTGACAAGACCATTGCCCTGGTGGAAGATCTTTTCTATTGGCCAAGTCTCAAGCGAGACGTAGCCAAAGTTTTAGGGCAGTGTCGTACATGTCTACTGGCAAAACAGAGAAAGCAAAATACCTGGGCTGTATACGCCATTGCCAGTGCCACATGCTCCGTGACAGGATATTACTATGGACTTCGTGCTTGGGCTTCCCAAGACAATAAAAAAGCACGATTCCATTTTTGTCGTGGTGGACCGTTTTTCTAAAATGGCTCATTTCCTCCCATGTGCGAAAACGTCGGATGCGTCTCATGTAGCTCGTATCTTTTTTTATGGTATGGTGCGTCTCCATGGGTTACCTAAAACCATAGTGTCTGATCGTGATGTTCGATTTACTAGCTATTTTTTGGAAGACACTGTGGCACATTATGGGAACTCGTTTGCAATTCTCTACTGCTTACCACCCACAAACAGATGGTCAAACTGAAGTGGTAAACCGTAGTCTTGGAAATCTTCTACATTGTCTAGTGGGTGAACATGTTAAGACTTGGGACCTAATTTTACCAACTGCTGAATTTGCTTATAATAGGTCAAATCTACATGGATGAGTCCATTTGAAGTTGTTAGTGGGTATAAACCTAGAATGCCAATAGATCTCTTACCCATGTCTATCACCCAAAGGTCATCTGAATCAGCCAATGCATTTGCACGACATCTCCATGAATTGCATACGCATATTAGACAGCAGATAAGTAAGAGTAATGATAATTATAAAATTTCAGCTGATTCTCATCGTAGACTGTAAGATTTTCAAGAAGGAGACTATGTAATGGAGAGAGTAAGGCCAAAGCGGTTCTCACAGGGTTCCGCTAAGAAATTACAAGCGCGTAGTGCTGGACCATTCAAGATAATGCAGAAGATTGGGTCCAACGCGTATCGGATTGACCTTCCATCTGAAATGGGCATTAACCCGACTTTTAATGTAGAAGATCTAGTCCGTTCCCCTGACCCTACCATTGATCCATCATTTCATTCATGGCCCTATTCTGATTTTGCTTCACAACCCCTTCCACCCCTCCCTCCACCTATTGCCCATAAAGAAGAAATTGAAGAGATCTTAGATGATGAGATAGTATCCATGCGAGATGGAGGCTTCCAGAGGTATCTTGTCAAGTGGAAGAACAAACCATTGTCTGAAGCTACGTGGTTGTCGGGCGACGCATTGCAGAGTATTGATCCGGATCTACTAGAGTGCTATAAAGGTTTCAACTCGTCGGAGTCGAGTTTTTCTCACCCGAGGGGAATTGATGAGGACACAAGATCATTTCAAGTGTACCAACGAAGAAAGCGCCAACCACAAGCACCGTCCTTGTGGATAGGCGACTATTGAGGAGCTGAAGACCTGAAGTCCCTCCACATGTGATCAGACACATAGAAGACCCCATCCAGGGAGGACACATGTGAAGGAAGAATGGAGAAACAGGACTGAAGAGCTGAAGACTTCGGGCGCCCGACCATTGCCTTCAGGCGTCCGATCGGGCGCTCGAACTTGGCCTCTCGAGCGCCCGAAACTCTCTGGACGTTTTTGGACGTCTTGGGGCGCCCGACCAAGCGCCCGAACTTTTGCGCAAGTGTTTTCTTTTTTCGTTTTTTTTTACTTAAGTTTGAGGATAGTTTAGTCTTTTACTTGTTTTTTAGGGTTTATTTAAGAGGGCTAAGCCCTAAACATGAAATTAACTTTGATTATTTGATTAATGAAAAGCCTCTTGGAGCTTTCCTCTTCCTCTCTCTCTCATGGTGATTCTTCTCTTCTTCTTGATCTTCTTCTTCTGATTTCTTCTTGTGCCCCTCCAAATTCTTCAAGGTAATCATTTTCCTCTTTCTATATTCTATTTTGCCAATCCTTCCTCGATCAAAACTTTGGGAATCAAAATAAACTCTAAAACCCCAAATTCCCAAATCCCTAATCCGAGAAACTTCCTGATTCTTCGGACTAGTGATTTTCATTGATTGATTGGGTAAAGCCATGCAAGGTCGGGAGGTTCCATCCCTCGCCGGATCCAACCTATGCACTAATTGAATCCCATACTCCATGGTTGTGATGATGGCCCGTCCCATTGCTTGTTTCCTTATGATTTCTTTAATTTATGATGATTGATGCTAGATTTTACTATTATTATTGCTTTTACTTCCGCTGGATAATCGTGTTCATAAGCATGCATCATATTTAGGGCTGTCCTGCATCAATATATATATTTATGGATTTTACCATTTTTCTGGAAAATGGCTCCAAATCTTCCATTTCTTAGATTTCTTCTAAATCAGTGGTTTATAATCCTTGGAATCCACTTATTATGGGCCCTTTTTTTACAATCTATCATGTGATGCGACTTCCATGCCATTTTGAGACTTTTTTTTTTCTTTCAATTTTTGAGTAGAAAAGGGGGGCCGACTGCCTCTTTCTGGGTGTTTTAGGGGTCCAATGTATACACCAGACTTTGATGTATATCTCTGATGCCGTTTTCTCTTCAGTTTGTGTTGTTTACATCAGTTTGTACTGTTTCTCTAGTTATTCTTCATACATCTATGGATTCTAAATCATCTGGACATAGCTTAGTGGGTCTCCTTTCCATTACGTTCACTAAATTTAATAGGAATAATTTCTTTTGTGGTCTTGGGCTGTCCGCATGTATGGTATTGGCAAGGAGAAACTTGGATTCCTTACGGGCACATCCAAGAGGTCGTTTACTTCTCAATCTGGTGATCTATCCAGGATTGACGCATGAGAGTCTTCCAATGTTATTGTTATGGGCTGGATCCTTAATTCTAAGGAACCGTGTATTGCATCTTTGTATTTCTTCTATGATTCTGTTGCCGATCTGTGGAAGTCCCTCAATAAGACATGTGGGACCATATCTAACAAGCCCCATATCTTCCAGTTGACTACTGAACTCTATTCTCTCACCCAAGAGAATTTGTTAGTGACTGAATATTTGGGTACTCTAAAGAGTTGTTGGCAAGAATTGAGCCATCTGCAACCCTTAAGTGAGCTTCTAAATCGACGTAGTGCAGAGATTGTGAAGTTACAGGAAGATGAAGCAAAAACATATAAATTTCTGACTGGTTTGAACAGGGAATATGAGGCCTTCCAAACCCAACTTGTTGCTATGACTCCATTTCTCTCACTTCAGGCCTCATACTCCATTGTCCATACCAATGTTGTCAAATGGCATAAGTGATCCTGTGCGATCACTTATGCCTAATCGCTTATGCGATCGCATAATTGCATAAGTAATCGCACAACTCTGTTTTTTTTTTTTTTTTTTGAAAAAAAAAAAAAAAAAATTGAACAAAAAAGTATGTGATGGCATTTGCGATTATGCGATCGCATAATGGCATATGTGATCGCTTTATGCGATATGCGATGGCATAACATCCATATGGCATATGCGACCATTGCATATGCCATATGGATGGCATTATGCGATTATGCAATCGCTTTTGACAACATTGGTCCACATCGATGAGGCCCGTAGGTGGGTGATGTTAGTACTCTCTGTTACTCAGGAGAGGACTGCATTTGCCTCCACCACTGTCCCACTTGGGGACCATAGTGGTAGTTCAGATTCTCGAGGAGGTTTTATCAGAGGACAAGGCCGTGGTCGTGGTGGGTTTATGTGCACCTTTTGCAATCGGGCTAGATACCTGAGATCGGTGCTTCAAATTACATGGACATCCTTCTGCTCAAATTGCTGCTTCTGATGAGATAGGAACCATATCTGACTCTTCTAGTGGTCATCCTCTTGACACCTCTCTTGTATCCGATCAGGCAGACACAGTTACTATGACCAGAGCTGATGCTATGGATCTTCAGTGCCTTCAGATGCTTCAGACTTGGTTCGTGCCTCCTGCCTCTTTTGCTTCACAGCTGTCTACCTCATTCGTTGCGACCACAGGTACTGCACTCCATTACTCTTCCACCCCTGCGAACTGGATTATTGATTCGGGGGCATCTGATCATATGACTGATGAGCACACTTGTTTTATTCCATCTAGTTCCTCTACCTGTAGTCGTCTAGTACGCCTAATTGATGGAACCTCTACTCTTGTAGAATCCATCAGTTCTGTGTCTTTTTCTCATAATCTCACCTTGTCTAATGTTCTCTATGTTCCTAAATTTCGTTCGACTTTGATCTCTGTTCATGGTCTTACCAAAGCCCTCAACTATTGTGTGATTTTCTTTCATTCTCATTACATCTTTCAAGACTTGAATACGAAGAGGACTATTGGTGTGGGCTATGTGCGTGTTGGTCTCTACTTTCTGCATCAGGGGGAGCTGTCTACTAGGAGTACTGCTTCATCGAGTTCTTTTATTTTTTTTTCTCATTGTTTTGAGTCTAGTTAGGAGTCGGCTGCCTTATCGCATGCTCGACTTGGTCATGTTTCTTTTAAGACTATGTTTCATAAGTTGAATAGTGTTTAACGTGCTAGTTTAGTAAGCATGTTCGAACTTCATTTCCTGCACTTTTATATCGTTCTAATAAAATGTTTGCTTTAATACATTCCGATATTTGGGGTCCTAGTCCTGTTATTTCGATTGATGGTTTTTCTTACTTTTTTATTTTCATTGATGATTTCCTCGTGTTAGTTGGGTTTATTTGATGAAACGGCGTCACGAATTGCCACATTTGTTTAGGCATTTCATCAACTAGTTAAGACTCAGTATAATTGCAATATTTAGTTCATTCGGTCTGATAATGGTGGCGAGTATGTATTCCAAAGTTTCACATCTTCTCTTCAAGAAAATGACATTCTTCATCAGTTTTCATGTGCTTACACTCCACAACAAAATGGAGTGGCTGAGCGTAAGAATCGCTATCTTCTGATTGGAATGCAAGTTCCTAAATCATATTGGTGTGTAGCTTTGTTGACTTCTTATTGTTTAATTAATCGTATGCCCTCTCGTGTCTTACATGGCAAGACTCATTTTCATACACTTAAGCCTGGTTGTCCTCTTTTCTGTATTCCTCCAAAGGTCTTTGGATGCATTTGTTTTGTTCACTCTTTGAGTCCTTCCCAAGACAAATTTGCCGATCGTTCCATCAAATGCACCTTCCTTGTATACTCTCTTCAGCACAAAGGCTATAAGTGTAATGATCCATGCACTAAAAAAGTATTTTGAAGATTATCAATTTTTACTGTAATGTCTACACCTCCAGATTTTAGTGACCAGTCTCTCCCTACTCCTGCGACGCCTAAGCAAATTTTCACCTATGTTTGCAGTGGCTCCTCTTTAGGTAATTCTCTTAGTCTCACTTCCATTACTAATCCATCTTCTCCCGTTGCTACCCTTACTCGTAGCCATCATCCCACATTGCATCCTATTTCTAACTTTGTTTCTTATGACTCTGCCTCTCCTACTTATCGTGCTTTCCTTGCTGCCATCTCTTCCTCCTCTGTTCCCAAATCTGTTGTTGAGGCACTTGCAGTTCCTGCATGGAAGCAATCGATGGAGGCAGAAATGACTGCCCTTGATAAGAATGGCACGTGGGATCTGGTTCCCTTACCTGTGGGCAACCATACTTTGAGGTGTAAGTGGGTGTATTCTATCAAGTATTGGGCTGATGGGTCTGTTGATCGCTACAAGGCATGTCTTGTTGCCAAATGTTACACGCAGAATTATGGGGTTGATTATATTGAGACTTCTCTCTTGTGGCCTAATTGAACTTAGTTCGCTTGATCATCTCCTTAGCTGCTAATCTTTCCTGGCCATTATATCAACTAGACATTAAGAATGCATTCCTCTATGGGGATTTGACTGAAGAAGTTTATATGGACCTTTCTCCGGGTTTCAGCTTAAGGGGGAGATTGGGAAAGTGTTTAAGGTGAAAAAGGCTCTTTATGGCCTTAAACAGTCTTCAAAATCGTGGTTTGCCCGGTTCAGTTATGCAGTTCTCTCATTTGGCTTTAGGCGATGCCAATCGGATCATATTGTTTTTGTTCATACTTGGTAAGAGGGCTGAACCATTATTCTTGTTTATGTGAATGATATAATTATTACTGGAGATGATTTGGACTTTATAGAATGTGTCAAGCAGATGTTGAGCAAGGAATTTGAAACTAAGGACCTTGGTCATCTTCGACACTTCTTAGGGATTGAAGTTGCCTGCTCATCCAAGGGTATCTTTATATCTTAGAGAAAGTACACTCTAGACTTACTCAATGAGACTAGCAAGCTTGGTACTCGTCCTGCCTCATCTTCAATGGATAAAAATATTCGTTACATAAATCCGAAGGTGATAGTCTAACAAACCCTGGTATGTATCAAAGATTGGTTGGGAAGCTGATCTACTTAACTACTACAAGGCCATATGTCACTTAGGCCGTGAGTGTTGCTAGTAGGTTCATGCATTCACTGAAATTGTCACATCTTGAGGTTGTGTACCGTATATTGAGATACTTGAAATCATGTCCAAGACGCGGTATTCTCTATGCTAATCATGGACATGTTCATATTATTGGATATTCTGATGCTGATTGGGCAGGGTGTCCAACTGACAGAAAGTCAACTTCTGGCTATTGTACCTTTGTTGGAGGTAATTTGGTGACTTGGAGAAGCAAAAAACAGTCAGTGGTGTCTATATCCAGTGCGGAAGCAGAATATCGAGTTATGACTCTGGGAACTTGTGAGATTCTGTGGTTGAGATCTATTATTATGGTGGAGCTTGGTTTCCTTATCAACTCTGCTACTCCTCTTTACTACGATAACCAAGCTGCAATCTACATTGCATTTGACTCAGTTTACCATGAAAGGATAACGCATATTGAAGTAGATCTCCATTTCATCCGAGAGAAGATTTCTTCCAGGAAGTTGTACACTCCATTTGTCAAATCAACCTAGTAGTTAGCTGACATTTTTACAAAGGCACTTAGTTCTTGATGCGGACATCAAGCCCTTTAGGGTTTATCAGCGTAGGAGGCGAGTCACACCTATATCTTTATGGCTCGATGATGACGGGCCTGAATCGTTTGTGACGACTTGAGGAACATCGAAGACCTTACACATGTAGTCCGAGACATTTGAGAAGACCCCACCTTGGGAAGACATTTGTAAGTTGCTTGGAGGAGATGATCGGACCATTGGATCGTGATGATGATGTGATTGGACCGTTGGTTTGTCGTAGCCCACTTTCATCACACCATCATCGGAGCCCATCGGGCATCTTAGATTTGAGTTTATTTTATGCACTTTTATTTATTTGAAGTTTTGGGTTAGTGTGTGCACGTTTTTTTTCTTGCAAATGTCTTTTTTTTTTTTCGAAAATTTGTTAGTAGGAGTATTTTGGTAATTATGTTAATTTCGAATTTTATAAGGTTGTTGCCCTAAACCTCTTTCATTATGATCTTGATTTGATAAAAGAAGAAAAAGCTTTGGTGGCTTATCTCCCTCCTCCTGTCCTCTCTGTGGATCTTCATCTTCTACCCCAATTTTCGTCTTCTTTCTTCTTCCCTCATTCCAACTTTCTTCTAAGGTAATTCATTTTCTTCCCTCTTTCTTCTAAACTTATTTTCTCCTATTATCCGCAACCTTAAAATCCGAGAATTGATCCCTAAACTTATTTCTCTCAGATTTTCATTCCCTAATTCGAGAAATCCCTTGATTCCCTGGAGTAGTGAACCTTATTGAGCGTTGGATTATAACCATGCAAGATCAGGAGGTTTCAAAAATATAAAACTTTCCATTTTTAGAAAGTTTCCAGATTTGGAAAATTTCCAGATTTGGGTCGTAGTGTCCAGATTTAGTGTTTACCAGACTTAGAAATTCTGATTTTCAAAATTTGCTATTTTTAGAAAATTTTCCATTTTTGGAAAGTTTCCAAATTTAAAAAATTTCTTGAATTAGAAAATTCTGGTTTGGTGAGTCTAGAGTTAGGAAGTTCGTCAGTCATGCATCTTCATAGGATTAAAATCATATCATCCATATTGTGAGTCACCCAGTTCGTAGAGTCTCCCCGTAGTGAATGGAGTATAGGCATTTGAGATCTTCAGGGCCATTAAGTGTTGTCCTATGGCCTTCGAGACCCAATGGAAAGCCGAACTCCAATGAGTTGGCCTATTTTAATGGTCACATGGACCCACAAACATTCCTTGATTGGCTTGAAGACTTGGACTGCTTTTTTTATTGGTATGAAATGTCGAATAGCCGTCGAGTGAGGTTTACCAAGTGGAAATTGGAGGGCCAAGCCAAGTCGTTTTGGACAGATTTGGAGCGACGAATTGAGCGGAGAGGTGAGGCCCCGACTCACAATGTGACGAGATGAAAAAACGTTTGAAAGAAAAATATCTTCCCATCTCTTATCATCAAAAGCCATTGGCTCATAAGAGAGTTGTCCCCCCTTCCCATCCAGAAAGAGAGCCCATATGGCCACCACCTCCTTATAAAGTGGTCCGACCCGTCATTAAGGAAATCTCGGCTTTCAAACAAGTTGAGGAGTGTTTGACACCAATTATATTTCCTTGGGAGCAAGATAATATCGTGGTGAATGGCAAGTTGGAAGGGTCCAAACAGGTTGTTTATGAAGTGGAAGAGTACATGCTTGACATCGATAGTGATGAAATAGAAGAAATTGAGGCATCGCTCACCATCGTTGAGAATGACGAAGTGTGTGCTAGTGATGAAAAGGTCGAAGAAATTGAGACCGCACCACTTCCAAATGTCACGTGTGACTTAAGTGATGTAGAGTCCCAATCTAAGTCTTTTACCATAATGCACACGAATGAGTTTGAAAAAAAGACTAGTGAGGAGATAATGGTAGACACCTACATGACTTGTGATATCCCACCAAATGATTTATTAGATGAATTTTGACCCAAATGGGACATTCAACACACAATCGATCTTACCCCTGGGTCGATCCTGTCAAACTTTCCTCCGAACCAGGTGAACCCTACAGAAAATACAGAAATGTAGCGTCAATTTGATAAACTTCTCGATGAAGAATTCAATAAGGAAAGTTTAAGTTGGAGTTTTGTTTTGTGTGCCATGCCCGCCCTCTTCACTTCCAAGAACAATGGCATATGGCGCACATGTGGGCATATCCTGGCCATCCACAAAGCTTCAGTCAAGTGTCACACCACCTTGCGACATACTCACTTCATGGTGGATATGATGGTCAAAGCCCCTATCCCGCATCTTGATGACATTTTGGACATAATGGTTGATGCCAAGATCTGCTCAAGACTTGGTATCAATAGTGTGTGTTCTCAAGTGTTGGGATACCTGAAAATCATCTCTATTTATAACACTTATAATGAGGATCAACACCTCTATCAGTTAAAGCAGACCTTAAAGAATAATAAGTTATGTGCCACCCATGAGAAGTATCCTTTTGTTACAGTTTTTCAAGTTCTAGATCATAGGGTTGTTTATTTCCATAGAATTGTTTATTTCGAGTCCGTTGCTTTTTTAAAGCGTCCTTTAGTTTCATTCATGTCTGTCTCCCAGAGATCTTCAGAGTCGGCCGATGCATTTGCCCATCACATTCATGATTTGCATACATATATTAGACAACAGATAAATAAGAGCAATGATAGTTATAAACGTTCAGTTGACTTGCATCGTAAGTTACAAGAAATTCAAGAAGGAGATTATGTAATAGTGAGGATAAGGCCAAAGCGGTTTTCTCAGGGTATCGCTAAGAAATTACAAGCTCGTAATGCTGGACCATTCAAAATATTGCAATGAATTGGGTCCAATGCGTATATAATTGACTTTCCACCTGAAATGGACATTAATCCAACGTTTAATGTGGAAGATCTAGTCCTTTTCCCCAAATCCCACCATTGATCTTTCTTCTCTTTCATGGCCATATTTTGAGTTTGTTTCACAACCCACTCCACCCCTTCCAACACTAATTAAATATAAGGAAGAAATCGAAGGGATTGTGGATGAGGAGATTGTATCCACTTGAGAGAGAGGCTTCCAGCGATATCTTGTTAAATGGAAGAACAAGCCACCATCTGATTCTGTATGGCTTACAAAGACAGAGCTACAGAGACTAGATCCAGACATGTTGGAGAAGCACCAGAGCTTTATCTCGCTAGAGTCGAGCTCTTCTCAGACGAGGAGAATGATGCGGACATCAAGCCCTTTAGGGTTTATCAGCGTAGGAGGTGAGTGACACCTATATCTTTATGGCTCGATGATGACGGGCTTGGATCGTTTGTGACGACTTGAGGAGCATCGAAGACCTTACACATGTAGTCTGAGACATTTGAGAAGACCCCACTTTGGGAAGACATGTGTAAGTTGCTTGGAGGAGATGATCGGACCATTGGATCGTGATAATGATGTGATTGGACCGTTGGTTCGTCGTGGCCCACTTTCATCACACCATCATCGGAGCCCATCGGGCATCTTAGATTTGAGTTTATTTTATGCACTTTTATTTATTTGAGTTTTGGGTTAGTGTGTGCACGTTTTTTTTTCTTGCAAATGTCTTTTTTTTTTTTAAATTTTGTTAGTAGGGGTATTTTGGTAATTATGTTAATTTCGAATTTTACAAGGGTGTTACCCTAAACCTTTTTCATTATGCTATTGATTTGATAAAAGAAGAAAAAGCTTTGGTAGCTTATCTCCCTCCTCCTCTCCTTCTCTCTGTGGATCTTCATCTTCTTCCCCAATTTTATTCTTCTTTCTTCTTCCCTCCTTCCAATTTTCTTCTAAGGTGATTCCTTTTTCTTCCCTCTTTCTTCTAAACTTATTTTCTCTTATTATCCGCAACCATAAAATCTGAGAATTGATCTCTAAACCTATTTCTCTCAGATTTTCATTCCCTAATCCGAGAAATCCTTTGATTCCCCGGACTAGTGAACCTTATTGAGCATTGGATCATTTCCATGCAAGATCGGGAGGTTTCATCCCTCACTGGATCCAATCCACGTATGGTTTGAAACTCTCACTGTGAGATTGTGATGATGGCCCTTTTTATTGCATGTTTCCTTTATATTTTTCTTGATTATGATGATAGTTGTTGAATGTTTAATTTAGATTGCTTGATTTATTCCGCTGAATTTTATGTCTCATACATGCATGAAAGTTTAGGCCGTCCTACATCAGTTCTCCTATGTTGCAAGAGATTTCGAGCAAGTTAGGTATGACAGATATTCATACACCACCTTGAGGGGGAGTGTTAGAACATTTATTCATGAAATGGAGGTTTATTTGTAAATATGCAAGTAGGGATTTGTGTGTATTTTTTTACATTTATTAATGCGTTATTTGTAAATAGGGGAAACCCACATAAAAGAATTAAGGAAAAAGTGGAGCTCATGGTTTTGAGAATCCTCTCATTTTTCATCTCTTTCTTTCTCCCTCTCTACAAAATCAACAACTCTACACAACTTTGCATGGATTAAACCCTAATAGATATCCTCAAAAAACACTACAGACTAGCTAATACATACAAAACTGCACTGCTTTCATCATCTATGTAGCAAAACCAAAAGAATCATTAGTACAACTCCCAACTCCATTGACCTCACCCAACCTGTTAACCGTTAACAATAACTAATCAATTTATTACACCCATGCTACCCCTAAGTACGCTCAAAACTCGTTGCTTTTCCCTTCACTAAATTTACACCACAATTTGAGGCTCAAAATGATAGAATCCTTGGTGATTTCTGAGATTATTCTTGTTCATCTTGAAAAGACCTTTGGAACAAGTAATAGATACTCAAACATATACAAGGAATGAAAGGAAAAAGTTAAACCTCTTGGTAGTTAATTGTCTGAAATTGATGAAATATTGTTTTCTTGACCTATTTTTTGGTTTGTGACCAGTCCACCATGCCCTGATAACCTCAGGACCTTTGCTTTTTTATGAACCCAATTTTCTTTTTTACTTCATTACCTAACATCTTATCAACCTCTACTAGAGGGCCTTTCATCACTAGTCCATGTTTGTGATTTTAGCATATGATAATTTCTCTGTTTAGCCTTCTTGCTGTTTGGTCATCCTTCTCTCTGACAACGGAAAGATTAGTTGACCAAAAATCTGCTGAGCATTACATGTTTGTATCATTGAATATCCTTACATTAATTAGGTAGTTCTTAAATAAGCTCTATACTTCATGTTCTAATGCAATTGGGGGTTGTAAGAATGCAAGGATATAACTGATACAAGGATTTAACATCATTATTTGATTGTCACTTGGCTCCTCTAAACAGCAACCTAGCCAGCCGGAGTTTTGCCTGTGATTGGATCTCTAACATTGCATTAAGGTTAATTTGGTATGGGTAAAGTATCTGATAGTGATGCTTTGGAACTTATTAGACATGTGTTTGCCCCCCACCCCCCCTCTCTAATCACACACAGTTATTCTATAGAAGGATTTGTTCAATGAATTTACTTTTATTAATATGTTAATTTTATCTTTATATGTGAATACTCAGTTTTTAGTTTCTGTACTCGTATCTGTCATTTAGCTTTGGTAAGTTACTAGGTCATAGCTAATGCGGTAATGATTGCTAATGTTTGATGGTCAGGTTCATAAGTGTGTGGATGGAGGAGGAAAGGTGCTAATTCCAGCATTTGCTTTGGGAAGAGCCCAGGTGTTTACTGATGTTGTCTTTTTTGTTATGCATGATACATGTCTGTTTGTGCATGTTATTTGTCTGGCTGAATCTAGGGTTTATTTTGGCTTTGATTTCAAGAAATGGCAATGTGGCATGCTGTCTGTTCTGCCGGCTTATAACACTGATAGTTCAGAAGGTTATCGCAAGGATTTTATTATTAAGGAAGAAATCAAATTACCATGCAATGTGTGCCACAGGTCACAGTTGTTATGGTTTTGAATATTCTCTGTTGTCTTGTTTTTTTAGTTCATTGTTTTATGGAATTTTTTCGTCTCTCTCCAACCATTCAGTTTATGGTTGTATTCATCTCAATTGGTATCTAGTTAGTGAATCTCCCTCGCTCCCTCCCACCCACCCACCCTCCCTCCCTCCCTCCCTCTCCTCCTTTGCCAAGATTAATCCACATGTCGTTTATGTCCTTTGTCCATGGGTTTAGGTTATTGTGACTTTTCCCTTTTCTAGAATTATAGGTGGACCTACTATCCAAAATCATATGCATCACGAGAACTCTTCTATCCATACCTCGTAGGTAGATTTTCTACCAATCTACTCAGTTTTTAATTTTATCAATCATTCTAAACATCCATTTTTTTATGACTGGAGTGGGGTGGGATCCTTCAAGCTAATCACATCCATCCCAACCAGTGCTTACATGGAATTGAGATAACCCAAGCTGCCTTGGCCAAAAAATTTGGGGACTTGTGCTCGTCGTCACATGGAGGCCTTCATGTTGGCTGTGACCAGGATTTACGTGACTGGTAATCTCCAAAAACACAACTAGACCACCCCCAACATGTGCATTGTGTGTAGGAAGTATGCGGAATTTTTTTTTTATCATTTATTCATTCAGCGTGATGCGTTTTGGTGTGTTTGGGCCAACTTAGCTCATTTGAAACCAATTTGGTCCTTCCAGAGTTTGTGAGTGTTCTTCTGGTGGGTGGTATGCAGACCTTTTTAGCCTTTGCAGAGAATGATTTTTCATGCTATTATGTTGGGGAATTTTAAAGGAAAGGAGCAAAAGAATTTCAAAGATAGGTCTTTGAGCTCGGCCTCTTTGGCAAGAAAGATTAAGATGACATCAGAAAATTGGGGTAGTGTTTTCATGGGTTTTCCAATGTCAGACCTGAATGAATGGGAGACAGCCGTTAATGATTATAGCTAGTTGACTCCAAGTCTGTCTCTTGGAAACCTTCTCTAGGTATTTGGAAACTTAATGTTCATTGGAGTTCCATGCATAACCAAGGTTTTTAAAGGATGAACATGGTATTATTAAATTTCCTTTTTAGGGTCATTGGGGTTTGGGCAAGTGAATGCAGTATCAATAATATCAGTCAATATTATCGGTATCGCATGTACTCGATACAAAACCCCACCTAAGTTCAGGTTTTTCAAGATATTGATGACATTATTGTGATATATCGGCGACACATTGCGATATATCGGCGACACATTCGTCGATATATAGCGATGTATCTATGATACCGATGATACATCGCCGAACATACTAAACAAAAACAAACCTGTTCAGCGGTTCTTTACCTACCCCCCCCCCCCCCCCCCCCCCCCCCAAAAAAAAAAAAACTGCAATGGTCTTTTTGAAATAAAGAAAGGCTACAAGCTTTTATTACTCCGGTGCATCACCCCATGTTAGGCGAGAAGGGGCTGGCGACTTAGGTGGGTCCCACCATGATGTTGATGTGAAATCTAACCCGTTCACCAGGTGCGTCACCCATTTGTTAGATCTAGGGCCCCAAAATCAGCTCCATCCATGATTTGGGTGGACCACACGATTGGAAACAATGTACAGGCAATGCTCATCTTCCAAACTATTTTCCTTGGTGTGGCCCACATTAATCATGGATGGACTTGAATTTTGGGCCCCATTTCTAACTTTTGTTGTGGCATCTAGTGGTTAGAGTGAATTTTATATAATCATCACAGGAGGCCCTATAAAAATCAAGGGCGGATGTCTCTTTACTAACTGTTTCCTTTGGTGTGGCCCACCTAAATCACAGGTCAACCTGTTTTTTGGCCCTGGGTCTAAGGTGCGATTACGCGTCTAATGGTCGGAGTGGATTTCACATACCACATCGCAGTGGGCCTCGAAAAAATGAAAGGTGGGTGTCCTTGATTTGAGCTACTATATTAAAACAAAAAAAAATCTTATTGACCCCTTATTTTTTATGGGCCCACCTTGATATGCATGTGAGATCGATTTTGACCATTATATGTGTAATCCCACATAAGGTCCAGGGCTAAAAAATAAGGCTGACCTGTGATTTAGGTGGGCCACGCCAAAGGAAGCAATCAACAGAGATACGTCTACCCCTAGAATTTTTCAGGGCTTGGTGTGACGATTATATGAAATCCACTCCAACCATTAGATGCCACAACAAAATTTAAATATGGGGCCCAAAAATCAAGCCCATCTGTGATTTAGGTGGACCACACCAAGGGAAATACTTTGGAGGGAGAGCATTGCCCTGCACACTGTTTCCAATCCTGTGGTTCACCTAAATCACGAATGGTGCTGATTTTTTAGCCCTGAGCCTAACATGGGGTGACACTTGGTGGTCGGGGCAGATTTCACATGAACATCATGGTGGGGCCCACTTGAGCCGATGGGATCCCTATTCTCTATTTAAAGGCATGCACAAATTGTATGTGTACAATGCACACAATGCACGTACATCACTTATACGCATGCACTTAGAAATTGTATATGTGTCATATATTAACTCAGATTAAACCAATTAAATTGTGGAACTATGGTTGCTAAGTCACAGTCCCAAAATCAGATTGTTTGAACGATCCTGACCTTTGATTCGTGGACACTTGTTTATTGAAACAAGATCATTGGATATTCTTCATTCTTTGTTGTCAAAGAAATGTGCACAAATCTCATCTTCATTTAAGGAAATAAACCTAATTTTTGGGTTACGAAACATAATATGGACAATTTAATTTCAATTGCTTGTACACCACGTGTGCAATTATTAAAAATGATTAATTGATTGTGTTTTCGTACATGTCTTCTATGTTTTATAAATCATATTAGTTGATTTTGAATATAGTTGCATCACTCTGTTAGATAGCGCATAGTTTAGAACCCTATACAAAGGAAACTAATTACGAGCACTTATTTTTTTTTGTAATCTTTTGATTTCTAAGTGCGTAATGATATCTTTTTTAACATCTCCTGAAGTTCCATTGAAAAATTCGACCAATTTCCCAATGTTTCCCAAAAACAACGAAGCATTATGCAATACATCCGATATTTCCCATGCGATAACCGATGTGTTTTTGTATCCCAAGGGTACGATGCATTCATCAATAACGATACTAAAAACATTGTTTGGGAGTTACAATAGAGCAGAGTTGTTGCCGATTAAATCTGGGGTCGAAATCTTTGTAAATCAGGTCGGTGGCTCTATCATTGTTGAGGGGGGTCAATGTCCTCTCTTACTTGGACTTTGGGGAAATCCTCTCCTCGAATTCAGCCTATATGCTGATGCAATCTTGAACCATGGAAATTAAATATCATCAGCCCTCGAAAGGCTAAGTGCATTGCAGGTGCACTTGCAAAGGGATCCATAGGCCTTCTCTTTATATAGGGATCTCTCATCCATTGTTCATATGGACTTTGTATCTTTTCTTTCTGGATGTTTTGATAAATGTATCTGTTACTGATAAAAAAGGTACAGCTGCAAGATGGTGAAGTTGCTAGCAGATTGACCTACAAAAACCTGGACACCTGACACTTTTCTACTAAAAATAGGTAATTGTACTTGATCAAATTAGAAAATAAATAAACTGCACCAGAAAGTTAAAAAGGAAATTTGAGACAAAAAACTTTCAAATCAACATCCATCACCATCATTTAAACTTATTCCAATTAATTGGGGTTGGTTACATGAATCCTCTTCTGCTGCCATTCTATTTCCACTCTACCAAGGGCATACCTTCCGTTAATCCATAGGTTATCATCAAGTCTTTTCTTAGTACCTCCACCCACATTCTTTTGGGCCATCCCCTTGCCCTTTTAAGAGTTTTCAACTTGTACCAACTCACTCCTAACTGGCACAGTAATTGTTCCCCGTTGCACATGACTGAACCATCTAAGTTTACTTCCCTCGTCTTATTACCTATCAGCGTTTCTCCTAAGTTTCCTCAAATGCATTCATTTATAATTCTATCCCTCGTATCTCAACGTTCTCATTTCAGCTACACATCCTATGAACATGCTGTTTTTTAACTGCCCAACATTCTTGTCCCATAAAGCATGGCCGGTCTTATTTCAGGCGGAGATCTGATTGTGCTTGTGATATTTTGCTGTGGTGTCAGTACGTGGGGTTGGTTTGATTTTATTGTTCTATCTGCCCAGGTTTGGCATGTGCATTGATGTATTTTGGTTTTCCTTGTTGAATAAAATGATTATTATCCATAAAAAAAAAAAAAGAGCATGGCTGGTCTTATAGCTATCCTATAAAATTTCCCTTTCAATTTGTGTGCTCCACATTGATCACATAAAACTCCAGAGACAAATCTCCATTTCTTCCACCTAGCTTGAATTCTATGGGCAACATCTTTCTCAATCTTTCCACTCTTATGAATTATCAACCAAGATATTGGAAGTGGTCGTGGTCATTTTGGGAAACTTCTTGCTCAACAATCTCAACTAATTCCTTGTTTTGAGTTCTATTGTAAACTAAAATTGATGCAAGGGCATGCGATAATCTAACCCTTGATGCGTGTATATTCAGTTGGAAGATATTTAAGTAAGAAAATTAACAACTAACTATTTTCGCTCAAAAGGAAACTAACAAATATCAACACAGAGATGAGATCCGTCCGTCCGGATCATGCCCCTCAGCATAAGAATCAAGTAAACAGTAAAATAAGGAGGATCTAGGGATATGAGGATATCCTAGATCTAGCATAGACCAGTCCACAGTCAGGTTTGGATCTGGTTCCCAGGGCTAGGTATCCCTCTTTTCCGATCGAAACAAAAGGGATAGATTCGGCAATGAACGAATGTGTGATGGGGAAGGAACATGCTTGAGATGGAGGATAACACAGATGATAAAAATAGGAAAATCGTACATTTCCTGCACCTTGAAGAAATAGAGACGAGAAAATATGGAAACCGGGGTGGAATCCTCAACACTCGAGGGTCAATCCTGAAACCTTAATCTCTTGAAACAAGAGGAAGAAAAGCAGCCAAAATTTGTATTCATTCAATAATTCGAAATATGGTTTCTCACAGTGTATATAAGCTATGAAAATAAAAAGTGCACTAAAGTGCCTGAAAACTAAAAAAGTAATATAAAAACGCCTAAACTAAATAACGACACTAAAACGCCTAGAACAAGGAAATAAACAGAAAAACACCTAAAATAAATTCGCTCCACGATCCAGCGGTCATGATGCTCCTGCGCAATCTTGCAGTTCACGTACTCGTAACGCGTCAAAAAATGGGTCCAATGGGTCCAGTGTCTATCCACATCAGCTCGTCTGCTCCAACACTCGATCTGCGATGTCGCCTCCTCTGGTACACTTTTAAGGGTGCACCACTGATGTCCGCATCAAAATTGCACTCCATATACTCTGTTTTAGTCCAACTAACTTTTAATCCGTTAGATTTTAAAGCACGCCTTCATAAATCTAGCTTTGTGTTTATGCCTTTCCTTGTTGGTCAAAACTTTGTCATCTGCAAACAACTTGCATCATGGGAGTAGCACCACTAATGAAAATTTGAACAATTATAACTCTGCCTAGTTGCGATGTGCCAGCCAGTCCCTAACCCAAGTAAGGGAGGGTTGATGTTGGGTAGGTAGCTGCTGTTGAACTTTGCCAAGCAATCATGAAACCAGCCAACCCCAGTAGCTCCCTACCATTTATACATCATATCTATCTGTTTCTCTTAAAACATGTGTTTCTTCCAAAATGTTGTTGATCTATCCTGCAACTTGAAGCTTGTTTTGACTTTCATAGTTCTATTACTATATATGATAAACTTGAGTTTTGACAATCTTTTCCACTGCAAAGTAGGAGCTCTGTATGCTGCTGGATGATTACTGGGAGCGCATGAATCTTAAGTTCCCTATTTACTTTTCTGCTGGTATGTTCTAAGCATGAGGTATTATAGGCTCCAGTTCATCAGCAAATGTAAAAATCTGCAGATATACAGGATTACTTCCGTTCATAACCATGCTTTAAGGACCAAAAATTGATTTGATAGGCCCCACTGTGGATGATGAATGCCCTGAGAATCTCTCATAATGGAGGGTTTTATCTGTTTGATATTTTCCATTGAATGTGAGCCTTTGCTATATTCTCTTTAACTGTCTATTTATACACCATTGATCAAAGGGTTAGAATGACTATGATCGAGGTGGTTAGAAGGGATATGAGGAATGTTTCCTTAACGAGGATGGACATCTAGGGCCATACTGAAGGATCGTTATGAGCATATTAAACAAACAATGGTGCGGAACATCCTACTTCACAGGAATCTTAAGGATGAGGAGATCAAAGACTTTGAAGGGCTCGTGAGTAAATTAAATGAGGCCTTCTTTGACTTGGATGAGGTGGATAGCAAAATCTGGAAGGGGTTCTGTCATTGTTCTTTTCTTTCCAAGGTCAACAGTGGGCACAATGAACAACTTACGTGAAACGTATTATATCTTACCAAATATATGCTTCCTTTGTTGGGTAGAAGAGAAATTTATTGATTGGCTTATTCTCAATTTCAAGATAACAGAGGAAGTGTGGAACTGGTTCTTTTGATTGTTTTGGGATCAATTGGGTTCAAAATGGCTCAGTCGAAGGTTGGTCAGAGGGGGTTTTGCTATTAGAGGGGCTGTTGTGTGGAGAATGCTTCCTTATGCCCTTGTGTGGGAGCTTCAGCTAGAAATAGCAGGTTTTTTTTTTGGAAATAATTACATATCATCTCCGCAAGAAGTAATTAAAAGACTGATTGTTTCATCTATCCTAACTTGGGGCTTTCAGGGACCTGAGTTCAAAGGGGTTTTCAAGCTTGACTACTTGTCAGACCGGAAAGTGGCTATTAGTTTTGACCTCCAATACAAACCACCCCCACCCAAGCATCACCACCAATTGCCTGGCTTTTCAAAACTTAAACTTTGATGGATGCTTTGTTAGTATTACATGGGCTTGTTTGGTATTGGAGGTGTTTTGAGAAAGAACAGAGGTGACATTATCATATCCATTTATGGGTATGGTGTTGTCGATGCTACTGAGGTGGAGGTTCTTGCTCTCTGTAAGGTTTTGAGACTTTCTGCAAATTTTCTCCTGGCCACAGAATATGGCTTCTATGATTTCAGAGATAAAAGATCATGCTCCTCATTAAATGTAATAGGTTCTTTTATCCTACAGACTGCAACTGGGATGACTGTTTCTCTTGCAAGAGAGGGAGGGGTGAGAGGGTCATTCACTATCAGCTCATCCTTCCCCTTTGTTTAATCGTCTTGCTTTCTTCATTTTCAATAGAAATATCATTCAAAGGAGGAGGAGGAGGAGAAGTAGGAGGAGGAGGAGGAGGAGAAGAAGAAGAAGAAGAAACAGGGTTCATAAAGTGGATCCCAAATAACATGGGCAAGACTTGGAATGACGATGATAAATGGGTAAGAACCTTCCAATCGAGAAGGTTTTTAAGGCATCCCCATTTACAGTGGAGCCCATCAGGTAAACTGTTTGTATAACTGAACAATGGTCCCATGTTCACACGATCCTACATACCAGCAGGAGTTTACCTTGCTTCGGAGCAGGACCTATAATTCCTACTCCTTTTTCCTTAGATGAGTAGATGAACTTTTTTTTTTTATTTTTTTTTATTTCTTTCACTAAATTGACTCCTAATTAGCCGAAGTTAACAAATGGTGGATATGTTTGAATTTTAATGTTTCTGCTGCAATTTCCTTTTATTATTTGATTGTAAATTTTATCACATTTGGGTGTCTCGCAGAACTCTACTTCATATCGTTTCACTGCAAAATTCCACAGAACAGTGGTAGTGCCTTATTCTAGTGGAAGCATAAGTGTGGACCATTAAATGCTTAATTACAAATATGTTGCATGTTGGTAACTTGAGACTAGAAAATTGAGGAATTTTATAATCTTTGACTTGATGATTCACATAGTATTCTCGGGTTTTATTTTGAACAACCAGGGCCCATAGAATGGTGGCCCAAATTGTTGATTTGATGGGTCCCATGGTGAATAGACTGTTTCAAGAGTTTCCTAGATTGAACGATCCCCGCCATAGATTCTTTGAATTGAATGTTTCTTTATTTATTTTTTGTCTTAACTGTCTATTTGCATGCTACTGATTGGAGGGTTAGGAACTACTGAATTTGGATGTTTCATGTGATATGAGAGAGTTTTGGTAATGTTCTACCACACTGTTGGTTCCATTAGATCAATAGGTTAGATCACTGAACTAGTGATTTATAAGTATCGGTATCAGTAGGAGATGGTTCGATGATTATGGTGAGGAGAAAAGAGGAGTAGAGTGACAGAGAAGACGAGAGTTTGGGGAATATTGTGTTAGGGCCACATACCCTCACACACAAAGCTTTATTAGAATAAAAGACTATGGTAAATTGCAGGAGAAGAGGAAAGGTACACATGCATTTTTAACAAAAAGGCCACACACTTAGCACAATAACACACACATTTATATTAATGCTCTAGACTCCCCCCCAAGTTGGAGCATAGATGTTGATCATACCCAGTGTTTGAGTTGTTGGTATCGCTACAAGTTTCGCTAGCCAGAGATAAAGACACAATATCGTTATCGTCGATAATATCGCCGATAACCGGAAATGTGGGAGAAACAGGGGAAACATGGGGAAAACAGTGAAATTTTATTGAAACTTAAGGAGATGTCTAAATACAGATATTTGCATATTTAAGAATAAAAAAATTGCAAAAGTAATGCATACATAATAAGTTTCTATTTCATCGGACCTTAAAAGCATGTGTTTTCGTAAGAAATTTGTCTAATAGTAACACAACAATCACTTAAATCTCATTAAACCAATGAATAAGCAAACAAATATGCATAATGCATTCATACATTACACATCCATGCATAAATAAACATATAAACACAATATACATGTATGATGATCCAACCATCCATCCATTCCATCCATCTAACCATCTCATCCAATCATCCATTAATCCATCCATTCATCCATCTCATCCATACATCTAACCATCCCATCAATCATCCAAACATCCATCCATCCCATCCAACCATCTTATGCATACATCCGACCATCCCATCAATCATCCAAACATCCACTCATCCCATCTATCCATCCAACCATCCATCTATACATCCATCCCATCATCCAACCATCCCATCCAATCATCCAAACATTAATCAAAATAGCTATCAATCCATCCATTCATCCATCCCTTCAATCCATCAAACCATACCATCCATCCAACGTCCAACCACCTCATCCAAACATCCAGCCATCCCATCAATCATCCAAACATCCATCCATTCGATCTATCCATCCAACCATCCATACAACCATCCATCCAGCCACTACATCCATACATCCATCCAACCATGCCATCCATCCATCCATCTATCTAACTATCCAACCATCCCACACATCCATTCATTCCATCAAATCATCCAAACATCCATCCAAACAACCATCCAACCATTCCCATCCCATCCCATCCCATCCATCCAGCTAGCCAGCCCATCCAACCATCCCATTCAACCATCCATCCATCCAACCAACCATCCATCCCATCCATCCAAACATCCATCCATCCATCCCATTAAGTCATCCAAACATATATCCATCCATCCTTCCAACCAACCATCCATCCATAATCCATACTATCCAATCATCCATTCTTCCCACCCATCCATCCGACCATCCATCCCATACATCCAACCATCCAACAGATTTTTATTTTATTTAAAAAACATTTAAACATATTTTTTAGCAAGTGTCTACCAATGAAGATGTGCCATGTGTACAATTTCTGACTACCGGTGTATCCAACATCATACACTGCCCGAGTATCATATAAACCTTTTTATAAACAACACCCCTTTTCATGCTCATTTATTAAAATGTCAGAAAAGAGTCTTTTTCAGGCTCATTTATGAAAATGTCATAAACAACCTTTCTAGGCTCCTTTATTGAGAGAGAGAGAGAGAGAGAGAGAGAGAGAGAGAGCCTTTTCAGCTCCTTTATTCAAATGAGGGAGAGAGAGAGAGAGAGAGAGAGAGAGAGAGAGAGCCTTTTCAGCTCCTTTATTCAAATGAGGGAGAGAGAGAGAGAGAGAGAGAGAGAGAGAGAGAGAGAGAGTAGTTGCAGCAGATAAAAGGAGAAGAAGAAGATGAAGAGGAGCTTCCAATGAAATTCCATCCTCCTTTCTCATTTTTCTATTTTATTTTTATTTTTAGGTTGTTTGCGCAAACAACAATCTGTTTTCAAGCGGGTGTGCTAACTAGAGAGGAAATGTCAATTTCTCCGCTAAATTGAACCTCTAATCCAATGTGCTTTCACAAGAAGTGTCGAAAATTACTGCTTAAAGATCCGCAAAAAAGTTTAAAAGATGTTTCGATTTTTTACATAATTTTAGAGGTATTTACGGTCCTTGCTGTCTTGCGGGTTCTGACATCCAACGAAAATATCGCCCATTTTTTCAACAACTCCCGGTTTTTGTGGTAGGTAAGCACCAATGTACGTAGGGTAGTTGGAAAAATATCGACACTAGCGATAATATTGGCGATAAATTGGCGACATTTGGAAGAGAAAAGATATAAGTGGTGTTCAGTGTCGCAAGTCCTTCGACAACGATATTATCGGCGATAAAATGATATTATCGCCAACAATTTAAACACTGATCATACCCAACTTGTCACGAACACGATTAAGAGCATCTCAACTTAAAGACTTCATAAGGACATCTACAAGTTGATCACCAGACCGAACAAAAGGAGTGATGATTTCCTTAGAAGCGACTTTCTCCCGAATAAAGTGACAATCAACCTTAATATGTTTGGTTCGTTCATGGAAAACAGGATTATGCACAATATGTATGGTCGCCTAGTTGTTGCAATAAAGAGGAAAAGGGTCAGAATGAGAATAACCAAGTTCGTCAAGAAGGGTACGAAGCCATACGAGCTCACATGTCGCATGAGCCATATCACGATATTCTGCTTCAGCCGAGGACCGAGCAACAACCAATTGTTTCTTGCTTTTCCATGTGACAAGATTGTCACCTAGGAAGGTACAGTAATCGGACGTAGAGTGACGATCATAAATACCACCCACACAATTAGCATCAGAATAGCCCGAAAGATGAAGATGACCATGAGATTGAAAGTGAAGGCCAAGGCTCGGGGCTGATTTAAGATACTGGAGTATGCGGTAGACAGCCGTGAGATGTGAAGAACGGGGAGCTTGTATGAATTAACTAACAACACCCACCGTAAAGGAGAGATTTGGGCGAGTAATAGTCAAGTAAATAAGCCGACCTACAAGGCGACGGTACATTCCAAGATCAGAGAGGAGAGTACCATCATCTAATTTAAGCTTCTGTAAAGTATCCATGGGAGTGGTAGTCGGTTTGCATCCTAATGTGCCTGTCTCCATGAGCAGATCTAGAGCATATTTACGTTGGGACAAGACTACCTCAGTTTTGGAGCTAGCAACCTCAATGCCTAGGAAGTAGTGAAGGGGACTCAAATCTTTGATTTCAAACTTGTTCTTAAAAAATTCTTTAACCTCCACTATGTCAACCGAGTCACTTTCTGATAGAACAATATCATCCACATAAACAATGAGAACCATGATGCCCGTCGATCGTTAACATGTAAAGAATGCATGGTCGGCATGACTACGAACAAAGCCAAACTCCATGACAGCCTGACTAAATTTGTCGAACCTAGCCCACGATGATTGTTGAAGTCCATACAGAGCCTTCTTCAACCGACATACAAGCGTAGGATTATGGGTAACAACAAAGCTAGGAGGTTGATGCATGTAGACCTCTTGAAGATCCCCATGAAGAAATGCATTTTTGACATTAAGCTGGAACAATAGTCATGACAAATTGACGGCCAAGGAGATCACCACACGAATAGAATTAATCTTGGCTACCGAAGAGAATATCTCGAAGTAATCCACGACCTAAGTCTGTGTGTATCCCTTAGCAACAAGGCAGGCTTTGTCGCGATCAATGGAGCCATCTGGAAGATATTTAATCATGTACACCCACCGACAGCCAACATCCAAAGTGAGTGGAAGAGTGGATGGCTAAGCGTGTGAAGTTTTATTGCGACGGTGATACACCCGCAAAGGTTTAGGATCACCCAAAGCATCAATAAAATCAGGAACGGGGGTAAAGGAGTTTCCCCATGATCACTAGAGACAAGAGGGAGAGGTGAAGCATTATGCTCCCCCTGACTCGCAAAAAGATCATAAAGGGACCTACCATGAGTCGAGAAAAAAGGAACATCCTCAAAGAAGGTTTCATTGACAGAAATATATTTCTTGCGAGTTAATGGGTTATAACACTTATACCCTTTCTGGCTTCGAGTGTACCCTAAAACGACACACTTAGTTGCCCTAGGACTAAGTTTATCATTACTACCATCCAAAATTTGAATGAAAAAGGTGCAACCAAACACTTTAGGTGATAAAGGGATGGGATTGTCTCGAGGGTACAACATATTAAATGAAGATTTATAAGACAAAATACGAGAGGAGATACGATTAATAAGAAAAGTGGCAGTGAGGGGAGCACCACCCCAGAAATGCTTAGGTAGGTGCATGCTAAGGAGAAGGGTACGAGCAACTTCAAGAAGATGACGATTCTTTCGTTTGGCGATGCCATTTTGTTGATGTGTGCGAACACATGATGTCCGAGACAAAATACCATGTTTCTACGAGAAGGACATAAAAGTAGTGGACATGTACTCTCCTCCCATTATCAGAATGAAGGATTTTGATTGAGCATTGCTGAGTGCACACTTCACGATAAAACACTTGAAACACATCAAACACTCCACTCTTGGATTTCAAAAGATAGACCCAAGTCATGTGAGAATAATCGTCAATAAAAGTAAAAAAATATTTAAACCCAAAAGTGGAAGTAACTGCGGCTGACCTCCAGATATCTTGAGTGAACCAGTTCAAAAGGGTGAGGTTTCCTCCCAGAAGAACTAGGAGAAAACGTAGTACGATGATGTTTAGATAATTCACAAATATTACAATGTAAAGGTTTAGTAACAAATAAGGATGGAAACGAAAGTCTCAATCGAGCTAAGGAATGATGGCCTAAGTGGTAGTGCCACTGTGTCACGGATTCTCGATCAAGGGAAGGTGTACTTGAAGCAACGACAGGTGTATCAGTGAGAAGATGAACGCCTCCTCGCTCATGCCCCTTGCCAATCACTTTCTTCGTCTGTAGATCCTAAAAAAGACAATGAGAATAGAAGAAAGTAATGGAACCATTCAACGATTTAGTGAGAGAACTGACAGACAATAAATTTAATGGAAAGTGAGGCACATGTATGATTGATGACAATGGTAAGGAAGGAGAAAGAGAGATGGAACCAATCCCAGAGATGAGCGTTTGGGTTCCATCCGCGACTGTGAGATATCGTGAGTAGGAGAATAGAGAATAAGAGGAAAAGAGATGTGACTTACTAGTCATGTGGGAGGAAACTCCAGAGTCTATTACCCAGGAGGTAGGAGAGAAAGACACAAGAAGACCGATACCTGATTAGGCTGAAGCAGCATGAGGAGGCTCAAGTACATCATGAATATGAAGTCGCATCAAGGCATCATAGGCTGCTCGAGAAATAATAAGAGACTCCTGAGGAAGACTGCTCAGCTACATGGGTGGAATGCTGTCCCTCAGGAGTAGTGGTGGCAGTAACTGAAGCAGCAACACATGTTGGACGACCATGGAGCTGCCAGTAATAATTAATAGTGTGATTAGTTCCACCGCAGTGTGTATAAATGCGGGAACCATCACTTCCTCGCGTACGTCCACCACGAGCTTGAAGACTACGACCACCACGACCGCGGCCTCTACCACGTCCACCATAACCAAAAGTGCACCCCGAACTGAAGGATGGCGCCCGAAATCCAGAAAGAAGAGAAGTCTAATCACCAGGAAGGTGTGCGGAGCGCTCTGGTGGAACAAAGGAGTGTAAAGGAAGAGCCGAGACATTAGCACGCTGACACGTGGCATAGCTGATTGTCAACGGGGGAAGAGGATCCTTCACAACTACTTGATCCCGAATAGTTAGGTGGTCGGAGTTCCACCTGGCAAGGAACTGCATGACGCAAGTGTCATCTCGCTGCTTGCGAGCATGTTCATAATCTTCTTTACATTTAGAACGAAGGGGCTGATATAGGTCTAGCTCATCCTGCATACCTCGAAGCATCGAATAATAATCTTTTAGAGATCTTGAGGTTTGTTGGAACCGACCAATTTCTTGAATGAGTTGAAATACTCGTGAAATTTTTTTAGACTCGGATAACATATCATGAAGAGTATCTCAAATGCCTTTAGCCGAAGACAAAAACATCACCGATTGGCTAACCAAAGAATCCATACTATTCAACAACCATGCAATAACTTGATAATTCGCTTTTGTCCATGTCTTGTAGGTGGCATCTGTGGAGCTTCAAGGATCATCCAAAATTTATACTAGCTTCTCAAGGGCCCCCAAAAAGACTTTTACAGATTGCACCCATTGAAGATAGTTATTATCATTCAACTAAATGGAGGTGATTTGAAGAGGGGTGGATTCAAGAGAACTCATGCCTATAGAGAAGAGGACCCTTTGTCTTTCATAAGTGACTTCAAGGAGAAAAAGAAACTGACTTAAACAACCCTCTCACTCAATCTTCCAAAGGAATGCGAGATAAACCCCAAACAATCAGCAATCCAAAACAACAAAAAAATCCAGTCAGATCTGATTCAAATGAGAGAAAAACGGCTTGGTTGCACACCCATTCGGGGTTAAAACCCACTCAAACATGAATCCTTGCTAAAAATCCTCCATGAGTAGCTGGGGAGGAAGATCTTGGTCTATCTTGAGGAGAGAAACTAAAGAAAAACTTACCGATTTAAGATAGATTGAGGAAAATCTTATTAGGGGGCCAATTTTTGAATTTCTCTATTTCGGCCAAAACACCATGAAAGGCCTCAAAAATTCCCAAAAATCATGACAAATCTTCTAAAATCATAATCTATCAAACCCATAAACTTCCAGCTCAAATGGGGTCCATGCGTCCGTACAACGCTGATGTCAGCTGTATGGCTGCTAACGTTCACCTCTCAACTTTCTAGATGCAGAATGCCCTGATCCAGTGTTTTTTGTAGCGTACGCTACATAGCATGTAGCGTACTCTATGTTGCATACTCCAGTAGCGCATCTCCCATGTAGCATACGTTACTGAGGGTGTAGTGTACGCTATACATCTGTTGCGTGTAGCGCTGGTAGCCTACGCTACCAGAGACTCCCCCCCTTTTTAAGTATTCTTTAGATGTTAGTCTGTGGAGTCTTTTGAAAATGGTGGTGACTTGCATACATTACACGTGTAAACACCTTGCATCAATCTGGACCATCCAAATTGTGGTCCCTATCATGTTGACTCTACATCCATAAGGCTGCACCCATCAGACAATCTTAACTGTTTGATTAGGGGCTTAAAATTGTATGGTTGGAAAAACTTGAGGTCTGATAAATGGTATCAGACTCCTATGTTAAAAAAGAAAGTTAAAACTAAAGCCCTTTACAAAAGGGTTTTGAAAACCCTATTCGAGCTAGCGTCTCTGCTCTGATACCAAGTAGGAGATGGTTGGATGATTATGGTGAGGAGAAAAGAGTAGAGTGAGAGAGAAGAAGATAAAAGAAGAGAGTTTGGGGTATTGTGGTAGGGCCACATACCTTCACACACAAAGCTTTATTAGAATAAAAGACTATGGTACATTGCAGGAGAAGAAGAAAGGTACACATGCATTTACAACAAAAAGGCCACACATGGGTCCTGAAGTTTCTATGTTATCGTGCCCAAATGGGTCCTGAAGTTGTTTACATAGATTGGAATTTGAGCCCTGTCTGTCTCCTGATACTCCTGAGCCTTATTTTATTGAAATTCTCATCCTTGCAGCATTCCTCTCATCCTTGCAGTTGCTGCGAGCCTGTGAGTTAAACTTTCTTGTGATCTGGTTGTTTCTATCATGATATTTTCAGGTTTGACAATTCAAGCTAATATGTATTATAAGATGCTTATTGGGTGGACTAGTCAGAAGGTCAAGGATGCATATGTGACACGGAGTGCATTTGACTTCAAACATGGTAATTTGAATTATATTTCGTAATCCAGTATTGTTTAACAGTGTTTCCAGGATTGATTTACACAGTCCCAACTCTCAAGTCTTTCTAAAATGTTAGCCTGCATATCAATATTGGGGTATCAGGTTCAACAACAGTCCCAACTCTCAAGTCTTTCTAAAATTGTTGTTTTTGTCGTGTTTGTCTCTACAACAGCAGATACATTTGAAAGTTCTATGGATTCTCTCTGTCTTTAGTAATTATTCCAAGGAAATGCCAAAGCTCATGATGTGTTAAGTTTTATGGATACCATTGTTCCTTCTTCGCTTGCTAATGTTGTGAAATTGCAGTTCAAACTTTTGATCGTTCTCTATTAAATGCTCCTGGACCATGCGTTCTCTTTGCAACACCTGGGATGATCACTGGAGGATTTTCTCTTGAAGTGTTCAAGCAATGGGCTCCATCTGAAATGAATCTTGTTACTCTTCCAGGGTATTTCGCTGCATACATTCATTTTAATTTTGATAATGTTTTTGTAAAAGAACATTGATCTTTGCATCTGCTAGAGTTTAAACTGAAAAAAAATATTGATAGAGGAATGCTCTTGCACAAGACTATTTGCACATGAATTCCCATACAAGATCCAAATTTCACATCCTGGGCCCTCACAAATGTATGGGAATGGTCCATAAATAGGCTGATTCGATGGATACTACAGCTTGATTGGAAAAAAAGGGCCCAAAAATTAGGCGGAGGTCATTTCTTTGTCAAAAACATTTTGTATCATTTGGCTATCTTATTTTATTTTATTTTACTTTTTTTTTTACTAAAAAATCATTCATCTTATTTTTGGGCAGTGGACTATATATGTTGAGGCCCTGCCAAATGAGTTGTTTTGGATCTTGCACTTGCTGCTACATGTCACCACCGGAACTTGTGTGCAATTAGGCATCCTCATAATAAGATTATGTTTTAAGAATACAATGCTCTTTTTTTCTTTTTCCTTTTCCTTCTTTTTCTCTTTTAGTGCTTGCAAAAAGGAAATGTCATTAACTTCTATGGCCTGTTTGAATGTGGGCTGTGGCGATTGAATTGGATAGGATTATCCCAATAACCCCTATTCATTTCATTGTGGCAGAAAACAGAAAAAAAAAAAAATGATTGGAAAGTGTGGTCCCTTGCATATCAGACTCAAATCTGAAACAGTTGAGATTCTTCTCCACTTCTTTTATACTTTTGATCATTGGGACTCTTCTCCATTCCAAACAGTCCCTTGAGAATCATCTCATATACAATTGTCCATAAAACGATAGACACCAATAACTTCATTATAAAATTGAGTCCACAATGGTTTTTTCTTCAGAGATCCAACTAATTGACACTTCATCATAACATGTCAGTTTAAATAAGTGTGTATGTTTTGATTGCCAATGTAAAATGGGGTCAACTTACAACGTTTTTTTGACAATGCCAGTCATTGTTTCCAATCATTAGTTCTTGTAATCCTCATTAACATCTATTTTTCTCATCAGCTACTCTGTTGCGGGAACCATAGGGCACAAGTTGATGTCGGGTAAACCAACAAGAGTTACTGTGGATAAAGACACCTACGTTGACGTGCGTTGCCAGGTTCTCATCCATCTCCCATGCTTTTTACCTTTCATTTTGGGTAGCCAGCAATAGCATCAATTTTCAATATATGTTATCCTGTTGCATTTCATGCGTCTTAGATTAATGCTGCCATAGATTTCTTTTTGGGGCATCTCATAAACAAACTAATAAAGTGATGATAATTGGGAAGCCGAGAAACTAATAAAGTGATGGTAAAGTGTCGAACACAATTACACAAATGTAGAAGCAAACAAGTTACTAATAAATTATAAATTGTTCATGATAACATGAATAACACTCACCACTAATCACCACCAGAAAGAATTGCATGGTGGTTGTGGCTGCTCGACAACTGCGTCAACATCTGGCTTAGGTGCTCACATAATATTAGCATATTCATAACCAGTGGGAATACCATATCAATAAATAACTAGGATGACTAATCACGATAATCACTTCCACTGAGGATCTATTGTGTCGAATTCAAATAGGAATAGCCATTACCAGATCTGTACCTCTAGCTAGTGGTACTGTCAGAGCAAATGGATGAGGTGTTCATCACAATGCTAAAGGCATGTCATAAATTACTGAACACACCACCCGTACCCCCACTCTCACTCCTTCACCATAGATCATGAATTGACCCCCTTCAAACATTTGCTGCCGTTGTTCATCTTCACAAGCAGTATGTAGGCTCTCGCGCCTCGCTATCACCACCTTCCTTACAGAATCCTTACCTGACTACCCATCATCATCACCCATATGCACCCCAAATACCTCCTCTCAAGCTACATTGAGAGCATCATGCTGCTTCTCTCTAATCACTTTCATATGTTCTAGATGTTTTCTCATCATCTCTCTTACCTCTTTTGGGACACTTTGGCACCCATCAACTTGCCCCTTTCCATTTGCCTAGTGTTGTTTTAGGCGTGTAATAACCCCATTTATGCATTTATGGCAGTAATTGCACTCAACTTTATGCCTAGTCCCACCCACTCCCTCACCAAACTGATATCCAATATTCTCATTCCTTGTCCCTGTCTTTTTTTTTCTACTTAAAGTAACAACTACCATCAACTCCAACTGACAACAGTGAACCACTCAACCCCAAACTCCCCAAGGCCCCAACTCTTCTTAGTCTTCACACTACCTGTAGGATATTAAAACATAAAGTTAAAACAAATATTATCTTAAAGAAATTCACAATGGAAATTAAAAAAAAAAAAATCAAATGAATAGTACACTTGAACGCCTCAAAAACATCTTGAGCTTGAGCTTCGTGCAGTATGTGGGATTCATCGCACTAATATATATCTCTAACCATCATACATCAGTTCTTCAAGAAATTTGAAGAAAAAAAATTCAGATGAATGGTGTTGACCTATTTTGCGTACACTTGAACTGCCCCAAAAACATCTTGAAATTTATGCAATCTGTGGGATTCATCCCACTAATGCATATTCCTTGGTATTATATATACCATTTCCCTTAAGAAATTTGAGCAAGGTGTCCCGTAGCAGTATCGGTGGGCGTAACGGTGCCCACTGTTTTCGATACGGATACGGGCTGTATCGGCCGATATGGCCCCGTATCGGTCGATACGTCCCCCGTAACGGTCCAAATTTTTTTTTTTTTTTTGCCAAAAAATTCTAAAAAAATATGGATTAAATCCAGAAAATTCCAAACATCCCAAATATACATTCATTTATAATTTTGAACATGTTTATGGTGGTGAAGCAGTCTACTCTTTGGTGAAAAAGCTATATCGGGCTGTCTGATGAATTTATGAAGCTGATAACTTGGAATTAACTGCAAAACTTATAAATTCAAATTTCTAACTGTCTATTATAAGTAACACATATTATCCAACCTTTAAACCAGAATTTTTTTTTGAAAAAAATGATTTTCCCTAATTTTTAAAATTATTCCGAAATTAAAAAAATACCAAAAAAAATAACAAACCATGTGCATAATCTGTAAAATACACATGATTATATTCTATTATAAGTAACACATACTATCCAAACTTTAAACATATATTAGAAGATACACATATCGGTTGTATCACGGAATGTATCGCACTTTTTGGGAAACATGGGGAAAACATTGGGAAATTGATTGAATTTTTCAATGAAACTTCAGGGATTGTTAAAATGGACCTCAATACACACATTTAAATCATAATATGTATAAAAAAAAGTCCACATAATGGAGTTCCTTTGTAAAAGGATCCTAAGCTATGCGCTATCTAACTGAATTGATGCAACTATTGTTTAAATTAATTCCATAATATATACAAATGTAACAAGACATTAATGTAAACACAACCAATGCATTGACAAAGTAAAACAAGCAAGAGAGTTGAGAAATATTCTAGTTTTGACTGAATGAGTATCCTTCAAATGCAGTTTTGACTATTGAACTTCAACACAATACAAGCTATCCTATATGGCCTAGATCTATATGAGGATTCAATAAAATCTAGAAAATAGCTAACTGGACTCAACAAACTATGACCCCTACGCAGAGTCGGAACGCGAGTCGAGCTGCGCGGTCAGTTCGCCGGGGGTGCAGCCGTACAGGGGACGGCGCGCCCCTGCCCAGGGTTCGAGGCGGAGCGCCCGAAAGCCCAATGGTTTTTTTTTTTAGGGAGGAGAAACTAAAAGAAAATCGAAAGAAAAAAAAAGTCATTTTTTTCTACAAAATGGGGACTCTTGTGTGTGTAACCGATATAGTAAAATAGGCCAATCTGCAAACACTGGTTTTTAGCAAAAGAATAAATTAGAAAAGAAATGGGAGAAGAAAAGTGTGAAAAAATAAAAAAAATCAGATTTATATATAAAAAAAAAAAAAAAAAAACTACCTGTTTTCCGACCATTACGGGGGGCGTAACGGCCGTTACAGGTCAAAATTTTGGGGGTCCCCGTTTTGGACCCCGTATCGCGTAACGGCGTCAGCCGTTTCCGTTACGTATCGGCATCGGCCGATACGTAACCGTTTTGGCACACATTGAATTTGAGTAGAAATTTTTTTTGAATACTATTCATCCCTCGAAATGGCCCGAGTATGGCAAAAAATACCCCAATTTTTTTAAAATGCTCAAAACAACTGATTGAATGCATGAAACTATAGATCTAAACTGCCCTCTTGTTATTCATGCATGATTGTAAGAAACATTTGAAAAAGAAAAAAAAAAGAAAAGAAAGAGAAAACCAATAGAAATTATAGAAAAAGCAACAAAAATCGAAAAAATTAATCAAAGATGCCCAAATTGAACACAAATCAAGCATGATTTGGTCAATTTCGTCTTGTTACGTTCGAATAAAAAAAAGTACCCCCCCCCCGGCAAAAAAAAAAAAAACAGCAACAAGTGAGGGAGGGGAGGGGGCCTTTTTTTAATTTATTGAAGGTTGACAATTTATTAATAAGCGGAAAACCGCAAAAGAATACAAGGAAAAGAGAAAGGAAAAAAACAAAAAAAGCACTAAATCCCAGACCAATCTAGCATGGACAAACTACAACACCTAGCTTGGCATTCACAGCAACCCAACTAATAACCAAAGATCTTGTTTTGAAGAAGACTCCCTTAGCATTCACCGAGCCCTCTACAAAGCATCCATTGTTCCTCTCACCCCAAATGGACCAAATTCCGCAAGGGAGAGACTCCAAACCCACAAGGTGAGGAGGGGGCTTATATGTCCCAATTTTATTTAATCCACCCCTTTCACCTTAATGGGGGTGACCGATCGGTACATTAGCTAATTCATAACCTGTAAAAAAACACAACTTAGATTGAAGGCAGTCACAATTGACTATATGAAAACTTGAATTCAAGTTGATGCATATGAGTACCTTGACAAGACCAAAATCTTAACAGGGGTGACCGATCGATGTGTACGCGTCAACTGATATGCCGATACATAACCAATACTCAAAAGCTTAACAAATGACTTTTATGATCCACAGAAGATTTTATAACCATACCTTCTCCAACATTCCTTTTATGGAGTTTAAAAAAAAAACCTACTTAATATAGAATTTACATTCCGGTACCTTTTTTAAAAGGGTTTTAAATGAGCTACCTCATTAATCTAAGCAATTATCATTAGAGTACCTTTTGCTAGATTTCTTAACGACGGCTTGGTTCATTTGTCTCAAACAAAGGGGCTGGTGGCTCAGGTGGGCCCCACCTGATGTTTATGTGAGTCCACCCCCTGTTTGGCCGAGGGCCCAAAACTCAGCTCCATCCATGATTCAGGTGGACCATGTGATTGGAAAGTGTGCAGGGCAATTCTCACCCTCCAAACGGTTTCCCTGGGTTGTGACCCACCTAAATCATGGGACCTGATTTTTGGGCCCCAGCCCTAAATTTTGGTGTGGCATCTATGAAATTAAGCCTTTTGGATCAACACACTTGTATAGGCGTATGCGTGCAGAAGCTTATAGAGCAACTAGAATTGTGGCTAAGTCCTCGGGGGGGGGGAATCTTTTCGTCTACTTAACAGTTTTATCAAATTAAACTAAGCAAGAACATTTCGGCTTCCAAGCCTAAGCGGGTCCAATCACAAGGCTAGCATATAATTAGCAATTAAACATCCTAGCCTAAACATACACAAATAATCAAATGATTAAACAAATCAAGCTCCTAATCTATGCAAACTATGTAAACTTATGAGAATGGATCAATGAGCTCAAGTCTACACTGCTAGTGAAAGTACATCTTGTGTGTGGATGTGCCTATCTAGTACCCAGCATACATTCCTATCAAGCATTCATAATTAAAAAATTAAACACACAATGCTAAGATAACAATGTGCTCAAATCAATCACAAACACAAGCATGTATAGTGATTCGACTTTGGGTCTACTCCACTCCTGGTTCAAGTACTTAACCTCATTGAGCACACTGGCATTCACTATCAGAAGTTTTAAATGAGGTTCACCTCTCAACCTTTACACGGAGGTTTTACCGATTCACCTCTCAACCAAAAACGGAATTTTAGACAAAGGGCTAACTCTCAATCCAAACGGAGTTTTGAACATAGGCTAACTCTCAAGAATACTTCAGCTTTCAAGCCTAAGTGGGTCCAATCACAAGGCTAGCATATAATTAGCAATTAAACATCCTAGCCTAAACATGCATAGATAATCAAATGATTAAACAAATCAAGCTCCTAATCTATGCAAACTATGTAGACTTATGAGAATGGATCAATGAGCTCAAGTCTACACTACTAGTGAAAGTACATCTTGTGTGTGGATGCGCCTATCTAGTGCCTAGCATACATTCCTATCAAGCATTCATAATTAAACAATTGAACATACAATGTTAAGATAACAATGTGCTCAAATCAATCACAAACACAAGTATGTATAGTGGTTCGACTTTGGGTCCACTCCACTCCCGGTTCAAGTAATCAACCCCATTGAGCACACCGGCATTCACTATCAGAGGTTTTAAATGAGGTTTACCTCTCAACCTTTATAAGGAGGTTTTGCCGATTCACCTCTCAACCATAAATGGAGTTTTGGACAAAGGGCTAACTTTCAACCCAAACGGAGTTTTGGACATAGGCTAACTTTTAACTCGACGCATGTTTACTCCCGTGTCGGAGGCTCTCCCTTAGAGACTAATTTAAGCCCGACAAACGTGCCAAGGATTGGCAAACGACCCTAAATCGAGTTTGACAAACAAACTCTACACTCAACTTTCACAGGGAATTGAGTGGAAGGACTTTTAATAAAGACAACCTTACTTGTCGGATGAGCCTCTTGTTCAGCGCCGATTCGGGTTGCTTGATCTCCGCTCTCCCGTGCTTCAATCAGCTTCTCTTGCTCCCTCGATCGTGTTGCCACTGCGTCGTCAATGCCTTAGCTATACTTGATCAATCACCTTGCTTGTGATGCCTTTGAGATCCCCAAGGTGATAGGAGGGTAAGTTTGAGAACTCTACAACTAATGGGAATGAGTTGCTCAGAGTTGCTCACCTACAACGATCTCATCTCAGAGCTTTGGATAATGATATGACTATCAAGAAATATCCAAACTCTAGAGATCAAGAAGGGATTGAAGGTCATCTTCTGCATGAGCTTGGAATGCTCCATTCTTGTGTGAAATCACAACGAAGATGCCTTGCAATGGTTAGAGATTGAGCCTCTAATGATTTCCAACAATGGTGGCTTCAATCCTCTCAAAATCCCTCTTACACCTAAAAACCAGCCAAGTCTTTAAATAAACAAAGCCCCAACGGTTATAAAACGGCTCTCTCCGACCGGTCGGATGGGGTCCTTGACCAGTCGAATATGATGGCCAGGACAAAATAGTTGTTGTCTCAAATAGATCGGTCGCTAACCGGTCGGATGATCGGTCGGACTGACCGGTCGAATAAAGCCCAGAGACACATTTTTCTAAGCTGAAGTCGATGTCCCTTTTTGGCCAGTTGCCGACGATCTAAGCATTAATTTCCTGCTGTTTATCTGTTTTGTTTTGCAGCAGTTCATGCAACCTTTTAGCCATTTGTTGGGTGATCTTTTGGGACACCTAGGGCCAATCTAAGATAACTAAGGGGATGCCTAATGGTCACAGTCATTTGGAGGTTATGGTTTTGGTTATGGTCAAGGTTCAAGGCTCACCAAGGCATCTCTATTACCTGTTTCTTCTTCTTTTATGCAGCAGGTCCGCTTGAGTCTTCAGTCTTCGTCTTCTTTAAGCTCAACTGACACTAGACTTACTGACCTAAGTGATTGACAAACAAGGTGCACTAGTATGCCACAGAAAAGTGCACTAACAATCTAATGGTTGGAGTGTATTGGAATTATGGTGAGCCTTGTAAAAATAAAGCATGCACTTCTCTCTCCCAACTATTTTCTTTGGTGTGGCCCACCTAAATCATAGGTCAACTTGATTTTTTGCCCCTAGACTTAACGTGGGATAACACATCTAATGGTTAGAGTGGATTTTACATAGAGATCATGGTGGGCCCCATCAAAAATCAAGGGAGGGCGTCCCTCTTCTAGTTGTTATCAAATGGGGGAAAAAGAAATATAAAAAAAAAAAGGAATTTTTTTAGACTCCCACCCTCGATTGTTGACGAGCCAACCATCATGTGTTTGTGAGATCGACTCTGACCATTAGATGTGTAGTCCCATGTTTGGCCCAAGGCCAAAAGATCAAGCTGACATGTGGTTAAGGTGGGCCACCAAAGGAAACACTTAAGAGAGGGATGTGCACACTTGATTTCTACAGGGCCCATCATGATTATTATATGAAATCCACTCCGACCATTAGATGCCACACAAAAATTTAGGCCTTGGGACAAAAAATCAGGTCCATCTGTGATTCACATGGGCCACACCAAGTGAAAGAGTTTGGAGGATTAACGTTGCCCTTACACTGTTTTCAATCCTGTGGTCCATCTAATCATGGATGGAGCTGAATTTTGGGCCCTAGGCCTAACAAGGGGTGACTCACCTGATAGTCAGGGTGGATTTCACATAAAAATCACGGTGGAGCCCACCCGAGCTTCTGACCCCTTTGGTCACATCGGCTGACCCCTAACTGCAATTAATGGAAGGTACTCTAATGATAATTACTTAGATTACTTAGGTAGCTTCTTGACCATATTAAGTAGGTAGGTTTTTTTTATGTAAAATTCTCTTCGTTTTATCTATTAATCTTTTTTGTCAATTAAATAAGAAAATTATTAGACATTTCAAAATGTAGATGACAGAGTGCAGAATTGTCGAGTATCTGGGTAACTTAGGTTTTTCTCTCTTTTATTTGTAAAAACAATGCCTTCTTTTCATAACAGAAAAGCTTGTTCTCAGTTTCTTGATCTGGAAGTCGGTACACTTGCTTTTTCACATTCAATATTCCTTTCTTTCTTCTTTTTTTCAAAGCTTCTTAACAATTGTATTCACCGAACAGATTCATCAGCTTTCTTTCAGTCCTCATACAGACGGGAAAGGGATCATGGATCTTGTCAGATTTCTTTCACCAAAGCATGTGATACTTGTGCATGGGGAGAAGCCTAAGATGGACAAGCTAAAGGGGCAAATCGAGTCGGAATTGGGAATTCAGTGTTGTTATCCTGCGAATAATGAGACTGTGCACATCCCTTCAGCACAAGTTGTAAAAATAGAGGCCACAAAAGCATTCATCAGAAATAGTATGAGTTCAATCCCCAAGTGTTTAAACAGCATCACAGATGGTCATTTGAATTCTGGAGACGGTGAATCCCTACCGTTGCTGCAGATACGAGATGAAAGGGTCGCCGACGGCATCTTGATTATGGAGAAAACCAAAAGGGCTAAGGTTGTCCACCAAGATGAACTTCTGCAGAGCTTGGGCGTCGAAGAACACAAAGTTCAGTTTTCCTACTGCTGCCCTGTATGCATAAGCAGCTTGGAACAGATCCAGTCACATGAACTGAACAGTGGAGTGGCACCATCTATGGTGGTTGACTCTCATGTAGAGTTGAATCCTCCATCAAATCCGTCAACTGGACATACTGAAATTTCTTCGATGGAAAGTGTGTCAGCTGATAAGTTCTCTTGGCTTCATCAATTATTCTTGAAACTGAAAAACGAAAATGGCGTTGAGAAAATCCAAGAATCTTCTGACCATCTACAGCTGGAATCATTCGTTGTGCGTATCTGCTCAAATGACGATTGCCTGTACAGGAATGAGGAGGCTTGTGAAGGCAAACGATGGATTTTTTTCTGCTGCAGCTGGTCATTGATTGACGAAAAGCTGGCATGGAGAATGCTTTCAATCATTAAAGATTTAAGTTCATGAAGTATATGCATCCCCAAACCCAAATGCCATATGCTTTGGTGGAATGAATGGATGACTTGACTGACTTGGGCTTCAAAAGATATTTGCTGGAAATGACTGACATGAGTTTTCAACTACCCCCAAATAAGGTAACTTTATCCCTTGCAGTACTTGTTTATTTCGGTGTTTTCTTCAAGCTGTAATTTTTCTTTTTTGGAGGAGGTAATTTTGAATGTTTCTTGGACCAATATTGTAATCCAGACTGTTGATCTGATGGTCAGAAGGTGGATGGAGGATGCCCAAAAGATCTCCCAAATAGAGGAAGATCTATATACAAATAGGCATTTTGAAACCATGGCCCACCTTTAACAAGGATGGGAAAAAGATTGAAGGGATGTGATCTTCCAGTCTGCAATATTTTGGGGGTTTTACCTGCTGGGGTCCTATGAGATTATCGGTCACCGAATCATGGTCTCATATGGAATCCTGTGCCCCAGATTGTCCATGCTCAGGACTGTAATTACTCTTTAGATAATATTCCATTGAGGGTTCCTTGATAAAATTCATTTTTTTCTACTTGTCATTATGAAGGCTAAAGTTGATTTGGTTGTATGTATGAGTGGTTTTTGGATTTAGGTTTGTGGATGCAATGACAGTTGAACATAGGCACCATTCGGTGAATGTTCAAATGGAGAGTCGAGTCAATCTGGACACTTGGACAGCTAAATCCTGATTTTGGACTGTTGATTAGGTGCAACATACTTTCATGGGCGTACCATGAAAAGAAGCCACACCAATTGGACCATCATAACCATATGCTCAAGAGCCTACAAAAAGAGATGATAAAGATCATTTATTTAGAAATTATTTTGATCAGCAGTTTGGTGTATTTAACTGTTTCGACAATTTGATCATCAGGTTGGCGTGATTTTTTATTTTTATTTTCATGATAGCCCATTCAATGTATGTTGGATGTATTGAACTGTCCTGATCAGTCAATGGACTGTCATAGGGTTGCAAATGGGTTGGTTGGACAAATCAGTCGACCCCTCCAGTCAATACTGGGTTGACTCATCAATAAGTAGGTCCAATGGAACATGTCTGGGTCCAAAAGTTTGACCAAAATTACTAAATGGGTTGGGTCTGAGACCTCTCAAAATCAACCTGACTTGGACCTGGTTTTTAAGGGGCGCGACTTGGGTGAGACCCCAGAACCAGCGATGTGGGTGGGACCCTGAACCTAGGGCCACCTGGATGTATTCCTTGTAGATCCATGCCGTTAATCTGCTTTTCCAGAATATTTTGTACTACGGTACCAAAAATGAAGAATATGAAAATTTTGGGTGGACTACAACATAAAAAATACTGGTTAATGACCATTAAGAACCTTTTGTCAGCCACAAAAGTTTTCTATCAACCTGATATTTGTTTTTTCCTTTCATCTGTCTACGTGACCTTATCAACAGATTGGATGGTCAATAAACATTATGGTGGACTCCAGGAAGTTTTTAATGGTCACAGTTGAATGAGAACTGTTTCTTGGGGTGTGGTCCACCTAAAATTTGCATCTGCTTCATTTTTGGGACTGCATCCTAAAATAATACGAAGAAACAGATGGGCGGCATGGATCTATAAATAATACATCCAGGTGGGCCCTAAGTTCAGGGTCCCACCCACATCACTGGTTCTGGGTCGCCCCCGGTTTTTAAGTAGCGTCTGATATGGACCATCCTAAAAAAGATACCCTGCCTGGACCCAACTTAGGTTTGAATCCTAGCTAATCACTCCATCTCAAGCTGAACCATAGATATCTAAGAGGCCCTTTTTTATTCACATTCCTTAAAACACTACAGATTGACTGCTTATCTATTAAAAAATAGAAAATAAAAGACAGGATGTTCCAGAGCAATATAATAAAAAATTTGGAAGTTCCGTTGGTTGGCCCATAGACCCCAAAAACTTTGAATCTGAGTAAGCTATTTTCACTCCATTTTTTTTATTTTTTATGTACGTTATTTAGATTAATGCACTTAGGGTGCATTTGTTAAACTGAATAAAAAAAGTTTGAAATTAATTTAAGTATTAGATCCATTGTGTAATGAATTTGTAAGTGCTGATATATGGTAGAATGCTTGTTTGGTGAATTGTTTGAAAAAAATGCCTAACACTGAAATGTAGTATTGAATTCAAAAATCTCTTTTTTTAAAAATGTCTTAAAGTTGACAATTTTTCTTAATGCCCACGTCCTAACATGATTTGGAAAAATGGATGGACAGGGTGGATTTCTCGCTGTAAATGAATGGAAGCAGACGGTGTCCTTCCCTGCTGGATGGACTCGGTCCATGCAAGGTCTATGGGATCCACCGTGATGTATGAGTTTTATCCACTCCATTTCTCCACAAAAAAAAAAATTATTATTTTTATATATCATTTTTAGGTATGACCTAAAAAATACAAATCCAAGGATCAAGCAGACCAGACCGCTGGAAACAGAGGTGCTAATGACGCCCACCCTTAAACCTCCTTAAGGTCTACTGTGATGTTAGTTTGCCACCCAACCTGTTTATAAGGTCTCATATGGAAGGGAAAATACAAATATCCACTTGCAAAACTTCCACACCTCTCAAGAAGTTTTCAATGGTGAGCGTTCAATCCCCACTGTATGGTCCACTTGAGCCTTGGCTCTGCCTCATTTTTTAGCATGATTTGGACATATGAATGGGCAGTGTGGATAAAACCTTTACATGAAGGTGGGCCTTAAGGAGGCTGACCTGAACCTGTTCAGTACAATCTCAAAGCCCTAGGGGGGCTGATGTTTGTGGAACACTCACATGGTTTTTCAATTTGAAGAAGTAAGCCCACAGTTTTTCTCAAACCTGCTGTGAAATAGATGGTTGAGATCTAACAAAAAAAAGTCATATCCGACAAAAAGAAAGGAGAACATCTAATGGTTGGGATATTGCAATCTACCTGACTTTGGGTGCATGATCCATCAGTTGCATGTCATTTCAACCATTACGATAATTGAGCCATGGGCTCCACACGTGTGTGCACTTCGGATCGCTTGATTTGGATATGAGTAGTGGCCCACCTATGGAAGAGTGCAGATCGTCTGTGTTGAAGGGCACAAGGAATTTCTGTAACATAGCGTCTCAGCGGTAATGCACAACACTTTCAGTGTTAGTAACTTCCCTGGCCTCACTATGATTTATGTGTTAGATCCATGCGGTACATCTATTTTTTCAGATTATTTTAGGGAATGAGCCCGAAAATGAGACAGATCCAAAGCTCAAGTGGATCACACCACAAAAAACAAAAAACAATGGGGATTGAACACCACCATTGAAAACATCTTAGGGCCACAAAAGTTTTGAAGCTAATATTTGTGTTTTCCCTTCATCCAGGTCTGTGTGACCATCCAGGTCTGTGTGACCTTATAAATAGGTTGGATGAAAGAGAAAAATCATAGTGACCCAAGGAAGGTTTCAATGGTGGATGTCATTGTCTGCACTACTTTCTATGGTGTGGTCCACTTAAACTTTGAATTTGCCCCATTTTTTGGCTCATGGCCTGTAAAGATTTGGCAAAATGGATGAACAGTGTGGATATAAAGCATTCATCATGGTTGGGTCCACAAATCTTTGCCACATTAAAGCTTTCACCGGAGTCACATTTCGTAAATATTTCAGGGATCTTTTTATTCAAAATTAGCAAAAATAAAATAAAAATATAATAAAAACAAAATAACACAAATCACTTCCTGCATCCCGCAAGCATCACTTACCGCTTGCGGCACATACGCCACCCTATATATATATATATATATATATATATATATATATATATATATATATATATATATATATAAACGGTCCATGTGATGCGGCCCCTCATGAAATCCCAAAGGCCCAAGTTTCAGTCTGATCCAAAACTCTGGTCGGCCATGGAATCAAGAAACAATTTTTCCCCTTGATTTGGATCTCTTTTTTCTAAGGCCCACCAGAGTGTTAGATCAGGTTGAAAGTTGGGCCCGAGGAATTTCTTGGGTGTTACATTACATGGACGATTTGGATTTTGTGCCTATGGCATGTGTGCAGCCCAACTAAGAAAGTGTGCATGGGTGATCACCTAAGAATGTGCGCAGGAGAGCAGTGTGTAGAATGTGCACAGGAGAGCAGTGTAAGCGAGAGATGTTGGATGAATGGCCACGAGGCTTTCCTGATCATGATAATTCATGGTGGAGATTAGATAATCCTTTGAATAGTTTGCTAATCTAGATATTTAATCTTGGTTAAGTATAATATTAAACGACAAATTATATTTATTATGTAAAATCCATTTTCGCCGGTTCAAATCAAGGGTTAATGTAGATTAGCCTTTAAAAAGTACAAAGGCCGGGTTTCCTTTTGAGACACAGAAGATCCAACCATTAGGACAGTGGATTAATAGATCCGAGTCAATAACAGTGGATTAGTAACCCCATTGCAAAACACTACTAACACCTAGGTCTATAGCTCAAGGGGTAGACTGAGTGCAGATAGCCACGTTTCAACACTGAGGTCAGGGTATCTATTCCCACAGAGGGGGTGCTTTGCATGACTAACAACAACAACAAAAAAAAAAAAAATGCTACCAAAGTGATTCGCAGCCCTCGAACGGCAATCTGTTTATTTTAGTTTTCATGCTGATCATCTATTAAAATCCATTAACTATTCATTTATGAAATCAAATTAATGTGATCTAAATAAGGGGCCGCATTTTTTTATGGTTTAGCTTTAGTTCATTCCATGCCATGTACATAATGTACGCGTTATTGTATTAGTGTATCAATTTTTTTTAATGTGACTATTAATTCCTTATAAATTACTTTATTGTGGTGTGATCCACACTGTTCATCTGTTTTGCCATTTATTTTAGGGCGACGTTCCAAAAATAAAGCAGATACAAGTCTCAGGTGGACCACACCATGGGAAACAGTGTTCATTGAAAACCCACCGTTAAAAACTTCCTAGGGTCCACCGTGAAGTTTCTTTGCCATCTAAACTGTCGATAAGGTCACACAGACCTGGATAAAATACAAATAGCAGCTTGATCCAAAACTTTTTGTGGCCCTCAAGAAGCTTTTAATGGTGGGAATTCAATCCCTACCGGAGATTTTATATCTGCTTCTGTTTTGAGACCATGCCCTAAGCTGGAAAAAGGGATGGACGGACGGCCAGGGTCGCACCCACTTGGCTCGATCAGGGGTTGCGGCTAATCCGCGTCCAAGTTTAGGGTGGATTTGGGTGGAAGTGGGCCCACGTATGTATCACATCCAACCCATATCTTCCTTCGCTTGCTCTCGGCCTGTAGTGAAATGGGTCCATTGACTATCTAGCAATTCGGTGGCTCATATGATTGATCTAAATCTTCTGTAGCCCCCCAAGAAGTTTTCAACAGTAGGCGTTCAATTTCCACTATTTCCTCTGGTGTGGTCTACTTGAGACTTGGATAGGGTTCAGTTCTGGGTTGATGACCTAAAATGAGCTGTTTAAAACGGATGGACGGCGTGGATAAGACACACACAGCACTGTGGGCCCCACAGTTTACGTGAGTCACTCAGAACGCAATACGCTTCCCCTTGTTATAGTCAAGCCTTTCAAAACCAACTCTCCTATTCAATCCCCTGCCAAGTGCCAACCCACCCGTTCTCCCTCTCTACCACCATCTCAACCCTACGTTTCCATCTCCAGCAACTCTCGAACCAACCGTCCGATCTACGCCACGTCATCCGGGGTCCAGCCTACCCCTCGCCTAACCATACGCGTCCTCCACCAGGTACGTGAACTCCGTCGGGGGAACCCATCATCGCGTGGCACACCCCGCCGGAAAGACGACCTGGAGATGTCCAGCCTCTTGCCGGCGATGCGTACCCCCTCTATCCCGACCGTGTACGCAGCCTTGTCACCTCTCTCGAATCCTCTCCATCTAATCTCCACCTTCTCCACTGCCTCCTCCTCTCCACCATCCATCAGTGGGCCCCACCAGGACCCCATCATCAAAACCCTCTCTGAAGCCATCAAGAACTCCCATCAAACCCACTCCACTCCTCCCTCAAAACCCTCCTCCCTTCTCTCACCCCTTCCCACATCACCTCCCTCATCACCCAAAACCCCCATTCCCTTCCCCCTTCTTCCCTCCTCTCCTTCTTCAAATGGGCCACTTCCCACCCCGGCTTCCGCCTCACCGTCCATTCCTACTCCACCATGGCCCACTTCCTCTGCTCCCACAACCTCCTCTCAGATGCCCACTCCCTCCTCAAACTCGTCGTCTCCCGAAAAGGAAAGGACTCTGCCGCCTCCCTATTCGCGTCCGTCCTCCAAACCAAAGGCCCCCACCACCCCAATTCGGCGTTTGTCACGCTGATGAATACTTACACCGATTCAGGTTTTGTTTCCGATGCAATTCAGTGTTTTAGATTGGTCAGGAGGCATGGTTTCGGCATCCCATTCCATTCATGTAGTTATCTCCTCGATCATTTGATGAAGTCGAATTCACCCCCGGCTGCCTGGGCCTTTTATTCGGAGATTTTGGATAATGGGTTCCCGCCAAATGTGTACACTTTCAATATCTTGATGCATTTGTTCTGTAAAGAAGGTAGAATTAAGGAGGCCCAGTTGATCTTCGACGAGATTCCGAGGCGGGGGATTGAGACCAACGGCCGTTAGTTTTAATACATTGATTAATGGGTATTGTAAGTCAGGGAATTTGGAGGCAGGGTTTGCATTGAAACAGTTGATGTTGGCAGAGGGGGGAATTCTGCCTGATGTGTTTACCTATAGCGTTTTAATTAATGGGTTGTGTAAAGAAACTCAGTTGGAGGATGCAGATGAGTTGTTTGAGGAAATGTGTAAAAGAGGGTTGGTTCCCAACAATGTTACATTCACTACGTTGATTGATGGTCATTGCAAGGAAGGGAAGGTTAGTGCTGCTTTGGAGATTTATCATGAAATGTTGAGGAAAGGAGTGAAACCGGATTTGATTACTTATAATACGATTGTCAATGGTCTTTGCAAGGTTGGTGATTTGAAGGAGGCGAGGAGGATTTTTGATGAGATGAGGCAGCGAGGATTGAGACCGGATAAGATAACATACACTACGCTTATTGATGGGTGTTGTAAGGAGGGAGATGTAGGAGCTGCAATTGAGGTTAGGAAGGAGATGATTGAGGAAGGGATCCAGCTAGATGATGTGACTTATACAGCGCTTGTTTCGGGGCTGTGTAGGGATGGTCGGGTGAGTGATGCGGAGAGGGCATTGCAAGAGATGTCAAGAGCTGGAATGACGCCGGATGAAGCAACTTATACCATGGTTATTGATGGGTATTGTCGGAAGGGGGATGTTAAGATGGGCTTTAGATTACTCAAGGAAATGCAGAGTAACGGTCTTCAACCAGGGGTTGTGACATATAACGTGCTTATGAATGCGTTGTGTAAGCTGGGACAGATGAAGAATGCGAATGTGCTGTTGAATGCAATGCTTAATTTGGGGGTTGCGCCAGATGATGTTACCTACAATATTCTTTTGGAAGGGCATTGTAAGCATGGAGATGTGGAGGATCTTGATAAGCTACGCGGCGAGAAGGGGTTGGTTTCTGATTACGCCACTTACACTTCTCTGATCAGTGAATTCAGTAAAAAGTCGAAGAGTCGTCAAGTTCGGTGATCGACAGATGAATTTGCTCAACTCTTCACTTCATGTGGCATCAAACTCCCAAGCATTTGCTTCATGTGCAAAGGAGAAGAACGAACTGTGCATCACCTCTTTTTTCATCGCCAGCTAAGTGAGAAACATTTGGAGCGCCCCTCCTATCTCTTTTGGTTGTTGAGTGGGTTTTCCATACCGGTTTTGTGGAAGCTTTCAAGAAGCTGGGGGTAAGCCATTAGGAAAGAGGTAAAATTCTTTGGTGTGTGCTTCTCTATGATTTATTTATGTTGGGCAGTGCTGATTGACCCAACCCAAGTTTGGGTCGGGTTTAGTTGGGTTGTCAAGGTCTTCAGGTTGGGTTCAGGTTGGCCAACTTAATTTGAATTTGGGTCGAGTTCAGATTGAGCAAATTCAGGTTGGGTTAGGTTGGGTTGTGAATATCACATGTACTTGGGTCGGGTATGGAAGACTTCGGGTTGGGTAGCTTGGGTTGGAATTCAGGTCAGGTTGTGAGTTGGGCCCTCTGGTGGTCTGAGTTGGGCTCAGGTTGACCCTCAACCTGACCCAACCTGCCTGAGTTGCCTCTGTAATGTTGGGAGATCTGGAAGGTAAGGAACAGTCCCTTTTCTGCCTGAAGTGTGCTTATGTGCAAAAGATCATTGAAGAGATTAGTCAGGAATTTAGAAGACCTTATTCTTCATCAGCTCTTGGCACCTCTGGAACCCTTTTCTAAACTCCACAATCCAAGCCTCATAATGCTTTTCTCTTTTCTCGCCCCTATAGCTTATGTTCAAGAGGGATATTGGATATTGGATTTACTAAGCCATTGGGACATTGAATTCAATGGCCGCCTGATGAGGGAGAACCATTAATTGTTAGGAGAAGATGCAGAATTAGGTTTAACAGCTGAATTTTGACAGATCTTTGATTTATAACCCACAAGATGTGGTGTTGGAGCAGGAGATGATAGGGGTGTTGTCAACGTGTGCTTCTTGAGGCCAGCTGGTTGGCGAAAAGCTTATGAACCCTAAATGCAAGCCCATAGGGAAGCCTTGCATGTTTCGTCAAATTGCTTCTCTTGGCCAGTAGTAGTAGTTTGTGTACAGGAATTTGCAAAATGAAATTGGGTTTAGCATACTAACACTTGCCTAATGCTTGGTGTTTGAACTTTTTGTTGCCTTGCCTCTTAAGTTAAACATCTGGTTCCGCCGAACAATCATCTCTCTGCAGAAACCGTTACAGGATCAACTTCTACAACAAGCGGCGTTACATTCATACTACCCTTTTCAAAAGAACAAGACTTGTAAGATAATTTTAAAGGAAGAGAGTTGTTATTTTTCATGAGAACCTCTAACCCGCTAGTTCGGAACTGAGCCAAAAATAAAAGTCTAAATTAGGAAAAAAAATAAAATTTACAAGTAGAGATGACATTCAATTGTGTTGGTAGGGCCCCGTTTTAAAACCTACATTATTCTAAAAGTTTGTCCATCTTAAAACGTAATAACTTCCTGTCTTTCCCAAAAATCCGTTTACTTCCCATGACGACAGAGAGATGGTTTTCTTTAGATATGAATCTTAGATGAATCCCGGACAAACCAACGTCTTAGGTCTAAAGTCTGTTTTGGATACATTAATCGTATCTCTAATTTTTTTATATTATTTCCGTGTCGCGTATCCCTTTACTATACCCTCACATCGTGGCCTTCTCGATCTTATACCATCTTTAGAGAGATGTAATGTACACTTTCCCAATAGGTAGTTAGACTTGGCAGGTTAATGACCCGGAGTGATATGTCTCCTACAAACGTCCGGTTATCAACCTATCCTAGTAGGTTACATACGCATGAAGTTTAGTTAAAGGTAAATACCAACCCGGGTGATCTACCTGCAAGGATCAACTTTCTATCGGAACAGTTCGTATTACGTCGTTGTAACCACAGAAGCTCGTGTATGTTGGTACGTACCCCTGGCAACAAATGTACCCGGTAATATACGTTTCAAAGTGTTGATATAAGGGAGATTTCAGGGTGAAAAAAATCTCGTAGACTTGGCATGTTCTCCACCCGGAATGGTATCTTTGGTGAACCCTTCTTTCACCCTGGTTAGGTTACTGATTTACCCGGTATAGATATGTAATACAGTATAGTAACCGACAGGTAACTAAAAGTGCCACATCAGGAGTACCTATCTGATGAGACTAAAAAGTGGAATTTGAGACGATGAGGAGAAATGATGCTATTGGTTCGACGTTAGATGTAACGTAAACTGAGTCAAATGGTACTTTCCTATTGCGTATAACTTCATCTAGAGGTAAAGTAGGCTCTCTTCTAAAGAAGGTCCTTCAACATGTGAGGTAAACAGTTTAGTTGGATCATCAATCGACTGTAAAAATGTTTCCGTGAATCAAGAACTACGCCTGTAGTTCGGGAAATCCCAAATAGTCGCATCCTCCGCTCAGTGTGGATATAGAAATACCGAGCTACTACTGCCCGGACTTAGCAAACACTGCTGAACTCCTTGTAGCTTCTGGAATGTGTACATCAGGCTCTGTAAACTCTTCTGGGGTGGAACCCTTCTGTAAACATTCAACGAACCTCCTCTACTAGCCTGGTAACCTAGCACTACTACTACACTAACCTGGCAACCAAACAGCATCGGGTGAAAGTAGTGTGGTAGTAGCCTCGGGTAGCCCGTAGAATCTAAACTCAAATAAAATACGTGAAAATAAATAAACTTCAAAACCCAATCACACACGTGCAAAAAAAAGAACGTTTACAGAAAAAAAAAAAGATTTAAACAATCATCCTCATAAAACCATTAATACAATTAAAGCTTAAAATATTCCAACAACGGGATTTGGAGAAAGTAATACTAGAACTAAACTATTTTCTTCTTTTTCGAAACCACCGAATAGAGAGAGGAGGACAGGAGAGACACCTAGAAGTAGAAGATGGGGTTAAAAGAAGAAGAAAGAAGAAGGGAGTAAGGTTGAAAGAAGATTCCATTAAGTAAAAGAAGGGAGAAAGAAGATTTGAATAAAAGAGGATAATAGGCGTTGGAATTTTACTCTTAACTAGGGATTTGAATAAAGAGAGTCTAAAAGTAAGGGATTAAGCTCTTTAGGGAACTAAGGGACCTCATCACTTGGAATAACTCGCAACCTAATATTGGTACGTTCTAGTCCTCCAAAGTTTTTATATTTTGAAAGGTAAAAATCTTTCAAAGGTCTAAACCTTTTAAAGGTCTAAACCCAGCATCACAGGTCTAAATCACAAATGGTCTGAATCTTTAAGACTAAAAGTTTTAAACGATAAAAATCTTTTAAAAGGTAAAAACGAAAGTTTCCAAATTTAAAAATTTCTTTGAATTAGAAAATTCTGGTTTGGTGAGTCTAGAGTTAGGAAGTTCGTCAGTCATGCATCTTCATAGGATTAAAATCATATCATCCATATTGTGAGTCACCCAGTTCGTAGAGTCTCCCCGTAGTGAATGGAGTATAGGCATTTGAGATCTTCAGGGCCATTAAGTGTTGTCCTATGGCCTTCGAGACCCAATGGAAAGCCGAACTCCAATGAGTTGGCCTATTTTAATGGTCACATGGACCCACAAACATTCCTGATTGGCTTGAAGACTTGGACTGCTTTTTTTATTGGTATGAAATGTCGAATAGCCGTCGAGTGAGGTTTACCAAGTGGAAATTGGAGGGCCAAGCCAAGTCGTTTTGGACAGATTTGGAGCGACGAATTGAGCGGAGAGGTGAGGCCCCGACTCACAATGTGACGAGATGAAAAAACGTTGAAAGAAAAATATCTTCCCATCTCTTATCATCAAAAGCCATTGGCTCATAAGAGAGTTGTCCCCCCTTCCCATCCAGAAAGAGAGCCCATATGGCCACCACCTCCTTATAAAGTGGTCCGACCCGTCATTAAGGAAATCTCGGCTTTCAACAAGTTGAGGAGTGTTTGACACCAATTATATTTCCTTGGGAGCAGATAATATCGCTGGGAATGGCAAGTTGGAAGGGTCCAAACAGGTTGTTTATGAAGTGGAAGAGTACATGCTTGACATCGATAGTGATGAAATAGAAGAAATTGAGGCATCGCTCACCATCGTTGAGAATGACGAAGTGTGTGCTAGTGATGAAAAGGTCGAAGAAATTGAGACCGCACCACTTCCAAATGTCACGTGTGACTTAAGTGATGTAGAGTCCCCATCTAAGTCTTTTACCATAATGCACACGAATGAGTTTGAAAAAAAGACTAGTGAGGATATAATGGTAGACACCTAATGACTTGTGATATCCCACCAAATGATTTATTAGATGAATTTTGACCCAAATGGGACATTCAACACACAAATCGATCTTACCCCTGGGTCGATCCTGTCAAACTTTCCTCCGTACCAGGTGAACCCCCTACAGAAAATACAGAAATGTAGCGTCAATTTGATAAACTTTCTCGATGAAGAATTCAATAAGGAAAGTTTAAGTTGGAGTTTTGTTTTGTGTGCCATGCCCGCCCTCTTCACTTCCAAGAACAATGGCATATGGCGCACATGTGGGCATATCCTGGCCATCCACAAAGCTTCAGTCAAGTGTCCACACCACCTTGCGACATACTCACTTCATGGTGGATATGATGGTCAAAGCCCCTATCCCGCATCTTGATGACATTTTGACCTAATGGTGATGCCAAGATCTGCTCAAGACTTGGTATCAATAGTGTGTGTCTCAAGTGTTGGGATACCTGAAAATCATCTCTATTTATAACACTTATAATGAGGATCAACACCTCTATCAGTTAAAGCAGACCTATGGAATCTTAAAGAATAATAAGTTATGTGCCACCCATGAGAAGTATCCTTTTGTTACAGTTTTTCAAGTTCTAGATCATAGGGTGTTTATTTCCATAGAATTGTTTATTTCGAGTCCGTTGCTTTTTTAAAATGCGTCCTTTAGTTTCATTTCATGTCTGTCTCCAAGAGATCTTCAGAGTCGGCCGATGCATTTGCCCATCACATTCATGATTTGCATACATATATTAGACAACAGATAATAAGAGCAATGATAGTTATAAACGTTCAGTTGACTTGCATCGTAAGTTACAAGAAATTCAAGAAGGAGATTATGTAATAGTGAGGATAAGGCCACAAGCGGTTTCTCAGGGTATCGCTAAGAAATTACAAGCTCGTAATGCTGGACTATTCAAAATATTGCAATGAATTGGGTCCAATGCGTATATAATTGACTTTCCACCTGAAATGGACATTAATCCAACGTTTAATGTGGAAGATCTAGTCCTTTTCCCCAAATCCCACCATTGATCTTTCTTCTCTTTCATGGCCATATTTTGAGTTTGTTTCACAAACCACTCCACCCCCTTCCAACACTAATTAAATATAAGGAAGAAATCGAAGGGATTGTGGATGAGGAGATTGTATCCACTTGAGAGAGAGGCTTCCAGCGATATCTTGTTAAATGGAGAAGAACAAGCCACCATTTGATTCTGTATGGCTTACAAAGACAGAGCTACAGAGGACTAGATCCAGACATGTTGGAGAAGCACCAGAGCTTTATCTCGCTAGAGTCGAGCTCTTCTCAGACGAGGAGAATGATGCGGACATCAAGCCCTTTAGGGTTTATCAGCGTAGGAGGTGAGTGGCACCTATATCTTTATGGCTCGATGATGACGGGCTTGGATCGTTTGTGACGACTTGAGGAGCATCGAAGACCTTACACATGTAGTCTGAGACATTTGAGAAGACCCCACTTTGGGAAGACATGTGTAAGTTGCTTGGAGGAGATGATCGGACCATTGGATCGTGATAATGATGTGATTGGACCGTTGGTTCGTCGTGGCCCACTTTCATCACACCATCATCGGAGCCCATCGGGCATCTTAGATTTGAGTTTATTTTATGCACTTTTATTTATTTGAGTTTTGGGTTAGTGTGTGCACGTTTTTTTTCTTGCAAATGTCTTTTTTTTTTTTAAATTTTGTTAGTAGGGGTATTTTGGTAATTATGTTAATTTCGAATTTTATAAGGTGTTACCCTAAACCTTTTTCATTATGCTATTGATTTGATAAAGAAGAAAAAGCTTTGGTAGCTTATCTCCCTCCTCCTCTCCTTCTCTCTGTGGATCTTCATCTTCTTCCCCAATTTTATTCTTCTTTCTTCTTCCCTCCTTCCAATTTTCTTCTAAGGTGATTCCTTTTTCTTCCCTCTTTCTTCTAAACTTATTTTCTCTTATTATCCGCAACCCTAAAATCTGAGAATTGATCTCTAAACCTATTTCTCTCAGATTTTCATTCCCTAATCCGAGAAATCCTTTGATTCCCCGGACTAGTGAACCTTATTGAGCATTGGATCATTTCCATGCAAGATCGGGAGGTTTCATCCCTCACTGGATCTAATCCACGTATGGTTTGAAACTCTCACTGTGAGATTGTGATGATGGCCCTTTTTATTGCATGTTTCCTTTATATTTTTCTTGATTATGATGATAGTTGTTGAATGTTTAATTTAGATTGCTTGATTTATTCCGCTGAATTTTATGTCTCATACATGCATGAAAGTTTAGGCCGTCCTACATCAGTTCTCCTATGTTGCAAGAGATTTCGAGCAAGTTAGGTATGACAGATATTCATACACCACCTTGAGGGGGAGTGTTAGAACATTTATTCATGAAATGGAAGTTTATTTGTAAATATGCAAGTAGGGATTTGTGTGTATTTTTTACATTTATTAATGCGTTATTTGTAAATAGGGGAAACCCACATAAAAGAATTAAGGAAAAAGTGGAGCTCATGGTTTTGAGAATCCTCTCATTTTTCATCTCTTTCTTTCTCCCTCTCTACAAAATCAACAACTCTACACAACTTTGCATGGATTAAACCCTAATAGATATCCTCAAAAAACACTACAGACTAGCTAATACATACAAAACTGCACTGCTTTCATCATCTATGTAGCAAAACCAAAAGAATCATTAGTACAACTCCCAACTCCATTGACCTCACCCAACCTGTTAACCGTTAACAATAACTAATCAATTTATTACACCCATGCTACCCCTAAGTACGCTCAAAACTCGTTGCTTTTCCCTTCACTAAATTTACACCACAATTTGAGGCTCAAAATGATAGAATCCTTGGTGATTTCTGAGATTATTCTTGTTCATCTTGAAAAGACCTTTGGAACAAGTAATAGATACTCAAACATATACAAGGAATGAAAGGACAAAGTTAAACCTCTTGGTAGTTAATTGTCTGAAATTGATGAAATATTGTTTTCTTGACCTATTTTTTGGTTTGTGACCAGTCCACCATGCCCTGATAACCTCAGGACCTTTGCTTTTTTATGAACCCAATTTTCTTTTTTACTTCATTACCTAACATCTTATCAACCTCTACTAGAGGGCCTTTCATCACTAGTCCATGTTTGTGATTTTAGCATATGATAATTTCTCTGTTTAGCCTTCTTGCTGTTTGGTCATCCTTCTCTCTGACAACGGAAAGATTAGTTGACCAAAAATCTGCTGAGCATTACATGTTTGTATCATTGAATATCCTTACATTAATTAGGTAGTTCTTAAATAAGCTCTATACTTCATGTTCTAATGCAATTGGGGGTTGTAAGAATGCAAGGATATAACTGATACAAGGATTTAACATCATTATTTGATTGTCACTTGGCTCCTCTAAACAGCAACCAAGCCAGCCGGAGTTTTGCCTGTGATTGGATCTCTAACATTGCATTAAGGTTAATTTGGTATGGGTAAAGTATCTGATAGTGATGCTTTGGAACTTATTAGACATGTGTTTGCCCCCCACCCCCCCTCTCTAATCACACACAGTTATTCTATAGAAGGATTTGTTCAATGAATTTACTTTTATTAATATGTTAATTTTATCTTTATATGTGAATACTCAGTTTTTAGTTTCTGTACTCGTATCTGTCATTTAGCTTTGGTAAGTTACTAGGTCATAGCTAATGCGGTAATGATTGCTAATGTTTGATGGTCAGGTTCATAAGTGTGTGGATGGAGGAGGAAAGGTGCTAATTCCAGCATTTGCTTTGGGAAGAGCCCAGGTGTTTACTGATGTTGTCTTTTTTGTTATGCATGATACATGTCTGTTTGTGCATGTTATTTGTCTGGCTGAATCTAGGGTTTATTTTGGCTTTGATTTCAAGAAATGGCAATGTGGCATGCTGTCTGTTCTGCCGGCTTATAACACTGATAGTTCAGAAGGTTATCGCAAGGATTTATTATTAAGGAAGAAATCAAATTACCATGCAATGTGTGCCACAGGTCACAGTTGTTATGGTTTTGAATATTCTCTGTTGTCTTGTTTTTTTAGTTCATTGTTTTATGGAATTTTTTCGTCTCTCTCCAACCATTCAGTTTATGGTTGTATTCATCTCAATTGGTATCTAGTTAGTGAATCTCCCTCCCTCCCTCCCACCCACCCACCCACCCACCCACCCTCCCTCCCTCCCTCCCTCTCCTCCATTGCCAAGATTAATCCACATGTCGTTTATGTCCTTTGTCCATGGGTTTAGGTTATTGTGACTTTTCCCTTTTCTAGAATTATAGGTGGACCTACTATCCAAAATCATATGCATCACGAGAACTCTTCTATCCATACCTCGTAGGTAGATTTTCTACCAATCTACTCAGTTTTTAATTTTATCAATCATTCTAAACATCCATTTTTTTATGACTGGAGTGGGGTGGGATCCTTCAAGCTAATCACATCCATCCCAACCAGTGCTTACATGGAATTGAGATAACCCAAGCTGCCTTGGCCAAAAAATTTGGGGACTTGTGCTCGTCGTCACATGGAGGCCTTCATGTTGGCTGTGACCAGGATTTACGTGACTGGTAATCTCCAAAAACACAACTAGACCACCCCCAACATGTGCATTGTGTGTAGGAAGTATGCGGAATTTTTTTTTATCATTTATTCATTCAGCGTGATGCGTTTTGGTGTGTTTGGGCCAACTTAGCTCATTTGAAACCAATTTGGTCCTTCCAGAGTTTGTGAGTGTTCTTCTGGTGGGTGGTATGCAGACCTTTTTAGCCTTTGCAGAGAATGATTTTTCATGCTATTATGTTGGGGAATTTTAAAGGAAAGGAGCAAAAGAATTTCAAAGATAGGTCTTTGAGCTCGGCCTCTTTGGCAAGAAAGATTAAGATGACATCAGAAAATTGGGGTAGTGTTTTCATGGGTTTTCCAATGTCAGACCTGAATGAATGGGAGACAGCCGTTAATGATTATAGCTAGTTGACTCCAAGTCTGTCTCTTGGAAACCTTCTCTAGGTATTTGGAAACTTAATGTTCATTGGAGTTCCATGCATAACCAAGGTTTTTAAAGGATGAACATGGTATTATTAAGGAAGAAATCAAATTTATTCATCGGCGACAAATTGCGATATATCGGCGACACATTGCGATATATCGGCGACACATTCGTCGATATATAGCGATGTATCTATGATACCGATGATACATCGCCGAACATACTAAATAAAAACAAACCTGTTCAGCGGTTCTTTACCTACCCCCCCCCCCCCCCCCCCCCCACCAAAAAAAAAAACTGCAATGGTCTTTTGAAATAAAGAAAGGCTACAAGCTTTTATTACTCCGGTGCATCACCCCATGTTAGGCGAGAAGGGGCTGGCGACTTAGGTGGGTCCCACCATGATGTTGATGTGAAATCTAACCCATTCACCAGGTGCGTCACCCATTTGTTAGATCTAGGGCCCCAAAATCAGCTCCATCCATGATTTGGGTGGACCACACGATAGGAAACAATGTACAGGCAATGCTCATCTTCCAAACTATTTTCCTTGGTGTGGCCCACATTAATCATGGATGGACTTGAATTTTGGGCCCCATTTCTAACTTTTGTTGTGGCATCTAGTGGTTAGAGTGAATTTTATATAATCATCACAGGAGGCCCTATAAAAATCAAGGGCGGATGTCTCTTTACTAACTGTTTCCTTTGGTGTGGCCCACCTAAATCACAGGTCAGCCTGTTTTTTGGCCCTGGGTCTAAGGTGCGATTACACGTCTAATGGTCGGAGTGGATTTCACATACCACATCGCAGTGGGCCTCGAAAAAATGAAAGGTGGGTGTCCTTGATTTGAGCTACTATATTAAAACAAAAAAAAATCTTATTGACCCCTTATTTTTTATGGGCCCACCTTGATATGCATGTGAGATCGATTTTGACCATTATATGTGTAATCCCACATAAGGTCCAGGGCTAAAAAATAAGGCTGACCTGTGATTTAGGTGGGCCACGCCAAAGGAAGCAATCAACAGAGATACGTCTACCCCTAGAATTTTTCAGGGCTTGGTGTGACGATTATATGAAATCCACTCCAACCATTAGATGCCACAACAAAATTTAAATATGGGGCCCAAAAATCAAGCCCATCTGTGATTCAGGTGGACCACACCAAGGGAAATACTTTGGAGGGAGAGCATTGCCCTGCACACTGTTTCCAATCCTGTGGTTCACCTAAATCACGAATGGTGCTGATTTTTTAGCCCTGAGCCTAACATGGGGTGACACTTGGTGGTCGGGGCAGATTTCACATGAACATCATGGTGGGGCCCACTTGAGCCGATGGGATCCCTATTCTCTATTTAAAGGCATGCACAAATTGTATGTGTACAATGCACACAATGCACGTACATCACTTATACGCATGCACTTAGAAATTGTATATGTGTCATATATTAACTCAGATTAAACCAATTAAATTGTGGAACTATGGTTGCTAAGTCACAGTCCCAAAATCAGATTGTTTGAACGATCCTGACCTTTGATTCGTGGACACTTGTTTATTGAAACAAGACCATTGGATATTCTTCATTCTTTGTTGTCAAAGAAATGTGCACAAATCTCATCTTCATTTAAGGAAATAAACCTAATTTTTGGGTTACGAAACATAATATGGACAATTTAATTTCAATTGCTTGTACACCACGTGTGCAATTATTAAAAATGATTAATTGATTGTGTTTTCGTACATGTCTTCTATGTTTTATAAATCATATTAGTTGATTTTGAATATAGTTGCATCACTCTGTTAGATAGCGCATAGTTTAGAACCCTATACAAAGGAAACTAATTACGAGCACTTATTTTTTTTTGTAATCTTTTGATTTCTAAGTGCGTAATGATATCTTTTTTAACATCTCCTGAAGTTCCATTGAAAAATTCGACCAATTTCCCAATGTTTCCCAAAAACAACGAAGCATTATGCAATACATCCGATATTTCCCATGCGATAACCGATGTGTTTTTGTATCCCAAGGGTACGATGCATTCATCAATAACGATACTAAAAACATTGTTTGGGAGTTACAATAGAGCAGAGTTGTTGCCGATTAAATCTGGGGTCGAAATCTTTGTAAATCAGGTCGGTGGCTCTATCATTGTTGAGGGGGGTCAATGTCCTCTCTTACTTGGACTTTGGGGAAATCCTCTCCTCGAATTCAGCCTATATGCTGATGCAATCTTGAACCATGGAAATTAAATATCATCAGCCCTCGAAAGGCTAAGTGCATTGCAGGTGCACTTGCAAAGGGATCCATAGGCCTTCTCTTTATATAGGGATCTCTCATCCATTGTTCATATGGACTTTGTATCTTTTCTTTCTGGATGTTTTGATAAATGTATCTGTTACTGATAAAAAAGGTACAGCTGCAAGATGGTGAAGTTGCTAGCAGATTGACCTACAAAAACCTGGACACCTGACACTTTTCTACTAAAAATAGGTAATTGTACTTGATCAAATTAGAAAATAAATAAACTGCACCAGAAAGTTAAAAAGGAAATTTGAGACAAAAAACTTTCAAATCAACATCCATCACCATCATTTAAACTTATTCCAATTAATTGGGGTTGGTTACATGAATCCTCTTCTGCTGCCATTCTATTTCCACTCTACCAAGGGCATACCTTCCGTTAATCCATAGGTTATCATCAAGTCTTTTCTTAGTACCTCCACCCACATTCTTTTGGGCCATCCCCTTGCCCTTTTAAGAGTTTTCAACTTGTACCAACTCACTCCTAACTGGCACAGTAATTGTTCCCCGTTGCACATGACTGAACCATCTAAGTTTACTTCCCTCGTCTTATTACCTATCAGCGTTTCTCCTAAGTTCCCTCAAATGCATTCATTTATAATTCTATCCCTCGTATCTCAACGTTCTCATTTCAGCTACACATCCTATGAACATGCTGTTTTTTAACTGCCCAACATTCTTGTCCCATAAAGCATGGCCGGTCTTATTTCAGGCGGAGATCTGATTGTGCTTGTGATATTTTGCTGTGGTGTCAGTACGTGGGGTTGGTTTGATTTTATTGTTCTATCTGCCCAGGTTTGGCATGTGCATTGATGTATTTTGGTTTTCCTTGTTGAATAAAATGATTATTATCCATAAAAAAAAAAAAAAGAGCATGGCTGGTCTTATAGCTATCCTATAAAATTTCCCTTTCAATTTGTGTGCTCCACATTGATCACATAAAACTCCAGAGACAAATCTCCATTTCTTCCACCTAGCTTGAATTCTATGGGCAACATCTTTCTCAATCTTTCCACTCTTATGAATTATCAACCAAGATATTGGAAGTGGTCGTGGTCATTTTGGGAAACTTCTTGCTCAACAATCTCAACTAATTCCTTGTTTTGAGTTCTATTGTAAACTAAAATTGATGCAAGGGCATGCGATAATCTAACCCTTGATGCGTGTATATTCAGTTGGAAGATATTTAAGTAAGAAAATTAACAACTAACTATTTTCGCTCAAAAGGAAACTAACAAATATCAACACAGAGATGAGATCCGTCCGTCCGGATCATGCCCCTCAGCATAAGAATCAAGTAAACAGTAAAATAAGGAGGATCTAGGGATATGAGGATATCCTAGATCTAGCATAGACCAGTCCACAGTCAGGTTTGGATCTGGTTCCCAGGGCTAGGTATCCCTCTTTTCCGATCGAAACAAAAGGGATAGATTCGGCAATGAACGAATGTGATGGGGAAGGAACATGCTTGAGATGGAGGATAACACAGATGATAAAAATAGGAAAATCGTACATTTCCTGCACCTTGAAGAAATAGAGACGAGAAAATATGGAAACCGGGGTGGAATCCTCAACACCCGAGGGTCAATCCTGAAACCTTAATCTCTTGAAACAAGAGGAAGAAAAGCAGCCAAAATTTGTATTCATTCAATAATTCGAAATATGGTTTCTCACAGTGTATATAAGCTATGAAAATAAAAAGTGCACTAAAGTGCCTGAAAACTAAAAAAGTAATATAAAAACGCCCAAACTAAATAACGACACTAAAACGCCTAGAACAAGGAAATAAACAGAAAAACACCTAAAATAAATTCGCTCCACGATCCAGCGGTCATGATGCTCCTGCGCAATCTTGCAGTTCGTGTACTCGTAACGCGTCAAAAAATGGGTCCAATGGGTCCAGTGTCCATCCACATCAGCTCGTCTGCTCCAACACTCGATCTGCGATGTCGCCTCCTCTGGTACACTTTTAAGGGTGCACCACTGATGTCCGCATCAAAATTGCACTCCATATACTCTGTTTTAGTCCAACTAACTTTTAATCCGTTAGATTTTAAAGCACGCCTTCATAAATCTAGCTTTGTGTTTATGCCTTTCCTTGTTGGTCAAAACTTTGTCATCTGCAAACAACTTGCATCATGGGAGTAGCACCACTAATGAAAATTTGAACAATTATAACTCTGCCTAGTTGCGATGTGCCAGCCAGTCCCTAACCCAAGTAAGGGAGGGTTGATGTTGGGTAGGTAGCTGCTGTTGAACTTTGCCAAGCAATCATGAAACCAGCCAACCCCAGTAGCTCCCTACCATTTATACATCATATCTATCTGTTTCTCTTAAAACATGTGTTTCTTCCAAAATGTTGTTGATCTATCCTGCAACTTGAAGCTTGTTTTGACTTTCATAGTTCTATTACTATATATGATAAACTTGAGTTTTGACAATCTTTTCCACTGCAAAGTAGGAGCTCTGTATGCTGCTGGATGATTACTGGGAGCGCATGAATCTTAAGTTCCCTATTTACTTTTCTGCTGGTATGTTCTAAGCATGAGGTATTATAGGCTCCAGTTCATCAGCAAATGTAAAAATCTGCAGATATACAGGATTACTTCCGTTCATAACCATGCTTTAAGGACCAAAAATTGATTTGATAGGCCCCACTGTGGATGATGAATGCCCTGAGAATCTCTCATAATGGAGGGTTTTATCTGTTTGATATTTTCCATTGAATGTGAGCCTTTGCTATATTCTCTTTAACTGTCTATTTATACACCATTGATCAAAGGGTTAGAATGACTATGATCGAGGTGGTTAGAAGGGATATGAGGAATGTTTCCTTAACGAGGATGGACATCTAGGGCCATACTGAAGGATCGTTATGAGCATATTAAACAAACAATGGTGCGGAACATCCTACTTCACAGGAATCTTAAGGATGAGGAGATCAAAGACTTTGAAGGGCTCGTGAGTAAATTAAATGAGGCCTTCTTTGACTTGGATGAGGTGGATAGCAAAATCTGGAAGGGGTTCTGTCATTGTTCTTTTCTTTCCAAGGTCAACAGTGGGCACAATGAACAACTTACGTGAAACGTATTATATCTTACCAAATATATGCTTCCTTTGTTGGGTAGAAGAGAAATTTATTGATTGGCTTATTCTCAATTTCAAGATAACAGAGGAAGTGTGGAACTGGTTCTTTTGATTGTTTTGGGATCAATTGGGTTCAAAATGGCTCAGTCGAAGGTTGGTCAGAGGGGGTTTTGCTATTAGAGGGGCTGTTGTGTGGAGAATGCTTCCTTATGCCCTTGTGTGGGAGCTTCAGCTAGAAATAGCAGGTTTTTTTTTTGGAAATAATTACATATCATCTCCGCAAGAAGTAATTAAAAGACTGATTGTTTCATCTATCCTAACTTGGGGCTTTCAGGGACCTGAGTTCAAAGGGGTTTTCAAGCTTGACTACTTGTCAGACCGGAAAGTGGCTATTAGTTTTGACCTCCAATACAAACCACCCCCACCCAAGCATCACCACCAATTGCCTGGCTTTTCAAAACTTAAACTTTGATGGATGCTTTGTTAGTATTACATGGGCTTGTTTGGTATTGGAGGTGTTTTGAGAAAGAACAGAGGTGACATTATCATATCCATTTATGGGTATGGTGTTGTCGATGCTACTGAGGTGGAGGTTCTTGCTCTCTGTAAGGTTTTGAGACTTTCTGCAAATTTTCTCCTGGCCACAGAATATGGCTTCTATGATTTCAGAGATAAAAGATCATGCTCCTCATTAAATGTAATAGGTTCTTTTATCCTACAGACTGCAACTGGGATGACTGTTTCTCTTGCAAGAGAGGGAGGGGTGAGAGGGTCATTCACTATCAGCTCATCCTTCCCCTTTGTTTAATCGTCTTGCTTTCTTCATTTTCAATAGAAATATCATTCAAAGGAGGAGGAGGAGGAGAAGTAGGAGGAGGAGGAGGAGAAGAAGAAGAAGAAGAAGAAACAGGGTTCATAAAGTGGATCCCAAATAACATGGGCAAGACTTGGAATGACGATGATAAATGGGTAAGAACCTTCCAATCGAGAAGGTTTTTAAGGCATCCCCATTTACAGTGGAGCCCATCAGGTAAACTGTTTGTATAACTGAACAATGGTCCCATGTTCACACGATCCTACATACCAGCAGGAGTTTACCTTGCTTCGGAGCAGGACCTATAATTCCTACTCCTTTTTCCTTAGATGAGTAGATGAACTTTTTTTTTTTTTTTTTTTTTTATTTCTTTCACTAAATTGACTCCTAATTAGCTGAAGTTAACAAATGGTGGATATGTTTGAATTTTAATGTTTCTGCTGCAATTTCCTTTTATTATTTGATTGTAAATTTTATCACATTTGGGTGTCTCGCAGAACTCTACTTCATATCGTTTCACTGCAAAATTCCACAGAACAGTGGTAGTGCCTTATTCTAGTGGAAGCATAAGTGTGGACCATTAAATGCTTAATTACAAATATGTTGCATGTTGGTAACTTGAGACTAGAAAATTGAGGAATTTTATAATCTTTGACTTGATGATTCACATAGTATTCTCGGGTTTTATTTTGAACAACCAGGGCCCATAGAATGGTGGCCCAAATTGTTGATTTGATGGGTCCCATGGTGAATAGACTGTTTCAAGAGTTTCCTAGATTGAACGATCCCCGCCATAGATTCTTTGAATTGAATGTTTCTTTATTTATTTTTTGTCTTAACTGTCTATTTGCATGCTACTGATTGGAGGGTTAGGAACTACTGAATTTGGATGTTTCATGTGATATGAGAGAGTTTTGGTAATGTTCTACCACACTGTTGGTTCCATTAGATCAATAGGTTAGATCACTGAACTAGTGATTTATAAGTATCGGTATCAGTAGGAGATGGTTCGATGATTATGGTGAGGAGAAAAGAGGAGTAGAGTGACAGAGAAGACGAGAGTTTGGGGAATATTGTGTTAGGGCCACATACCCTCACACACAAAGCTTTATTAGAATAAAAGACTATAGTAAATTGCAGGAGAAGAGGAAAGGTACACATGCATTTTTAACAAAAAGGCCACACACTTAGCACAATAACACACATTTATATTAATGCTCTAGACTCCCCCCCAAGTTGGAGCATAGATGTTGATCATACCCAGTGTTTGAGTTGTTGGTATCGCTACAAGTTTCGCTAGCCAGAGATAAAGACACAATATCGTTATCGTCGATAATATCGCCGATAACCGGAAATGTGGGAGAAACAGGGGAAACATGGGGAAAACAGTGAAATTTTATTGAAACTTAAGGAGATGTCTAAATACAGATATTTGCATATTTAAGAATAAAAAAATTGCAAAAGTAATGCATACATAATAAGTTTCTATTTCATCGGACCTTAAAAGCATGTGTTTTCGTAAGAAATTTGTCTAATAGTAACACAACAATCACTTAAATCTCATTAAGCCAATGAATAAGCAAACAAATATGCATAATGCATTCATACATTACACATCCATGCATAAATAAACATATAAACACAATATACATGTATGATGATCCAACCATCCATCCATTCCATCCATCTATCTAACCATCTCATCCAATCATCCATTAATCCATCCATTCATCCATCTCATCCATACATCTAACCATCCCATCAATCATCCAAACATCCATCCATCCCATCCAACCATCTTATGCATACATCCGACCATCCCATCAATCATCCAAACATCCACTCATCCCATCTATCCATCCAACCATCCATCTATACATCCATCCCATCATCCAACCATCCCATCCAATCATCCAAACATTAATCGAAATAGCTATCAATCCATCCATTCATCCATCCCTTCAATCCATCAAACCATACCATCCATCCAACGTCCAACCACCTCATCCAAACATCCAGCCATCCCATCAATCATCCAAACATCCATCCATTCGATCTATCCATCCAACCATCCATACAACCATCCATCCAGCCACTACATCCATACATCCATCCAACCATGCCATCCATCCATCCATCTATCTAACTATCCAACCATCCCACACATCCATTCATTCCATCAAATCATCCAAACATCCATCCAAACAACCATCCAACCATTCCCATCCCATCCCATCCCATCCATCCAGCTAGCCAGCCCATCCAACCATCCCATTCAACCATCCATCCATCCAACCAACCATCCATCCCATCCATCCAAACATCCATCCATCCATCCCATTAAGTCATCCAAACATATATCCATCCATCCTTCCAACCAACCATCCATCCATAATCCATACTATCCAATCATCCATTCTTCCCACCCATCCATCCGACCATCCATCCCATACATCCAACCATCCAACAGATTTTTATTTTATTTAAAAAACATTTAAACATATTTTTTAGCAAGTGTCTACCAATGAAGATGTGCCATGTGTACAATTTCTGACTACCGGTGTATCCAACATCATACACTGCCCGAGTATCATATAAACCTTTTTATAAACAACACCCTTTTTCATGCTCATTTATTAAAATGTCAGAAAAGAGTCTTTTTCAGGCTCATTTATGAAAATGTCATAAACAACCTTTCTAGGCTCCTTTATTGAGAGAGAGAGAGAGAGAGAGAGAGAGAGAGAGCCTTTTCAGCTCCTTTATTCAAATGAGGGAGAGAGAGAGAGAGAGAGAGAGAGAGAGAGAGAGAGAGAGAGAGAGCCTTTTCAGCTCCTTTATTCAAATGAGGGAGAGAGAGAGAGAGAGAGAGGAGAGAGAGAGAGAGAGAGAGTAGTTGCAGCAGATAAAAGGAGAAGAAGAAGATGAAGAGGAGCTTCCAATGAAATTCCATCCTCCTTTCTCATTTTTCTATTTTATTTTTATTTTTAGGTTGTTTGCGCAAACAACAATCTGTTTTCAAACGGGTGTGCTAACTAGAGAGGAAATGTCAATTTCTCCGCTAAATTGAACCTCTAATCCAATGTGCTTTCACAAGAAGTGTCGAAAATTACTGCTTAAAGATCCGCAAAAAAGTTTAAAAGATGTTTCGATTTTTTACATAATTTTAGAGGTATTTACGGTCCTTGCTGTCTTGCGGGTTCTGACATCCAACGAAAATATCGCCCATTTTTTCAACAACTCCCGGTTTTTGTGGTAGGTAAGCACCAATGTACGTAGGGTAGTTGGAAAAATATCGACACTAGCGATAATATTGGCGATAAATTGGCGACATTTGGAAGAGAAAAGATATAAGTGGTGTTCAGTGTCGCAAGTCCTTCGACAACGATATTATCGGCGATAAAATGATATTATCGCCAACAATTTAAACACTGATCATACCCAACTTGTCACGAACACGATTAAGAGCATCTCAACTTAAAGACTTCGTAAGGACATCTACAAGTTGATCACCAGACCGAACAAAAGGAGTAATGATTTCCTTAGAAGCGACTTTCTCCCGAATAAAGTGACAATCAACCTTAATATGTTTGGTTCGTTCATGGAAAACAGGCTTATGCACAATATGTATGGTCGCCTAGTTGTTGCAATAAAGAGGAAAAGGGTCAGAATGAGAATAACCAAGTTCGTCAAGAAGGGTACGAAGCCATACGAGCTCACATGTCGCATGAGCCATATCACGATATTCTGCTTCAGCCGAGGACCGAGCAACAACCAATTGTTTCTTGCTTTTCCATGTGACAAGATTGTCACCTAGGAAGGTACAGTAATCGGACGTAGAGTGACGATCATAAATACCACCCACACAATTAGCATCAGAATAGCCCGAAAGATGAAGATGACCATGAGATTGAAAGTGAAGGCCAAGGCTCGGGGCTGATTTAAGATACTGGAGTATGCGGTAGACAGCCGTGAGATGTGAAGAACGGGGAGCTTGTATGAATTAACTAACAACACCCACCGTAAAGGAGAGATTTGGGCGAGTAATAGTCAAGTAAATAAGCCGACCTACAAGGCGACGGTACATTCCAAGATCAGAGAGGAGAGTACCATCATCTAATTTAAGCTTCTGTAAAGTATCCATGGGAGTGGTAGTCGGTTTGCATCCTAATGTGCCTGTCTCCATGAGCAGATCTAGAGCATATTTACGTTGGGACAAGACTACCTCAGTTTTGGAGCTAGCAACCTCAATGCCTAGGAAGTAGTGAAGGGGACTCAAATCTTTGATTTCAAACTTGTTCTTAAAAAATTCTTTAACCTCCACTATGTCAACCGAGTCACTTTCTGATAGAACAATATCATCCACATAAACAATGAGAACCATGATGCCCGTCGATCGTTAACATGTAAAGAATGCATGGTCGGCATGACTACGAACAAAGCCAAACTCCATGACAGCCTGACTAAATTTGTCGAACCTAGCCCACGATGATTGTTTAAGTCCATACAGAGCCTTCTTCAACCGACATACAAGCGTAGGATTATGGGTAACAACAAAGCTAGGAGGTTGATGCATGTAGACCTCTTGAAGATCCCCATGAAGAAATGCATTTTTGACATCAAGCTGGAACAATAGTCATGACAAATTGACGGCCAAGGAGATCACCACACGAATAGAATTAAGCTTGGCTACCGAAGAGAATATCTCGAAGTAATCCACGACCTAAGTCTGTGTGTATCCCTTAGCAACAAGGCAGGCTTTGTCGCGATCAATGGAGCCATCTGGAAGATATTTAATCATGTACACCCACCGACAGCCAACATCCAAAGTGAGTGGAAGAGTGGATGGCTAAGCGTGTGAAGTTTTATTGCGACGGTGATACACCCGCAAAGGTTTAGGATCACCCAAAGCATCAATAAAATCAGGAACGGGGGTAAAGGAGTTTCCCCATGATCACTAGAGACAAGAGGGAGAGGTGAAGCATTATGCTCCCCCTGACTCGCAAAAAGATCATAAAGGGACCTACCATGAGTCGAGAAAAAAGGAACATCCTCAAAGAAGGTTTCATTGACAGAAATATATTTCTTGCGAGTTAATGGGTTATAACACTTATACCCTTTCTGGCTTCGAGTGTACCCTAAAACGACACACTTAGTTGCCCTAGGACTAAGTTTATCATTACTACCATCCAAAATTTGAATGAAAAAGGTGCAACCAAACACTTTAGGTGATAAAGGGATGGGATTGTCTCGAGGGTACAACATATTAAATGAAGATTTATAAGACAAAATACGAGAGGAGATACGATTAATAAGAAAAGTGGCAGTGAGGGGAGCACCACCCCAGAAATGCTTAGGTAGGTGCATGCTAAGGAGAAGGGTACGAGCAACTTCAAGAAGATGACGATTCTTTCGTTTGGCGATGCCATTTTGTTGATGTGTGCGAACACATGATGTCCGAGACAAAATACCATGTTTCTACGAGAAGGACATAAAAGTAGTGGACATGTACTCTCCTCCCATTATCAGAATGAAGGATTTTGATTGAGCATTGCTGAGTGCACACTTCACGATAAAACACTTGAAACACATCAAACACTCCACTCTTGGATTTCAAAAGATAGACCCAAGTCATGTGAGAATAATCGTCAATAAAAGTAAAAAAATATTTAAACCCAAAAGTGGAAGTAACTGCGGCTGACCTCCAGATATCTTGAGTGAACCAGTTCAAAAGGGTGAGGTTTCCTCCCAGAAGAACTAGGAGAAAACGTAGTACGATGATGTTTAGATAATTCACAAATATTACAATGTAAAGGTTTAGTAACAAATAAGGATGGAAACGAAAGTCTCAATCGAGCTAAGGAATGATGGCCTAAGTGGTAGTGCCACTGTGTCACGGATTCTCGATCAAGGGAAGGTGTACTTGAAGCAACGACAGGTGTATCAGTGAGAAGATGAACGCCTCCTCGCTCATGCCCCTTGCCAATCACTTTCTTCGTCTGTAGATCCTAAAAAAGACAATGAGAATGGAAGAAAGTAATGGAACCATTCAACGATTTAGTGAGAGAACTGACAGACAATAAATTTAATGGAAAGTGAGGCACATGTATGATTGATGACAATGGTAAGGAAGGAGAAAGAGAGATGGAACCAATCCCAGAGATGAGCGTTTGGGTTCCATCCGCGACTGTGAGATATCGTGAGTAGGAGAATAGAGAATAAGAGGAAAAGAGATGTGACTTACCAGTCATGTGGGAGGAAACTCCAGAGTCTATTACCCAGGAGGTAGGAGAGAAAGACACAAGAAGACCGATACCTGATTAGGCTGAAGCAGCATGAGGAGGCTCAAGTACATCATGAATATGAAGTCGCATCAAGGCATCATAGGCTGCTCGAGAAATAATAAGAGACTCCTGAGGAAGACTGCTCAGCTACATGGGTGGAATGCTGTCCCTCAGGAGTAGTGGTGGCAGTAACTGAAGCAGCAACACACGTTGGAAGACCATGGAGCTGCCAGTAATAATTAATAGTGTGATTAGTTCCACCGCAGTGTGTATAAATGCGGGAACCATCACTTCCTCGCGTACGTCCACCACGAGCTTGAAGACTACGACCACCACAACCGCGGCCTCTACCACGTCCACCATAACCAAAAGTGCACCCCGAACTGAAGGATGGCGCCCGAAATCCAGAAAGAAGAGAAGTCTAATCACCAGGAAGGTGTGCGGTGCGCTCTGGTGGAACAAAGGAGTGTAAAGGAAGAGCCGAGACATTAGCATGCTGACACGTGGCATAGCTGATTGTCAACGGGGGAAGAGGATCCTTCACAACTACTTGATCCCGAATAGTTAGGTGGTCGGAGTTCCACCTGGCAAGGAACTGCATGACGCAAGTGTCATCTCGCTGCTTGCGAGCATGTTCATAATCTTCTTTACATTTAGAACGAAGGGGCTGATATAGGTCTAGCTCATCCTGCATACCTCGAAGCATCGAATAATAATCTTTTAGAGATCTTGAGGTTTGTTGGAACCGACCAATTTCTTGAATGAGTTGAAATACTCGTGAAATTTTTTTAGACTCGGATAACATATCATGAAGAGTATCTCAAATGCCTTTAGCCGAAGACAAAAACATCACCGATTGGCTAACCAAAGAATCCATACTATTCAACAACCATGCAATAACTTGATAATTCGCTTTTGTCCATGTCTTGTAGGTGGCATCTGTGGAGCTTCAAGGATCATCCAAAATTTATACTAGCTTCTCAAGGGCCCCCAAAAAGACTTTTACAGATTGCACCCATTGAAGATAGTTATTATCATTCAACTAAATGGAGGTGATTTGAAGAGGGGTGGATTCAAGAGAACTCATGCCTATAGAGAAGAGGACCCTTTGTCTTTCATAAGTGACTTCAAGGAGAAAAAGAAACTGACTTAAACAACCCTCTCACTCAATCTTCCAAAGGAATGCGAGATAAACCCCAAACAATCAGCAATCCAAAACAACAAAAAAATCCAGTCAGATCTGATTCAAATGAGAGAAAAACGGCTTGGTTGCACGCCCATTCGGGGTTAAAACCCACTCAAACATGAATCCTTGCTAAAAATCCTCCATGAGTAGCTGGGGAGGAAGATCTTGGTCTATCTTGAGGAGAGAAACTAAAGAAAAACTTACCGATTTAAGATAGATTGAGGAAAATCTTATTAGGGGGCCAATTTTTGAATTTCTCTATTTCGGCCAAAACACCATGAAAGGCCTCAAAAATTCCCAAAAATCATGACAAATCTTCTAAAATCATAATCTATCAAACCCATAAACTTCCAGCTCAAATGGGGTCCATGCGTCCGTACAACGCTGATGTCAGCTGTATGGCTGCTAACGTTCACCTCTCAACTTTTTAGATGCAGAATGCCCTGATCCAGTGTTTTTTGTAGCGTACGCTACATAGCATGTAGCGTACTCTATGTTGCATACTCCAGTAGCGCATCTCCCATGTAGCATACGTTACTGAGGGTGTAGTGTACGCTATACATCTGTTGCGTGTAGCGCTGGTAGCCTACGCTACCAGAGACTCCCCCCCTTTTTAAGTATTCTTTAGATGTTAGTCTGTGGAGTCTTTTGAAAATGGTGGTGACTTGCATACATTACACGTGTAAACACCTTGCATCAATCTGGACCATCCAAATTGTGGTCCCTATCATGTTGACTCTACATCCATAAGGCTGCACCCATCAGACAATCTTAACTGTTTGATTAGGGGCTTAAAATTGTATGGTTGGAAAAACTTGAGGTCTGATAAATGGTATCAGACTCCTATGTTAAAAAAGAAAGTTAAAACTAAAGCCCTTTACAAAAGGGTTTTGAAAACCCTATTCGAGCTAGCGTCTCTGCTCTGATACCAAGTAGGAGATGGTTGGATGATTATGGTGAGGAGAAAAGAGTAGAGTGAGAGAGAAGAAGATAAAAGAAGAGAGTTTGGGGTATTGTGTTAGGGCCACATACCTTCACACACAAAGCTTTATTAGAATAAAAGACTATGGTACATTGCAGGAGAAGAAGAAAGGTACACATGCATTTACAACAAAAAGGCCACACATGGGTCCTGAAGTTTCTATGTTATCGTGCCCAAATGGGTCCTGAAGTTGTTTACATAGATTGGAATTTGAGCCCTGTCTGTCTCCTGATACTCCTGAGCCTTATTTTATTGAAATTCTCATCCTTGCAGCATTCCTCTCATCCTTGCAGTTGCTGCGAGCCTGTGAGTTAAACTTTCTTGTGATCTGGTTGTTTCTATCGTGATATTTTCAGGTTTGACAATTCAAGCTAATATGTATTATAAGATGCTTATTGGGTGGACTAGTCAGAAGGTCAAGGATGCATATGTGACACGGAGTGCATTTGACTTCAAACATGGTAATTTGAATTATCTTTCGTAATCCAGTATTGTTTAACAGTGTTTTCAGGATTGATTTACACAGTCCCAACTCTCAAGTCTTTCTAAAATGTTAGCCTGCATATCAATATTGGGGTATCAGGTTCAACAACAGTCCCAACTCTCAAGTCTTTCTAAAATTGTTGTTTTTGTCGTGTTTGTCTCTACAACAGCAGATACATTTGAAAGTTCTATGGATTCTCTGTCTTTAGTAATTATTCCAAGGAAATGCCAAAGCTCATGATGTGTAAAGTTTTATGGATACCATTGTTCCTTCTTCGCTTGCTAATGTTGTGAAATTGCAGTTCAAACTTTTGATCGTTCTCTATTAAATGCTCCTGGACCATGCGTTCTCTTTGCAACACCTGGGATGATCACTGGAGGATTTTCTCTTGAAGTGTTCAAGCAATGGGCTCCATCTGAAATGAATCTTGTTACTCTTCCAGGGTATTTCGCTGCATACATTCATTTTAATTTTGATAATGTTTTTGTAAAAGAACATTGATCTTTGCATCTGCTAGAGTTTAAACTGAAAAAAAATATTGATAGAGGAATGCTCTTGCACAAGACTATTTGCACATGAATTCCCATACAAGATCCAAATTTCACATCCTGGGCCCTCACAAATGTATGGGAATGGTCCATAAATAGGCTGATTCGATGGATACTACAGCTTGATTGGAAAAAAAGGGCCCAAAAATTAGGCGGAGGTCATTTCTTTGTCAAAAACATTTTGTATCATTTGGCTATCTTATTTTATTTTATTTTACTTTTTTTTTTACTAAAAAATCATTCATCTTATTTTTGGGCAGTGGACTATATATGTTGAGGCCCTGCCAAATGAGTTGTTTTGGATCTTGCACTTGCTGCTACATGTCACCACCGGAACTTGTGTGCAATTAGGCATCCTCATAATAAGATTATGTTTTAAGAATACAATGCTCTTTTTTTCTTTTTCCTTTTCCTTCTTTTTCTCTTTTAGTGCTTGCAAAAAGGAAATGTCATTAACTTCTATGGCCTGTTTGAATGTGGGCTGTGGCGATTGAATTGGATAGGATTATCCCAATAACCCCTATTCATTTCATTGTGGCAGAAAACAGAAAAAAAAAAAAAAAAATGATTGGAAAGTGTGGTCCCTTGCATATCAGACTCAAATCTGAAACAGTTGAGATTCTTCTCCACTTCTTTTATACTTTTGATCAGTGGGACTCTTCTCCATTCCAAACAGTCCCTTGAGAATCATCTCATATACAATTGTCCATAAAACGATAGACACCAATAACTTCATTATAAAATTGAGTCCACAATGGTTTTTTCTTCAGAGATCCAACTCATTGACACTTCATCATAACATGTCAGTTTAAATAAGTGTGTATGTTTTGATTGCCAATGTAAAATGGGGTCAACTTACAACGTTTTTTTGACAATGCCAGTCATTGTTTCCAATCATTAGTTCTTGTAATCCTCATTAACATCTATTTTTCTCATCAGCTACTCTGTTGCGGGAACCATAGGGCACAAGTTGATGTCGGGTAAACCAACAAGAGTTACTGTGGATAAAGACACCTACGTTGACGTGCGTTGCCAGGTTCTCATCCATCTCCCATGCTTTTTACCTTTCATTTTGGGTAGCCAGCAATAGCATCAATTTTCAATATATGTTATCCTGTTGCATTTCATGCGTCTTAGATTAATGCTGCCATAGATTTCTTTTTGGGGCATCTCATAAACAAACTAATAAAGTGATGATAATTGGGAAGCCGAGAAACTAATAAAGTGATGGTAAAGTGTCGAACACAATTACACAAATGTAGAAGCAAACAAGTTACTAATAAATTATAAATTGTTCATGATAACATGAATAACACTCACCACTAATCACCACCAGAAAGAATTGCATGGTGGTTGTGGCTGCTCGACAACTGCGTCAACATCTGGCTTAGGTGCTCACATAATATTAGCATATTCATAACCAGTGGGAATACCATATCAATAAATAACTAGGATGACTAATCACGATAATCACTTCCACTGAGGATCTATTGTGTCGAATTCAAATAGGAATAGCCATTACCAGATCTGTACCTCTAGCTAGTGGTACTGTCAGAGCAAATGGATGAGGTGTTCATCACAATGCTAAAGGCATGTCATAAATTACTGAACACACCACCCGTACCCCCACTCTCACTCCTTCACCATAGATCATGAATTGACCCCCTTCAAACATTTGCTGCCGTTGTTCATCTTCACAAGCAGTATGTAGGCTCTCGCGCCTCGCTATCACCACTTTCCTTACAGAATCCTTACCTGACTACCCATCATCATCACCCATATGCACCCCAAATACCTCCTCTCAAGCTACATTGAGAGCATCATGCTGCTTCTCTCTAATCACTTTCATATGTTCTAGATGTTTTCTCATCATCTCTCTTACCTCTTTTGGGACACTTTGGCACCCATCAACTTGCCCCTTTCCATTTGCCTAGTGTTGTTTTAGGCGTGTAATAACCCCATTTATGCATTTATGGCAGTAATTGCACTCAACTTTATGCCTAGTCCCACCCACTCCCTCACCAAACTGATATCCAATATTCTCATTCCTTGTCCCTGTCTTTTTTTTTCTACTTAAAGTAACAACTACCATCAACTCCAACTGACAACAGTGAACCACTCAACCCCAAACTCCCCAAGGCCCTAACTCTTCTTAGTCTTCACACTACCTGTAGGATATTAAAACATAAAGTTAAAACAAATATTATCTTAAAGAAATTCACAATGGAAATTAAAAAAAAAAAAATCAAATGAATAGTACACTTGAACGCCTCAAAAACATCTTGAGCTTGAGCTTCGTGCAGTATGTGGGATTCATCGCACTAATATATATCTCTAACCATCATACATCAGTTCTTCAAGAAATTTGAAGAAAAAAAATTCAGATGAATGGTGTTGACCTATTTTGCGTACACTTGAACTGCCCCAAAAACATCTTGAAATTTATGCAATCTGTGGGATTCATCCCACTAATGCATATTCCTTGGTATTATATATACCATTTCCCTTAAGAAATTTGAGCAAGGTGTCCCGTAGCGGTATCGGTGGGCGTAACGGTGCCCACTGTTTTCGATACGGATACGGGCTGTATCGGCCGATATGGCCCCGTATCGATCGATATGTCCCCCGTAACGGTCCAAATTTTTTTTTTTTTTTTTGCCAAAAAATTCTAAAAAAATATGGATTAAATCCAGAAAATTCCAAACATCCCAAATATACATTCATTTATAATTTTGAACATGTTTATGGTGGTGAAGCAGTCTACTCTTTGGTGAAAAAGCTATATCGGGCTGTCTGATGAATTTATGAAGCTGATAACTTGGAATTAACTGCAAAACTTATAAATTCAAATTTCTAACTGTCTATTATAAGTAACACATATTATCCAACCTTTAAACCAGAATTTTCTTTTGAAAAAAATGATTTTCCCTAATTTTTAAAATTATTCCGAAATTAAAAAAATACCAAAAAAAATAACAAACCATGTGCATAATCTGTAAAATACACATGATTATATTCTATTATAAGTAACACATACTATCCAACCTTTAAACATATATTAGAAGATACACATATCGGTTGTATCACGGAATGTATCGCACTTTTTGGGAAACATGGGGAAAACATTGGGAAATTGATTGAATTTTTCAATGAAACTTCAGGGATTGTTAAAATGGACCTCAATACACACATTTAAATCATAATATGTATAAAAAAAAGTCCACATAATGGAGTTCCTTTGTAAAAGGATCCTAAGCTATGCGCTATCTGACTGAATTGATGCAACTATTGTTTAAATTAATTCCATAATATATACAAATGTAACAAGACATTAATGTAAACACAACCAATGCATTGACAAAGTAAAACAAGCAAGAGAGTTGAGAAATATTCTAGTTTTGACTGAATGAGTATCCTTCAAATGCAGTTTTGACTATTGAACTTCAACACAATACAAGCTATCCTATATGGCCTAGATCTATATGAGGATTCAATAAAATCTAGAAAATAGCTAACTGGACTCAACAAACTATGACCCCTACGCAGAGTCGGAACGCGAGTCGAGCTGCGTGGTAAGCTCGCCGGGGGTGCAGCCGTACAGGGGGCGGCGCGCCCCTGCCCAGGGTTCGAGGCGGAGCGCCCGAAAGCCCAATGGTTTTTTTTTTTAGGGAGGAGAAACTAGAAGAAAATCGAAAGAAAAAAAAAGTCATTTTTTTCTACAAAATGGGGACTCTTGTGTGTGTAACCGATATAGTAAAATAGGGCAATCTGCAAACACTGGTTTTTAGGAAAAGAATAAATTGGAAAAGAAATGGGAGAAGAAAAGTGTGAAAAAATAAAAAAATCAGATTTATATATATAAAAAAAAAAAAAACTACCCGTTTTCCGACCATTACGGGGGGCGTAACGGCCGTTACGGCCGTTACGCCCCCTGTAACGGCCGTTACAGGTCAAAATTTTGGGGGTCCCCGTTTTGGACCCCGTATCGCGTAACGGCGTCAGCCGTTTCCGTTACGTATCGGCATCGGCCGATACGTAACCGTTTTGGCACACATTGAATTTGAGTAGAAATTTTTTTTGAATACTATTCATCCCTCGAAATGGCCCGAGTATGGCAAAACATACCCCAATTTTTTTAAAATGCTCAAAACAACTGATTGAATGCATGAAACTATAGATCTAAACTGCCCTCTTGTTATTCATGCATGATTGTAAGAAACATTTGAAAAAGAAAAAAAAAAAGAAAAGAAAGAGAAAACCAATAGAAATTATAGAAAAAGCAACAAAAATCGAAAAAATTAATCAAAGATGCCCAAATTGAACACAAATCAAGCATGATTTGGTCAATTTCGTCTTGTTACGTTCGAATAAAAAAAAGTACCCCCCCCCCCCCCCGGCAAAAAAAAAAAAAAACAGCAACAAGTGAGGGAGGGGAGGGGGCCTTTTTTTAATTTATTGAAGGTTGACAATTTATTAATAAGCGGAAAACCGCAAAAGAATACAAGGAAAAGAGAAAGGAAAAAAACAAAAAAAGCACTAAATCCCAGACCAATCTAGCATGGACAAACTACAACACCTAGCTTGGCATTCACAGCAACCCAACTAATAACCAAAGATCTTGTTTTGAAGAAGACTCCCTTAGCATTCACCGAGCCCTCTACAAAGCATCCATTGTTCCTCTCACCCCAAATGGACCAAATTCCGCAAGGGAGAGACTCCAAACCCACAAGGTGAGGAGGGGGCTTATATGTCCCAATTTTATTTAATCCACCCCTTTCACCTTAATGGGGGTGACCGATCGGTACATTAGCTAATTCATAACCTGTAAAAAAACACAACTTAGATTGAAGGCAGTCACAATTGACTATATGAAAACTTGAATTCAAGTTGATGCATATGAGTACCTTGACAAGACCAAAATCTTAACAGGGGTGACCGATCGATGTGTACGCGTCAACTGATATGCCGATACATAACCAATACTCAAAAGCTTAACAAATGACTTTTATGATCCACAGAAGATTTTATAACCATACCTTCTCCAACATTCCTTTTATGGAGTTTAAAAAAAAAAAAAAAAAAACCTACTTAATATAGAATTTACATTCTGGTACCTTTTTTAAAAGGGTTTTAAATGAGCTACCTCATTAATCTAAGCAATTATCATTAGAGTACCTTTTGCTAGATTTCTTAACGACGGCTTGGTTCATTTGTCTCGAACAAAGGGGCTGGTGGCTCAGGTGGGCCCCACCTGATGTTTATGTGAGTCCACCCCCTGTTTGGCCGAGGGCCCAAAACTCAGCTCCATCCATGATTCAGGTGGACCATGTGATTGGAAAGTGTGCAGGGCAATTCTCACCCTCCAAACGGTTTCCCTGGGTTGTGACCCACCTAAATCATGGGACCTGATTTTTGGGCCCCAGCCCTAAATTTTGGTGTGGCATCTATGAAATTAAGCCTTTTGGATCAACACACTTGTATAGGCGTATGCGTGCAGAAGCTTATAGAGCAACTAGAATTGTGGCTAAGTCCTCGGGGGGGGGGGGGGGGGGGGAATCTTTTCGTCTACTTAACAGTTTTATCAAATTAAACTAAGCAAGAACATTTCGGCTTCCAAGCCTAAGCGGGTCCAATCACAAGGCTAGCATATAATTAGCAATTAAACATCCTAGCCTAAACATACATAAATAATCAAATGATTAAACAAATCAAGCTCCTAATCTATGCAAATTATGTAAACTTATGAGAATGGATCAATGAGCTCAAGTCTACACTGCTAGTGAAAGTACATCTTGTGTGTGGATGTGCCTATCTAGTACCCAGCATACATTCCTATCAAGCATTCATAATTAAAAAATTAAACACACAATGCTAAGATAACAATGTGCTCAAATCAATCACAAACACAAGCATGTATAGTGATTCGACTTTGGGTCTACTCCACTCCTGGTTCAAGTACTTAACCTCATTGAGCACACTGGCATTCACTATCAGAAGTTTTAAATGAGGTTCACCTCTCAACCTTTACACGGAGGTTTTACCGATTCACCTCTCAACCAAAAACGGAGTTTTAGACAAAGGGCTAACTCTCAATCCAAACGGAGTTTTGAACATAGGCTAACTCTCAAGAATACTTCAGCTTTCAAGCCTAAGTGGGTCCAATCACAAGGCTAGCATATAATTAGCAATTAAACATCCTAGCCTAAACATGCATAGATAATCAAATGATTAAACAAATCAAGCTCCTAATCTATGCAAACTATGTAGACTTATGAGAATGGATCAATGAGCTTAAGTCTACACTACTAGTGAAAGTACATCTTGTGTGTGGATGCGCCTATCTAGTGCCTAGCATACATTCCTATCAAGCATTCATAATTAAACAATTGAACATACAATGTTAAGATAACAATGTGCTCAAATCAATCACAAACACAAGTATGTATAGTGGTTCGACTTTGGGTCCACTCCACTCCCGGTTCAAGTACTCAACCCCATTGAGCACACCGGCATTCACTATCAGAGGTTTTAAATGAGGTTTACCTCTCAACCTTTATACGGAGGTTTTGCCGATTCACCTCTCAACCATAAATGGAGTTTTGGACAAAGGGCTAACTTTCAACCCAAACGGAGTTTTGGACATAGGCTAACTTTTAACTCGACGCATGTTTACTCCCGTGTCGGAGGCTCTCCCTTGGAGACTAATTTAAGCCCGACAAACGTGCTAAGGATTGGCAAACGACCCTAAATCGAGTTTGACAAACAAACTCTACTCACAACTTTCACAGGGAATTGAGTGGAAGGACTTTTAATAAAGACAACCTTACTTGTCGGATGAGCCTCTTGTTCAGCGCCGATTCGGGTTGCTTGATCTCCGCTCTCCCGTGCTTCAATCAGCTTCTCTTGCTCCCTCGATCGTGTTGCCACTGCGTCGTCAATGCCTTAGCTATACTTGATCAATCACCTTGCTTGTGATGCCTTTGAGATCCCCAAGGTGATAGGAGGGTAAGTTTGAGAACTCTACAACTAATGGGAATGAGTTGCTCAGAGTTGCTCACCTACAACGATCTCATCTTAGAGCTTTGGATAATGATATGACTATCAAGAAATATCCAAACTCTAGAGATCAAGAAGGGATTGAAGGTCATCTTCTGCATGAGCTTGGAATGCTCCATTCTTGTGTGAAATCACAACGAAGATGCCTTGCAATGGTTAGAGATTGAGCCTCTAATGATCTCCAACAATGGTGGCTTCAATCCTCTCAAAATCCCTCTTACACCTAAAAACCAGCCAAGTCTTTAAATAAACAAAGCCCCAACGGTTATATAACGGCTCTCTCCGACCGGTCGGATGGGGTCCTTGACCAGTCGAATATGATGGCCAGGACAAAATAGTTGTTGTCTCAAATAGATCGGTCGCTGACCGGTCGGATGATCGGTCGGACTGATCGGTCGAATAAAGCCCAGAGACACATTTTTCTAAGCTGAAGTCGATGTCCCTTTTTGGCCAGTTGCCGACGATCTAAGCATTAATTTCCTGCTGTTTATCTGTTTTGTTTTGCAGCAGTTCATGCAACCTTTTAGCCATTTGTTGGGTGATCTTTTGGGACCCCTATGGCCAATCTAAGATAACTAAGGGGATGCCTAATGGTCACAGTCATTTGGAGGTTATGGTTTTGGTTATGGTCAAGGTTCAAGGCTCACCAAGGCATCTCTATTACCTGTTTCTTCTTCTTTTATGCAGCAGGTCCGCTTGAGTCTTCAGTCTTCGTCTTCTTTAAGCTCAACTGACACTAGACTTACTGACCTAAGTGATTGACAAACAAGGTGCACTAGTATGCCACAGAAAAGTGCACTAACAATCTAATGGTTGGAGTGTATTGGAATTATGGTGAGCCTTGTAAAAATAAAGCATGCACTTCTCTCTCCCAACTATTTTCTTTGGTGTGGCCCACCTAAATCATAGGTCAACTTGATTTTTTGCCCCTAGACTTAACGTGGGATAACACATCTAATGGTTAGAGTGGATTTTACATAGAGATCATGGTGGGCCCCATCAAAAATCAAGGGAGGGCGTCCCTCTTCTAGTTGTTATCAAATGGGGGAAAAAGAAATATAAAAAAAAAAGGAATTTTTTTAGACTCCCACCCTCGATTGTTGACGAGCCAACCATCATGTGTTTGTGAGATCGACTCTGACCATTAGATGTGTAGTCCCATGTTTGGCCCAAGGCCAAAAGATCAAGCTGACATGTGGTTCAGGTGGGCCACCAAAGGAAACACTTAAGAGAGGGATGTGCACACTTGATTTCTACAGGGCCCATCATGATTATTATATGAAATCCACTCCGACCATTAGATGCCACACAAAAATTTAGGCCTTGGGACAAAAAATCAGGTCCATCTGTGATTCACATGGGCCACACCAAGTGAAAGAGTTTGGAGGATTAACGTTGCCCTTACACTGTTTTCAATCCTGTGGTCCATCTAATCATGGATGGAGCTGAATTTTGGGCCCTAGGCCTAACAAGGGGTGACTCACCTGATAGTCAGGGTGGATTTCACATAAAAATCACGGTGGAGCCCACCCGAGCTTCTGACCCCTTTGGTCACATCGGCTGACCCCTAACTGCAATTAATGGAAGGTACTCTAATGATAATTACTTAGATTACTTAGGTAGCTTCTTGACCATATTAAGTAGGTAGGTTTTTTTTATGTAAAATTCTCTTCGTTTTATCTATTAATCTTTTTTGTCAATTAAATAAGAAAATTATTAGACATTTCAAAATGTAGATGACAGAGTGCAGAATTGTCGAGTATCTGGGTAACTTAGGTTTTTCTCTCTTTTATTTGTAAAAACAATGCCTTCTTTTCATAACAGAAAAGCTTGTTCTCAGTTTCTCGATCTGGAAGTCGGTACACTTGCTTTTTCACATTCAATATTCCTTTCTTTCTTCTTTTTTTCAAAGCTTCTTAACAATTGTATTCACCGAACAGATTCATCAGCTTTCTTTCAGTCCTCATACAGACGGGAAAGGGATCATGGATCTTGTCAGATTTCTTTCACCAAAGCATGTGATACTTGTGCATGGGGAGAAGCCTAAGATGGACAAGCTAAAGGGGCAAATCGAGTCGGAATTGGGAATTCAGTGTTGTTATCCTGCGAATAATGAGACTGTGCACATCCCTTCAGCACAAGTTGTAAAAATAGAGGCCACAAAAGCATTCATCAGAAATAGTATGAGTTCAATCCCCAAGTGTTTAAACAGCATCACAGATGGTCATTTGAATTCTGGAGACGGTGAATCCCTACCGTTGCTGCAGATACGAGATGAAAGGGTCGCCGACGGCATCTTGATTATGGAGAAAACCAAAAGGGCTAAGGTTGTCCACCAAGATGAACTTCTGCAGAGCTTGGGCGTCGAAGAACACAAAGTTAAGTTTTCCTACTGCTGCCCTGTATGCATAAGCAGCTTGGAACAGATCCAGTCACATGAACTGAACAGTGGAGTGGCACCATCTATGGTGGTTGACTCTCATGTAGAGTTGAATCCTCCATCAAATCCGTCAACTGGACATACTGAAATTTCTTCGATGGAAAGTGTATCAGCTGATAAGTTCTCTTGGCTTCATCAATTATTCTTGAAACTGAAAAACGAAAATGGCGTTGAGAAAATCCAAGAATCTTCTGACCATCTACAGCTGGAATCATTCGTTGTGCGTATCTGCTCAAATGACGATTGCCTGTACAGGAATGAGGAGGCTTGTGAAGGCAAACGATGGATTTTTTTCTGCTGCAGCTGGTCATTGATTGACGAAAAGCTGGCATGGAGAATGCTTTCAATCATTAAAGATTTAAGTTCATGAAGTATATGCATCCCCAAACCCAAATGCCATATGCTTTGGTGGAATGAATGGATGACTTGACTGACTTGGGCTTCAAAAGATATTTGCTGGAAATGACTGACATGAGTTTTCAACTACCCCCAAATAAGGTAACTTTATCCCTTGCAGTACTTGTTTATTTCGGTGTTTTCTTCAAGCTGTAATTTTTCTTTTTTGGAGGAGGTAATTTTGAATGTTTCTTGGACCAATATTGTAATCCAGACTGTTGATCTGATGGTCAGAAGGTGGATGGAGGATGCCCAAAAGATCTCCCAAATAGAGGAAGATCTATATACAAATAGGCATTTTGAAACCATGGCCCACCTTTAACAAGGATGGGAAAAAGATTGAAGGGATGTGATCTTCCAGTCTGCAATATTTTGGGGGTTTTACCTGCTGGGGTCCTATGAGATTATCGGTCACCGAATCATGGTCTCATATGGAATCCTGTGCCCCAGATTGTCCATGCTCAGGACTGTAATTACTCTTTAGATAATATTCCATTGAGGGTTCCTTGATAAAATTCATTTTTTTCTACTTGTCATTATGAAGGCTAAAGTTGATTTGGTTGTATGTATGAGTGGTTTTTGGATTTAGGTTTGTGGATGCAATGACAGTTGAACATAGGCACCATTCGGTGAATGTTCAAATGGAGAGTCGAGTCAATCTGGACACTTGGACAGCTAAATCCTGATTTTGGACTGTTGATTAGGTGCAACATACTTTCATGGGCGTACCATGAAAAGAAGCCACACCAATTGGACCATCATAACCATATGCTCAAGAGCCTACAAAAAGAGATGATAAAGATCATTTATTTAGAAATTATTTTGATCAGCAGTTTGGTGTATTTAACTGTTTCGACAATTTGATCATCAGGTTGGCGTGATTTTTTATTTTTATTTTCATGATAGCCCATTCAATGTATGTTGGATGTATTGAACTGTCCTGATCAGTCAATGGACTGTCATAGGGTTGCAAATGGGTTGGTTGGACAAATCATTCGACCCCTCCAGTCAATGCTGGGTTGACTCATCAATAAGTAGGTCCAATGGAACATGTCTGGGTCCAAAAGTTTGACCAAAATTACTAAATGGGTTGGGTCTGAGACCTCTCAAAATCAACCTGACTTGGACCTGGTTTTTAAGGGGCGCGACTTGGGTGAGACCCCAGAATCAGCGATGTGGGTGGGACCCTGAACCTAGGGCCACCTGGATGTATTCCTTGTAGATCCATGCCGTTAATCTGCTTTTCCAGATTATTTTGTACTACGGTACCAAAAATGAAGAATATGAAAATTTTGGGTGGACTACAACATAAAAAATACTGGTTAATGACCATTAAGAACCTTTTGTCAGCCACAAAAGTTTTCTATCAACCTGATATTTGTTTTTTCCTTTCATCTGTCTACGTGACCTTATCAACAGATTGGATGGTCAATAAACATTATGGTGGACTCCAGGAAGTTTTTAATGGTCACAGTTGAATGAGAACTGTTTCTTGGGGTGTGGTCCACCTAAAATTTGCATCTGCTTCATTTTTGGGACTGCATCCTAAAATAATACGAAGAAACAGATGGGCGGCATGGATCTATAAATAATACATCCAGGTGGGCCCTAAGTTCAGGGTCCCACCCACATCACTGGTTCTGGGTCGCCCCCGGTTTTTAAGTAGCGTCTGATATGGACCATCCTAAAAAAGATACCCTGCCTGGACCCAACTTAGGTTTGAATCCTAGCTAATCACTCCATCTCAAGCTGAACCATAGATATCTAAGAGGCCCTTTTTTATTCACATTCCTTAAAACACTACAGATTGACTGCTTATCTATTAAAAAATAGAAAATAAAAGACAGGATGTTCCAGAGCAATATAATAAAAAATTTGGAAGTTCCGTTGGTTGGCCCATAGACCCCAAAAACTTTGAATCTGAGTAAGCTATTTTCACCCCATTTTTTTTATTTTTTATGTACGTTATTTAGATTAATGCACTTAGGGTGCATTTGTTAAACTGAATTAAAAAAGTTTGAAATTAATTTAAGTATTAGATCCATTGTGTAATGAATTTGTAAGTGCTGATATATGGTAGAATGCTTGTTTGGTGAATTGTTTGAAAAAATGCCTAACACTGAAATGTAGTATTGAATTCAAAAATCTCTTTTTTTAAAAATGTCTTAAAGTTGACAATTTTTCTTAATGCCCACGTCCTAACATGATTTGGAAAAATGGATGGACAGGGTGGATTTCTCGCTGTAAATGAATGGAAGCAGACGGTGTCCTTCCCTGCTGGATGGACTCGGTCCATGCAAGGTCAATGGGATCCACCGTGATGTATGAGTTTTATCCACTCCATTTCTCCACAAAAAAAAAAATTATTATTTTTATATATCATTTTTAGGTATGACCTAAAAAATACAAATCCAAGGATCAAGCAGACCAGACCGCTGGAAACAGAGGTGCTAATGACGCCCACCCTTAAACCTCCTTAAGGTCTACTGTGATGTTAGTTTGCCACCCAACCTGTTTATAAGGTCTCATATGGAAGGAAAAATACAAATATCCACTTGCAAAACTTCCACACCTCTCAAGAAGTTTTCAATGGTGAGCGTTCAATCCCCACTGTATGGTCCACTTGAGCCTTGGCTCTGCCTCATTTTTTAGCATGATTTGGACATATGAACGGGCAGTGTGGATAAAACCTTTACATGAAGGTGGGCCTTAAGGAGGCTGACCTGAACCTGTTCAGTACAATCTCAAAGCCCTAGGGGGGCTGATGTTTGTGGAACACTCACATGGTTTTTCAATTTGAAGAAGTAAGCCCACAGTTTTTCTCAAACCTGCTGTGAAATAGATGGTTGAGATCTAACAAAAAAAAGTCATATCCGACAAAAAGAAAGGAGAACATCTAATGGTTGGGATATTGCAATCTACCTGACTTTGGGTGCATGATCCATCAGTTGCATGTCATTTCAACCATTACGATAATTGAGCCATGGGCTCCACACGTGTGTGCACTTCGGATCGCTTGATTTGGATATGAGTAGTGGCCCACCTATGGAAGAGTGCAGATCGTCTGTGTTGAAGGGCACAAGGAATTTCTGTAACATAGCGTCTCAGCGGTAATGCACAACACTTTCAGTGTTAGTAACTTCCGTGGAACTCACTATGATTTATGTGTTAGATCCATGCGGTACATCTATTTTTTCAGATTATTTTAGGGAATGAGCCCGAAAATGAGACAGATCCAAAGCTCAAGTGGATCACACCACAAAAAACAAAAAACAATGGGGATTGAACACCACCATTGAAAACATCTTAGGGCCACAAAAGTTTTGAAGCTAATATTTGTGTTTTCCCTTCATCCAGGTCTGTGTGACCATCCAGGTCTGTGTGACCTTATAAATAGATTGGATGAAAGAGAAAAATCATAGTGACCCAAGGAAGGTTTCAATGGTGGATGTCATTGTCTGCACTACTTGCTATGGTGTGGTCCACTTAAACTTTGGATTTGCCCCATTTTTTGGCTCATGGCCTGTAAAGATTTGGCAAAATGGATGAACAGTGTGGATATAAAGCATTCATCATGGTTGGGTCCACAAATCTTTGCCACATTAAAGCTTTCACCGGAGTCACATTTCGTAAATATTTCAGGGATCTTTTTATTCAAAATTAGCAAAAATAAAATAAAAATATAATAAAAACAAAATAACACAAATCACTTCCTGCATCCCGCAAGCATCACTTACCGCTTGCGGCACATACGCCACCCTATATATATATATATATATATATATATATATATATATATATATATATATAAACGGTCCATGTGATGCGGCCCCTCATGAAATCCCAAAGGCCCAAGTTTCAGTCTGATCCAAAACTCTGGTCGGCCATGGAATCAAGAAACAATTTTTCCCCTTGATTTGGATCTCTTTTTTCTAAGGCCCACCAGAATGTTAGATCAGGTTGAAAGTTGGGCCCGAGGAATTTCTTGGGTGTTACATTACATGGACGATTTGGATTTTGTGCCTATGGCATGTGTGCAGCCCAACTAAGAAAGTGTGCATGGGTGATCACCTAAGAATGTGCGCAGGAGAGCATTGTGTAGAATGTGCACAGGAGAGCAGTGTAAGCGAGAGATGTTGGATGAATGGCCACGAGGCTTTCTTGATCATGATAATTCATGGTGGAGATTAGATAATCCTTTGAATAGTTTGCTAATCTAGATATTTAATCTTGGTTAAGTATAATATTAAACGACAAATTATATTTATTATGTAAAATCCATTTTCGCCGGTTCAAATCAAGGGTTAATGTAGATTAGCCTTTAAAAAGTACAAAGGCCGGGTTTCCTTTTGAGACACAGAAGATCCAACCATTAGGACAGTGGATTAATAGATCCGAGTCAATAACAGTGGATTAGTAACCCCATTGCAAAACACTACTAACACCTAGGTCTATAGCTCAAGTGGTAGACTGAGTGCAGATAGCCACGTTTCAACACTGAGGTCAGGGTATCTATTCCCACAGAGGGGGTGCTTTGCATGACTAACAACAACAAAAAAAAATAAAAATAAAAAAAAATGCTACCAAAGTGATTCGCAGCCCTCGAACGGCAATCTGTTTATTTTAGTTTTCATGCTGATCATCTATTAAAATCCATTAACTATTCATTTATGAAATCAAATTAATGTGATCTAAATAAGGGGCCACATTTTTTTATGGTTTAGCTTTAGTTCATTCCATGCCATGTACATAATGTACGCGTTATTGTATTAGTGTATCAATTTTTTTTAATGTGACTATTAATTCCTTATAAATTACTTTATTGTGGTGTGATCCACACTGTTCATCTGTTTTGCCATTTATTTTAGGGCGACGTTCCAAAAATAAAGCAGATACAAGTCTCAGGTGGACCACACCATGGGAAACAGTGTTCATTGAAAACCCACCGTTAAAAACTTCCTAGGGTCCACCGTGAAGTTTCTTTGCCATCTAAACTGTCGATAAGGTCACACAGACCTGGATAAAATACAAATAGCAGCTTGATCCAAAACTTTTTGTGGCCCTCAAGAAGCTTTTAATGGTGGGAATTCAATCCCTACCGGAGATTTTATATCTGCTTCTGTTTTGAGACCATGCCCTAAGCTGGAAAAAGGGATGGACGGACGGCCAGGGTCGCACCCACTTGGCTCGATCAGGGGTTGCGGCTAATCCGCGTCCAAGTTTAGGGTGGATTTGGGTGGAAGTGGGCCCACGTATGTATCACATCCAACCCATATCTTCCTTCGCTTGCTCTCGGCCTGTAGTGAAATGGGTCCATTGACTATCTAGCAATTCGGTGGCTCATATGATTGATCTAAATCTTCTGTAGCCCCCCAAGAAGTTTTCAACAGTAGGCGTTCAATTTCCACTATTTCCTCTGGTGTGGTCTACTTGAGACTTGGATAGGGTTCAGTTCTGGGTTGATGACCTAAAATGAGCTGTTAAAACGGATGGACGGCGTGGATAAGACACACACAGCACTGTGGGCCCCACAGTTTACGTGAGTCACTCAGAACGCAATACGCTTCCCCTTGTTATAGTCAAGCCTTTCAAAACCAACTCTCCTATTCAATCCCCTGCCAAGTGCCAACCCACCCGTTCTCCCTCTCTACCACCATCTCAACCCTACGTTTCCATCTCCAGCACCAACTCTCGAACCAACCGTCCGATCTACGCCACGTCATCCGGGGTCCAGCCTACCCCTCGCCTAACCATACGCGTCCTCCACCAGGTACGTGAACTCCGTCGGGGGAACCCATCATCGCGTGGCACACCCCGCCGGAAAGACGACCTGGAGATGTCCAGCCTCTTGCCGGCGATGCGTACCCCCTCTATCCCGACCGTGTACGCAGCCTTGTCACCTCTCTCGAATCCTCTCCATCTAATCTCCACCTTCTCCACTGCCTCCTCCTCTCCACCATCCATCAGTGGGCCCCACCAGGACCCCATCATCAAAACCCTCTCTGAAGCCATCAAGAACTCCCATCAAACCCCACTCCACTCCTCCCTCAAAACCCTCCTCCCTTCTCTCACCCCTTCCCACATCACCTCCCTCATCACCCAAAACCCCCATTCCCTTCCCCCTTCTTCCCTCCTCTCCTTCTTCAAATGGGCCACTTCCCACCCCGGCTTCCGCCTCACCGTCCATTCCTACTCCACCATGGCCCACTTCCTCTGCTCCCACAACCTCCTCTCAGATGCCCACTCCCTCCTCAAACTCGTCGTCTCCCGAAAAGGAAAGGACTCTGCCGCCTCCCTATTCGCGTCCGTCCTCCAAACCAAAGGCCCCCACCACCCCAATTCGGCGTTTGTCACGCTGATGAATGCTTACACCGATTCAGGTTTTGTTTCCGATGCAATTCAGTGTTTTAGATTGGTCAGGAGGCATGGTTTCGGCATCCCATTCCATTCATGTAGTTATCTCCTCGATCATTTGATGAAGTTGAATTCACCCCCGGCTGCCTGGGCCTTTTATTCGGAGATTTTGGATAATGGGTTCCCGCCAAATGTGTACACTTTCAATATCTTGATGCATTTGTTCTGTAAAGAAGGTAGAATTAAGGAGGCCCAGTTGATCTTCGACGAGATTCCGAGGCGGGGATTGAGACCAACGGCCGTTAGTTTTAATACATTGATTAATGGGTATTGTAAGTCAGGGAATTTGGAGGCAGGGTTTGCATTGAAACAGTTGATGTTGGCAGAGGGGGGAATTCTGCCTGATGTGTTTACCTATAGTGTTTTAATTAATGGGTTGTGTAAAGAAACTCAGTTGGAGGATGCAGATGAGTTGTTTGAGGAAATGTGTAAAAGAGGGTTGGTTCCCAACAATGTTACATTCACTACGTTGATTGATGGTCATTGCAAGGAAGGGAAGGTTAGTGCTGCTTTGGAGATTTATCATGAAATGTTGAGGAAAGGAGTGAAACCGGATTTGATTACTTATAATACGATTGTCAATGGTCTTTGCAAGGTTGGTGATTTGAAGGAGGCGAGGAGGATTTTTTATGAGATGAGGCAGCGAGGATTGAGACCGGATAAGATAACATACACTACGCTTATTGATGGGTGTTGTAAGGAGGGAGATGTAGGAGCTGCAATTGAGGTTAGGAAGGAGATGATTGAGGAAGGGATCCAGCTAGATGATGTGACTTATACAGCGCTTGTTTCGGGGCTGTGTAGGGATGGTCGGGTGAGTGATGCGGAGAGGGCATTGCAAGAGATGTCAAGAGCTGGAATGACGCCGGATGAAGCAACTTATACCATGGTTATTGATGGGTATTGTCGGAAGGGGGATGTTAAGATGGGCTTTAGATTACTCAAGGAAATGCAGAGTAACGGTCTTCAACCAGGGGTTGTGACATATAACGTGCTTATGAATGCGTTGTGTAAGCTGGGACAGATGAAGAATGCGAATGTGCTGTTGAATGCAGTGCTTAATTTGGGGGTTGCGCCAGATGATGTTACCTACAATATTCTTTTGGAAGGGCATTGTAAGCATGGAGATGTGGAGGATCTTGATAAGCTACGCGGCGAGAAGGGGTTGGTTTCTGATTACGCCACTTACACTTCTCTGATCAGTGAATTCAGTAAAAAGTCGAAGAGTCGTCAAGTTCGGTGATCGACAGATGAATTTGCTCAACTCTTCACTTCATGTGGCATCAAACTCCCAAGCATTTGCTTCATGTGCAAAGGAGAAGAACGAACTGTGCATCACCTCTTTTTTCATCGCCAGCTAAGTGAGAAACATTTGGAGCGCCCCTCCTATCTCTTTTGGTTGTTGAGTGGGTTTTCCATACCGGTTTTGTGGAAGCTTTCAAGAAGCTGGGGGTAAGCCATTAGGAAAGAGGTAAAATTCTTTGGTGTGTGCTTCTCTATGATTTATTTATGTTGGGCAGTGCTGATTGACCCAACCCAAGTTTGGGTCGGGTTTAGTTGGGTTGTCAAGGTCTTCAGGTTGGGTTCAGGTTGGCCAACTTAATTTGAATTTGGGTCGAGTTCAGATTGAGCAAATTCAGGTTGGGTTAGGTTGGGTTGTGAATATCACATGTACTTGGGTCGGGTATGGAAGACTTCGGGTTGGGTAGCTCGGGTTGGAATTCAGGTCAGGTTGTGAGTTGGGCCCTCTGGTGGTCTGAGTTGGGCTCAGGTTGACCCTCAACCTGACCCAACCTGCCTGAGTTGCCTCTGTAATGTTGGGAGATCTGGAAGGTAAGGAACAGTCCCTTTTTCTGCCTGAAGTGTGCTTATGTGCAAAAGATCATTGAAGAGATTAGTCAGGAATTTAGAAGACCTTATTCTTCATCAGCTCTTGGCACCTCTGGAACCCTTTTCTAAACTCCACAATCCAAGCCTCATAATGCTCTTCTCTTTTCTCGCCCCTATAGCTTATGTTCAAGAGGGATATTGGATATTGGATTTACTAAGCCATTGGGACATTGAATTCAATGGCCGCCTGATGAGGGAGAACCATTAATTGTTAGGAGAAGATGCAGAAGTAGGTTTAACAGCTGAATTTTGACAGATCTTTGATTTATAACCCCACAAGATGTGGTGTTGGAGCAGGAGATGATAGGGGTGTTGTCAACGTGTGCTTCTTGAGGCCAGCTGGTTGGCGAAAAGCTTATGAACCCTAAATGCAAGCCCATAGGGAAGCCTTGCACGTTTCGTCAAATTGCTTCTCTTGGCCAGTAGTAGTTTGTGTACAGGAATTTGCAAAATGAAATTGGGTTGGCATACTAGCACTTGCCTAATGCTTGGTGTTTGAACTTTTTGTTGCCTTGCCTCTTAAGTTAAACACCTGGTTCCGCCCTTGTTAGTAGAGAGATGTCTTCGCCAATGTCCTAGTTGAAGATGTTGTTGGCCGCAATGTAAGTATGATGGGAAAAGTTTTCTTGTTCTGAACTTCCTATTAAAATTTCCTTCTCTCAACAATAAAAAGTACTCTTGGAGATTGGTCGATCAAGCCTTGACTCGGTTTTTATTTTCAGATTTAATCCTTTTTTTTCTTTTAAATGTTCATCTCTACTGTAAGTTAACACAACCATCCAGGGGCAAAATTTTGGATGTAATAAGATTTTCAAACAGCTAGAATTTTGCATTATTGAAGGACAGAAAGGGTTTTTAGGCAAATGAAGGGTACTGCTGTCTCTCTACCAAAAGAAATCTATACTTAGAATCTACTTAGGGCCTGTTTGGTTGCAGAATCCAGATTTCAGACAAAACCTATGTAATTAGCATAGAGATTAAAAAAATATAATAAAGGCACAGCGCATAGGGAAATGATATGGGAGTGTAGCACCGGAAGAGCTAGAATATGGTAGAAATCTCTCTACATTACATGTGAAAGGGTTATCCATCAATCTGAACCGTCCAATTACTGGGCCTCACTACGTACAGAGGATGTTTGCAGGCCAATAGTTGGATAGGATCATCCAATGTATGCGTACTTCAAATCAATTTCCATTTATGGTTGGGGCCCACTAGATGGACGTTCCTAGTTGAAAGATAGCCTTGTCAAGCATAATGCAGCAACATTGGTGTCTTCGAGCACATACAACCATGCATGGGGACCGTTGTTTACATGGGCCATTATATGCAAAGTTTCACAACTATATTCCCTCTAAAGTCCCACTTTTTTTAGAGCATCTGAACCGTACAAGAGGTGGGCCTTACCATAGAAACGACTTGGGAAGAAAGTGGGACCAATCCAATGACTAAATGGGCCATATCTATACATTATGTCATATCATTGGCTGTCCATTGATTTTCACGGTGTAGTCCTCATGATAGACTACTCTGATTTTTCACCTTAGATGATCTTGATGGTTCGGCCCACCTTTTGCATGTCCCAGATTTCTACATAAGTGACACATTGTCGGGAAAGAGAGCTATTAAAAATAAAAGTGCACATACATGACATAGCCTCTGAAAGTGGTGGATCTCGATAGATAAATAGGCTTATGTGGAAATTTCCTCCTTTTTAGCAATAGACATTCTAACAAAAACAGAATTGGTTGCCGTTTTCTGAAATTTCAATTCCAATCTAATTTGATTTCCATATGGAAACTGGTTTTGGCGCTAAACACATGGGTCTAATCCGGAATCTGAATTCCAAGCTGGAATTCAGATTCCATATGCCAACCAAGCGGGCCCTTACCATCTCCTCTTATCTCTAAACCTACCAAACTTTTCTCCTTTCCTCATCCGTGGGACTCATGCATGGACATTACACTATGGGTTTTCCTTTGATATGATGATTAATGCTGTTTGAATAGCAAAAGGAAAGGGTGTATTACACCAAACAACCATTACACTTTTGGTATTGTGATTGGAGTAGGAGGTTTCCACTTGCCATCCAACTAGAACTCAAATTGAATTGTATGTTTCAATAGTTATCATGGTAGTCATCATTGCATAACCGCAAGTTGCATTTGTTGACTTTGGATGGTCCCATTGATGTCCATGAGGTGTATTAAGTATTTCATGGGCTACTTGATGAAAATCATACTTTCAAATGTCTATATACCATTAGTAAGTCACCTTCTTTTATGGGTCTCCCCTTCTAATCCCACAATCGATGATCACACATCCTGACCGCTCAGAATGATGTCCCATCTCTTGGTGTGACAACACCTAAGAGATAACATCACCACAATGATTATGAGCCGTGATGCTGATGTATGTCACCTAGGATTCTAGCTAGTGTTAATAACTATCCCTGTGATTCCAGATTATTATGTGGTAGTTATTTTACATCATGGGTTTTACTCACACTACCAAGCTGAATGTGCATTCCCAGGCTAATGTGTATTCATGCATTTATCAAGATTCGCATTGTGAAATGAATATTGTATTGCTTTGTTTTATATTTGTCAACTATACTGGATTGTAGTGATGGATGTGTAATCTTGAGGGGGGGTCACTAAGGGCGTGTTTGGATTCACAGAATCCACCGTAATGTGGTGTGGTCAATTGAAAATAAGTAATGATTACGACTACAATAGGAGTTCGAAGTAAAGCTGGATGTGATAACATTACGACTCTTAAGGCCTTCAAATTTTATTATGCTGTAATACACTCCCATGAATAGACACATGTGGATATAACTTCCTAATATGTGTTATATCCACACCGTCCATCCATTTTGCAATATCATTTTAGGGCATGACCCTGAATATTAGCTTCGTGCAACACTTCTGTGAGCCGCATGAGCTTTTTTATGGCAAGCATTCAATCCTAATTGCTTTTGTGGTGTGATCAACTTCCATTTTGGATGTGGCTCAATTTTTTCCTATTTCCATAAAATGCTCTCTCAAAATGAATGGACTGGTGTGGAAATAACACGTACATCATAGTGGGGGCCACAAAACTATGCCACGTCAAGGCACCTCCGCCCCTATATTCGGATGGATTCCCATGATTTTACAGCTTGGTGTATCCAATTGGTGACAAGGAGTAATAATGAAAATTTTACCATACATTACCATGGAAGTTAACAATCTAAACAGGCCCTAAGATGGCCACTCACTCCTTTAGTGTATATACACATAAGCAGCTGATGCAGGACTAAAAGAGAGCTTTGACAGGCCTGAAGAAACGAATGAGGATCCCGTGAATGAGATGTCATACATGAGTGTGGCGGAGCTTTTAGAACTTAACCAATAATTAAATTTATACTTTAGTAGGATTATTAGTACTTCATGGATTATTTAATTTTGTAATAAGTTTCCAGTTGAGAGGACAAGATAATTGATTTAGGCTGATGATTGTAACTCTAATTACAAGTTCAGTTTATCTTATTTTGGGTGATGTATACCATGCGAATGTGAAAAGTGGATTGAATAGGGAAAAAAAAAGTGACGTATTGAAAAGAAGCATTCGTTTATTATTTTTCAAACACCCTCGAATTTAGGATATGAATACTTGTACTCGGGTGCCAGGTTTTAGGGCGTCACAATAAGGGCCCATTAGTTAATACATGGAGATTTTTCACTGGTGGGAATCATATTTCCATTGGTCTTTTGGTCACATCGGTTGTCCTAATGCGAACGAGCAGTTTAGGTGGGCCAAGGTGATTGATGGGAATTAAACTTTTGTCAGTCCCCTTTTATAAATTCAAACCATTGGCTACCTCTAAGAAATATTGAGGAGGCTCTCCGTACGTCCTTTTCAGGTTGTGGTGCTTCTTCGAGTCGGTCTAAGGAAGATTTTGAAGTTCTGCAAAGTAGTCTTTCTCATTCTAAGTAGAGTATCTACAAATCCATAGAGCACCACGTGCCCTCCATGCATACATGAGATAAGATAGGTTGTCTTGCCCCTTCAACCATGCATGGATGAGATAAGGTATGCGACTTGCCCTCCATGCATGGATGAGTTGCCACCTTCAACTCATTTTCCTATGGTGTTATATGTATAGTGGGTCCCAATGGAAGGGCGGAAACCTAAGAGCTACTCAAATGCAATACTAAGGTGGGCCACCACAAACGAAATAGTGGTGATAGTATTTTCAATGGTATATGTTAAATCACATCGTTTCATGTGATGTGGCCCATCTAAGTTTTAGATCATACTAATCTTTAGATTCACATCCTTCCATGAGCTTAGTGGATGGATGGAGTGAATGTCACAAGGATAGTGCAGTGGGCTCCACTAAACAAAAACAATCTGAAGTAACGTCCTATGAAAACATTGTCGCCAAGGGCAAAATGATTTTTTTTCAAGATAACAATTTCTTTAATTAACAAGCCGTCAATTAAAACCAACACAGGCGACTGCTCTTCCATATAATAAAAAGTCAAGTGATTTTATGAAAGTAGTTTAAAAGTATGAGGTTTTTTGTCCATAGTCTGAAAGGCGAGCAACTATATGAAAAATTCCTAATAAATATGATGACTCATTATAATAATATTACAGATAAGGTTTAAATAAAATAATTAAATGTGTTTTTATATAAAAAAAAATCACGATGAAACATAGTCCAAAAAAATGATTCATCTGAGAATTGAGAAGTGTTATTAGCAATTTTACAGAAAAAAAATTGAACCATAAATAGATTTTGAATTCGAACGCTTCATTTCATATAACACCACATTGAGATTGTTTTACACGTATTGATTATGTGATGGTGGCACAGTTTATATTGGTGATGATGGCACATCTAAATTGTGGAGATTAAAAATGACAAAATCTCATGAGTTTCGAGTTTGGGTTTAGGCTAAGGTTTGGGTTCCAAGTTTGAATTTAAGTCCAGATCTCGTGTGTACGGCTAGCTAGTTTTGGAGGTATTTATATTATTAAAGAGAAAAGGACGAGTGTATATAAGATTCAAAAAATGTATTTTCCTTGCTTATTCTAATGGAATAAAAAAATATGAATTGTGGAACACTACTTTCCACAAATTGGTAATTCATCGAGGTGTTGTTTTTAATAAAGCTTTGATATAAAAAGAAAAGGAATCACCTAGCTTAATTTTATAAGAGATAATTAAAGATATAATTTTCGAACAATGTTCAAAATTAGCATATTAATTCGAAAGATCAGCAAGTTGATAATATCAGTCAAAGATAAAGCTAATTAAGAACATAAAAATAAAATATTAAGTGTCAAAACTCAAAGTAATCAAGGCTAATCCAAGAGAGCTATAAAACATTTTGTTTGAATTAAAGGTTATGTTAAAGCTCATGCTTACATGATAAAAGAGAATTAATCTTGTTTATATCAAGAAATATGTGAATTTGTAGAGGTTAGTTAGTGTTAGCGTTTATAAAAGAAGAGATGAAAACTCTGCATCAAAAACTTAGAAATTGGTTGAATTGCCCAAAGGGCAGAAGGATATTAGTTGGGAATGAGTTTACAAGATTAATAAAGACACTAACAGGAATGTTAGAAGATGTAGTCTGATTAGTGATGAAAAGGTATGCTTAGAAATTAAGCTTGACTTCATTGATATCTTATAATCAATTTTTTGTTTGGATATCATTCGTATTATGTTGAGCATGACAGTGATGCTTGACTTAAAACTTGAGCAACTCGACATGAAATCAAATTTTTCGCATGAAAAATCTTGATGAAAAATTTTATTTGACTCAACCTAATAATTTTGTTGAAGAAAATATGAAGAATCTACTTTAACAACTGAATACATTACTTTACAGTTTTAAATAGGCACTAAGGTGCTAATACAAACGATTTGATTATTTCATTGTGGCTTAGGATTTCAAATATGTGAGGCTAATCGGTGCTATGTTCATAGCTATGGTTTTGGTGGCTTCATTATCTTATTATTATATGTAGATGACACGTTGGTTAAGATAATAGTAAAGATAGTATTACACCTGTAGAAACTCATTCTCTAGAAAATTTCATATGAAAGATTTATCTATCGTTAGCTAAATTCTTAGAATGACCAAAATTAAAGACAAGAAAAATAATAAAGTTTGGGTAACTCAAAAGAGTTATTCATCACTATAATATATAAATTTTTAATTAAGTTCTAATCCGTTTCATATTAGTTGCAAGTTGTCTTCATATTATTATCTTATTAAAAAAGTGAATAAGGTAAATTTAATCTCAATATCTTATTCATCAATAGTAGAAAGCCTTATGTTGTTATGGTGTGCACTAGAGCAAGCATTGCACACATAATTAAGGGAATTAGTAAATAGATTACTAACCCAAGTAGATATCATTGGACTATAATCATGTGAATCCTTTGTTTCTTGAACAGTGTTTTTATGATTGTTATTCGTTGTAGTGGTCAAACTTTAAAGTAGGTGGAATTGGTAGATAATGATTATGTAAGAGATCAAGATAAAATAAGATAAAGCACTTATTATGCTTCTCTTAACAAGTGGTGTGATTAGTTACGTATTTAAATTGTAATCAGTGGTGGCCTCATCTACTATTGAAGTATAGTACAAATTAGCTACATACGCATGCAAAGAAGGTATTTAGTTAAAGAGGTTGCTAAACAAATTTTATTTTTATTTTTGGGTTAGTACACACATCCCACTACAATTGCTAAACAATTGCAATTTGAGTAGAAAGCAATGATGGTTCATTCTAATAATCAAAACATGTTACACTTAGTTTAAAATCCGGTACATATTCAGACCAAGCTTATTAATGTACAATATAACTTTGTTTATAATGTGGTAGAAGATAAAACAGATCTCATTACAAAAGATTCACAATAATAACAATGTAGCGAATACACTAACAAAATTTTATCATAAGGGAGAAGTTTATTTGGTACACGACTTTTCTTGGGCTTATTCTTAGTGATTTATAATATTTTGATAGTTATTGTTTGAGTGTTTTTTGCACTATTAGATAAACTAGTCTTCGAGTGGGAGAATGTGGAAGCAATAAGTTTATATGCATGAAGTATTGATAAATTTCTAATAAGAAACACATTAATCTCTCTTCCTTGTTATGTATAACGCCTAGCTAGGGCTCTCTCGTAGGTGTGTGTTTTCTATAAAAGATAATCTTATGTCAGAGAAAGATGATATTCCTACATTAACTTCTTTGGTGAGAGAGTGAGAATGAGGTGTACGTTAGTTGTATACTTTATTTCTTTTGTTTAGTGAAGAAGAAAGTTTCATGTTATACACCATAGAGTTGACAAATTACTGCACCATGAAAATTCATATGCCACTTGTCCTTGATTATTCATTTTCTCTTTTCTTTTTAGTTTTTTTTTTAATTTGTATCGATTATATATGGGTGTTTTTTCACAACAATTTTAATCATTTTATCATAATGCATTTTTAAAGACTTTATAAAAAATAATCAAAATGTTCATGGAACTGAGGCCAAGTGAATCCATATTTGAGAGGTCCTTGAATACTTTCAATGTAATTCTTTTAACAATCATTAAATCCCTATAAATATACGTACACTTCCTTATCTCCCTCAACACTTCCCCGCAAATTACACTAAATATAAAAAAGGAATACAAGCTGAGATTTATTGCTTGCTAAATTGAACCATTGGAGAAGGCGTTGATGACTAGATTGGACTTGAACCAAGGTCACATTGAAACCCCTGTTAAAGTATGCCAAACCTCATTGCACAATTGATCCTTCAACAAAGAGGTGATTCAGCTTTGTGAATTGTAATTTTCTTGCACCAAACAACATTGACACCACGACTGCACCTTTGAATTTTCATCAACCTACAATCCATATCTCTAGAATTTTTTTTCTGGAAATGACACTAATTTTGAGGAAAAAAGAGTGTTCCAATTCCATTTAGTCTGAGTACCTTGTTAATTTAAGGGCCAAGAAGTGGTCCATTCTCATTTAGTAGTAAATACGCCCTTGGGATTGATTTCCACTGTGGTTCAAATTATCATATATCATATTTATATTAATGACCACTAGTATGCATTATATTGTAAATATGATTGTTATATCATGTTGGTGGAGACTTCAAACAGTTGTAGAAACAGGGTCTCCGACCGGTCGGCCAGTTTGGCTAGATCGGTCGAATTTCCCCTGTGCAGGCAGCGTAGTCTCTAGATAGATTTCTAGTTTTCCAAACCGGTCAGTGACTAGTCTGATGGGTTCTCTGACCGGTCATTCGACCAGCCATTTTTAGAGGCAGAACGGGTCGAGTTATGGCTAATCTCTCTGGATGTTTTTTGCTGTACTCGACCGGTCCGCCAATGGGGCTCGACTGGTCGGTTGTATAAATGAAGTTGCGCGATTTTGCGTAGCTTGTTCCTATTTTTTGTTAGAGGCTTATATAAACACCTCCAAATTGTTCTTAGAGGTATCCTAATCAATACCAAGATATCTTAATTCGAAATTAAGGCTTGGGGAGAGGATTGTGAGGTTTGAGAGTGCTTTGTTCATCTTCCGGATTTGCTTGTGGGCAGATTAGCTCTGTAATCTTCTGATATTCATATTGAAGGTGTCGCTTTGTGTCGTGGTTTTTTCCCGCAAAGGTTTTTCACATAAATTCGGATTATCTTTGCGTTGTATGCATGTGTGGTTGATCGTCTTTTAGTGATTGTTTGATTCTCTACGGTGCTTTCGCTAACCGGTAATCCCAACATATCGGACATTACTGTGAACTTTTGAAGGTCAAAAAATATATTTTATGATGTATCTTCTTATATATTTGTTTTTCAATGAAAAAATCCTTAATTGTATTGATAAATAAGGTTAATGGTTTTAAGGGACTAAGTAAATAATAAAATATATTTATTTTTTTAATTTTTTTCATTATATTTCTTTGATAAGTCAACCCATATTTAAAATGATGGTTTCAACGCTAACATTTTAATTTCGTTGTAATACCAACACAATTTTCAAGCATTTTGATGAATGATGACCTAATTATGATGCATGCATATGATCATGGATAATTTAGCAGAATAACAAAAGTAATAATAGTAAAATATTCAGCAATCACCATCATAATCTAAGAAAATCAAAAGGACACATGCAATAATGTGGGTCATCATCACAACCACGTAGCGAGGATTTCAAGTATTGTGTAGATTGGATCCGGCGAGGGATGAAACCTCCCGGTCTTGCATGGTTATGATCCAAACTGTGCAATGAGATTCACTAGTCCAAGGAATCAAAGGATTTCTCATATTAGAAGATCAAAATCTAAGAATTATGGTTTTGAGACCAAATCTCAGATTTTAGGGTTGTAGATAATGAGGGAAAGTAAGTATAGAAGAATGAGGAAAAAATACTAGATTACCTTGAAGAAAGTTAAAAGGAGGGGAAGAAGAAAGAAGAAGAGGATTGGGGAAGAAAATAAAGATCCATAGAGAGGAGGGGAGGAAGAGGAGCCACCAAGCTTTTCTTAATCAATAATCAACTAAATTCATGTTTAGGGCTTAATCTCTTTAAATAAACATTAACAAAAAAGGAAAAGACAAAACTACCCCTAATACTTAAGTAAAAACAAACTAAAAAAAAATAACTCTCGCGGTCGTCAAGCGCCCGATGACCAATTGGTCAGGCGCCCGATGATAGCCCAAATAGTCCAGTGACTAAACAAAAATATCAAGTGAATTTCAGGCGCCTGATTACCATTGATCGGGCACCCGACGACATCCAATTGAATCATCTTTCTTCCTACACATGTGTCTTCTCATTGTGGGGTCTTCTACATGCTAAATCACATATGTAGGGTCTTTAATGCTCTTCACCATCTCAGGTACCATCATCTAGCCACAAGGATGCATGAGATGCTTGCTTCTTTCATTGATACACCTTGAAGGGCTTGATGTCCGCATCACATTTCCTATCATACACATGCAATATCTAAGTTGTTATTTAGGTGGGTCTTATTCCATATATGCTTTGACTTTGAAACAAAGTGTCATAAATGATAAACTAAAGTGTTTGTGCTCTAGATTCTATGATAATATTTATTGAACAAGTGATTTTACATGAATACGAATGTTTAATGGCTTGTACACAAATCCAAAATTCAAAGTTTAGGATCATCAACAAAGCATGATATGATTATAAGACTCGCTTTTATATAGTTTTATTGAGAACATGAACATTACATAGTTGCATTAGGGCACTTACATGGTCTGATTCAATGGCCTATAGTATAGTTATAATGTAGGGATTTTTGTATACAGCCGCCTATCTTTTGGTCTATTTGTGAGAAAGTGCCTCTTTTTTAAATATTTTAAGTAAACCGCACGCTCAAAGTTTTAAATATTTGTATACTAGTGGGACACCGATCGGGCAATGGTATTATATATATGCCCCTTAGACGATACAATGATGCGATACATTTGTGACCACTCTACTATATAAAAAGGAAATGATATGTGGCCCATTATGATGGCCACCTGAATAAGTTATGAGATGACATGATAGGCCACCTAACTATGAAACTAATATAGTGAAATGTAACCCTTGTGCTATGTGTGGGAATGTGGTCACCTAACCATGAGATGGATGTGTTGAAATGTGGCCACTAGACCTTATGCTATGTGCAGAAATATGGTCACCTAACGATTAGATAGATGAGTGGGAATGTGGCCATGTAATCTTGTGTTAATATAATAAAATGTGGCCACCTAACTTTGCGAAAATGTGATAGATTGTGGCCATTTAACTATGTGATGGATAAGTTGTAGTCGCCCAACTATGTGATGATGTGTAAAAATGAATGGCCACTTAACCTTATGTTAAGGTGATAGAAATATGGCCTCTTAAATGTGTGACTTAATGCTATGTCATGACATATGACATTAGATGCTTCACCGTGAGTATATTAGAATGTATGGCCTAACTATGACATGATGACCATTGAATTAATTATGTGATCATGGGATATAATTATGTACTAAGTAGTGAGAATAGACTTGTGTTCTTATAGGTGTTTTGTATATTCGTTGTGGACACTTTTTTTTTGTTAGTACACAATCCCACTGTCAGTCACCCTGCAATGTTAGCCAACCCCACATTGGGATTCGATACCTGGACCTCAGTGTTGAGATGAGGTTATCTTCACTCAGTCTACCATTCGTAGTGGACACTTGTATGCGTGGAAAGTTTGAACACTCACATAGCCTACATGACCATGTGTGCAGAGCACATCAGACAACCGAGTTTATTTGGATAGGTTGTGGCTCTCTATCCAACAAGTAGTGGAGCTATCCGAGTACACGTATAATTTAAGTTAGTGGTTTAACACACTAGACATGCATACATTGTAAGACCCGTACTCTGAATTGCCCTCCGTACGTTTAGTTTCCGGTACCGGTACGTCCCGGACGGACCAGATTAGCGAGCCTTGATCGCGACCCTGATTTAGTACCGGAACGACCCATACCTATCCCATTCCTATACCTATACCCCGGCGACCGCGTAGGCGCTGCGATTCCAACGCCTCGCGGCACGCCTCATTGCGATACCTGGTGTGAAAGATGCGTACTTTTGTGCAATCCGAGGTGGGCCGCGCAACGCGTGTGTGGCGTGGGCCCCACTTGCACAAATCCCAACAGCATGTCAAATCAATTACCATCACCCTCACCCATACCCCTATCATTACCCTAGCCTACACACACCATACCTATCCCATTCCTCTCTCACCAAAGTCAACTCCAACCCATTCCTCCCATGTCCTCTCCCATCATCATCATCATCACCTAATGTACCCCCCTCTCTCCCATACAAGAGCCATACGTAGGGGGGGTGGCCTTCTCATTTTCCATATTTACAAGGAGAGAGAAAGAGATTTGAGAGAGAGAGAGAGAAGAGAAAGAAGAGAGAGAAGTAGAGAGATTTAGAGGGAGATCAAGAGAGAGAAAGAGAGAGTTAGAGAGATTAAAGGAGGAGATCAAGCTTGGAGGACCCCGATCATCATCCGGACCGTCCGATCGACAATCCAACCGTCCAACCATCATTGTGAGTACAAACTTTCCCCCTTTTTCTCGTTTACTTTTCATTTTCTTCCCTTGGGCCCACCTTGTGATGGGCAATGAGATGGATGGGCTGAATCGTCCATGAATGGGTCCCACCTTTTGATGGTGTGGATCTCACTTGGGGACCCATTTGTGGCATAATTAGTGTGGCCAATAGCCACCATGATGTATGTAGTTCATCGACGTTGTCCACCATGTGGGCCCACCATGTGATGGCCCAGCTGATAGATGGAGTGGATCCTGCGCGTGTGGACCCCACTAGTCAAGGCATCACACATCAAAACAAAAAAAAAAGAAAAAAAAAAGAAGAGAATATAAGAGGGCCACTGGACAGTCAGCGTCCAGGGACGCTGCTGCCCAGCAGCGCCCGAAAGCCCCTTTGGGCTTGACCGTGGATCCCCACTCGTGGGACCCACCTTGATGCATGTGTTTGATCCACGCTGTCCACCTGTTTCTCCAGCCAATTTTAGATCTGGACACCAAAAATGAAGCAGATCCAGATCGCAGGTGGACCACACCATAGGAAAACAGTGGAGATAATGATGTGGACTGCTGAACTTCTTTGGCCCACCTTGATGTTTGTAGGCCCCGTAGCCTGCCCAATATTGGGCTCATTAGGTCCCCAAGGAGCTGAATAATCTGATGAATGGAGTGGATCTTACACATGTGGGCCCCACTTGAAAGTATTATATATAAAAAAAAAGAGAGGAAGAAACGAATTCTGGACGCTGGACGTCCCAGCGTCAGAGATGCTGGAAACGTCCAGCGTACGCTGGAAACGTCTAGCGTGCGGCCTGAGTGGGGTCCCCACTCGTGGGACCCACCTTGATGTTTGTGTGTAATCCACACCGTCCATCTGTTTTCCCAGATCTTTTAGGGGCCAGGTCCCAAACATGAGTCAGATCCCAATCTTAAACGGACCGCACCATAGAAAAAGCGGGGTGAACGATGTTCACTGTCGAAACTTCCTCGGACCACTTTGATGCTTGTGGACCAATTCAACCACCCAATATAGGGCTCTACAGGTCCCCCATGAGCTGGGGAATATGACGAGCGGAGTGGATTGACCTTATGTGGGCCCCACTCGGTCAAAACCATTGAAAAACAAAAAAAAAAAAAAAAGAAAAAGAAAAAGGAAAAGGAGATAAGAAGGGAAGGCGCTGGCAGTACCAGCGTCCACGGACGCTGGGCTGCTCGGCCGCCCAATCTATGGCCCACCACGTGGGACCCACCATGATGTATTTGTTCTATCTGAGTCGTCCATCTGTTCTCCCATATCATTTCAGGGCCAAGGCCCAAATGTCAAGAAGATCCAGATCTGGGGTGGGCCTCACTACAGAAAACAGTAGGGACAGTGACCCTACCGTTGAAACCTTCCTACGGCCTACCATGATGTTTATTTGAGATCCAACCTGGTCATAAGCTCACACACGTGTGTTGGCTGGGCTGCCCAGCAGGTGGCCCACTAGTGGGACCCACCTAGAATGTATGCGCTTTATCTATTCCGTCCATATGTTTTTCCAGCTCATTTTAGTGGCTGAGCCAAAATTTAAGCATATCCAAATGTCAAGTGGACCATGCCACGGAAACAATGGGAATAATGATCTCCACCGTTGAAATCTTCCCAGCCCTACAGTGATGTTTATTTGTCATTTAACCTGTTCATAAGATCACATGTATATGGATGAATGGGAAAATAAAAATATTAGTTTGATTCAAAACTCTTGGGGCCCATTTGGGTGCTACGCTTTGTGGGTCCCACCACGATGTATCTGTTTTATGTATGCCGCCCATCTGTTTTTCCATATTATTTTAGTCCATGAGCCCTCCAAGAAAAGATGAGGTAAATACAAACCTTAAGTGGACCACATTGTAAGAAACCGTGGCCATTGATGCCCACCTTTGAAACCTTCCTTGGGCCCATTGTAATGTTTATTTTTCCATCCAACCAAAGGTGATGGGGCCCAACTTTGGGTCCCACCTTGATGAATGTTGGGTATACCTTGTCTTTCTTCTTGGCAGGGGTGTGGGCCCAGTTTTGGGTGGGTCACACGTAGAAAATAAGGGTGATTGAATGCCTACCATTGGAAACTTTACAGGACCCATCTATTATGTTTATTTGCATTCTTCCTGCTCATAAGTCACCCAACCATGGGTGGGGTTCCACACGTGTGGTGTGCGGGCCCCACCATAGTGTTTGGTTGCCATCTCACTTGATTTGTGGGTAAGCACAAATATTGGGTTGATCCCAAACTGTTGGGGTCCATTGATGTATGTGGCTTCCCCACTCCTTTGTGCGGTTATCCCCAACCACGGGTCCACCTTGTTATGCACGTGTTCTATCCACGTCAGCCATTGGCCACTATGGTGCGATATGTATGTTGGCCATCCATTAGGACCGCCTTAAATTTGTGAGCTTGATCCAAACCATCCAAATGAATGGACCCTAGCATGTTATGTACAGGATGGCTTTGGGACCACCTTAGTGTGTGTTCGAATGACCGCATTGTCCATCCCGTGGATCCACCTTGATGATTAGTTGTGTAAACCCTTATTGAAAGGTCATCCTTAGAGTTTGCTTGATCCAAGTCACAGGGCTACCTTCTTAAACTCACCTTGTTGAGCCGTCTTGTCAATTCACCTTGTTAACTCACCATGTTGACCCGCCTTGTCAATCTGCCTTATTGACTCACCTTGTTGACTCACCATGTTGATTGATCTTAGTAACTCAGCTTGTATACTTATATGACTCACCCCTTCTACCCTTGTACCCAACTATTAAAGACCACCATATTGTGTATATCCCATCCTACACCGTCCGTTTACCCTTAGGGCGAGTGTGGGGCTCATCCTCGACGTTCGTATGTCATCTAGGCCATCCATTATATGGAGCCTATCTTGTAGTATGAGGTTAGACCTGTCGTCCCTTTTTGGACCTCATTGTATTGACCATCTATCTCAGATTACCCTACCACGTATGATTCTCTGTCATGACCTGTCTATCTTGCAACCCGTTCTATGACTTTCCTTTTACGGACCATTATTGTGTTTATCTCAACTGTACTACAGGATTATGGGTCTCGGCATGATTTTGGGTATTCTACTCTTACCGCTCAAGTAGGTTCTACCTTTGATATGTCGGTAGTTATTCAATCATTTTCTTTCCATTTGGGTTATCTGAATGTTGAAGGTTAATCCACACCGTTCAGTTGTTGGACCATCTGTGTTGTTGTATACCATCCATTTAGAGTCTTATCTCTTTATGTTTGCTTGTATTATAAGTGAATTATCTTTTTATGCTATTTTTGGTATGTCTGTTACCACACGTAGTGTTGTTGGAATACTCATATGTGATCTTTATACTATATGCTTCGACGACCACCATGCATGTGTAATGAGTATGCATCCCGAATCACCATTGTTAGTTGGGGACCACTAGGGCATAAAAGCATTCATAAAGCATTCGAGATGTAGTCGCGCAATTGTAATTCACGTGCTCTCTATCGCAAACCTCTCCAATAGGTATGGGACTATTCGAGGACAGGAATCTATCATCCTGACTTACACTGTATGGTAGGCATAACTTAGCATACCTTGTAGCCCTTGGTGCGAGATTCCCTGGCTAGCGACATCCCGCACTATGACTCGATCATTCATATGTGTCCCCTCATCTTAATCCTATCTCAAATAAGTTTGACTAGATTGATTTATAGTCATCGTGGTAGATGGACTACTTATTAGCACTCATACTGTATACTTGACTCATACATCATGAATGCTTGGCTCATCTGATTGTCTTGTATCAACCGGCCATATCGGTCGTGATTGTCGTGCAATTCATTACTAGCTGACAGTGATTTTGTGTTTGAGACCTTATAGTTTTATGGTGCTCTTTGGAGACTTGCACGGGCATGTCGTCCCACATTTGTATGCATGGTTGCATTTCGCACCGTCTGCTTGTGCCGCATATAGCATGGTTACTACGTTGCAACCACAGCTCCATCGTGGTTTGCATAACACCGAAAATATGTGATCTTTAAACTGGATGCCAAAGATGTCCCTGGGTGAAAGTCCCTGATCCCGTTGGTACCAAGGTGGGTGCTCCATTCAAGGACCGGGTGGTTTAACCATACACCAGTATGCCGAATACCAAACGGCGGTGTTTTCCACTGCACGTGGTCAGTTTGGAAGGAGGTCTGACTTAACCTGCTGGAAGAGTGTTGGCAAAGTGGGTTGAGTTTGACCAGCTGTGAGTAGGTCCGCTATTGCACCAGATAGGCTTTGGCATTCTACTGGTGAGTAGTGAGGTCTGTGAGACCCCGGTGATGTTCCGTTTCAGAGATGGTATTGGTATCAGTGATGTGACTGATGTTCTGTATGGTGTGGGACGGTCCTTACGTGGGCGGGTGTGATGTGGGCGGGTGTAGCTGGGCTAAGCCTGGGCGAGCTACCAGTTCCGAGTCCTGCATTGCTTGGGTGATTGCGATATGACTATTCGCATCTGGACCACTGTACTGAGAGGTGGTGATTTGCATACATGCATTGGATCATTGTATGGGACATTAGGGCCTGTAGGCCATTGCATAGTATGAGTATATAACCTTGGTAGGCTGGTTACCTGTATTGCACGCTTGCATAGCCATGGTAGGCTAGTTATATGTATCGCATGCTTGCATAGCCGTGGTAGACTGGTTATCCATATCACATGATCGTGTAGCCTAATTGGGCGAAGTCTTGGTTTAAAGTTCTCATCATGCTTTACTGCTTACTCTGATATTTATCATGCTTGTCATACGCATTGCGCACGCACACACGCACTCACAAAGCTTCATTCGAAGCTTATGCGCGTTTGTTACGCTGCAGGTTATACCAGAGTGTATCAGCAACGTTGAGTTGGAGTTGAGAGTGTAGTAGCAGGAGGTATCGGATTGTGCACAGTTTTTATATTTACGCATTGTGTATTTACTTTTCAGTACTGTATGTAAACGAAATGATTTAGTGGAAATATTATGTTTGTCTTTGATGGTACTCATATGGTGATGCTCATGTTTAAAAAAAAAATCAGACCCTAAAATCCTCCTTGTGGTATCCCAGGATCGGAACCTGGTGTGTGGGGTTAGGATCCGAGATCGGGGTACTACGGAGGCTGCCACCTCTGAATTCGGGTTACAGCGAATGGACGTCGAGAACCGAATTTGGGGCGTGACATACATACACATCATGGTTGATTTGATGCATAGCATGTGAGTATGGAGCATACGAAAGGGCATGTGCATGGACTGAGGGACCATAATTATTGTGATACTGATCATACATGGACCAAGGAGCCATGATTATGAATGGTACGGATTATACATGGACTAAGGGGTCATAGATGATGGTATATACATGGATTGAGGGGTCTACATGATAGTTTTGGAGCCTTGGTTGATTGGGCACATTGCATATGCATGGAGAACATGAGATGTGCATTGCATTGATTTGGATGTAGATTGTACATGATATGTTCATGCATGGGTTATGAATATTATATTGTGCATAGCATTGTCATGATAAAATTGGATATCACAGATATATTTATGATTAGAACACCGAAAATGTTGGGAATAGGGACGCCGGCAATGGAAGTCGAAGCCGAACAACACCACAACAAAATATAAGATCAAACGAGAAGCACAATGCAATCACACCACACAAGCATTCAACCACAAGAGACAATCTGATTTTACGTGGAAAAATCCTTCAACGGGTAAAAAACCACGGCACAAGGTGATCCACTATGATTAACAGAAGATTACAAAGATTGATAGCCCACAAGCAAGGTAAACAGAGAAAACCCAAGCTCTCTCCCTCTCTCCCTCTCAAAACACTCTCCCCTCTTCCTAAGTCACTTAGGAAACCTTGGATACCTTAGGATTTCTCCTAATCTTGGATTCATGCCATATATATAGCAAGCAACCCAGAAGTAAAAACATCTTACACACTACCGCGTAATAGCATAAGAAAACATGTGCTGCGCAAGACACCGTGTAACATGGCTGACCGGTCATGATTGGTCGGACCCCATGGCCGACCGGTCCAACTGGCCTAAAAACATTCCAAGGAGAAATACAATGAAAAACACGTCTGCCTTAACACTAGCCGACCGATCATGACTAGTCGGCCGCCACTGTCTGACCAGTCATATGACCGGTCGATGCACAGTCTAGGGACCTTAGTTTGAAGGCTCTTCTAACAAACTCCACCGAGGCTTCAAACGTTGAATCAAGACATCCTTGCTTCGTCATCTCATCTTCATCATAGCTCCACTGCCTCTTATGCCTCCATCAACCCTAACCTTGCACTTTCACGCCATTTTTCATTCTTCTCATGTGGCCCTTGGGGACTTGCCACATACGAGTAACTGTTGATCTCATTGCGGATCCCGCAGCTCCATCATGAATTGTGCTCCCGATCAACTTATAAAGATGGCCACACTTCCGTGCCTTTATCTACACGAGTGCCCCCTTCATCACTTTACAATAACTCACGGCCAATGAACATGCACCCTTTCGCCTCGAGTGCACCAAGAGAAATCACATTCATCTTCATCTTGAGGACATGCTTCACATCTTCCAGGACTCGTTCGATCCCATTGAACATCCTGATGCGCACCGTACCAATACCCATCACCTTATGAGCGTAGCCATCACCCACAAATACCGATTCATCCCCATACTCCATATATATCGTAAATGAACTCCGGTCAGGACAAACGTGACATGAAGCCCCTGAATCTATGATCCACTCTCTACCGTGAGATTCCTTGCCAGATACAGTCAGAACTTCACAAAGATCGTCACCATCCTCTACGGTATTGGCTCCCTCTTTAGAAGAATTTTCATACATCTTTTGCTTCAACTTGGGATTCTGACAATCCCCTCTCATGTGACCTTCCTAACCACAACTTCAACAATTCACCTTAGCTTTCCCTTTGCCCTTGACCTTAGATCCTTATTTCAAATATCCTCCACCATACTTAGAATTTCTTCTCCTCATAATCAGTACCTCTGAAGAAGAATGAGAACCCACGTCACCGCTTTTCTTTCTCATCGCCTTCGACTGGAAGGCTAAGATAACGGTCTCGACATTTATGGTCTCCCTCCCTGCGCACATAGTCCCTCAATGACTCATATGAATCTGGAAGAGAATTTAGTAGGATGCATGCTTAATATTTATCCTTCATCAGCTCATCTATCTCTACCAACTTGCAAACTAGCCGATTGAACGTGCTTAAGTGGTCCTCCACATCCGTCATCTCAGCCATCCTCAAGGTGAACAACTGCATCAACAGATACATGCGATTTTCTAGAGACTTCTTGGCATAAACCTTCTCTAACTTCGCCATCGTATCAACCGCAGTCTTCTCCTTCGTGACGTGATAGAGGACATCATCTGTAAGGCATAACATGATCGAGGTTCTAGCATTCTTGTCGAGCTTCGTCCACTCATCCTCTTTCATAGCCTCAGGTCGCTTTCCAAGAGCTTCATCAAGCCCTTACTGAATTAGGAGGTATTTAACCCTCACTTTCCATAGTTTGAAGTTATTTTTGCTGGAGAACTTCTCTACATCGAACCTTGTGCTTGATCTCATCTTCCCGTCTCAGATCCGAATTCTACTCCATCCTCGACTTTAGCTCTAATAACACTTATTGTGAATAGGGATGCCAGCAGCCGAAACCGAACAACACCACAGTAGAATATAAGATCAAACGAGAAACACGATGCAATCACACCACACATGCATTCAACCACAAGAGACAATCCAATTTTACGTGGAAAACCCTTCAATGGATAAAAAATCACGGCACAAAGCGATCCACTATGATTAATAGAAGATTATAGAGATTGACAGCCCATAAGCAAGGAAAATAGAGAAAACCTAAGCTCTCTCCCTCTCAAAACACTCTCCCCTCTTCCTAACTCACTTAGAAAACCTTGGACACCTTAGGATTTCTCCTAATCTCGGATTCATGCCTATATATATAGCAACCCAGAAGTAGAAACATCTTACGCACTACCGCGTAATAGCGTAAGAAAACACGTGCTGCGCAAGACACCGCAGTAACACCGCCGACCAGTCATGACCGTTCGGACCCCATGGCCGACCAATCGGACCGACCCAAAAAACAGTCCAGGGAGAAATACATTGAAAAACACATCTACCTCAACACTGGCCGATCGGTCATGGCCGATCAGTGCACAGTCCAGGGACCTTAGTTTGAAGGCTCTTCCAACAAAAAATGCTTATTTATAGTAGGGATTGAGGGACCCATGGGTGAAATTTTCTAAACCTCATTGGTATTATCCAGTACCTCATCGTCGGGAACGAGTGGACACATGGGTCAAAGTGTGTTTGACTCCTATTATCATGGTCGGATGGGAAGAGATTTGACCTAGCCTAGCATGTGAGGATTGCAAAATAGGTTCATGTTTGATTACCTGGCATGTTAGGGTTGCAAAACGGTTTGTTGTCGTTGTGTTAGGTGGATTGGTAATATCGGCCATGGTGTGTTTGGCCCCATTAATGAGGTGGGCATCCGAGGCCATACACCATGGTGCGTTTGGGTATTGGCCTCGGTGCTTTTTACAGGGTAACTATTCTGAGATATGGTGGTTTTGCCCAAATGGCATAACATTCATGAATGCATTGGCATTCCATTGCATTCTCATGTGGTATTGCATCTTGTTGCACTACATATAAGTACTCTGCACACTCTGATATTTGCAATAATACATGATATGGTATAGAATTACCACACGCACGAGAGATGTACCACTGTGCTTGTTAAGCTCATACCTATGATTATTGTATTTTCAAGCCAAAACAGGAGGATGAAGTAGCATGACTTAGAATCTAATTGGTTGTGTTTATCTTTTGGAATTTTGAGATATACATGTATCTTGGAACTATGTATACATTATGCTTGTAAGAATGTCATATAGTGAAATGGAATTTATGTTTTGCCTTGTGTGGATATTACAATTTAATGCTCAAATATTAAAAAAATACCCAAAATTTTTCATTACGCATCGAATTCGAGACACGGCATGTGTGTGTTGGGTACTGGGTTTGGAGTGTGACAACTACTCTTTTCAGAGATCACAATCCTCCATTTTTTATTCTCTATTGATTTATCTTTGTAAGCACGTGAAGTGGGTTATCTGTTCACAAAACTCAATTTGTCCGAATTTAAAAACTATGTAGCAGTGGTTTCTTTGTGATTGTTGCACTCAGAACCATCAAGGCTCATCGTGAAAGCAATTCACTAACAACCTAAGAACAATCTCTACGGAGGCCCAGAGGAGACTCACACTGAGTTCTCTATGGAGGCATGTCTTTTGCAAATGCAACAAATTCAGTGAGAGATTGTCTATAATCAGTCTCCAAGTGAGAGGTTGTTAAGATTTGTGGAACCTGATCATCAAAGATTACCTCTATTAAAAGGATCTTTATCTTCCTCTTGACCACACACATAGTAATATTGATCAAAAGAAAAAAGAAAAGAAAAAATATGCAAACCACAACACATATTTATGTGGTTCCCTTTCGGTATGTCCACAAATTCACATTGATCCATTATGCTCAAAGGTAAAAGAAAATAAAGAAGCAGCTCTCAATACAATGATAGCTCTCTCTCTCAATAGAATATATATTATCCCTAAACAAACTAGGATTTACATAAAACTCCATGTGAATAAACCTCGACACATGATAGTGCTGGCAATACATCTATAATGAACAAGCTCCTTAGATCCTAACAAACTGTAGGGTAAAAAGAGGCATTTATCTTGTGGTGGGAAAGCAAAAGGAAGATAATGGGTGGGGGCGTTACCCAGATGCAGATCGCATCCACCAAAGTGGTCTGGCATCGTAAAAAAAGGAAATTTATAAAAAAAAAAAAAAAAAACTACCTAATTAATATGGGATTTACATTCCAATATTTTTTCAAAAAGGTTTCCAAAAAGCTACTGCAATAATAGATATAATTGTCATTCCACTTAATGCGATTACATCCTACCCCTACCCATCTCCAGCTGGGAATGAACAGGAGCTCTAAGTGGCCACAGTGATGTATGGGTTTTATCCACACCATCAATCCATTTCGCCGTGACATTTTATGGAACATGATTAAAAGTTAGGCAGATCTAAGGCTCAAGTGGACCACACCACAAGAAGCGGTGGTGATAAGGATGCTAATCGTTGAAACTTTCCTCGAGCCTACCATGATATTTATTTGTCATCCAACCTATTCATAAAATTACAGACATGGATGAAGGGAAAACACAAATATCAGCTTGATCCAAAACTTTTGTGGCCTCTAAGAAGTTTTAAACAGTAAGCATTTAATCCCTCTTGTGGGGTCCACTCGTGACTTGGATCTACCTTAGTTTTGAGCCTATATCCTGAAATGATAAGGAAAATGGGTTCATGTTTGACTACCTAGCATGTCAGGGTTGCAAAATAGTATGTTGCCGTTGTGCTAGGTGGACTGGTTATATCAGCCATGGTGTGTTTGGCCCCACTAATGAGGTGGGCATCCAAGGCCATACACCATGGCGCGTTTGGGTATTGGCCCCGATGCTTTTTAAAGGGTAACTATTCTGAGATATGGTAGTTTTGCCCAAATGGCATAACATTCATGACTGCATTGGCATTCCATTGCATTCTCATGTGGTATTGCATCATGTTACACTACATATAGGTACTCTGCGCACTCTGATATTTGTAATAATACATGATATGGTATAGAATCACCACACGCATGAGAGATGTACCACTGGGCTTGTTAAGCTCATACCTATTATTATTGTATTTTCAAGCCAAAATAGGAGGATGAAGTAGCATGACTTGGAATCTAATTGCCTATGTTTATCTTTTGAAAATTTGAGATATACATGTATCTTGGAACTATGTATGCATCATACTTGTAAGAATACCATATAGTGAAATGGAATTTATGTTTTGCCTTGTGCGGATATTACAATTTAATGCTCGAATATAAAATAAAAAAAAACCCAAAATTTCTCGTTACGTTGTGCATCGAATTCAGGACACGACATGTGTGTTTTGGGTACTAGGTTTGGAGTGTGACAACTACTCTTTTCAGAGATCACAATCCACCATTTTGATTCTCTATTGATTTCTCTTTGTAAGCACATGAAGTGGGTCATCTATTCGCAAAACTCAATTTGTCGGAATTTAAAAACTGTGTAGCAGAGGTTTCTTCGTGATTGTTGCACTCAAAACCATCAAGGCTTGTCGTATCCTAAAAGCAATTCACTAACCTAAGAACAATCTCTACGGAGGCCCAAAGGAGATTCACATTGAGTTCTCTACGGAGGCATGCCTTTTGCAGATGCAACAAATTCAGTGAGAGATTGTCTATAATCAGTCTCCAAGTGAGAGGTTGTTAGGATTTGTAGAACCTGATTATCAAAGATTCTATTAGAAAGATCTTTATCTTCTTCTTAACCACACACATAGTAATATTGATCAAAAGAAAAAGAAAAAAGAAAAAATATGCAAACCATAACACAAAGATTTATGTGGTTCCCTTTCAGTATATCCACAGATTCATACTGATCCACTATGCTCAAAGGTAAAAGAAAATAAAGAAGCAGCTCTCAATACAATGACAGCTCTCTCTCTCTCTCTCTCTCTCTCTCTCTCTCTCTCTCTCTCTCCCTCTCAATACAATAAAGAAGCGTGACATACAATTTTTTTTTTCAATAATCTCTGGACACTTTGAGAGGGACGCAGGGACATGATTTTTAGTAGAACCCACCATGTGGTGTATGCTAAATCCACTACAGCCATTAGATGCTTAATTATAGTTTATGCCCATAGCCATTAAAAAAAAAAAAAAACATGTTTACTTGGCCACATTAAAAAAAAAATAGTTGGGAGAGAGACATGTAACCTTGATTTTCAGGAGGCCCACCATGATGATTATATGAAATTCACTCCAATCATTAAATGCCACGCCAAAATGTAGGCCTAGGGCCTAAAAATCATGCCCATCTATGATTCAGGTGACCATACCAAGGGAAACAGTTTGGAGGACGATTCTTGCCCTTTGCACTATTTCCAATCATGTAGTCCACCTGAATCACACGGATGGGGGTGATGTTGGACCTTGGCCTAACATGAAGTGAACCGCCTCATGGTCAAGGAGATTTAACATAAAAATCACGATGAGACCAACCCAAGCAACCAACCGGTTTAATTTACTGGCTTGCCCACCCAACCCGCTATTAAAGAAATGTAACAGGAGGAGGTATTAGAATGAAAGTTACATCAATTAAGAGGTAGCCTTTTAAAAAAGGTACTGAATGTAACTTTAATATTAATTAGGTAGGTTTTTTTTTTTTTTTTTTTTTTTGTAAAATTCCCTTGAAAAACGTGGCTTGGGTGTGGAACCCATAGTGAAAATATATGAATTCCTTACATAAAATGACTATTTTACCCTTTTCACTGTGGGTCTCATGTCTATACACACATGGTGTTCTTTTCATTGGCTCTGGACTGTCCTACGGACAGCTGCTCGAGGCAATCGGTGTTGGGGCAATTGGTCCCATTAGTCAATTGGAAGGGTGTAATTGGTCATTATCCCTATAGAAAACCCATTAAAAATAAAAGGTTACAAACACCATAATGACACATTCTAAATCACATTTTGGGGTTGCATCCAAACAATTCCAAACATAGGTTCAATTCCACAAGAGGAAAAGAAATTTACTTGGCTGTGTTTGTCATATTAGATAGAGATCATAAACATGATCTCCTTCTGAGACAATCCAAGTTTGAATTTCAGTTTTGCATTTCCTTGTAAAACCTATAAAAAGGCACGTACAAGTTGGTTGTGGAATACAGAAAAATCAGTCTATCTTAACAATTCTATCAGCATTCATGTCATTACATGTACCTTATGCATGTGGTCGTCCCACAACCAACCCATCCTTGCTTTGAAGTCGTCCACCCAATACTTTGTTTTTAACCACGTCTCTTCTCGAACCACACATCCCCATTGCATGTCTGAGCCAAAAACCATTCAATTTCCACGCCTTCTTCTTCCTTAGAGCTTCATCCGCCCCAGCCGAACTTTTACGACGACCCTGACCGTCGCCAATGCAACGATCGTAAGAAGTACTAGTGGACCCTAATAAACAATCCAACTTCATGGAAATTCTATTGATATCGTATGAATCAAAGAGAGATGTGTCCGTTAGATTCGGACCCAAGATTGAATTGGATGACTCTGATTGAAGCCGACCAACGTCCCTCATCGCTTCTAGCCTGTATCGAGACGGCCCAGGGGCTCTACATGTCCTAGAGAGATCGAATTCACGCGACAGTCTTCTCTCACAACCAGACCCATGTTGGTACCACGCCCAGGCTGCGGCTTTTATGATCAACAGCTCGTCATCGGCGGCTGTCGGTTCTTTCTTCTCCATGGATTGGGTGTGAGAAGAGATATGGGTGTTTGGATTGGAAATTGGGATTGGATGGGATTGAGAATCTATGAAATAGGAAGTACTTGTTGGGAGGAAAATGTCATTCTTTTTGGTGATGTTTTGTCCCTTGTGATGGGAAGGTATCGTATTTTGCTTCATTCGTTCCTACACGCCGAATCAGAATTCAAACGTTAGGAGACGTTATAGTAGAGCCGGAATATAGTTGAGGCATCCGTGCACGGTACACGTGGCAGTTTGATATACCGACCTTGGTGGTGTGTGGACGTAGCAAATTAGTTCTGTGGGCCCCACCATGATGTATGTATTATATCCACGCCGGTCCATCCATTTTTGCCGGATCATTTTAGGTCATGAGTTCAGAAATGAGGCAGATACAGAGCTAAAGTGTACCACACCACACAAAGCAGTGGGGATTGAATGCTTACCATTGAAAACATCTTGGGGCCATAATTTTATGGATCAAGCTGATTTTTTTTAAACATCATAGTGGGCCCTAGGAAGGTTTCAACGGTGGGTATCGCTGTCCCACTGCTTTTCGCTGTGTGGTCCACTTGAGCTTTGGATCTGTCTCACTTTTGAGATCTTGCACTAAAATGATATAGAAAAATTAATGGACGGTGTGGATATGAAAGTACATCACGTTGGGGCCCACAGAACTTTGCCACGTAAATGCACCACAAGGCCGGTGGTGTGTGCTAGAATACGCAATCTGAGTCGCGGATTGGGTACTAACCCTGCCTCTCCGGATCTCAGGACAGACTAGGGCTCTAAGGGTCCACTGTGACGTATGGATTTTATCCATACTGTCCTATCCGTTTTTCTCATAGAATTTTAGGTCATGAGATCCAAAATGAGTAGATCGAAGGCTCAAGTGGAGCACACCACAACAAGCAGCGGTGCTAATGATGCCCACCATTGAAAACTTCGTATAGCACACCGTGATGTTTATTTTCCATCCAACCTTTTGGTAAGCTCATATATACCTGGATGAAAGGAAAACACAAATATCAGCTTGATCGAAAACTACTATGGCCGCTAAGAAGTTTTCAACGGTATCCATTTAATCCTCTCTGTGTGGTCAAATTGAGGCTTGGATCTATCTCATTTTTGGGTTTATAATCTAAAATGACTTGGAAGAATGGATGGACAGTGTGGATAAAACCAATACATTACAGTGGCCCATCAGAGGCCCAGACGAGAGGCATTAAGTTGCAGCACGGCATCCACCGTACATGCCGCTTAGATGCACTTCACTCTTGCACCGTCCAAATTGTTGGCCCTTGGTAGTGGAGCATAGCCTGAAAATGAGATGATCTTAACCATCTAATTTCTCCCGTTAAATTTTTAGGCTGGATCATTTTCTTCTTAACCATCCGTTTCATGGTCACCCGTTGAGCAGTTTTGATCGTCTGATCAATGAGATTTCGATCCATGACCGTCCACACTGGGACCCGTGATTTGGACGATTCGGCTACCATGGATGAGTTGCCACAAAAGACAAAGCTGGCCCATCACCATCCAAGTGGCATACACGTAAGGCAGTAGAGACTGACCAAACCGTAGGGTCTATTGTGGATAGAGCATAGCCCGAAAACCGCACCTGATCAAACCATTCCAACCATCCAATTCTTGGTATGAAATGGACCGGTTAAAATGAAATTATAATGGTCGGCATTCATTAGGCTAAATCAAATGGTTAAGATTATCCCATCAGTTAGATTCTCAGGATGTACTCCATCTGCAGTGGGGCCCACGGTTTGGACAGTCTTAGATCGAGAGCGGATTGCCTTATGACCCCGGGCACAGAGATATCTCTGTAGTGGGGCTGCGTAGGGTCCACAGGGATGTCCGTGATAAATCCACTACGTCCATCTGTTTTTTAAACACAAAATTAGATCAGGCAATATAAAAATCAGGGATATTCAATACTCAGGTGGGCCACACCAACAAAACAGTGGAACACCAACGTCCACCATTGAAACCTTCCTGGAGATGACCACTGATGTTTATATGCCATCCAAACCGTTCACATAATTATTAACACTCATATATACTGTAAAAAAAAAAAAAAAAATCATCCTGATGCCAAACTTTCTCACTGCTAAGTGTCCAATACCCACTGTTTCTTGTGTATGGTCCATCTGAGTTTTGTATCTTTATTATTTTTAGAATCCCTATCTTAACTTGGTCTTCCAAAAAAAGATAGACGGAGTGGATTTATCACAGACATCCCTTTGGACCCTACACAGCCCCAGCTACGGAGTTATCTCTGTGCCCGAGGTCACAGGCAATCCGCTCTCTCTTAGATCACCATACACATAACTCACCATTCGAGCTATCACGGAAAAATTGGGAAGCGGATTGCATACGGAGTCACTCAGTACGCTAAGCGTTCTGAGTTGAGTAAACTCTGTGAGGTCCTATTGTATCCCTCCATTATAAGCTAATTTTATGGCTAATACAAAAGTAAAGCATATCCAAAGTTATTGTGGACCACACCACAAAGAAACAGTTTGAATTGAACGTCTACTGTTCAAAAAATCTCGGGGCCGCATAAGTTTTGGATCAATCCGTCTCTATTTTATCCCTTCATCTATGTAGACGGATTTTATCCCTTCATCCATGTATTTTTTTTTTATCTTATGAACATGTTGGATGGCAAATTAACATTAATGTGGGCCCTAGAAAGGTTTCAATGGTGGAAAGTCATTATTCCCACTGTTTCCTATGGTATAGTCCACTTAAGATTTGGTTATCCTTTAATTTTGGGCTCCAACCCTAAAATGATCTTGGAAAAACGGATGGACGGCGTGGATAAACCACATACATTCACGGTCGGGCCCAACAGAGTTTACTCAGTACGATGCGCAATCCGATTTCGAAAAATAGAACTGTGGGTTACGTCGCATCTGCCACGTGTCCAGACATTTGCTGCCGTGGAAGAGCATCCAGGCCGCCCATACAGGAGATGTATCATTTGGCAATATTCCACTCCAAGGAAGTTCCTTTCACGGAATTGTACGATACACAGCCCGAGAGTTTGCACGGTGTACACTTGTTTTCAGTTCCAGCAAGTGCTGTCACATGATCCGGCAATCCAAACCGTTTATCTATTCATTCCTATCGTCCGTAGACGAGATCCAAAAATAGCTCTCAAATGGATAATGCTGAGATTTATATTTTTGACCTAAAAGATAGACGGTTAAGAAGAGAAATACAGCAAACAGTCGCATTCAACTGAAAAAAAAAAAAAAAAGAAGAAGAAAAAAGGTTCAATTATTGGTAGCTACAATCCTCCAGGATGGTATATTTTTTGAGGCGTGGTCCATCCACGGTGAAAAAAAATGGAAGAATGATCTAGATTCGGTGGGCCCCACCCGTCAAAATCAGACATTTGTGGACAACTGACATTTTTAAGTAAGCCAATCCTCGTCTTGTCAGAACGAGTCCTCGTATAGTCAGAACGAGTTTTTGAGTCCGAGCGTCACGTCTTTTTGTCTGGTGCACTTGTTTCACCAGTTACCAAGATAAGGATAGCGGATTACGAGAGACCCCGGCCTCACCTAAGATGTTGCGGCCCTTACTGTGGGGCCCACCTTATTGTCTGAATTATGTATCTATGCCGTCCATCCGTTTTTCCATATCATTTTATGACATTAACCGAAAAATGAAACATATACAATTATAAGGTTGACCACACCATAGGAAACTAGTGTTGATTGACCATTAATGGGCCACAAAAGTTTTGGATCAAGCCGATATATTTTTTTTTTCTTCATCCAAGCTTATGTGACCTTATTAACAGATTGGATGGTAATAAAACTAATGAAACATTAAGGTGAGCCATAAGAAGTTTTTAATGGTAGGATAGTCAATCAACACTGTTTCTTATGGTATGGACTGTAAAACTAAAACTTAATGCGGAATAATTAGATCGTCTATGCATCGAATAATGGAGATTCCATACTGTAATCTTAAAGCCATAACTGATTGGGAAGACATTCCCGATGCCGTCGTGTTGCCGAGAAGAACTCTTGGTCTTCCATACCTTACACCTTTAGGAGAACCTCTCAATGGGACTAGGGTTTTCTTTTGTGTGTTTGTGAGGGGACCAAGACGTATATTTATAGGAAAGAGGGCCAGAGAAGCTTACCCATCACACTTCTCTCATCTAGGGTCTCCACACCGTAGGTTTCCATATCAGGCTTAATAACCGCGTATAGGGAACACGGTTCAAGCGTCTCGCCCCAGACCTATTTGCAATGATCACAACTATAATGGGGCCCACTGAATCGCTCAGTCTGAATAATCCAACGGTCATGATCTAAACTGATGATCATGTGTGGCCCACCTAATGGAGTCTTACATTCTCCCACTTGGGCTACACTGATCTCTGAAAGAAAACAAAACATTTTATTTTATTTTGTGAAAAATAATTTTATAAAACGCATTTGTTTCTAAAGTTCCTAATGGGCGCCCTACTGATTTCAAAACAATACCGTTGGATAATTATAAGCAACGCTTGTCAGATCCGGTCCATCAAGACCACTGATATTGAATCGTGGTAGTCAACACAACATTTAATATTTTCGAAGTGTGACAAATCACAATCACAGATACCAATAGCCTTAACGACATGGATCAATGATATGGGGTGTGGTATGAAGATTAGACGTCTTATGTGATCATACGTGTTTATCTTCAAGTGATCCTACTGAACGTGTCTCCAAGACACAAACCAAAGTCTTGCTTACTCAAAATTAAATGTGCACACTGAAGGAGAAGCAAGATATAAACTGAAAATTAGAATCATCAATGCATAAAAGATATCTCTAAAAATGTCTGGACATAATTGGATCATACATAAAAACTCTCACTACTGAAATACATCATTGGGATCAACAACTCCCATAGACGTCACATGCTCCTTAAAGAGCGTGATAGAAGACCTTTAGTGAGAGGATCCGCTATCATCTGCCTTGTGCCGATGAGTTCCACAGACACTTGACGATTCTGAACTCTCTCCTTCACAACAAGATATTTGATGTCAATGTGCTTTGACTTCGATGAATGCTTGTTGTTGTTGTAGAAGTTAACTGCAGCTGAACTATCATAATAGATTTTCAATGGTTTCGGGATCATCTGCACAACCCGTAAACTAGAGAAAAAGCTCTGAAGCCAGACCGCCTGATTCGTGGCTTCATGACAAGCTACATACTCTGCTTCCATGGTAGATGATGCCGTAATCGACTGTTTCACGCTCTTCCATGATACGGCTCCACCAACCATCATGAATACATAGCTCGAGGTGGACTTCTTGCTGTCGAGACAACCACCAAAATCTACATCCGTATATCCTACCAACTCCAAATGGTCGGATCTTCTGTATGTGAGTTCGAAGTCCTTTGTCCTTTGCAGGTAGCGCAACACTTTCTTTACAGCTATCCAATGGTTCATTCCTGGATTACTGAGGTACCTGCCCAACATTCCAACCACAAAAGCAATATCTGGACACGTACAGACCTGAGCAGACATGATGCTTCCTACTGCTAACGCATACGGAATAGCTTTCATCTTGTCCTTTTCTAGGTCATTCTTAGGACATTGAAATTGACCAAATTTGTCACCTTTTACAATAGGTGCTTGGCCAGGAGCACAACCTTGCATGCCAAACCTTATCAATCGAGAACCCTATCAATATAGGCCATCTGCGACAAGCCAAGTAATTCATATGATCTGTCTCGGCTAATCTGAATGCCGATGACAAAGGAAGCATCACTAAGATCTTTCATTTCAAAATTTTGAGATAGAAATTTCTTAGTCTCACGCAACAATCCAATATCACTACTGGCCAATAAAATGTCGTCAACATACAAGACCAAAATGATAAACTTACTCCCACTGATTTTCACATATATGCACTCATCCACAGTGTTTTCAATGAAACTATATGAGGAAACAACTTCATGAAACTATATGAGGAAACAACTTAATGAAACTTTAGGTACCACTGTCGTGATGCCTGTTTCAACCCATAAATGGACTTCTTAAGTTTGCAGACCAAATGTTCTAAGCCTTTGGCTTTAAAACCTTCTGGCTGCAACATATATACGTTCTCCATTAGATCTCCATTGAGAAACGCAGTTTTCACGTCCATTTGATGTAGCTCCAAATCCATATGAGCCACAAAAGCCATAATGATCCTAAAGGAGTCTTTCTTAAATACAGGTGAGAAAATCTCCTTAAAGTCAATGCCCTCACGCTGAGTAAAACCCTTTGCAACTAGCCTGCCTTTATACCTTTTAATATTGCCCTTAGAGTCCCGTTTGGTTTTAAATACCCATTTGCAACCAATCGGCCTAATCCCTTCAGGCAATTCAACAAGGTCCCAAACTTTGTTGTCCTTCATGGATTTCAATTTATCGTTCATGGCATCGAACCAATGAGAAGAATCCGCACTTTGTTCGACCTGTGAAAGGGATACAGGATCCTTTTCAACCCCAATGTCAAACTCATGCTCCTGCAAATAGATGATGTAATCATCTGGTATTGCAGATATTCTCTCTCTATGTGATCGTCTTAATGGCTCATTATTCTGAATTGGGTTTTCCATTTCCTCATCAGTGGGTTGTATTTGAGGTTGTGCATGGTCGTCCATAGGGATCTCAGGGTCCACTACTGGACGAACAGCCATGCTACTCTGAATGATTATGGTGGGAATCACAATCCGCTCTTCCTCAAATACAATATCTCTAAAATTTGTGCTCCCGCTATCTTCAGTGTTCTCAATAAACCTAGCATTCCCAGTCTCAATGACTCTCATGAAATATGATGGACAATAAAATCTAAATCCTTTTGATCTTTCTGGGTATCCAATAAAGAAGCAACTAACAGTTCTAGGGTCAAGTTTTCTTTTATATGAGTTATATGGTTTAGCTTCTGCAGGACAACCTCATACATGAAAATATCATAGACTAGGCTTTCGCCCTTTCCACAATTCATATGGAGTTTTCATTACAGCCTTACTTGGGACCCTATTAAGGATATGCACAGCTGCTTTCAACACATCACCCCACAAAGATTCTGGCAATGTAGAATTACCAATCATAGATCGCACCATGTCCTTTAGGGTGCGATTACGCCTTTCCGCTACACCATTCTGCTCTGGAGTACCAGGCATGGTGTACTGGGCGACGATGCCACAATCTTGTAGGTATCTAGCGAATGGACCTGGATTACGCCCAGATTCGTCATACCTTCCGTAGTACTCACCACCATGGTCGGATCTAACGACTTTGATCTTCCGTCGAGTTTATTCTCGACTTCAGCCTTATAGATCTTAAATGTATCCAGGGCGTCTGATTTTTCGTTAATAAGGTACAAGTACCCATAACGAGAGTAGTCATCTATAAAAGTGATAAAATACTTCCGCCCATTCCAGGATGCTGTAGGGAACGGTCCGCAGATGTCTGTATGAATCACTTCTAAGAGTCCTACGCTTCTAGTGGCACCCTTTTTCCTTATTCTAGTCTGTTTACCTTTAATGCAATCAATACAAACCCCAAAGTCTGAGAAATCCAGGGAGTGAAGAATTCCTTCACGCACAAGCTTTTCCAATCTCTCACGAGAGATATAGCCTAATTGCCTATGCCATAGCATAGAGGAATTCTCACAATGTAAACTTCGTTTGATGCCTTTAGTGTTTCCATGTGAGGAGTTAATGCTATATACATGTGAAACATCCAAATCTAGCTGATAAAGGTTATTAACTAAAGTGCCAGAACCAATCACAACTGAATCATAGTAAACGCTTAATTTTCCATTTGCAAATTTAAACTCATAACCAAATTTGTCTAAACGAGAAATGGAAACCAGATTACGCCTTATAGAAGGCACACAAACAGTATCTACTAGATCAAGAAAGTGTCCTGACGATAACATAAGCCTACAGACTCCAATAGTTTCCACGTTTGCTCTAATGCCGTTCTCCATATAGACTGATCTCTCTGCATCAGTTGGCGTCCGGCTTTGGAGCATATCCCTTAGAAACGAGCCATGCTTTAAATTCTTCACAATCCTTCTTCTGATAACCAGGCTTCTTACAGAAGAAGCAGCCATCATTAGGACCTTTCCTTTTCTTCTTAAATGTCTTTCCAGACTTAGGCTGATTGCCACCCGCAGGACCCGTAGAACTTTTCCCTGAAGTGTGCTTTCTTTTCTTATTTCCTTTTCGTCCTTGACCAGATGTCACTAGGTGTGCACTTTGTGTCTTGCTCGATCTTCTAAGTCTCTCTTCCTCCTGAACGCACTGAGATATCAGTTCGTTCAATGTCCACTTTTCCTTTTGAGTATTATAGCTAATTTGGAATTGACTGAATTGTGGAGGGAGGGAGTTCAGAACCAAGAAAATCAGGAGTTCATCCTCAATCTTAAGGTTTAATGCGCGGATTTTAGCCACCACATCAGACAATCCACCAATGTACTCCCTGATATTTCCTTGACCGTTATAGGTGGCTTGAGTCAGTTTATGTAAAAGTGAACTCAGCTCAGCTTTATCCGATTTCTGAAATCGTTTTCCTATTTCAGTCAAGAAATCTTTAGCTTTCTCGGTGTCGGGCATGACACCCTGCATGGTCTCAGAAATCGAGTTCTTTATGATCTTGAGACACATCTTATTTAACTTGGTCCAGGCCTTGTAGTAAGTCTTTGCTGATTCGGTACTAGAGTCAGTTGGAATAGAAGGCTCTACTTCCTCCAGGGCCAAGTCCAAGTCCATGCAACCTAGGACTATTTCAACGGACGACTTCCATTTGGAATAGTTGGACCCAGTGAGCAAAGGTATGGAATTGAATTGGGTTGGAATATTGGAAACAGTCATAGCTGGACATTCAAAGCATAAAATTCACATTAATAAACAAGTCCCATATAACAATGCATAAACATAAACCACAAATATCATGCATGTATGTTCATTCGATTGATTTGGGCCTTCAATCAAATGACCCAGAATAATGATGGGCCATAATCATCAAAATCTGACAAGAGCCCAGCGTATCATCACAATTCCTCCTTTGGGCGAAATTGTAACATACAGAAGGCTCTACTGAACATGAAGCTGATCTATGCTAGTGAAATAAATCTAAGACGTCCATCACCTTTGGGTGAAATGAATCTCTCATACCTATATCACCATCACCAATCACTTCATTCCGCTCACATTCAGCCAAACGATGATACTTCTATGTTCTGACCACCGCCTGCCTGTCTATGAACGCAACTGAATGCAATCTTATAATGGAGGGTCACTGAATTCCAAGTAAAGAAGTTTAGAAGTAGAAATCTTTGCCAATTGAGGTCACTTTGGTGGCTAACACAATAAGCTCCAATCCCCACTTCCAGACCCAAAGATTGCTACATGGTTCTGCCCACAACGAACTATACTGTAGAAATTCTGATTCGGCCTAAAATACGGCTGATGTTGACCGCTCGTATGCACAAACATATTCTAAAGTGATGGTTGGATTGAATACTTAATGGTCAACAACTAAATATTAGCCTTAAACATATGGGTAATGGCCCTATTTGAGGGCGGATCAGAAAATTAATTAAGAACAATCATCCGTACTAAATCACTTGAGCCATCTACCAAGTGCATTATCTGTGTCAATGGTTAAGACTAAATTGTATGGACAATAGGCCTAGAACTGAAGTGGCTCCACAATTTTAGCTCTATGCAGTCTATGCAATCTGCGATTTGCGTCCAAAATTGGGCATAGAACGAATCTGCAACCGTCCTCTTAATGGGTCAAAGATCCCCAGGAATTGGGCCTGAGATGAGCTGAAATAGGCCCAAAATATGTGACAGGAAACATGTCAACCAGGCCCCAAAGTGCAACTAGACGTTGGTTCCAATCGAGAGGCCCATTGCATTGAGCCCCAAAATGCAACTGGACGCTGTTTCCAAAGCGAGAGGCCCATTGCATTAAGCCCACTCCCACTCGCAACCTATTCCATTAAAAAAAAAAGTTCTTTCTCTTCCAACACCCAATTCTCTCTCCAAAACCAAATCTCCCGAAAAGGAAACCCTTATCCACCCTGTAGACACCCCACCTTCGGCTACACTGTTGGTAGAGATAGCTGGATGAATGGAGGACCATACCCCCAAATCCCAAGTCCAAACTCAGCCAAACTCACCCTTGTAAGCCCCATTCCATAGCCCAGATCAAGCCTGGACCCAATCAACCCAGTCTTAAACATCAGCCTGAAAAACCCACCAGAAAAAAGGCCAGTCAAAAAATCCCAAAAAAGTCAAACTCACAGAGTCAACCCGCTGAGTTAACCCGCTGAGTCAACCCGTCGAGTCAAAACACCGAGTCAACCCGTCGAGTCAAATCACCGAGTCGACCCGCTGAGTCAACTCACTGAGTCGACCCAGCGAGTCAAACAGCAGCCCCGAGGAAGCAACCGTACATCGCTGGAAACCGAGGAGCGGCCGTACGAGCGGCCCATAGCAGGCCGCCCGAGATAAATTACGCGGAATGCCACTCTCCGCTGCTATAAATACCCCCCTCCCCTTCTCATTTCAACATCCCTTCAAGCCCAGCCAGTCCGGGTGCGGTCCGAGTCCTCATCCACCCCTTAGCCCATTTTCCCACCAAGGAGAGCCCGAGTGAGGAGAGCCTAGCCCTGGTCCAGCCCAGCCTGACCACTGGTCCAAGTCTCCCAAGCCATCCAAGTCTTGATCCAGCCACTCAAAGCCAATCCTTGCGACACCTCCGTCCATCCAGCTACTCTTTTTCCAGCATCATCTCATTTGCATCTAGCATAAGTGCAACATTTACTTTTCTTCCAACCCCCCTGCTTCACTGCAAGCACCTTGATTCTTCAAGCACACTGCATATGTCTTAAATTAAGCACCTATCAGTTCGAGCGTATGCTCTGGGCTTGCCCGTTGTTGGAACCTGCCCATCAGAAACTCTTGCTGTTCAGACCTGCATTCATGCTTCACCATAAAACACCTTGATCATTCAAGCACACTGCATACGTCTTACATTAAGCACCTGTCAGTTCGAGCGTACGCTCTGGGCTTGCCCGTTGTTGGAACCTGCCCATCAGAAACTCTTACTGTTCAGACCCGCATTCATGCATCATGTCATCCATGAGAATATACGAGGATTAAACTAGACTTTCAAGTATTAGTTGCTAAGACACTTCATCTCTGGCATGAAGCCATGCCCGTCACACACCCCACGAATTGGAGAAGGGTGGGACATTGGCACTAGGGAATGGAACTTAGAGACTGGCGTCTAGTTGTCCTCAGTAAAATCTCCTTCCTTAGAAGCCTAAGGGAAGAGATTGCAAAGATGCCCCAGATCGGCTGACATCTAAGCTTCATTAACCGATCACCGCTGAGACTAGAATATATTTAAGTTAATTTATGTAGGTCAAATTGTGCTGTTGGTTTGTTTCGGGAGTCCTTGCTCCGTTCGGTCACCGTGTTTGCCACTAAAGCGTGCGTGCGTGGAGAAGAAGAAGAAAAGGGCTTTCCCCTTCCCTCTTGCTGCAGCACACCCTCGCGTCTTTGCCGCTCCCAGGTGTGTGGATTTTCCCCCTAGGAGAGTGTCGGTTTTAGGCTCAGTGGAGACGGGTACCTTTGGCGGCAACAGTCTCTCCTGCAACCGGTGAAGGTCGCATCCGGCATGCCAAATCCAGCTGCCGCAAGACAGTTTTTTCACGGACGCCCTTCTCCGATCAACATTTTATATTCAATCGGAGGTGGTTTCCTTTTCCAGCGCAGGCCGTTGCCAAATCGCTACCAGGAGCATGGAGATGAGCAGGGTGTTGCCGCCGTCAGCCATGGATGCAACCACTGTCCCTGGTGATGATGAAGGAAGATGGAATTTTTTTTTTTTTAAATCCATCATCTGATAATAGTCGACCATGGTTGTTAGGAACAACGCAACTCTGCCGGAGAAGGCAGCAACCTTGGTCGATTTACATAGCTGACAGAAGGGTTGCGGCAGAGATTGGGATCCGAAAACGCCATGGCTATAGAGGGTTTGCGCATCATCTGAAGCGGCCCACGACTATGAGTCATGACGGCCAACTCCCAATCGCAACCACTGCCGCTGGTGGCAGACGTTTACAATCGGCGAGCCTTCCTCCATAGCTGATGGCGCATGAAACAGGGCTAGGGTTTGGTGACTACCGGACTGTCGTCGGATTCTGGCGGTACAACCCTATTTTCATTTTTTTTTTGAATCTGTATAATCAGAGGGTCGCTGCCGCCATGGATGGACTATTACAATACTAATTACGGTTCCGATTGGAATCAACTGGCCAATGTCATCTCATCCCATTAGCCGAAACCTCTGAGGTCGACAATGGCTGCGACTGTAGTTGTTTTGGGCAGCATGATGAAGGTTCGGATTGCCCCTTCATTGCAGACCATTCGCCGATTAAGGTTTCCAGAAAATCCTCAATCCAATTTCCATAAACCCCCTATAAAATCTACCACATCGATGCATAGGTGCTCTGATACCAACTGTAAAACTAAAACTTAATGCGGAATAATTGGATCGTCTATACATCGAATAATGGAAATTCCATACTGTAATCTTAAAGCCATACCTGATTGGGAAGACATTCCCGATGCCGTCGTGTTGCCGAGAAGAACTCTTGGTCTTCCGCACCTTACACTTTTAGGAGAACCTCTCAATGGGACTAGGGTTTTCTCTTGTGTGTTGGTGAGGGGACCAAGACGTATATTTATAGGAAAGAGGGCCAGAGAAGCTTACCCATCACACTTCTCTCCTCTAGGGTCTCCACACTGTAGGTTTCATATCAGGCTTAATAACCGCGTATAGGGAACACGATTCAAGCGTCCCGCCCCAGACCTATTTGCAATGATCACAACTATAGTGGGGCCCACTGAATCGCTCAGTCTGAATAATCCAACGGTCATGATCTAAACTGATGATCATGTGTGGCCCACCTAATGGAGTCTTACATGGACCACATAATAATTGGATCTTCTTCATTTTCTTTATAATGCCCTAAAATGACATGGAAAAATGGATGCACGGAGTGGATACATAATACATACATCAAGGTTGGCCATACGGTAACCCTACAGTAAGGGCCGCGCCGTCTTGGGTGAGGCCAGGGTCTCACCTAATCTTCTCCACCAGATAAGGGATAGCTTGGCCGCATGCATTTGGTGGCAGTTGGGAACCATACTGAGTTAAAAAAATAATAATAAATAAATAATAAAAAAGAAAGTTAGCAAGTTTGGCAGATCATGTGTTTTGATCATTCGGGCAATGGCTCCAACCAGCTCAGGTGAGCGCCACTACTTTGATGTTTACATGAAATTCACTCCAACCATTAGAGGCTAGGCTAAAATTTAGGTCTCAATGCCTAAAATGAGCCCAATCCATGATTCAAGTGGGCCATACAATGGAAAAAAATTGAGAGAGGGACTCTCATCCTGTAATTTTTATATGACTCAATCAGAAGTTTGCGAGAAATCCACTCCAACCATTAGATCATCCAAATTAGATCCATGAAAAAAAAAATTAGGCTGAAATGTTATTTAGGTGGGCCACACCGAAAGAAAAGGTTGGAGAAGAGACATCCACCCGTGATTTTTTTTCAAGACCCACAGTGATGATTATATGAAATTCACTCCAAACATACATGCTAAGTTAAAATTTATCCTAAGAACAAAAGATTAGACATGAAAGTAATTTGAGTAGGCCATATGAAGGGAATCAATTTCAAGAGTGAGCATTGTCATGTGACTAAAAATACCACGGGGTGACACACCTGGTCATCAAGGTGGATTTCACATAAATATCATAATGGACCCATGTGAAAATTTGTAAGAATCCATCAATCACCTACTTCAAAAAATGGAGTTGTTGAGGTTTGGCCATTGTTGGCGAATCTGGACCTACCAAGGATTGTCCCCATTGTAAGGCAGATTCCTAGGGAAGGGGGATTCCATGATTTCTTACTACAAGAACGAAGTTTCTAACCTTCCACTCTAGTCGTCCGAATTCGGCAAGTGGGGTAGCAATCCTCATATTCTGAATTGGAGCAAAATTCGTATTCCATTGCAAAGGGAGTATTGGCGATAGTAGAGTTGTACACGAATTGAGCTGGCTTGAAAAGCTCGATCAGCTTGGCTCGAAAAAGCTCGATTTGGCTCGATTTGAAAGGCAGTTCAAACCAAACCAAGCCAAATTATTAGGCTCATTCAAAATTCAAGCTGAGCTCGAGTTAACCAGAGCTTGATTCGGCTTGGTTCGAAACCATGCTCGGATCGGCTCAAACCAGACTCAAGTCGGCTTGGTTTGATTTTAGAATATATGATTTTTTTAAATATATAATATATTAATATATTAATAATTCAATGTTGTATATTATATATATAATATACAAATCGAACGGTCGAGCCCCCTTTTTGCCCTAATTTCTTCATTCACTCGACGAGAGCCCCCCTTTTGCCCGCAACCCGCCCACAACCACCCTCGTTGGTAGTCGCTCGACCACCGACCAGTCTGGCAAACACTCACCTCTCTCTCTCTCTCTCTCTCTCTCTCTCTCTCTCCAGTGGTCAGCAGTCAACGCCCTAGATTGCCCGGCCCTATCCAACAGGCCACTTCGCCTCCCTTGTTCGACGCCCTATCTGTCCAATCTGACCGGACCTCACCTCCCTTGTCTGATGCCCGACGCCCTGTCTATCCAATCCAACCGAACCTCCATGTACAACGACCTTCCGTTACACCTATCCCTCTTGAACTTGAATTTAGGCTCAAAAGCTCTAGCTCAGATCGGCTCAAACTCGACTCAAAAGCTTGACCAAACCAAAATGAGCTGGCCAGCCTGGCTCAAAGACCAAACTGAGCCAAGCTCGAGCCCAGGTAATCCACAGGTCAAGCTGAGCTAAGCTGGGCCCAATTCAATTCGATTCGGCTTGTGTACGGCTTTAGGCAGTAGTGGTGTCAAATCTCCAACATAACTGACCTCAACGTTTTGCTAAGGTGCATTCGGCGCCCTCTCGACAAGGATAAACATCAACCAGTTCAAGTTCTCAGTCTGGTTGGCCATCCACCTATTAAAGTTGTCAGTCTGAATTCATGATTGCTTAGCCTGGCCCCATGATTATTTTGCTTAAGTCCTCCCTTGCTCCGCAATATGTTGGATCTCCATCTACATATCACGAAGCTCAAGTGATATCACCTCAAGAAGGTCGTTCCGAGATGAGGATGCCCCATCCTAGTTTAGAGGATTGGGTGTTGAATTTTGGTGTGGATTCAGGAGTTTAAGTGCTGGTTGAAGCTGCATTTCTCCAAGTGGAGGAAGTGTGGATGGTGTTGTGGGCTCATTAGCCTCAGAAGGGTTTCAAGTAACCCTTGGACTCATATTTTCGATTAATTAATTGAAATAGTGCCACACCGGTATGTGTACCTAATCAAGTATCCTACCAAGCGTGCCAAAAATGTTGCCTCTTGGTTTCAAATTCGGTCACATGTGATATGTGCAGCCATGTTAAAACCAATTGTGCTGCTCGATTCCAACCAAACAACTTTGAACCCAAGCGCCAAGATAAGCTAATACATCAAACTCGACCATATATGACCAAGATCTGAAGAGATCAGCTGCCTATTAAGTCACTCATGAGATGTTACTTAAGATAAGTAGGCGATTATCGGAGGGTAGGGTTCATCCTCCGTAAATGGGATAAACAGTGTCTTTCGTACCAAAGGACTTTCAAACGCAAAGTAAATAAAAAGGAAACACTTATAATCGATCGCAAGGAGTAACTGCAAATCACTTTTCTGAAAAGAAGAACTGCTTGTATTAAAATAGAACTCATCTAGTGTATGAGCGTAAACTTGGATTACCACTAAGGATTATTGGTATTCCTAACCTAAGGTTAGGCTATTGGTTACGCGAAGGGGGTATTTATTTTTCAACTACACCCTATAAATGCATATAAATGGGTGAAAATTATCATTTACCCATGTTTGGTGTGGTGGTAATTATCTACTTACAAAAGCTATTTGAAAAGGATCGACATAAATTGATAGGCCCCACTATAATTTTTGTAACATATTCACACCATTCATCTATTTTAACGGAACATTTTAAGGCATGAGCCCAACAATGAGATATATCTGAAGCTTAAGTGGCCCACACCATAGGAAATTGTGGTCGTAAAAGGTTTTTAATGATAGGCATTCAATCCACTCTTTCGTGTGGTGTGGTCCTCTTAAGCTTGGGATCTGTCTCAATTTTACGATCATGCCCTACAATTAGCCTACAAAATGGATGGATGGCGTGGATAAGCCACATATATCACAATGCCCCTACAAGAATCCTCGATTTTAGCATCCAAAAAGTCTACCATCACCATCAACATAGAAAACAGTGCAGGAATTACATTGGTAATTAATCGTTACTCATTTACATGTATTTACATGAGGGAATTAGAAAACAAACACTCCCTAAGAAACATAAATGACTGATTATGCTAAGGAACATAAAGGATAATTGATAAAACTATGTTAGGATAGTTGAAAGATTTGATTTGTTTGATATGAGACCATTTGCTTCATTAAACTCATTTCTTATTTATAAACCTCCTTCTTCCTTCTTACATCCAACGATTACAACAACTGTTTTAGTGTTCGAAGAAGAGCCTTCAAACTGCCCCTGGACTGTGCACCGATCGGTCTTGACCAGTCGGATAGTGGGGGTCGACTGGTCTTGACCGGTTGGCCAGTGTAGAGGCAGCATGTGTTTTTTCTGTGAATCAGCCCTTGGACTGTTTTTGGCTGGTCCGACCGGTCGACCATGGGGTCCGACCGGTCAAGACCGGTCGACCAGTCATGCGTGAATTGTGCAGCAAGGTATCTCTTGCGCTATTGCACGGATTTGCCCAAGATGTTTCTAATTCGGGGTTGCTTGCTATATATATGGCATAAATCCTGGGATTAGGATGCATCCTAAGGTGTCCAAGGTTTCCTAATCGCATTAGGAAGAGGGGAAGAGTGTTTTTTAGAGAGAGAACTTAGGTTTTCTCTGTTTTCTTTGCTTGTGGGCTGTCAATCTCTGTAATCTTCTGTTTATTCATAGTGGATCGCTTTGTGGTGAATGCTTGTGTGCTGGTTTGATTTCATATTGTTTCTCGTTTGATCTCGCATTACTCTGCGTGTTCGGCTTCCGCTTCCGCTGCCGGTTTTCCCAACATTCAGCACTACTTTATTCTTCCAGAGTTTTCCTTCTCTTCTTGACACCTTTCTTGGTAATTGCTTGTAAGGCTCTTCTCATTCGATCGTGTCCTGCTCAAACCACGTTTCATCATCTTTGGATGATGTATATCACTGAACTAGCATTAGGTGTCATTTCTGTAGACCGAGCTTTAAGCATCTTTGCAAATCTTATGCTGTGTTGTATACTTCTCATGCAATAACACATGTCCTTTCCTGATTGGCTCTTTCAAGAATGGTAATAATAAAAAAAAGGGTACAACATTTGGGTTCCAATCCTATCTCCAATCTATCCATCTCAACGTAGGGGTACCGACTAATTCAATAAATATCCTTGAGTTGAGTAGACTATGGCAAATTGAATTAAGAGCAACATATACACACATCCCAGTGGGGCCCACATAGATCGACCTCATGTCCCATGACGTTTGACCTAAGTAACTTTTCCCTATAAACGCATACTTAAAAATTCGTAGAAATGTCCTCCATTGGATCAAATAAACTGTCCAAATTGTAGGGCTATATTAGATCTTAGCCTTCAATTTCCAGCCATAAGATGAATGGTTAAAAAGTAAACATAATATCTACATCTACACAGGCGTCTACCCATGGTTGATGTTGTATCAAACTCTAAGGACCCGTTTGGATATGACTAAATAAGTTACTTTTCTACTGACAGCAAATAAGTAACTTATTTCAAATAAGTAAGTTTGGTTTATGATTAGTAGTAACTATTTTACTTTAAAGTACATAATCACTTTAGTTAATTTTTTTAGCTTTTTAAGTTTCCATAAGTTGCTGAAGAGAGGAATAGGAGAGATGAAGAGAGGAAAAGTTGTGGGCGTGCACAGGGTGGGCAGGTAAACATAAAGGCGGGGCCAGCATGAATGACAATGTGGGTGTGCACAGTGGGTCCACATGATGGCCAGTGGATATTGAAGGTGGCCCCACATGATGGATAATAACATTGATGGTGGGGCCTACTCGATAGATGACTAACATCAAAGGCGGGCCCTACATAATGAATGGTGCAAATTAAGGGTCCAGCCATAATGATGAATTGCCCACATCCAAGGTGCGTTCTGCATGATGGACAGCCCACACAATGAATGGTCCACATGAAAAGTTGGCTCCACATTGAAGGTGGGGCCCACATGATAGACAGTCCACATCAAAGGTGGACTCCACGTGATGGGCAATTAATAATGGTGGGCTCCATATGATGGATGATCCACATCAAGGTGGGCCACACATGATGGACAGTCCACATCAAAGGTTCGGCTAATGAGAATGGCCTGTATCCAAAGTGGGCCCCGCATGATGGACAGCCCACATGGGAGGTGGGCCCACATGATGGATGGTCCACATCAAAGGTGGGCACCACATGATGGCCAGTGGATATTGAAGATGGGCCCTTCGTGATAGACAATAATGTTGATGGTGGGCCCCACATGATGGACAACCAACATCAATGGTGGGCTCCTACCTAATGAATGGTGCACATTAAAGGTCAGACCCTACTGTTAAATGGCCCACATCTAAGGTGGGCCCCACATGATGGACGACCCACATTAGTATGGCCACACAATGAATGATCCACATCAAAGGTTGGCCCCACATGATGGACAATGGATGTGAAGGGTACCAAATAGACTTTAAGGATGATTATTTATGATGTTGGAAACTAAATATGCTTATTTACATTTTGGATTCCAAAAAGTATGTTTTTTACCCAACATACTTATCTACTGATGAAGTAAAAACCAAGATAAGTTACTTATTTGATAGGTAGCTTATCTTAAGTGACTTACAATCCAAACGGGCCCTAAATATCCATTGTCATCGCAACTATTATCAACATAAAATAACCATGTCAAGATAACACCGTCCACATGATACTATGATGTGCGCCAAACAGTCCCAAAAAGTGGAATCCCAATAAAAGAGCATTTTCATTTTCTTGTAAAGTATTTTTGGCCCCACCATGGATGGGTGGTGCCCATCCTTCAATTAAAAGATCCTAGCCCTTCAACTGTTGCTCTACATATAGGTAGTTATAGAATGATCGATGATGATATTGAAAGAATGCAATGTTATAATAATATTAATATTGTGGGAAGCGGATTGTATCCTGCCTTTGTGAGGCCCACCATGATGTATTTTTCCATATCATTTAGACTATAAGCCAAAAAATAGGAAGATCCAAGGCTCCGGTGGACCACACCACAGTAAGCAGCACTATCACCGTTGAAACCTTCTTAAGACCCACAGTGATGTTTATTCACCATCCAACCTGTTCATAAGGTCAGGTAGACCCGGATGAAGGGACAATTTTTTTTAACACACGCACGCACCCACACACACTCACTCCCTCGCTGGGTATTTCACCACCTATGGGTTTCGAACCCAAGACCTCTTGTTGAAACTCCCAAGCGTCTACCAACGAGGCAAGGACACTTAAGATAGTAAGGGACACCACAAATGATGTAAGGGACATTAAAACTTTTGTGGCCCTAAGAAGTTTTTAATGGTGGTCATTCAATTCCCACTGTGTGTAACGCTCCGAAAAATCAACACCCGAGTATAAAAACTCTGATCCCAAATTTCTGAGTGTTAACTTAATAAAATGTTATTTTAGAAACGCCACACGTGGAAAATGCACCCACATGTGTCCTCAATCAAATTTACATTCATTCCATTCACAAAAATCAGAGTAACGCATTTCAATTAACAGATCACAAATAAAGCGGATGTAACTAAATCCAAAAATATAGGGCTAACACCTAGATGTACAATTCAATCGCAGTGTAAGCCCATATGAGAATTATACGAATCGCAATAAAAGTAATAGGAAGGGAAAATACATCTACCAAAAGGGGCCAAGCTAAAAGGCTATAAGGCGCCCGTGCGCGCCACTAACTGATCCTATTCCTGGGGCATCTGTATATGTCAAATGGAAGGTGTCAAAACGCCAACATATTGAAGAAGTAACCCCAATGTTAGACTCGGGATATTTAAATTATAAACAAGTTCATATAAGTGTATTAATCCTTAAGCTCAATCAAATTTAGGTTATGACCAAGCACAAATCATACATCATCCTAGGCTAGTTGATTAAATGCATGGATGTCATGATTCCGCATATAATGCATGTCCTGGGCAAGCCCTGGCCTGACCAACTGGTATCAGAATCCACAGTCCACCTGTCTAGCAGGTCGTAAGTTGTGACTGAGTACACAGCCCGGATGACACAGAGAAATGGCATGAGGTGCTCAAGGTAGCGCCGGCGCCACATCAAGTAACCGGGCTACAGCGAGTCCCCCTCAATGCAATGTCATGTATGCATGATTAATTAAAGTATTTATTAGTCCAATTCATTTAGTAAATTGGTAAAGCTAGAATACCACATCGTATCGTAAAGTCTAACCGGGACTATCTAGCTCCCTGCGATGCGTCACCAATCATCGCCAGTAACCCCTCGATCCAAGGCTGAGTTATCCTACCATGAAAGCTTGGTTCGACCGTGACTCGTTAGCCACGCCCAAATCAAAGCAGAAGATCTCATATTCTAAATATCAAATACGATTAATTTATTCAAAGGTGCGGGCGTTTCACTCAGAATTATCCCAATGCACACCTGGGTCGTTCGAACGATGCACAAGCACGCAAACATCGATCAGGGTCACATTTGTCACAAGGGCCATTTGAACAACAATCGGTCACCCTATCAATGCTCACTGGTCACTACAGGGAGGCACCACCCCAGTGTAAGCTAACAACTCAGACACAGTGTCCCATACCACCATGCTTGGCTCATGAGACTTGGTGGATCGAGTCGCAGTATGGTTTTAAGTGGATTATTCACAGTAGGAATGATGGTATTCTAGATTCTATATAGTGTGATTCAACAATGAAATAGAAGAATAATTGACTCTGATTGGGGCTTATTCGATGGACCCAAGTGGATGACGAAAAACCAACAATGGCCACTGTTGGTCGACCGTGTCCTGCTTGGTCGATCGAATAAGTCTATGACGACCAACCTAGTAGCAGGCAATACACTATATCAAATGGTTGTCAGAGTTTAATCTAAAGCAACACTTAACTTATTATAATGATAATTTATGTTATTAAATACCTAATCATAAACATATCCAAGCACCTGGCCCGATCGACTATCCCGATCGATCCAAAGGACACGGATGACACAGGGCGCCACATACATCCACAAGCATAGGCATATTACAATATTGTAAATTTATATCATTCAGGTATTTCATCAAGCATGTTATCAATCAAACAACCATAGAGGCATTTCATCAACATGTTACGCACACATCAACAATTAACATATAAACTCAAGTAATCATTAATTAAGATTTGTCGAGAGTAAGCTTGAGGGTAGATCTTCACCTTGGAATCGAGATTGCTCGATTCGGATGAGGCCTGAGTGATCCAAATACGGTCTGAACGTCGAAAATTGGGGAATACTTCAATTACCTACAATGAATCACAACTCTAGTGTTAATTAATTAGGGTTTAATCTAATTAAATGTCTAATTTGCGTTTAGAGTTTTGGTATCTCGGATTTGGAAAATTCCCAAATCGATTGGGTGAATCGGGCCGGAGTTGGGGCACGACGGCATCCACATGGGGCCTTGCCTGATCACGGCTTCCACAATGCACGGGCCGCACTAATATGATAGCCGGGGTCTCGAGCCCTGACATGAGCAAACCCTAGGTTAGGGTTTGGACGAATCAAATGAGGGTTTCTAAACCTAATGGTCCAAGAATGAAGAAATGGAAGGAAGAGGAACAGAAGAAGTAAAGGAACACCTTACCTAGCATGGGGAGAAGATTCCAACCCAAAACTATCGGATTTTGGCCGGAGAAGACGTGAGACGCACATATAGGCTGAAGAAAGCTCGAAAATCCACGAATTCCAAGATGTTGGCGGAGGATTGAGGAAGAAAGGAGGTTTGAGAAGGGAGGAAGAGAGCTAGGAGGGCTTGGGAGTAAATTGGAGAAGAGGAACAATGAGAGAAATGAGAGAGAGAGAGAGAGAGAGAGAGAGAATGGGGTTTGCAACCCCCCCCCTTTTAAAACCGACCAGCCATGACTGGCTGGCCGGTCTCAGATCCGGTTGGCCGGATCAAGCAGTCGACCGGTTGCCTATCCGGTCGGCCGGTTGTCCCTGGTCCATTTTCTTCTCAAATTTCAGGGTTTCTTCCCTGCACAGAGAGTTCCTTTCTAGTCCAAGCTACTTAACAGCCTTATTTATAAAATAACGTTCAAGTAAATGTCATGTTTCCATTTACTTTAAGCTATTTATGTAAATAAGGAAGTACTCCCTCATTTGGATTCAATAAAAAATACTAAAAAATCAAAATCCCAATAATAAAGATTTTGATTTTCCACTCTAAGTACAAATCGCAACTTTTTGGCATTTCCAAAACGTAGCGTCTTTTAAAAGAGAGAGTTCTTGCTAAATCTAAACCGTTCAAAAATCTGAAATACCAAAAATAGACTAAAACACCAAGGTCTAGTAAAATTTTCATGATGGTCTTATCGATCTACGAGTAGATTGATAATTCAGGGTTTTTTACTTAGTCTCTACAAACAGCGACTATACCCGAGTCAACCTGATCGTCAGAAAACTCTTCCGAACCATGTGATCTTCCAACTCCTAGACTAATTCCATCATTTCTTTAGTAAAAACATTTATTTTAGTCCCCAATACATGTGAACACACGTATGGGTACGCACTATAACTGACAAACAAAAGGTAACGCTCAAGGACTTCCAATTCCCAAGTTAGCGAAAATCCGGGGCTGTTACATTGTGTAGTCCACCTGCACCTTGGATCTTCCTAATTTTTTGGCTTGCACAATAAAATGATATGGAAAATGGGTGAAGTGGATAAAACCCATACATCAAGGTGGGCCCTAAAGAATCTAGGATATTTGGGGCCCGTTTAATTTTTTTTATACTTTTTAGGTGGTAAAATTTGCAAAATAAATTGATTTCCATTTATGTGATTTATTCTCCTTTTTGCAAAATAATAAATTTTGGAGAAAATATTCTCCACTTCAAAGGTTTCACTCCAAAACAATGATTTTTTTTTTTTTTTTTTTTTGGGGGGGGGGGGGAGTGACCTCAATCACAATAGAACCTTGAATGAATGGTTAAGATATCCGATTGAAGCAGTTTTTGAGAGGGATGGCAAACAAAGGTCACCACAAATATCAATAATCAAATCCTCCATTATAATTGAAGTATTGAGAGTCGGGCAATTGAAGGTGGTCTTTGTTGGGAATAAGGGCGCCGACAGCGGAAGCAGAAGCCAAACAAACACCACAACAATACATAAGATCAAACGAGAAACACAATGAACTCAAGCCACACACGCATTCAATCATAAAAGACAATCCGATTTTACGTGGAAAAACCCCTCAACGAGAAAAAAACCATAGCACAAAGCGATCCATTATGATAAATAGAAGATTATAAAGAATGACAGCCCACAAGCAAAGAAAAATAGAGAAAACCCAAGCTCTCCCTCTCACAAAACACTCTCCCCTCTTCCTAATATGATTAGGAAAACCTTGGACTCCTTAGGATACCGTCTAAGTCCAGATTACACCCCTTTAAATAGGCAATAACCCGAAAATAGAAATATCTTATGCACTACTGCGTAATTACGTAAGAAACCGCGTGCGCAATCGACCGGTCGGCCCTTGCACAAAATAGTCAAGAGAAAAACACACACAAACCCATTCATGCTACCTCACAGTCGAATGGTCAGTCTGACCGGTCGGAGCCCTCTGTAGATCGGTCGGCCGACCGGTCTAGGCACACAAAAAATTGTCCAGCAGCCTTGCTCCGTTCTGGGCCAAAAATTCAGACCGATCGCCCGACCGGTCTGAGCATTCTTCCATTGCACAGTTTGAAGGCTCTCCAACAGTGTCCATGTGACTGACAATTCATATCAATGGATATGTTCTTTTCTAGTATGATCAATATGAACCTTTGATTTTCTTATCCACTGATCGATGGTTAGGATCGTTCTATCTTGTTCATTTTAGGTAATCAAAGGTGGGTTTCCTACGAGGAATGATCCATAACTACAAGCATGGTCAACAGTTCAACGGTCCAGACAATTGATTTGTTGGACCCCATGCACTTAAGATATATACCTCATGCCCCGAAACTAGGGTTGGCAGTGGGCCAAGCTGCCCAACCCAGTCCTCAATGACCAGAGTTTGGGCCACTAAACTTAGCCGCAGGGATTAGATAGGGCTTGAAATCTAGGTCCCAAGATGATAGATTCCATAAATATAGTATGAGGAACTTTGACACTTTGGTAGAGTATGATGGATGATACACAAGCACTTAAATACCATTCAAATTGTGGACCCCACTTTATATAGTAAAAAGTATTAATACGCTTATTTAAGTTCATACATTTGGTATAAAAAAAAAAAAGTTCATACATTTGGTGGATAATTGAGTGGGACATATGCTTAGTTGATGAATGATCTTATTTGATACAGGTATGCTTTGGGGAAAAAAAAACAGACATTAATTCTCTGAACTGCATGAAGCTCATGAGCACGCACTCACAAGTTATTCACCTGATAAATTTGTAGCTTGTTGTTAGGGTTTGTTTGTTTTACCATTTTCCCTGGTAATGTAAAGTAATTATATCATTATTATGATTTTACCACAGTCAAATCAAACACATGAATGACCAATCAAATACAAATATATTCAGAAGATATGTAATTTGTAATTATTGCGTACTTACATGTGATTATTGTAAAAATCCTCATCTAAACAATGACAGTCAATTTATTTTTATGGTAATTTAAAAATGAAGCAATTATATTGTCATCATTACAATTTTACTGTGAATAAATTAAAAAACATAAAATTATCATCATTGTTATTAAATACAACTATTGTTAAGAGACACGTAAAGTAATTTATAATCATTACTTATTTTTCTTTTACATTACTATGATAATGGGCAAAATAAACAAAACCTTAAGTTAGAGGGCCAGCCCTCGCCCAACCTTCTAAGGCCTAAGGCCAGAGCCAAGCTAGGGCCTCTTTAGGCCATTAGGATTTCGAGGTTAGAGCTAAGGCCTAGGCCACTGGAGCTCCGCCTGGGCCGTTGCTTGGCTCATTGCCAACTTGCCTAAAGCTAGCAATGACCCGTGCCACTGATATGATCTGTTAACAACCAAGACCAAGTCAACTCTGGCCAGTTGGGTACTGAACAAGTCGTCGAACCGTTGTTCAATGCTACTAAGTTTTGGTTATCAATTAAGATGGTAGTTGTTGCATGTGTGTTTCATTGATTGATCTGCCCTTGTTCAGGCCCACTTAAGGTGGGGCATCCCATTGAAGGGACAAATAAATGTCAATGACAGATACATATGGTACATTGATTTTGATAAAATGATTTTTCCAAACATGGACATGGACTTCTAAACAACACTGTAAGAAAAATCCAAAGAAGACATTCATGAAAACAGCACTTTCAAATAAAATTATTATTAGAAACTGATTTCCAAGCACCCAATTTTCCCACAATTTCTTCTCCCCATATAATTATTTGTTCACTATCAACCTTATTCTTCATAAATTGTTGCCAACTAGAGTAGTGAAACCGACTGAATTTAGGGCTACAAAATCCAACGGTGCAACTGACCTGATGGAAATATCAAATCTTGCATTTGGACTGACAACACTCCACATCTTAAGAGATCTTAACAAACTTCAACTTTACCTGTCTTGGGCCACCTTGTGGATGGAAGATGCCCCAACGTATCTCCCATCAGTTGATTCTAGTGGGCCCGTTTAACTCTGACTAACCGGTTGTCTATGATCATCTAATAGGCAGATAACTTGATCATGGCCCATTTCATAATGCGGTCCACAAGATGAACGGCTTAGATCACCGAAATGTAGTATGGACTCACAACCATTGCTGCGATCGAATAACAAAACCATGCCATTTCTTCTGCCAACGCGGATTGCTATCTACTTCTACCCCACCCATCTCCAGCTGGGAACAGGGTAGGAGCTCCGAGTGGCCACCGTGATGTATGGGTTTTATCACACCGTCTACTTCATTTCTCCCTGTCATTTTAGGATATAGGCTAAAAATGAGGAAGATCCAAGACAGGTGGACTGCACAATGGGGATTAAATTCTCACAGTTGAAAACTTCTTTGTTGCCACGTAAGTTTTGGAAGGAGCTGATATTTGTGTTTTCCCTTCATCCATGTCTATGTAACTTTATGAATAGGTTGGATGGAAAATAAACATCACAATGGATCCAAGGAAAATTTCAACGGTGAGAGTCATTACTATGACCACTGCTTCCGGTGGTGTGGTCCACTTGAGCCTTAGATTTACCTAAGTTTTGGTCCTATTCCATAAAATGACACTGGCTAAATGGAAGGACGGTGGGGATAAAACCCATGTATCACGGTGGCCACTCAATCCGCATCCTTCTTCTGTAAGGTTTCTTAGCTCTACCTGCACCCACTCCACGCATACGTGTACAAGCAGCACATGTGTGAACCTGACAGGCTAATGTGGAACGTCTGAGAAGAGCATAAGGTGGTACTAACTACTAACCTTAAAGATGAGAATCCGGACCTCCGTTGGCTGCCAAACAGAAAATCTCTGTTTGGAGCATTTTTATTAGTCCATGTTAGGATGTAGGTCTAAAACCTAGTCACATCCTAAGTGCAACCTGATCATACTAATTTCATGCAGTGTGATGTGGACCAATGAAGGAGCCAACAATCTGGACTGGCTAGAAGCCATGCTCCACTCATAAAGAGGAGAATCTGAATCCTCTGTTAGCAGCAAAGCAGGAAATCCATGTTTACCACCATTTCATTGGTCCATGTAATCACATTGGTGTGCAACCATGTCACATCCTAAGTACAACCTGATAACAATTCAGTGCAACCTGATCACACCGACGTCATACTGTTTGCTGCCAACCGTGGATCCGGACTCTAAAGATGAACATACAAAAAATCAGTATGGTCCACTCATAAAGTGGGGTAACCTTGTAAAAGAATGGACGGTTTAGAAGAACTCGCTAGAAGCCATGTTCCACAGTCGATATAAACCTGTGGACCACTCAAATCACTGTAGTCCACTCATCAAGTGGGACATCCTTGTTCGGAAAAGAATGGACCGTTTAGAAGAACTCGCCAAATGCCAATGTTTCACGCTTAACATACACTTGTGGCCCACCTGATTTTTATGCACAGTCATTTTTATGGTGGGACCGTGGGAGTTGCTTTGTGCACTGCTCACATGTCGCACAATTTCAAAAGGTGGTTCTGGAAGAGCGTTTCAAAAAGTGCAAAAAGTTTAGAAACGACCGGTCGGGACGTGAAAGTTTAAACCAGCACATTAAACGTAGACCGTTGGATATCAATTCTCCAACCGTCCATATATTCATTCATCAGTGGCCCACCTGATTTTTTATTTTTGGTACAGTAGCATTCACCTCAGGTAGGGCTGTCACTTCAGGAAGCGGATTGCGTACTGAGTAACTTAGTATACTAAGGTACTGAGTAAACTCTGCAGGGTCCACCGTTATTTATGTATTTCATCCACTCCGTTCATCCATTTTAACAGATAATTTTATGGCTTGATATATATATATATATATATATATATAGGATATAAAAAGCTTAAGTAGACCACACCACAGGAAACAATGTGAATTGAACCTGTACGGTTGAAAATTTATTGGAGCTACGGAAGTTTCAGGATCAAGCTGACATTTGGTTTTTTCCCTTCATCAATGTTTGTGTGATCTTGTGAACAGGTTGGATGACAAATAAACATCACTCCAGGCCCTAGAAAGGCTTCAACGGTGGAAATCATTATACCCACTGTTTTTTGTGGTTTGGTCCACCTGAGTTTTGGATATCCCGGTGTAGATAAACTGCATACATTTACAGTGGGTCCAATTGAGTTTACTCAGTACGATAAGAGCATACTCAATAACTCAGGACACAATTGATTTCAGGCTGTCAATGGACGGGGTCATCAAAGCTTTTGGCATTGTAGGTATTTGGGTTGGACCATATGAATTTTGATACCTCCATTTTATTATTTAGCATGTGCAAGTGGTTATGGACCATGCTATGTTGGTTATGAACATGTAAACTATCATATGAGCTGGGCATGGACATCTTTGGATAATTTTATTTTATTTCCTTTTTTTTATATAATATGGCCGGGCTTGGGCTAGCCTAAAGGACTTTGGGCTGGGATTTAGTAGCATGAAGCCCAACCAGGCCTAGCCTATTAACATCCCAACCTATGGGCATTGGACCTCACAAGCATGTGCCATTTCTACGCATGTTATGCATGCAAGTCTTGCTTTTGTATGTGGGGACTTGGGAGTATGGAAATGCTTTCCTCTTGCCCTTTCATTCGGTAAAGTATGTTTTGATATGTTGTGATTCAAGATCGAAAGTGTGTGTGGCCCATTAAAGCCAACATATTGATATGTGTTGAGGTGTGGAGCCAGCACATCAATTATGCCAACCAAGGTGGTCGAGTGCTCGGACCGGGCGCCCGATATTCACACAGGGAGACAAAAGTCTCTGGACTGTTTTATATACAGTCGGGCACCCGATGGTCAGTGGACCGGGCGCCCGGTGCTCAGGGCGGGCACCCGACCATATTTGGTCGAACGCTCGAAATTCAGGCAGATTTCCCTAGAGCTCGCTGGACATTTATGACAGTGGGCGGGTGCCCGACTAAGCCTGATTGGGCGCCTGAAGACGCGAAATGTTTCGCTAGGATTTCCTATTTTGAGTCATATTTCCGCATTATGTTATATAAAGGGGTGTAATTCAGAATTAGGGTATGGGATTAGGGTTTTTATACGTTCAAGGTGAGAAAATGTGAAGAGGTTAGCGAAAAGGGCCATCTCTATGCATAGGAGCATAGGAGAAGGTGAGTGAATTCATTATAACTTCGTTTTCTTTATAGTGGAACTTTGCACCCGTGGTTTTTTACTCTTGTTAGGATTTTTCCACATAAATTCTGTCTTGTGGAATGTTGGTTTGTTTGAATTATGCTTCTAGTTATTATTTCTTCTTATTTATTGTTTGTGGGTGAGACCGGATATTATTTCTTCCGTCATCAGTTCACCGGCGTTGTTGGGGTGCTGCGTAACAACTGGTATCAAAGCTCTTAGTTTAGTTCAAGTGGGAGCGATGATGGAAGAAGGGAAGACAGGAATTGAGAAGTTTATTGGTTCAAACATTACCTTCTGGAAAATGTAGATGGAGGATTATCTGTATCAGAAGGACCTCTATATTCCTCTAGAATGAAAAGAGAAGAAACTAAAGAAGATGACAGATGATGAATGGTCTTTAGTGGATCAGAAGGCTTTAGGAACGATCCAACTCTCTTTATCTAAGAGCATCGCCTTTAATATATCTAAGGTGAAGACCACAAAAGAATTAATGCAAGCTCTAGCTGCGATATATGAGAAACCCTCAGCGTCCAATCAAGGTTCATCTCATGAAACGGTTATTCAACATGAAGATGTCAGATGGTGGGGGCGTGATTGAACATCTAAACGAGTTCATTACAATCACGAGCTAATTAGAATCCGTTGGCATCACTTTTGATTATGAGGTCAGGACGCTATTAATCTTGTCCAGTTTGCCAGACAGTTGGGATGGTTTGGTGATTGCCGTGAACAATTCTTCAGGGTCGACGAAGTTGAAGTTCGATGATGTGGTAGGTCTAATTCTTAATGAAGAATCTAGAAGGAAGGCATCAGGAATTTCAAGAGATTCTGGAAATACTTTAAACATTGAAGGAAGAGGAATATCGTTGAACAAAGGAATGAATAAAAACAGGCGTTCTAAGTCGAGGAAGAAGTCTAAGGGACTGAAAGATAAAGACGGGTCTTGGCATTGTGGGAAGAAGGGGCACATGAAGCGTGATTGTAAGGCGCTTAAGAAACAAGAAGGAAGCTCTTAAGGTGGAAAGAATTTAGTAAATCTATCTGAGGAGAGTGATACAGAAGCATTGATCTTGTCTCTTGATGTGCAAAATAAGTCTTAGGTTATAGACTCAGGTGCTTCGTTTCATACCATTTCGTCAAAGGAAGTTCTTTGTGATTATGTATCAAGTTACTTTGGGAAAGTCTACCTAGGTGATGATAAGCCATGCAGTATTGTTAGCAAGGAAGACGTTCACATAAGTCAGAAAGACAGAACGGTCTCGAAGTTAAAAGATATCAGACATGTACCAAGTCTGAGAAGAAACTTGATCTCGAAAAGGCAGTTAGCCGATACTGGATATGTGACAACGTTCACTAGCGATTCATGGAAGGTCACAAAAGGTGCCTTGGTAACATCTCGAGGCAAGAAGGAAGATACTTTGTACGTGACTTCCGGATCATATAGCTCACTCGCAGTAGTATCAATTGGAGTGAATGGGTAGTTATAGCATCAGAAGTTGGAACATATGAGTGAGAAGAGGATGAAAGTGTCATTGTTAAAAGGGAAGCTACCAGGTTTGAAGTCTATCGACTTGGAATTCTGCGAAGACTGTATGTATAGCAAGCAAAAAAGAGTAAGTTTCAAGAAAACAGGACGAGCCCCGAAAGACGCATCTATTGGAGCTTATACATACTGATGTGTGGGGACCAGCATAGGTATCATCTCTTGATAGATCACGTTATTTTGTTTTTTCATTGATGATTCTAGTAGAAAACTATGGGTCTATTTCTTAAAACATAAATCTGAAGTATTCGATATGTTTAAGAAGTGGAAAGTACTGGTAGAAAACGAGAAAGGTAAAACTGTAAAATGTCTTAAATCAAATAATGGGGGAGAGTATTATGACAAGAGATTTGAAAACTATTGTGCAGCATATGGAATCAAACATCAGAAAACGATTCCAAGGACACCGCAGCAGAACGTTGTGGCTGAGCACATTAACAGGACTATCCTTGAGCACGCCAGGAGCATGAGGTTACATGCAGGGTTGCCCAAGAAATTTTGGGCAGATGCTGTGAATACTGCCGTATATCTCATCAATAGAAGTCCCTTAGCACTATTGGATAGTGGATTACCAGAAGAAACATGGACTAGGAAAGAAGTGAACCTTACACATCTCAAAGTGTTCGGTTACACTTCATATGTTCACATTGATGCAGAGCACAGAAACAAGTTGGATGCGAAGTCCAGGAGGTGCACGTTTATAGGCTACGGGCAACATGATTTTGGTTACCAATTTTGGGATACAGAGAACCGAAAAATTATCAGAAGTAGGGACATAGTATTCAATGAGAAAGTGATGCATAAGGATAGTTTGCAGTAAAAACAGAATAAAGCCGATGAGAAAAAATTCTTAGAGTTGGAAGAGTTACAGGACACAGGTGTTACAGTGCCACATGATGAGCATGCACAGGAGCATGATGAGACAGAGCTGCACACACCGGTTGTGAGGAGGTCTACTCAGGAGAGGAGACCTAAGGTCTGATACCCACCATCCTTACATTATCTACTGCTGATAGATGATGGTGAACTAGAGTATTTTTAAAAGGCATTACAGTTAGATACACAGGTTAAGTGAGAGCAGGCTATGAATGATGAGATGGACTCTCTCGAGTCCAATCGTATGTGGGAGCTCGCCACTTTACCTAAGGGTAAGAAAGATTTTCATAACAAGTGGATTTATAGACTGAAAGAGGAGCATAATGGTTTGAAGCGGTACAGGGCCAGACTGGTTGTGAAAGGGTTCCAACAAAAAGCAAGTATCGATTTCACTGAAATATTTTCATCAGTGGTGAAGATGTCTACGATTCACATGGTCTTGAGTATAGTGGCTGCAGAAGATTTACATTTAAAGCAGCTAAATGTTAAGACAACCTTTCTTCATGGGGACCTTGAAGAAGAGATATATATGCATCAGCCGACATGATATGTGGCACCAGAAAAGGAGAATAGGGCGTGTAGACTGAGAAAGAATCTATATGGCCTGAAGCAGGCCCAAAGGCAGTGGTATAAGAAGTTCGACAGTTTCATGTCGGTAAACGGGTTTAGGAGATGTCATGTAGACCACTAGTGCTATTTAAAGAAGCTTGATACATCGTACATTATCATTCTTCTTTATGTTGATAATATGCTTGTAGCCAGATCAAGCATGAAAGACATCTCAGATCTCACAAGACAGTCGTCTAGAGAATTTGGCATGAAGAATTTAAGAGCTGCAAAATAAATCCTAAGCATGAAGATAAAGCGTAACAAGGAAAATAAGAACTAGTTTTGTCACAGATAGAGTACATAGCCAAGGTACTTAATCGATTCAGTATGGGAGGTGCTAAGCTGGTTAATACTCCATTAGCGAATTACTTCAAGCTTTCTAAGGAGCAAGGTGTGAAGATGCAGGAGGAACGGGACCACATGACTAAAGTCTCATACGTGTCAACTATAGGAAGCCTTATGTATGTTATGGTTAGCACGAGGCCAGATATTGCTTAAGCAGTGGGAGTTGTTAGCAGGTTTATGAACAACCCTGTGAATGAACATGGGGAAGCTGCGAAGTGGATCCTCAGATACCTGGTAGGTATTGTGGATGTAGGATTGTGTTATGGAGGATCGAAAATCGAGTTACAAGGCTACGTCGATTCAGATTTGGTAGGGAATATTGACAGTAGAAGAAGCACTACAGGGTATGTCTTTACTTTGGGTAGTGGTGCAGTCAGTTGGGTCTCTCAGTTAGAGAAGATAGTGTCCATCAGTACAACAGAAGCAGAGTATGTTGCAACTACAGAAGCATGCAAGGAGATGTTGTGGATGCAAGGTTTTATGAAAGAGTTGGGGAAGAAGCAAGCAGATTGCAAGCTGTACAGTGACAGTCAGAGTGCAATTCACTTGGCCAGGAATTCAGCTTTTCATTCAAGGACCAAGAATATTGACATCAGATATCACTTTGTACGTTCGTTACTGGAAGATGGATCGATTGCTCTTGAGAAGATCTATACAAGTAAAAACCCTGCGGATATGTTAACCAAGGCGGTCACACAGGAGAAGCTGAATCTCTGTTAAGCTTTGATTGGTCTTCAGGCTTGAAGACAGGGAGGTGGTGCACTTCGGATGTAGAAGACGAATGATCTATGGTGATGTGTCTCCAAGTGGGAGATTATTAAGGTGTGGAGCCAGTACACCAATTATGCCAACCAGGGGTGGTCGGGCGCCTGGATGGTCTATGACCGAGCGCCCAATATTCACACAGGGAGACAAAAGTCTCTGGACCGTTTCATATAAAGTCGAGTGCCTGATGGTCAGTGGATCGGGCGCCCGACCATGTTTGGTCGAACGCCCAAAATTCGGGCAGATTTCCGTGGAGCTCGCTGGACATTTATCACATTGGGCGGGTGCCTGACCAAGCCTGACCTGGCGCCTGACCGTACGCGAAGTGTTTCGCTAGGTTTCCTATTTTGAGTCTTATTTCCGCATTATGCTATATAAATGGGTGTAATTAGGAATTAGGGTATGTGATTAGGGTTTTTATACGTCCAAGGTGAGAAAATGTGAAGAGGTTAGCGAAAAGGGTCATCTCTGTGCATGAGAGCATAGGAGAAAGTGAGTAGATTCATTGTAGCTTCGTTTTCTTCATAGTGGAACTTTGCACCCATGGCTTTTACCCTTGTTGGGGTTTTTCCACATAAATTTTATCTTGTGGATTGTTGGTTTGTTTGAATTCTACTTCTAGTTATTATTTCTTCTTGTTTATCGTTTGTGGGTGAGACCGGAGATTGGATCTCGGTTCACCGGCGTTTTTGGTGTGCTGCGCACAATATGATCTGATGATACTAATCGTCCATGTTCTAATACTATGAATAAATTAGCACATAATAATCATGTTTTATAGATGATCCCAATCTTAGTGTATGTGTTTAAATTTAAGCTATTGAAAATGTCTTTTCAATGTTCTAAAAATAGCAATTGTAAAATCATTCGTTCAATATGTGTGTGCGCTCTCTGTGCAAGCGAGGCAGTGCACAAACTAAAATGCACATTCGACCTTAATTTTTGAAATGGGTGTGGTGTTAACTCAAGATGATATATTTGATTGACTCGGAATCACCACTAGTTGATAAAAGCCTAGAATTTATGGTCGGTTAAACACTATAAAATCGCCTTGGATTAGGGAATCTTCCCTAACCAAGATGACTCTTGAATATAGTTTGTAGCACGAGATTTAGGTAAGGACCTTAATGACGGAAAATGAATGGATTAGGTACCCTTCTTTACCCGCACTCACATGCAGTCTTTACTTTGCAAATTTTAGAAATTTTTAAAGAATTTTTGGGTTCTAGATTGTCCTTTTCAGGGAAAAAAAAAAGACAGCTATAACACTGCTCTTAAGAGGAGATGATCACAGATCTTAAGTCTCGACCCTACTTTGATAAACTTGAACCATCTAAATGGCATGGATATATGTAGAGGCTAAGCTGAATGGTTGAGATGGTTATATGGATGAGGTGGAAAGCTTAAATGAATAGGGAGGGGGGGTCACAAGCTTCTTCGCCTTATTTATGGTTGTGATCTTCTTCACCTTATAGGGCTGTTCAAAAAATCGACCGAACCGATAAAACCAACTGAACCGGACCGAACAGATCGATTTCGGTCGGTTTTCCAATCTATTTCGGGTCGGGTCAGTTTTTTAATATAAAAAATCGAGTGTCGGTTCGGTTGTCGGTTTGTAAAAATTATAAACCGTTTTCAACCGAACCGAACCGATGTGTGTGTGTGTATGTGTGTGTGTGTGTGTGTGTGTGTGTGTGTGTGTGTGTGTGTGTGTGACAAGTTGAGGTTGGCCCCACTTCAATATTTACATGAAATCCACTCTAACCAATAAGGGTGCCACCCCAAGTTAGGCCCAAGACTAAAATATCATCTTTATTTGTAATTCAAGTGGGCCACAGCAAGAAAAAGAGTTTGGAGGGTAATGTGGCCTGTACACTATTTCCAATTGTGTGGTCCGCTTGTATCAAAGACGACGCTGGTTTTTCATATTTAGGCCTAAAATTGGGTTAGTCACCTGCTAGTTGGAGTGGATTTTTAAAATGCATGATAGTGGGGCCCATTTAAACTACATTACCAATTACCTCATGTCAAGTAAAAGAATTTTACGTAGACACCGACTCTGCAGCACAGTGAGGGTGCGAATTAGGGTAACAGTGCAGTGGGTGTTATCCTAACTGTGTGGACCCACCTTGATGTATGTTTTGTATATCCATTCCATTCTTCTGTTTTCATCTATCATTTTAGGACATGATTCCAAACCTCGAGAAGATCCAAATCTCAAGTAAACAATACCATTGGAAACAATGATGAATAACTATTAGAAGTATTTGATGGGCCACAAAAGTGTTACATTAAGTCCCAAACCGATACAACTGACAAAACCGAACCGACCCGAATTTATCCGGTTCGGTTCGGTTGGTGATGATTCATCGGTTCGGTTCGGTTGTTAAATATTCAAAACCGACTAAGTTGGTTCGGTTGGATATTTTCCCTCAAAACCGAACCGACCGAACCGTGCACAGCCCTATCGCCTTATTATGAACTTTCGATCATCTCTTGGTACAATTCTCTTATAGGATTCTGTTGTGAGGGTCTTAGCTTCACCTGCCTGAATAACATTCATTTCAACCTTACATACCAAACAAACACAAAAGTCTCTAAATATTGTGATATAATTATAAGTTTTTTAACATTGTGATAGAATCATTGTGGGTTAAATTCTTTTTTATTGAGACCTACAATTTGAACAAGGAACAATACATGGCGATGATCTTTTGATTGTCTGTTAATCTTCACTTGACGTTCTTAAGGTTACTTTTTATTTGCTCCATTTTTTATATGATCCTAGATTGAGCACCGATTGACATCTTATACTCTTAGAATTCTTGTTCCATTGCTTTTATATGTGCATCTGACTTTTCTACGTAGGCATGATCTAGTGCATCCCAAATTCCCTTAGCGGTCTCATGCATCTCATATATAAGTATGAGCTTCTTGTGCATGATAGTTATCAGAATGTTACAAGTTGGACGATTTTACTTGCACTACTTTTTATAATGTTTCGTTACAACCATATGTTCTACTAAGTTATAATTTTCAACCACTATTGGTTCCTTTTAAACCTCATCTAAAGTATGTAAATATCATTCTCATCTAGAAGGCATCTTGTGGTGTGGGATTAGTCTTCATAATTATTATCATCAAAATTTTAAGCCTTAAGTTTTACAATTAACGCTTTGGTGACCGTTTATACATTACATAAATGTCATTACTTATTTATGATCAATAGGTATTAGCATTAATCATCTACATTTTTATATGTTGTACAAGTCTTTTAGTTACAAAAGTGACTAAACCATTTTAAATGAGATATAAAAGTTCACATATCTGAAATAGGCAGTACAAATCAATCAACTTCTCATAAAATAAACGAAAAAAATACTTATACGACAATTTATTTGTATAATTATAGATAAGGTGGGTGTTAAACGGCCCTTACCCTCGCCTTCTTATTAGAGTGAATGATCTTGTTTCGCTTGTAGGGGGAATTGATGTCATATAAGATAAAATGCTTTACTTGGAGTCACCACTAACATTTAATCTCATAATTTACGGTTAGCCAGATATTGTAGAAGCATAATGTCTCGAGGAATTGAAGACCCATCAACTTGTATTAGTCCTATGTTTGGCTTGCAACTAAGGATTTTGAGTAAGGACCTCGATGATGGAGAAGGGCTTATGCATCCTTTTCCACCTATACTCACGTGTGTTTTCTACTTTGTGGGATTTAAGATTTTTAAGGGAGGGTTTCAAATGTCTTATTGTTTAATAAGTTACGGATGTAATCTGAAGCTAAATAGAGACCAACTACTTAACTTCAACCACCATCTAGGAGACCGCGATAGTTGAACTTCGACACTAATGATGAGAAAGTGATTACTACAAAAAACAAGAAGAAAATGTACTAACAATGCTTGACTATAGTTATGATTATGGAGACACTTTCCTTACATCCACCATAACTGATGGGATAATTATTAAATACAAAATCAAATTACCCAAAGCTTCCGATGCATTAGAATTCGAGAACTCGACAAGACATAAAGCATATGCCGATAGTAGCACTTGTAGATAAGGAGGGAGGTGTATGAGAAGGAGATTGTTGCGATATGTAAATAAATAAAATGGTAATAATAGAGTCACTCGTGTATATAGGAAATATGAAAGGAGGGATGAGAGCTACGATACTCCTCTTTAAAGAAGATATTGTAGATCTCAAATTCCAACTCTATTCCGGGTGGGTTGAACTATTGCAATGACTTGAATAGATGTATAAACTAAGCTTAATGGCTAAAATAGAATCAATGGCTTGGATAGGAAGGCACCCTCTCTTCTTTCCCCTTGATCCCTCTCTCTTGGTCTCTTAGTCTCTCTCCTTGGTAGAGAATGACTTGTAGAGAGATTTGTCTCCCTTGAACAGGAAGGCATCCTCACTTTAGTTGACTTTTGCTAGGGTAAGAAATTCCAATTTCCACTATCTAAATATTCACACGGGTTATTTTGGCCAGTTTTTATGGTTCAAATGGTTTTACTTGGGCCTTGTGCCACTTAGATTGAGTTATAAGGTTAGCTTGTTGACTTTTGGGGGTGAACAAATGTCTAAACAGGGATTTTCTAGCTATCAATTTCCTAAGGGTTATTGGTTCAGGTTTCGTTGATTTATGGTTCAGCTTCATGTGCTCAGTTTTATCAGAATAGGGTGCCTACAATAACCTATACAACTCTCCATATGTGTACAAGCATCATTTGATGGATGAGACGAACTCCTACTCAGGTTATGCACAACCTTAATAATATGGATTAACTATCACTAAGTTTTCAAGGTTCTAATGATAAAAGTGGCAACAATATAAACATATGAAGCTAATTAGAACACTTATAAATTATCTACCATAAGAATTGATAAAAAAAAATGCTAATCTTACTGGTTAAACTAATCATTAACATGAATCATTGCTATCTACGATATATTTGCTTATCAATATAGATGATCATTAGTTGATGATGGATCTGATCATCAGCATTGATATATAACCACTGATGATGGATTTGATCATTAGCAAATTCATTATTAGTAATGATTAAATGGTTATTAAGAGGGATTTCAAACATGCATGTATGCGCGTGTGCAATTAGTAATCATGGGACATGTTGGGTTGCACATTTAGGCATCCACTCATAAAAATGTGTGGCTCGCCTCATATTGTTGTGTTACAGGACATAATCACATATTAGGATCTATTAACATTACAACCATGATCGCCATCGTTGGCCATAGATGTCGTTGTGCGCCACTGTCATCAATGGTGATACCACACTACACTCACTATTTACGGTTGCTCTATCCACGGTTTGACCAGAAGGAAAATGGATGGGAGACGGGTTCTTAAAAACCCTTAGAAGGCAGAGATAGGAGAGGGAGAAGAAAAAAAGGGCTATGACCTCCGTGTTGGGAATAAGAATGGTTAAGGAAGCGGGGTATTTTTTTAGGCCCAAATCATAAGGGTTTAGCTTTTGCTGTGGGTTTAGAGCTAATATAGGATGCATGGTACATTGTAAGAACCTTATTTACAACAACCAATGCTTTGATACCACTGATGCTCGGCTTAGATGGGTGGGTCTAGAAGATCATACAATATCTACATGATAATGGGACCTTCCCCCCAAAGCCAAAGATGGACAATATGTTCAGGGGTGTGCCAAACCACCACAGGAGCAAATAGGATATCTGATCACCTATTTGATTCGAGGATTTATGTGACTGCCTACATGATGCGTGGACGACCTATTTTAGAATAAATAAATATATACTGGATGACCCTCCTGATGAATGACTCATATCGCACACGTATGCCATGTTGGCACGTGTGATCTTCCTAGGCCCCATTCACCTTCACAAACACGGTTGCGCTTGTAAACCGAAATGCTCAGCAAATGTGACCGGCTTAAGTGGGAAATCGGAGCCCTTCATGTACCGAACCATACAGTGGAAGGACTGGATTAAAATTCATAACAATCGGATAATCTTATCTGTCAATCAATGTTCTTCAACTTCCATGTAGAAAATTGGAGGGATGGATTGTCTGCTTAGTTTGATTTTCGAACTATCGGTCAGCTGAGAGAGTGACTTTTGCAGACGGATTCGGTACTACCCCCACCTGGACGAAATCGGATTGTGTAATGAGTAGATGCTTTTATTGTACTGAGAAAACGCTATTGGGCCCACCATGAATGTACGTGGTTTATCCACTCCATCCATCCATCCATTTTAACCGCTCATTTCGGGGTTGAGTCCAAAATTGAATCATATGCAATCAAGTGGACCATACCACAGTAAACAGTGGGAATAATAATAATTGCCACGGTTGAAACCTTCCTAGGGCCCATAGGGGTGTTTATTTGGCATCCAACCTCTTCATAAGATCACACACACATGAATGAAGGAAAAACACAAATATAAGCTTGATCCAAAACTTCAAAATTTTTTTTTGCTACACCCACAAGTTAGCCTATGCTGGCTACACTGGGTGTTAACAATGACCCCACCATGCTGTATGTGTTATATCCACACCGTCCATCCATTTGGCGAGATCAGTTTAGGTCATGATATCAAAACTGAGGCAGATCATAAGCTCAAGTGGCTCTGATGAAGTTTTTAATGGTTGGCGTTCAATCCCCACTATTTTCTGTGCTGAGTTCACTTGAGCTTTGAATCTGCCTCATTTTTTGTGTCATGCGCTAAAATGATTTCACGGAATGGATGGACAGTGTGGATACAACACATATACCATGGTGGGCCATTGCTACACCAGGTGTAGCTACCATAGCTAAGGCGTGTTTGTAGCAAAATTTTCCTCCAAAACTTCTATGGTTCCAAGAAATTTTCAATGGTAAATGCTCAATTCACACTGTTTCCTGCTGTGTGGTCCACTTGAGCTCTATATATTGTTCATTTTTTGGCTCAAGCGAAAGGACAGAGTGGATAAAATACATAAATCACTGTTGAATCAGCACGCTTAAGCATAATCCACTTCGCACCCTGGACCTAGCTAGTAGTTAGAGACGGACATCCTGATCCCGCTAGGGAATCTGTGGTGGCCACCGTCATATATATGTTTTATCCACGCCGTCCATCTATTTTAACTGATAATTTTAGGGAAAAAGGATTTAGATCAAAGGCTGAATTGTACCAAACCAAAAGAAGCAATTGGGATTGAATTCCTACGGTTGAAAACTTTCTAGGGCCCACCGTGATGTTTATTTTCCATCCAACCTGTTCATAATATCAAATAGACCAGTACGAAGAGAAAAAAAAATAAATATCAACTTCATTCAAAACTTCTATGGCCCCAGGAAGTTTTCAACTGCGGTCTTTCAGTCCCCACTGCTTCCTGCGGCGTGATCTACCTGACCTTTTTATCTACCTCCTTTTTGGGCTCATGCCCTAAAATGATATGAAAAAATGTTTGGACAGCATGATAAAAAAATATACATCACGGTGGGCCCACATAGCCACTGACAGGACTGTAAGTGTCTCGCTGGGTCCGGGTGGGGATGGGGTAGTATCAAAGCCTCGTCCGTGACTTTTGGCTGGAAGCGTAAAATGCACGGACTACACGCGCGCAGAGGAAGAGGATCTACCGTATTCATGTGCGTCATCTCTTTCTCTATAAAAAACCATGGTAGGATACGCTCGCTTGAACTTTGAAACTGCTTCTCCAAACACATGAAAATCAGGCTCACGTGGGCTAGATCTGATCTGTATCTTAGGCAATCCCTGCAATGTAGACACCATAACGAAAGTTTTTTCCATTTTTAAGTCTAATATATATAATTTTCCTTTTTAAAAAGGGCCATCACTAGATTGACGGCTGAGATTCTGTTTGATACATCAACTTGCCATTGACGGCTGAGATTCTGTTTGACGGCTGAGATTCTGTTTGATACATCAACTTGCCATATGGCAAAGATGGATTTCCAAACCATCAATCCTCTCATTTTCTATGTTTTTTTTTTTTTTTGGGCGGGGGGGGGGGGGGGGGGGGGGGGGGGGGGGTTAATTACCGAACATCATATGAGCTTGAAATCACAAGGGTTTGACTCTTTCCAAACAGAGATAAGTGCTGGCATTTTCGAGCGATGAAAGTCATGGAGAGTACGCCGCCATATATACATGTACATGGGTAAAGGAATGCTCACGTGCGTAAGCACTTTTTAGGGATTATTACACTTTATGGGAGCCCAAACTCTTACCCGTTCACTTGATTCAGCACTTTTAAAAACCGCCCAGCCCAACTTTCAACTTAGTCCAAAACTCTGGTGGGCCGTAGTAGAGAGAGAGAGAAAGAGAGAGAGGCAAATTAAGGGAGGAAACTCTTTCCTTTTGCCATGGCTCACCAAAGTTCTAAATCAGGTTAAAAGTTGGCCTTGGGGGTTTGTTAGGGTGCTGCATCATGTAGACAGCTCAAATTTCGGGATCACATAATGTGTGATGAGCCTTGAAAAGTGCAAACTCGTGCACATACATGTGTATATATTCCCTTTTACTTGGAGGAAATCACATTATAAATGTTCAAATGGCATATAAGCAACATGGTGTGCTCTTTACATCCAATATGCCCCCTTTACACCTAACACTCGAGTTGCATATATGTGTTGACCCACATCAATTGTGAAACATTCATTTAACATTGATTTAACATAATAAAGCATTTTTGGCAAAGGAATAAACTAAGTCTAAATATGAGATTGGATGTTCAAAATACCATGGTATCTCTCATATATATATATAATTATTGTGTAATAACATATAATCAATTATAATAAGGGTGTTAATTCCATCTAATGTAATGCGACGCAGGTTAGGGCATGAAAAAAAGGAAGAGGAAGAGCACTATCTCCTTTATGTGATATAAACCTTGAAACCACAAGAAAAAAAAGAAAAAATTCAAGTTTTTAATTGAATATTTTATGTAATGCTCTTAATTATATCATTAATAAATAAAAATAAACTAAAAATCTCATTTTTTAAAATATAAAATTTTAGATAAACCTTTATTAGAAGAGTCTTAACATAAGTACAAGTAATTTCTAAAAAAATAAAAAATCTAAAACTTAAAAATAAAAAATTACTAAAAAGAAAATTTAATTTTTAAGTTGGAACCATGTGTTTTTCTTACAAAATAGACGGATTCAAAATTCATAGGTCATGCGTTCTATAACAATACCTATATCAAAATTTACAGGTCGTGCATCTGTAACGATACCTAGATCAAAATTCATAGATCGTATGTCCTATAAAAATACCTAGATCAAAAGTTATGAGCTAATTTACGATTATACTTCAAATGATAATATCTCCCTATTAGGAATGAGTTTCTTCCAACCAGATGCTCTTGCCCTATGTAAGATTAGGCCCGATTTGATAGATTGCTTCCACTTTTATATGTAGGATTAGGCCCAATTTAATAGATTGCTTCCACTATTATTTGGCCTTTTTGTGGTTTAGCCATGCTAAAAATGTATACGTGTCACAATGCAATGCATCCTTCTAAGCAAGCTAAAATAGGTACAGGGAGTAACGGACATAACAACGTTAAAGAAGTAACGGTGGCACACGGAAATTCGGTTAAGAGGAATATCAGGTACTCTTGGTTCTCTCTTCGCGCGAATCGCCCCAGCAATCTTGTCAGATCAGTTGAAGCATGAAAAGCGCTCGATCCACCTTTCAACGCAGAGACAGGAAAACAAACAAACAGTCAAGACAGATATAAAAGAGATAATCCCATAAAAAGTCCCAAAAAACTCCGTTCAAACCCTTAAAGAAGGAAGAAAATGTCAGCCATTTCTCGTCTCTTCCAACTCTCCATCCCTCCTTCCTAAACAACGAATCCCCAAAATCTAAAAACCCTAGAAAATGGAAGAAACCTCATCAAACCACACCTCATCCACACCGCTCCTCCGTCCCGGGCCCACCTCGGACTCGCCCAGGGCCACCACCCTCGCTCTCCTCCTCAACCGGGCCACCTGGCGGCCGTCGCGGCCCGTCGATGCTGGTGCGAGAGACCGCGGCGCTCCACCTCGAGGAGCGGCGCGCCGACTGGGGATACTCGAAGCCTGTTGTAGCCCTCGACATCGCCTGGAACCTCGCGTTCGCCCTCGTGTCCGCCATCATGCTGGGGTCCACCCTGAGGGAGCGCCCGAACACCCCGATCAGGATCTGGATCATTGGGTACGCTCTCCAGTGCGTGGTCCATGTTGTCCTCGTCTGGTTGGAGTACCGGAGGAGGAATTTGAGGAGGAGGAGGAGCTTGGAAGAAGGGGGCGGGAGTGGACGTGGGTCGGATTCCGAGGGGATTGACAGCGAGGATGAGGAGGGGGATGTAATTGGAGGGTATCGGTCCAGGTGAATTGAATTGGAATCCTGAAAATTTTTTTTTCTCTAAATTTTTAAGCTTTTTCCTGGAAGAATCGTTATTTTTTATAGTGGAATTATCAGGTCCTGACATGCGAAATTGGTACAGATGGGTCCATGGTTTGATGGTCTATGCATCTGCTAGGCACCACATTGGATGCAGGATGTCCCATGGTTGATTTGATGAGCCAGCTTGGGGAGTTCTGTTGGGCATCCCTATCTATGATAGGGCCATCAGTTTGACAGTCCAGATCACTGAACATGGATCCCACTTTTACGTACTAGCGCATCGGGAGATGCTAAAGCATTTTAAAATTTCACCCATTGGTCAATTCTATTGATTCTCTCTTTAATAAAGTGCTATGCTGTCAATGGAAAAAAGAAAAGAAAAAGAGACACAAATGAACTAACTAGGGTTTGTTTGGTAGCTTGTATTTGGTATATGAAGAATCCAAATCGCAATTACCATGGAATCTATGTGAATCGAATTACTTAGTTGTGTTTGGCAGCCTGTAATTGGAATCCAAAAATTGTGTTTGGTAGATGGAATGAAATGCCATGATTTTCGAAGCTGGCATTCTTTCCAACCAGATAGGATTCTATGAATTCTTGCACAGGCCCACTGTGATGTTTATGTAAAATCCACCCCGATCACTAGGGGCAGTCACCACATGTTAGGGCCAGGGCCCAAAATTCAGCCACATCCATGATTCAAGTGTACCCCATGATTGGAAATAGTGTATAGGGTAACGCTTACCCTCGAAATTGTTTCACTTTGTGTGGCCTATCTAAATCACTGTTGAGCCTAATTTTTTGTCCCCAGGCATAAATTTTAGTGTGACATCTAATGGTTAGAGTTGATTTCGTATGATCATCACAAGGGCCTTGAAAAAAAAATCAAGGGTGGACGTCCCTCCCCCAATTGTTTCATTTGGTGTGGTCCACTTGAAGCCCAGTTCAGCCCTATTTTTTGGTCCTAGTACCTAACTTGGGATGATGCATCTAATGGTCGGAGTGGATTTGATGTAAACATTGTGGGCCATGTAAAAATCAAGGTCAGGCGACCCTCTCCCAACCTTTTCCTTTGGTGTGGCCCACATGAAGCCCAGGCCAACCTGATTTTTTGGCCTTGGACCTTAGTTAGGATGATGCATCTAATGGGCGGAGTGGATTTCACGTAAACATCATACTAGGCCATGTAAAATCAAGGGTGGGCGTCCCTCTCTCTCAACTATTTCTCTTTGTATGGCCCACCTGAATCACGGAATGGGTTGATTTTGTGCCATGGGACTAACATGGGGTAACACACTTAGTGGTCAGGATCGGGGTGGATTTCACGTAAACATCATGGTTGGGTCTAGCTGGGCCCAAGCCCAACTTTTGTTTCACCTAGTTGTTTTAAAAACCATATCTCCAGTGGTGAGATTTTGGACTGTTGGAGGAATCAGTAGTAAATGTGATTGAAATCACATCCTCTGGGATTTTAAAATGCATCGATTCAGTGGTAATTAGTTTCCAATTCACACCAATTCACACCTCCCAAATGACTTACCCTTTTGCAATTCACATCAAAACACCTTTGTTAAATGTCCCCTAAGCACTTTTTATGGATAAGAGTACTTGGTGCAACCTCGCTTTTGAGTCAATGATATATTGACACGGAATCACAAAGAAGTAGACAAGAATTACACTCACAAGAATATTTGAGTAGAGAAGGAGAAATAACTTTCTTAATATCAAACTTCTTCTTACAATACTTAAGAAAACTCACACTTAGAAAAACTTAGAATGACTACTTCCTACACTGAACTCCCCTTTTATAAGGTTCTAAGTGAATCTCTAATGAGAATTCCCCAACTAAGAGATTGATTTCAAATCAATCTAATCTACCTAAGATGGTAAAAGCTTAAAAATAGTAAATGCAAATATGGAAAATCTTAATTACATCTCTAAATAAGCCCATATCTTCAATCATATCCTCATTATATCTTCAATCACATCTTTAAATCAGCCTCTATATCTTCCAAAAATAGTAAATAGTAATTCTTAATTTAAGCTCCCAAATCCATAAATAAACAGTCTAAAAAATCAGCACATATTATATTAACTGAGTTTACTCTGATAAGAGCGTCCTGAGTTACTTCATGATGCAGGGGGCAAGAGAAATGTTTCTAGATTCTGCAAAAATATGAAAGGTCACTGGTAAGATGAGGAATTCTGTTTCACCAGATCGATCTCGAAATCACAAGCGGAGTACTACAAGATCTTCTCCGAGAAATCGTTCCTCCTCTTGTTCCTCTCTTCGATATCATACGGATCTTCATAGGGGAAGGAACGAATCTAGGTCCTCTAGAAGAGCTTCTCAGAAAAATTCATCGTTCAATGTTCACTGCAATGATTCTTTCGATCGGCACAAGCTCACTGATAAATTCTAGAAGCAGAGAGCCCAGTTTTTGCTTCTAGCCTTGATGGGGATTTCATTGCGGATTATGAGATAATAAATAGAGGCAGATCTAGTGAAGGTAAGGGGAAGGAACAGATTGATTGGCCTTCTAAGCTCGGAGGTAATACTTGCTTCCCTCGTAATCAGAATCAGGGACATGAAGAGCCTCCTAGCGGAGATGCGGAGGCGGGATTGGACGCTGGTTAAGTGGGGTAGACCACGAAAACTACCTCGCTAAACCATCTAAGAGAACTTCCGACATTGTACATCTCGAACTTCCCAAAGGATTGGATGGAGCTTCATTTCAAGAGGGTTTTCAGTTATTTTGGACAGGTGATGGAAGTGGTCATTCCAAGAGTACATGGAACTGCTTTCATTAGAGGCTTCGCTTTCGTTCGATTTCAAAGCAATGAAGAGGTGTAGAAAGCGATATCAGGGATGAAAGGGAAAATATTCTATGGTAAGGAAATTGTTGTCAACATTGCCCACTTTGGTCTAGAGAAAGTTAACAAGGAAATCTCGGACGTCGCACCTTTTTCCATTAAAGGCCGGAAGGTCCATTTCGCCCCTTCTCCTCAGGCATCCCTCACCGGTAACAGTGGTATCCTTCCTTGACCGACTGACCGGAGATCTTTCAGGGAGGTGGTGGAAGGGCAGAAGTCTGGATTAGTGGGAGACGGGAATACCTTTGGTATGGTCTCTTCCCCTCTGGCTATATTGCTAGTCTGTCCTCTCCCCACTTCCATACACCATCCCACTTCCCCGATTCAGGGCCCCGCTGATCCTCCCTTTCCTCCCCTTCCATCCCCTTCTCCTGATCCTCTGCCCCTGGAGGAAGCCCCTTCCCCCCCTCCCGCCCTATGGCTCTCCTACTCCTTTAGGTACTTTTCCGTCTGCCGTTTTTCATACCCGCAAATGCTCTGTGGAAGGAAATTTTTTGTCTCAGTTCTCGAGGCCGTGATCTCTAAGGCCTCCATTAATATGCAGTGGTCTATGGTTGTGCAATTGATTCAAGGATATTCTCTTTATGACCTCTTGTTTGGTTTCAAATGTACTGTGGGTTCCATGAAGGAGATTTCCTTCTTCGCTTTCTCTCTTCATCAGAGGTTTGGGTCTCTCTTCGTCCATATTGTGATCTGGATAGGGTCATCTCTATTGCTAATCAGAATTTGGTTGGTCCTATGGGAGGTATCTTTAAATGGTCAGAATGGTCTGCGTTTGGTGTCATTGATTCCTGGTTTGTTTTCCCTCAAATACCTTTGGAATTTTGGTACGAGGAATTTTTCATTGTGTTGGGTTCTTGTGTGGGTGAGGTTATCCAGATTGATATCGCCATCGAGAGTTGGGAGTATCTCAGAGCTGCTAGGGATTCTGATAAGGAGGAAGAAACTCGGGGAGATCCTGTCCGAGATCAGGATTGAAGTTGGATAGGATTCTTTGTTCATTAAGGTTTTCTAGGATCCTCGAGGTTCTACTCTTGCTCAAAGTCGTGCGATGGTTCATTCCAATTTTCACCAGCACCCTGGGTTCGTTGGTTCAGTCTGCCATTGCTGGGGGACCTCTAATTCCTGTGGATTGCGGTGTCCACTGGTGGACGGTGTTGAATCGTGCAAACCCAAATCTTTTGCATGGACCGAGGACTGATACTCCTGTCCATGTGGCGGAAGCTGGTGTCCCTCTGTTAGCTAGACATGACAGGATTGCCTCGAACCTCGCGTTGCAGCAGATTTACATATCTCAGGGCATTATTTCTTCATCAATCGCCTGCTCCATCTCGCGAGAAAATGCGGTTTCTCTCGAAAATAGGGCAACTGTCTCTCATGAAGCTCCTATTTCTCATATCCTGCGGTCAGGCAATTATGAAGCGGAAGGCTCGAGATCTGATCAAGCCCTTCCTGTCATGACGTGTCAAACGGAGAGCGTATCTAGAGTTATACCTGCTTCTCCGTTGCCTTTTGCTTTACCGATGCCTTCGGGTTTCGTGCGCCCCTTGCCAACTTGCGATGGTGCAAGATGTGATTTCGGCACGAGAATTGACACGTGACCCCAGATGGACCGAGATTGTAGCGACACGCCTCTCGATTCTTCAAATTCTCAGTCAGAAGAAATCCCTCCCGATGCCTCCGTTGTCAGAACCTTTTCTACCTTGGGGGAAACTTGGATATTGGATGAGGTGGAGCCGAATGCGTTGGTGATCCTCGATTTGGAATTGGAGGGTGTGAGGACAGAGGCAGAGGATGGTTCGTTGGGTGAATCACAGTTGGATTCTGATAGTGATGAATCGGAAGATACAAGCATCCATGAAAGTACGCTCTTGGAGGGATCTCTGGAGGATCATACTCCTGCATCGAGAACTCTCTTTGAGATTTCTCCCTCTCTTAATGGCGGGAATAATTTTGGCCCCATCTCCTTATCCCCTAACTCTGTCAAATCCCCAGGGCTTTCTTATCTTCTTTCCTCAACTTGTCCTCTTCCAACTGTTCAGTCCCTCGCCGTGGTCCCGTTCCATCGTAATGATCTTCTTCCGGTATGTGATGTTTTTTCTATTGGCCTTCGGCCCGACCTGCCTTCCGGCTCTTCTTCTCCATTCAGATCCAGCAGGGTTTCGACCGGACTTCCTTCATCCCCTTGGAGGTTCTCTAAGGTCTGGTAGAGACCATTAAGAAAAAACGTTGGGTGAGGGATGCGGTGGGACATGTGGGAAGGCTTCTTGGGGTAAGTCTTTGGAGATTTGGACGACGATTACATGGCATTGGTTAAAGTGGTAGTTGAGCGGGGTCTTAAAGTTTCTATAGAAGGACTGACAGATAATCATCCTTCGAAATCTGGGATTAGAAACAAACATATGTCTAAAGCGGGAATCTGTTCCTCGAGTGGGTTGGAAGAGACCCCTCGCAAAGATAGAAAGGGGAGAAGGGTGAATAAAGGTTACTCATGAAGATTCTTTCTTGGAATGTTCGGGGTCTTGGCTGCCCTAGTAAGCGGGGGCAAGTCAAGGAAATGTGCCGTAGATCGAAGGCTAACCTGATTGTGTTGTAGGAATCGAAGCTCCAATCTGTGGACAGAGGTTTGATAAAGTTGGATTGGCTGTGTCTTCCTTCGGTTGGTTCGAAAGGGTGAATCATCCTGATGTGGGACTCCTCTATTCGGTCTTTGATTGATAGTATAGTGGGAACATTCTCTGTTTTTGCTATGTTTGAGGAGTCCTCTGGTTTTATCTGGATGTTTTCTGGGGTCTATGGCCCATCTATTCCGTCCTTGAGGACCTCTTTCTAGGAATGAACTTTTTGCGATTTCTATTGCTTGGCAGTTACCTTGGGGGGGGGGGGGGGGGGGGGGGGGGGGGACACTTTAACGTTGTTAGATTCTCGTTTGAAAAGTCGAGTAATAACAGGATCTCGAAGTAGATGAAGGATTTTGCGAATTGGGTTTGTGCTCAAGGTTTGATGGACCTGCCCATGGGGACTAAAATTTTCATGGTCCAATGGTCAAACTCCTCCGACTATGTCTTTTCTCGACAGATTCCTCGTTTCCCTTTCCTGGATTCAGCATTTTTCAGTTGCTCGCCAAAGAGGTTTGCCTAAACTGATTTCTGACCATTCTCTTATTTTATTGGAAACCGATGATATTGATTGGGGGCCGAAACCTTTTCTTTGTGAACTTGCTTGGGTTGAAGTGGAAGGGTTTAGGGATATTGTCTCAAATTGGTGGACCTCTTTCTAGGTTGAGGGTCTCCCTGGTTTTTTCCTGCACAAGAAGTTCCAACTTCTTAAATCAAAAGTCAAAGCTTGGCATCGGGAAGTCTTTGGATCCAGGGAGTCGTCTATGGCCTCAATTCTCGCTGACATTCAAATTCTGGACTTGAAAGAGGAAGTTGGCCATCTTTCTGAGACTGAATCGATGACCAGACTATCTCTTCCTCTGAATATTGTAAAAGATTGAAAGAGGAGGAAATAAAATGGAAGCAGAGATCTAGAGCGACGTGGCTCAAGGAAGGAGATCGAAATACTAAATTTTTTCACAGCTTCGCTAATGCGAGATCTCGTGCTAACTTTATATCTTCTGGTAATTCTGTTCTAACAGATAAGAAGAATATTGTTGATAATTTGGTTAAATTTTTTTCAGATATTCTGACTTCTCCTAATGTTGTTCGGCTAAATATTGACAATCTTCATTTAAGAGGAGGACAGGCTGGCGTTGGAGAGAGATGTCTTTATGGAAGAAATTAAGGAGGCAGTTAGGGAGCTAGGTAGGGACAAAGCCCCTGGTTCTAACGGTTTTCCGATTGCATTTTTTAGATTTTTTGGAGTCTTTTAAAGGATGACCTTTTCTCCTTCATTTTTAATTTTTTCAAAGGGGAGTGGTTGGCATCTGAGTTGGGATGCACGTTTCTTGCTCTCATTCCGAAAATTGAAGGAGCTTCTGATGCTAAGGATTTTCGACCTATTAGTGTAATTGGGAGCCCATATAAGATTATCTCCAAGATTTTGAGCCAAAGAATTCGGTTGATTATTCCAAAAATTATATCTCCCTTCCAGTTTGCTTTTGTTGAAGGGAGACAGATTCTAGATAGTGTGCTGATTGCTAATGAATGCTTGGATTCCTATGACCGTAATAGGAAACCGGGAATTCTCTATAAATTAGACTTGGAAAAAGCCTATGACCATGTGGAATGGGATTTTCTTGATTATATGCTCCATAAAATGGGATTTGGTCTGAAATGGAGATCTTGGATTAGAAATTGTGTCTCCTCTCCAAAATTTTCTGTTTTAATTAATGGTGCACCTTTGGTTTTTTTAAGTCTTCGAGGGGTTTACGTCGAGGAGACCCCCTATCCCCCTTCCTTTTTGTTATTGTCATTGAAGCTCTCAGTGGGCTCCTTTCTAGGGGGCAAGAGGTGGGCCTATTCAGAGGTTTTTTGATTCAAAATCATTTGAATCCTATTTCCCATTTACAGTTCGCTGATGATACCTTGATTTTCTATGAGGCGGAAGATTCTATGATTTCTTTTTTAGGTATGACTATTGTATGGTTTGAGGCGATTACAAGTCTGAAGACGAATTTGGCTAAATCTGAGCTAATCGGAATCAACATCAGCCATGAGGTTTGCAATTCCTTTGCTGACTTCCTCGGATTTTAGGTATGTTCTCTTCCGACGCTATATTTGGGGCTTCCTTTATGCATAGGTAAACCTCCGATGGCTATTTAGGATAAAATTATTGAAAGAATGGAGTTAAAATTGTTGGTGTGGAAGATGAATACCCTCTCCTTAGGAGGCAGAATCATTCTTTTAAAATCTTCCCTTTCCAATTTACCTGTCTACTATCTGTCTCTTCTCCGGTGCCCGAGATCCATTATTGATAGAATTGATTGCTTGAGGAGAAGCTTCCTGTGGAAAGGTAATGCTGAGGGGAAGAAATTCCCTTTATTAAATTGGAAAGAGGTCTGCACATTTTTCGAAGAAGGGGGAGCGAATCTGAGGGACCTCTCGAGGTTTAATGAGGCTCTGCTTGGGAAATGGGTTTGGAGATTCCATGAGGAAAGGGAAAGTCTTTGGCATCAAATCATTGTCGCCAAATATGGTTATTCTCCTCAGAGATGGTGGACGCGTGCGTCCTCCATGTACAGGGCTTCTTTCATATGGAAAGGCATTGCTAAGTCTGCTCCTTTGGTCTTTGATAGAATTATTCATGTGATTGGTAATGGCGAGAGAACTAAGTTTTGGCTTCATCATTGGTGTTGCAATATGATTTTTGCTGAGTCATTCCCTTCTCTATTTCTTGTTGTGACGGTCAAAGATTGTTTCTGTACTTCCACGGAAGGGGGAAGTGTTTGGTTGCCTTCGTTCCGTAGGAATTTGTAGGACTCAGAAATTGATGAGCTAACTTCCCTTCTTTCGTGTCTGTAGGATTACTGCTTAAATTCGGATGTTGAAGACTCTATGCCGTGGAAGTGCATGAGTTCGGGAAATTTCTCATTTCGTTCTTTTTATGCATATCTCTTGGCAGGGAATCTTAATGCGCCTTCCCACACGGCTGCGCTATGGAAATATGCTGTGCCTCCCAAAATGGCGGCGTTCGCTTGGTTAGTGGGAAGAAATCGTGTTCTCACTACAGACAATTTGCGTAAGCGTGGAATGATAGTCACTTCCGTTTGCATGCTCTGTTTGAGGGATGAGGAAACGGTCAATCACATTTTTATCCACTACCCTTTTGCGTCAGACCTGTGGCGGAGTGTTCTTAGACTCTCTGGCGTGGATTGGGTGATGCCCTCTTCCCTGGAGGATCTCATGTTTGAGTGGCACGCAGAAGATGGTGGTCTCCTTGGTAGAAGAAAATGGAGGTCTATCTTTCTTTTGGTATTGTGGTCAATTTGGTTGGAGAGAAACCAACGCTGTTTTAGGAATTGTTTAGTCGTGGTGGCTGGTGTTTTCTCCCGAGTTCTATTGTTCTTTAGAGATTGGGCTCCATGATAATTGTATCTCTTTTTTCTTGGGGGTTTTCTGTATAGAAGGTTGTATATATCTATCTATATATATATATATATATTTATATATTTATTATTATTTTTTTTTATAATAGCTTATCGTTCAAAAAAATAAATAAAATCAGCACATATTGGGCCCAATGGGCCTACATTATTGTTAGGACCTATGGTGGGCCGTGGGCCTAGGTGGGCTGTGGCTTATGGGATTACATTATTGTTGGGACCTACAATGGGCCATGGGCCTGCATTAATTCTCCCTAGCTTTGGAAGAATTCGTCCTCAAGTTGTAAACCAATCTCAACCTTTGGACTTGATTTCCCCTATGATGAATCCTCCTTTTTTAGTGGAAGTTGGTGGTGCAACCCAAGCGTCGGCTCGGCATTAACCTTTCTAGAGTCCATTATAGATGATGTCTTTTTTCGCTTGTGTTTTTATGGGTGCCTATTAGTTTGTTGTAGCTTTAAACTTCTTTGTGGATCCTGCAACATTTGTCCGTTTTTCATGTAACCGTTATCTTTTATGAAGGTGCTTTAATTTAAGGGTTGAGAACCATTAGCATGTCTATAAATATGAGTGTCACTATTAGTGGATCCGTGAATTAAAGTGTAGGGCCAATGTTAATGCATCAATCATTTCATATGTCAACTTTTCCTTTGATTCTGTGGATCTCTTCCTCATTTTTCGAATTTCTACATCAATTCCGGATTTTCTGTCAAGTTCCAATAATTGAAGGATTTGATTGATGTCTTCATAAACTAGGGGTACTTGTTGGTTAGACCTTGTTGGGAACCTTCCACAGATTTCCTCAACGTTGGAGCTTCCCCACTTGATTAGCGAGATTACCTACTGCACGTCTGAGTCGATCTACCCGCTTTTGCGAGTGCATGGATTAATTGGATTGTTTGTACAAACTCTTCTTATGCCACCCCCTTCAAAGTCATTAGGAGATGATGTAGATTTGGTAGTTTCCCAATGATCACCCACTCTGATATCAAAATGGTGCAACTTGGTAATCGAGTCAATGAGATCTCAACACCCGAATAGCAAAGAAATGTACAAAGGTACACCCACAAGAATATTAGAGTAGAGAAGGAGAGAACTTAATTGATATCATCTCCTTCTCTTATAATACTTTAGAATTTGCAGTTGGAAAAATATTGGAATGACTACTTCCTCCTACACCAGCCATCCCCATTTTTTCCCCTATGGTATGGCCCGCTTGATTGGTGATTCTAACTGATTTTTTACCCTAGGGCCTAGCATCTAAAGGTGCCCACCTGATGGATGGAGTGGATTTCACACACACACACACACACACATGTATGAAATGGTAGGCCCCACAGAGCACGGCATGTTTTACGTGTTGCCTAAAACAGGTGTTGCATAGTATTCTGATCCAACAACCCCATTACAAAATGTATGATTAATGGCACTTACATTATAGATGGCTACACTACATTGTGTGTTTGCCACAACTTAAATTGCTTCATCTTATCCCACACCCACATATAAAATCCCGATTGTCCAAATTTTGGACATCCCTGTCAATGACCTAGATTCTTAAGTGAATCTCTAATAAGAATCCCCCAACTAAGACATTGATTTCAAATCAATCATAGTTGACTTCAAATTAATCTAATTTACCTAAGATTTCAATTACATTTCTAAATTAGCCCCATATCTTTGATCACATTTCCTCATATCTTCAATCACATCCTTAAATCAGAGCCCATATCTTTCACCAATTGTAAATTGTAATCCTTGATTTAGGCCCCATTATGAATAAACATTCCAAAAATCAACACATATTGGGCCCTATAGTGGGTCGTGAGCCTATGTGGGCTGTGGGCCTGCACCAGTGGCATATGGTGATCAAAATAATTTTTTTTGCTTTTCCATTAATATTTTCCCACTAATTTATATGATACTTCATTATCAGTAACAACTTGCACAACATTTTGCTCTCTAATTTCATCCACCCTTATATCAAGAAGACTGAAAATATACTCTTCATTTTTAGTTGCCTCGGATTAATTGATTTATGGACATTGTTTCCAAGTGGCAATACATCATAAAGTTTATCATACTTACTACGTCTAGTTGGGCCAGTCCAACCCAGTGTTTGCAATAACGATACTGTCGGCCGATAGTATCGATATCGGTGGCCAGCGACACGAAATCCCCTTGGAGACACTAAAAAATTCCAGCGTTCCTGTGTATCGACGATATTATCGGCCGATATCGATAATATCGTGCGATATATCGATATCGGCAAAATATTGGTCGATATTGTAAAATATCAACGATACCTGGACGATATCGTCCAGGAATCGTCCAGCCGCACAAGAGTCCCCCATTTTTTGGAAAAAGAATGATTTTTTCTTCGATTTTCTTCTAGTTTCTCCTCCCCTCCTTAAATTTTCTTCGATTTTCTTCTAGTTTCTCCTCCCCTCCCTAAAAAAAATCGTAGCGCGTTCCGACTCTGCGTAGGGGTTATAGTTTGCTGAGTTTAGTTAGCTATTTTCTAGATTTTAGGGAGTCTTCATATAGATCTAGGCCATATAGGATAGCTGGCATTGCGTTGAACTAGGATAGTCAAAACTGCATTTGGAGGATACCAGTCAGTTGCATCATCCATATGTATATTTCTCAACTCTCTTGCTTGTTTTATTTTGTCAATGAATTGGTTGTGTTTTCATTAATGTCTTCTTACATTTATATATCTTATGGAATCAATTTAAACAATAGTTGCATCAGTTCAGTCAAACAACACATAGCTTAGGATCCTTTTACAAAGGAACTCCATTATGTGGACTTTTGTTTGTACATATGATGATTTAAATATATGTATTAAGGTCCATTTTAACAATCCTTGAAGTTTCATTGAAAAATTCAATCAATTTCTCAATGTTTCCCCATGTTTCTCAAAAGGTGCGATACATTACGCGATACAACCGATATATCCCTAGCTATACGCGATATGTATCTGTATCCCAAGGGTGCGAAACGTAACGCGATACCGATACTGCGAAAACTTGTCCAACCATCGCACACGATAATGTGTCCTCTACTCCGTCATATTACTCTAAAGGTGGCCACATACACCCCTACATCTCTATTCTCTGCTCTTGTCCATTTCTTCCTAATCTCACAAGCTATGGGTGTTTTGACTCCTTTTCCTGCCTCTGCTCTTGCATCTATCACCACTTGCCAATAGGAGTTTGCAACATTTGTTTTTACCTAATCTGCTTTGTTTTATTCTTCCTAAACAGAATTCACGTGAGGGTCACCTTGGCTCCACCACATTTATAGCATTAGTTGCAGGGGAAGCATGTGAAGTCTTTTATCGGCTAAGCCACACCATAAACCACCAAACACACCTTCACTCACACTCCCAACCTCAGCTCCATCACTCCCACTGCCCCTTCTATGTCATGAATGGCCTCCCTCCCTCTAAACATGTGCCACGCTCTTTATCATCATGAGCAGTGCGTAGGTTCTCGTTGCCATCACTACATCTCTATTTGAATTATCACCAAACTCAGTAGTCTCATCAGTACCCACACCTATATAATTGGGACCAAACACCTCAACTCGGGTTGCATCGAGAGTATCCTGCTGCTTCTTCTGTATGCTAACTTTCCCCCTCTTCATCTCTTCCAAATTCTATCGTCTGCATTAGCCTCGTGTAGAGATTAAGAGGATAACAACTATAAACATCCATTGCTTTATAGTTTAGCCTCGTGCAGAGCTTTGCAGGGGTGGCGACAACTTCATGAATTTGCCTTGCTTGTCTAATGGAGATCTCGGCTTTAGTAGGTGGGGGCAACCAAAGAGTTTTCCCCCGGTCGTCAATCATCATAGACTCGACTAGGCGGTCCTGCCAAAAATAGTGGATTCTACAACAGGGATGTTAAGGGAATGTGAATCCTAATTCAGCTATAGAGGAAGCTTACAAACTAATCTTAGACTAGATTAAGGCCTACTTTGAGGATCAAAACATAAGATTTTACTTGGATCCAATGAATCAAAGCTGAATGGACCATTTTGAAAACATCGGAAGAAGGTGTAAACCATCATTTTTTTTTTCCCGTCTTCTTTTTGCTGTATGTATATGTAATGGGCCCTAATCCAGCAAATCATGCTTGATTTTTGTTCGATGAGGGACTTATTTGGTTGACTTTCGGGCTTCAGCATGTCAAAGTTGACAGACAACGTTGTTATCAAAGAATGGCTTGATACATCAATGAATGCACGTTGCGAGAGAGGGAGGGAGATGCATGGGTGCAAATCAAGCCTTGATTTATGGTATACTTGGACTGAGTAGGTCTGATTAGTGTCTCTTATAAATCACCCACGGTATTCAATAGGTCTAAATTCCAATTGATTTTTGGTATTTTGATGTGTGTTCACCCATGGTATTCAATAGGCCTAAATTCCAATTGATTTTTGGTATCTTGTGTTTTACATACATTGTATGGCTCCTTTCTTCATACGTCTGTCTTTAACTTTGTTGCCCGATCCTTCTAAGTAGGTGCTGCTCCCGCTTTGAACTGCACTTCAAACTCGCCCTCTTGGTCTTCCTAGCTGCTTTTACTCCCTAGCATTTTAAAACAGACGCTTCTCTTCTCCGACACTCAAATTTGTTGCCAATTTGCTTTGCTCTTCGTGCATCTCTAATGATACTGCTTTACATGGTTGCTCAATAAGCAGTTTAGCAACTTTTGAACTCTTACTTAGGCCGCGTTTGGATCCCTAGTTATTTTGCTTCAACCACTTATGCCTCAAGTAGCTGATCTTGGTTTCCATTGATTTCAACACATAAGTATGTTTGTTAAACAATATTCTTAATCTTGAAAAGAATCCAAGCAACAAATAAAAGAAAGTCACGATTCTAAACCACCCTATCTTTTATAGGAAAAAACCCAACTTTTGGAAGATCTTAAAAAAAAAAAAAAAAAAAAAAAAAATTCAATATGAAACCAATTTCATTCCTGAAAAGCCCCATAAAACCCGAGTAATATTTCTCCTTTGGAAAAAAAAAAAAGAAAAGAAAAGAAAAGGGAAAAAAAATCAAAATCTCCAAAACCCCATTTTAGAAAAAAAGAAAGAAAGGGAAATGGGTTATTTTCAAAACCACCTTTTTAAGCAGGACAACTTCAGGAAAGAGCCTTGTAGTAGCTTCATCTGGCCTAGCTATACGAAGCTATGAGAATCATCTTTCTTCATCTTAGTTTTTGTTGCTGCTGCTGCAATAACTTATTTTCTCTGCACAAAGAGCTTCTGTGTGAGAAATGCCCATGCAAGAAGAAAATCCACCATGGCCTAGCTACGGCGGTGCTAGCTGCCGCCAAAGCAGAGGCGGCAACTGACTCCCCCCCCTCCGCTGCTGGTGACCTCTCTCTCTCTCTCTCTCTCTCTCTCTCTCTCTCTCTCTCTCCATCAAAAGTAAAAATTCAATCTTTTTTTGCTCAAGGCCATAATCCATCTTGAGGTGTTCAACAACTGTTAAATAGCATTTTATGAAACTAATTTTTGTCACATAAGCTACTGATTTCCTTCTGTCAGCCAAATAAGTAGCTTATCAATGTGTATCCAAACGTGGCCTCATTTGCTGCTGTCAGCCAAATAAGTAGCTTATTTGGTTGTTATTATTATTATTTTTATTGAAGTTGAGAGGGTTTAGCGAAGGTGTTTTGTTTGGGCAAATAGGCTTGTTGCCTTGGCTTTTTTTAATTTATTTTTGGTAGTTGTTATGGACAGATTATGAGAATGAATAAGATCAGTTTCCCTTTACTGTGATGGGATTCAAAATCATAGAAGAGTGATTCTTCTAGATATCCATTGTGTGACTCCTTGGGTTTGTAGTGGAGTGATTCCACATAGTTTTTGGTGCATAGGATTAGCCTGAGACCCAAGCTCCATGTTGAAAGTGATTCCATGTAGTCATCTCTACATTCAGTTATTGCCTGCGACTATTGGATTGATTGGAGACATATAGGAGCACCTAGAGGTGGAACCAATCATCAAATGTTGGTAGATATTCGGATCTATACACTTCTGAGTTCAATTACATTTTTGTGCTTCATTAGCTTATTTCTTTTTTCCAGTTTACAACCCTTATGTGCCTTTAGGTCCCTTGGTACGAGGCATTTGTCATAGATCACCTAGGTAGTATAGTTGTGTTACATAGTGCAAATAATGATGCCATAAGCTGTTTTACAGTAAAGGAAATATCCATTGTTTAGTTTAACCTAGGAATTTTCATATAGCCTCAACATAGGAGAAATCAGTTGTGACCTGACCTGAAAGGTTTTTGAACTCTAAAAAGGTCTACGCATTATTCTTTACATGTTGAGTATTTTTTCAAAAGTTAATCTATATTCCATTCCCAAATAAAAAAGTGGCAACACAATAAAAAGATCATATAATTTGTATAACTAAAAGAATAAAAAGCTTATATATATGATCTTCAATGTGTTATGAGACTTTTCTATTGGCTGAGTTAAATTTATTTAGCTGCGTGCATGTTCAATAATTGAGCTATGCAAATATTTGTCCTTTCTCACCTCTAGACTTATTTTTGGTTGCCACAATTCTGATGTGTGTGATGCTTAACATTGCAAAAAGATGTGAATATGAGTGATTGATGATGTGTTATGCTGACTTCACTATTTACTGAATTACATTTATTTAGCTATTATGGTTGTTCAATAATCATTTATTTAGCTATATGGGTGGTCATGCTTAATATTGCGAAATGATGTGAATGTGTGGTCAATGATGTGTTATGAGTTTTATGACGACTTCACCATTTTCTGAGATTTTTTTATTTTTAGCTATATGCCTGTTTAATAATTGAACTCTGTAAATATGTTGTGCTTTCTCATCTCTCGACTTATATTCTGTGGGCACAATTCTGATGTGAGTAATGATGGTTGGTGATGCTCAGTATTGCAAAAAGATGTGAATCTGTTAATACGATGGCGTCCTTTCTCTGGTGGATAGTTGGCTTCTATTGGGTGGTCTCTGGCGGTGAAGTTCTCCTGCAGAATGCTCCACGACTCTACTGGTTAGGCTAACAGCAATCCTTTCTTAAAAGAAATTATTTGATTTATTTTATTACTTTTTTGGTAAATAAGTTGGATTTATTTGAATAAGAATACTACATACCCACAGATGTACACTAGATTTTAATTCCAAAATGCTCTGGATTTTGGCTGCTTTCTGGCACTTGCTACTTTCTGTATTTTTTTATCTTTGTTGAAGTGTTCAATTACTTAAGAATTTTAAATGACTGAAAAACCTGCATTTCCAGTCAATCAAAATAAAATTTCTCAAATGACCGGAGTTTCTTAGCTTTTCACAGATTTTCAAGTCTCTTTTCATTGGCTGAGAATGTCACCTTTTCCTGGTGGCTAAAGTATCTGGTTTTTTAAAATAACTAAGGCCCGAGTTTTCTTTTTCTCTGGGTTTGTCTAGAATATCCTTTCTCTTTTGGCATGGCCAAATATCCAGAGAAATGCAGTGGTTCTCACATCACTAGGATTTAGATTTGAGTCTAACTGTCCCCATATGTGCCATTGTGGTTCAAATATGTGATATCTGGATCATTCAGCTGGCGGCATTCAATGTGTATGTGATGAGGACACAAGAACATTTAAAGTCTACCAGCGAAGAAGGCGCACACCACAAGCTTCTTCCTTGTGGTTAGGCGATAATTGAGGAGCATTGAAGACCCTACGCACGTGATTGCACGTGATTTGGCACATAGAAGACACGTGTGTAGGATGGAAGAAGACCCAACTGAAGATCGTTGGGTGCCCGACCAAATTGGTCACCGGGCGCCCGAAATTCTCCGATTTTGAAGTTTTGCTTGCTGGAGCCTGGATGTTTTTGGTCCTCGTCGGGCGCCGGACCAAATTGGTCACCGGGCGCCTGACCACCGCGCGAACTGTTTTTTTAAACTTGTTTTTACTTAATTTTTAGGGGTATTTTGGTACTTTTATGTTTTCTTATTGCTTATTTAAGTGGGCTAAGCCCTAAAAAGAGATTAGTTGATTATTAATGAAAAAGCAAACCTCTTTGGTGGCCTCTCTCTCCTCTCTCTCTCATGGTGCTTCTTCTCTTTTCCTTGATCTTCTTCTTCTAACTTCTTCTTGTGCCCCTCCAAATTCTTCAAGGTAATTATCTTTATTCTCTCTATTCCTAGTTTTACTAATCCTTCTTCGATCAAACTTCGAGAATCGACCCAAACCATAAATCTTCAAATTCTCAAATCCCTAATCCGAGAACTTCCTGATTCTTCGGACTAGTGATCTTCATTGATCGATTGGGTATGGCCATGCAAGATCGGTAGGTCCTATCCCTCGCCAGATCCAACCCTAGCTATACTTGAAACTTAAACTTCATGGTTGTGACGGTTGGCCCGATCCATTGTAAGCTCCTTGTGAATTTTCTTAATTTATGATGAGTGATTCTGAATTTTAGATTATTTATTTCTTTTATTTTCCGCAGTTTAATTATGTTCATGAGCATGCATCATAATTAGGGCATCCTGCATCAGTGTGCCTGGCCCAAAGGTCAGGCTTGTCTGGTCACTTGGCAGGCCACTCAGAACAACAACAAAAAAAAAAAAAATGGATGGTTAAGGAAATGACCCAGTCTTTGTATTCAACATAAAAGGTCCAGAACTTGCAAACTTGCTGCATTAGATGTTTCAAAGACCTATAGTCTTGCTCAAGTATCCCATGTTTTTCTCCAAGAATAATCTAGATATCATTGCTTTTCTGAAAATAAAGAGGGAGTGAACCATGAATCCCTTATGATCATGGACAAGAGACTATGAATTTCTTATTGTTGTTTTCTTTTAGCTGTATAGCTTTTTTTCATGGGCGCCTTCTGTCTTCCCAGTCTATGTATCTTTTTCTGTTCTTCATATTTTGCCATTCATCATCATCATCTAAGCCTTATCCCAACTACTTCGGGCTGGCTACATGAATCCTATTCCTTCCAATCTATAACATCAGTTAGACCATAGGTCCTTGCCACCTCCACCCATGTCCTTTTGAGCCTTCCCTTTGCCCTTTTAAAACTTCAACTTGCACGAACTCACTTGTAACTGCCATGGTTCTTGGTTTCCATTGCAAATGACAAAACCACCTAAGTCTTCCCTTATCTTATTTCTTATTAGTGTTACTCCTAAGTTCTTTGGTATGCATTCATTTCTAACTCCATCTTTCCTCGTCTTGCCACTCATCCATCTCAACATCATCATTCAGCTACACATCCTATGAACATGTTGTTCCTTAGCTGCCCCAACATTCGGTCCCATAAAGCATGGCTGGTCTAATAGCTAACCTATCCTTTAGTTTGATTGGTACACAACGATCAGATAGAACTCCATAGGCACATCCCCATTTCTTCCACCCAGCTTGAATTCTATGGTGAACATCCTTCTCAATCTCTCCACTCTCATTCATAAAAAAGAAAGAAAGGACTTGGCATAAATGCCATCTATTTCCAATTTTGCACATTTTTGCAATAATGTAGATGATATTGCTTTTCTAAGAATAAAGAGATGACATAAATGTCATCATTTCCCAATATTGCTGAGTTTCATGTCTCATGGGAATATCCTTTCCCCTCCTAATCTGAAGATCGCATTAAATGTTCTTATTTCATAATCTCAATTTTTTTTCGTTCCCCCTCCCAATCTGAGATCAATGTCCTTGATCTCGCAAAGGATACAAGGACAGGTAGTTTGTGAGATTGAATGAAGTACACATTTTTTTTCTTCTTTCTATTATTCAGTTCTATTGCTGATTGATCCCAACATCCTTAGATGTTAGCTGATGAGAGATGTTATGCTTGTCTTGTAAACTCAATGCATGCACATGCAATTGATTGCTAATGATCTCTGGTTGCCATTTTCGTAATGAGTTTGTGCAGGTTGGCCGTAGTATTTCTGGCATTCGATGTGTTCTTTGCCATCTTTTGTGTTGCTTTGGCATGTGTGATAGGGATCGCACTCTGCTGCTGCTTGCCTTGCATTATTGCGATTCTTTATGCTGTCGCTGGCCAGGTATGAACAGAAAAGAATTAACTATTCCTAAGCTGTGTTCGGATGCACAAGTGAATTGAATGCAAACATCCAATTCAAGAAATGATAAAATTTAATGATGCTTCCTATTCATAAGGAGAAAGTAGCCCTCAAAATGTGGTTTTATTCCTTTCATGTTCCACTTGAAAGTAACATAATTGCAATTTGGAGCCCATCCCTCTGTATGAATGCCAGGAAGGGTAATTCAGAAGTAGTTACTTTCTGTTTATGATGTTAATTATTGCAAGTCAACTCGACTGCACGTGATCCTGAAGTAAATAGAGTTTTCTAACAGCCACCAAATAGGAAAGTAGAGCTTTCGAATTGCTGAAACAGTGTAATTATTTCCATCATTTGTGGCTTGACTATACAGGAAGGTGCATCAGATGCAGATATTAGTCTTCTTCCTAGATATAGATATGGTCAAACTTGCAGTCATGAGGAAAAGACTACTGCTGGAGCAGGAACGATGACTCCCATAGGAGGCAGTGGAGGTCCAGCAGATGAACGCGTTCTTTTACCTGAGGATTCGGTAATTTTTCCATTTTATCATCATGCAGAATTGATTTTCACACTTAACTGTTTTATCAGTTATTTTTATTGGTGATGAAATTTTATTGAGCAAGGAGAAAAATGGAAAAAATTCCTACAACAGGGACATCAGAAATATAAAGAAACTAACACCCACAATACTGAACACCAAAAAAAAAAGGGCTCTGGCTGGGTCCATCTGTCCAAAAATATCATTTCCTTTTTGAAAGCGCCTCCTTTTGCCAGGTTGTGTACCTTTTCATTCATGCTTCTGAGGACCAAGGAAAAGGATATTGGAAGCCTGGTACACATCCTGAACTTCTTCCACAAAATTTGTACCCTCAATGGGCCATCCCCAATTGTGGCCCATGTTATTGTGTTAGAGGAATCCCCTTCTACCTGGCAGAAGGTTCATCTTGACAATGGCTTTGACAGCTTCATTGAGATCACCACCTCTGCAAAGTTGGAATCTCGGATACTGATCAGGCCTGAAAATGTACTCATCGTCTTCCTGTCAAAAAGCTAACCCACAGGCATTTAACACGGTAATGTGAGATGTTTGTTTCTCTTGACCGTTGACCTTTCAACATTTTTATGGAAATCAACCCGAAAACAAAAACAGCATATATTGAACATTTGACCTTCCGACATTTCCATTGTTTTCCATTTTGACTACTTTCCATGGAGATTTTCCATGTTGGCGTTGGGTATTCACACTACCCAAACAAGCTCTCTAAAGGTTATGGGTTTAAAGTAGTGTGAATGAGTATGTGAAACAACTATTGTGCTGGTGCATGTGGAGATCAAGGATCATGGGCGCCAAAAATATTTCTTGGATTTGAGTCAGCAAGGTCAAAGCAGTGCATTTTCATAGCTCAAAAGGGTTATATAAAATATAGAACTATATATGCTTGCTTACTACTTAGTAGTTGAGTTGGTTAAGGCATGACACTACTAGAAGAGAGGCATGAGTCCCGCTATTACTATGCATTTCAGTTAGCCAATTACCACAACCATTTATATAATCCAACCAAAACAAAAGCATATTTTAGATTTAGACCCTGTTTGGATTCGAGAAAGAAAATTGAGGAAATGGTGTTCACTAGGAACCACTGTTTCCATCAAACAAAGGAAAGGTTGTTTCCCCTTACTGTTTCTCAACAAGATTTTCTTGGGAAATTTTCCTCCATTTCCAGATGTTGTTGGGCAAAGCAGAATTTTTCACAGAAAATTTACTTGAAAATGGAAGGTGGCATGTGTGGAGCACTTGAAGATGGACTGTGGCACAAGTGTCAAATTGTTATGTGGGGTGCTTGAAGATGGATGGTGGCACATTGGCATGTGTGGCACATGTAGAGCACTTGAAGATAGATGGTGTTACATGTGGATGCTTGGCACAGTGAAGTAGCACATATTGATACATCTGGATTGACTTAATTGTCGTAGTTGGTTGGCGGACACACCTATTCTTTGCACCGAAAGACAGATTTATGAAGGATTGTGTGTGGAGAATTGTCTTAAACCCTGTTGCATATCTGTACAGACTGTTTAAGGCGATATAATGGCATGGATCATTCGGGATTTTTGGTTTGCTTGGATTCCTTAGATTTGATGAAGGAGATAATCTGAGGTGTCCCATGACCCAACATTATGGGATTGGGCCTCGATCCCATCTCTGACCAGATTGAGCCTTACATTCCTTTGTTGAATTGCGAAATTTGGACGAGTTAAACTTATAAGTTATAAATGACAAGCTCATGGTAGAAGTCAAAGGCGTAGCAAGGCCCAAGCCAAGCCACTAAATCCATAACAGTGTAGACCAAGGAGAGCCTTGGGTAGTGAGAAAGATTTTCCATGTCCAGGCTTGCAATGATAGTTTTGAGGGGCATCCGCTTTGGGTCTTTGGTTGTCTCTTATCTTATGCTGTGCCTAGTGTCTGTTGGAAGCATGCATGGCTATCGGTAAGTGGGCAACCCCACATGTGGCCCATCCCACATGTGGCAGCAGGTGGGGCACCCTTGCCTCTCTCCACCGCCTCTCCGTTTCTCTATTTAAGGGGTGTGGGGTGTATGAGAGAGAGTGAGAGAGAGAAGAAGGGGGGGGGGGGGGGGGACTTTGTGCGCAATAGTGAAGAGGAATGCCCACTCTCGTGCTTGCTCGAGGTTATGTGTATATTGGCATTAGCATTATCGTTGCCGGAATAGGTAAGTGAATTGGCTCGTCTTCCCATTACGTGGTTGATTAGAATGGGCCATCGATTTTCGTGTTTCGGATATCCAATTCGGTCTTGTAATTATGTCGCTCGATCCATAATAATAATAACTTTAAATATAAAGTTCCATACTTTTTTGCCTGTGCTCAATAGTGGTATCAGAGCAATGATTGACACGATTTTGACGAGAGAAAATGGTAGAATGTTTTTATTATTGCCTCTCGCACAAGTGACACTCCATGGGAATAATGCAACGGGTGATGCATTTACATTTATTGTAATATGTGTATGCCAATGTGTTACACTGGCCAATGACGACGTAACACTTATATGTTGTAAAACACAAATTTATTATGCACTGTGTGTTCTAAGACTTAATTTATAATTTTAATAATTTATTATGGGTGTCACGTAACTATTTTTATGGAGGGATTCATTTATTTTCTTTTCGACTTTGATTAAAAAAAAAAAAAAAAAATTCGATTGCTTTTTCTATGCCCAAATGGGTTAGTGGAACTTTTGGGCCGGACTAACAATGTCGATATTACCCTCGTGTCAATATGTTTAATTGATACCATTTTTGGTTGTGCATTAATAAAATTAAAATAAAGTCTCTCAGATGTGTATCCAGATTGACAAATATAGGACTTGATTGAGTGACAAGAAATGGTGTCCAAATCAGTTGTGATTGCTCTTATGGAAGAGAGAAATTTGTTGGGAACAACTTCGATGACTGGCACAGGTGTGTTAGGATTTTACTAGACGAAGAAAATGTGTTGCATAGACTGACAACTGCTAGAAGTAATCTGGAGATAGAAAACTAGGATGTCCCAATGATAGTTTGAAGCTTGCTCAAAAGAAATTAAAAAAATGGAAGAAAAATAACACATCTTCTAGGAATATCTTGCTTAGCTCCATGTACAAAGAGTTCACTTTGTATGAAATTTATGAGAATATCAAAGAAATGTGGGATGCCTTGATTGAGTCATATGCCAAAATATCAGGTGCCAAGATCAAAATGACGCTAATGAATTTGATGCATGCAAGATACCAGTTGGATGCCCTCTAAAGACCATATTAGGTAGATAAAACATATGATGATGGAATTGCGAAATGTAGACCCTCTTGACTGAAAATTGGAAAATTATACCAATGTTTCAATCTTTGTCGGATTCCTAGTCCCACATTAAAGGCATTCTAAATTACAATGAAGCGATCAAGAGTTTTAAGGATTTAGTCCATCATTTAGAACATGAAGTAGAGTCTAAAGTTGTTAAGTCTGGAACCAATGCGATCTTTTTTGTCGAAAGCCGAAAGAAAGATGTTTTAGTTTGGGAGAAGGTTTAGGAAATCAGGCAAACAAAGTACTCCCAATAGTCAATCCAGTCTACCCTATTGTCTACCCATTCCTCATTTTCATCCCCACCCACTTCATCACCGACAACAATCACCCCAACCCCAACCATATCCACCTTAAAACCAACCGTATTCATCTAAGGGCCTGTTTGATTTTCCAATTCCTTAGTAAATACCTTGGAAATAAGCCATTCTTACTTTCTCACCCTGTTTGAAAATTTCATGTAATTCTTGCTTTGAAAACCGGTCCAAAAGAAGTGGTTTAAAATTGTGGGCCCCACCGTAATATATATGACATATCTACACTGCCTATTAGTTTTACCAGAATATTTTGAGGCATGAGTAAAAAAATGAGGCAAATATAACACTCAAGTGGCCCACACCAAAGGAAACAATGGCCCCACGAAGTTTTTAACAATAGATATTCAATTCTTTTTTTCTTATGGTGTGGCCCACCTTAGCTTCGGATCTGCCTCATTTTTTGGCTCATGCCCTAAATTCATTTGGCAAAACAGATGGACGGTGTGGATAAGCCACATAGATCACAGTGGGCCCCACCTATATTTCACACAGTCCTCAGTTATAGCAATAAAAAAGTAGGTAGTCAAATCAGGCATGGGGAATGGTGTAGTAATTACCTAATGAAATAATCATTATGCATCTGAAATGTATTTACCAAGGAATTGAAAAATCAAACAGGCCCTAAGTATCAACCCATGAAACCTTCACAACCTCTATAGCCTGGCCATATATATGTTGAAGCTATGCTGCCAAGGAAAGATGACAAGAAAAGAGCCAAAGTACATGGTGATTGTTCGTTCTTTGTGTGTTGAAGGCAAGGCCACTGGGCCAAGACTTGCCTCGAATGTAAAATAGTGAACTTTCCTACACTCATTAGTTGTTTTTGCTCAAAGGTCCTAATAGATGATCTCAACTTTAACGAATGGATTATGTAGTTAGGAGCAACAAGGCATGTGATAGAGAAGGTTTTGTGGACTTTCAAACTATCCCAATCAGAAGCCACAAGCTATGTATGACTAATATGAGAAACAATACAATGGAGGATGTGATCAGTGTTGGTACATATCGACTCGACTGTTGCTTAAAGACACTTTCTTTGCTCCTATAATGAGAAGAAACTTACTATCTGTCACATGTCTAATTAAAATTTTGATGTAAGATTTTTTAAAGACAAGGTTTTACTAAGGAAAAACAATATAATACTTACTTGGGAGAAGTGCTTGGAAATTTATTTTAAGCCATACGTTGTAAATAACTTTTCATCAATGTCAACATCTCATCTTCCATTAGTATGGGGAGACGCACGGCTTAAAACTGCTCATGTATTGAGCAAAGTTCCTTCAAAATTGGTTCTCAAAATGCCTTTTGAATCATGGACGGGTAAGAGACCGTCATTGGGTGATTTACATCCATGTGTTCATTACGTTACGTTTTACTTCCTGCTACAAAGAGAAGCAAGTAACATAAAGAACAATTGAGTGCATATTCATTCAATATCTCGTCCATTCGGAAGGGTATGTGTTTGTATACCGTATATGAAGACCATGGTAGATTGATGGAAATTTTATCTTGAGAAGTGACATTTGCATAAGACAAATATCCTAGTATAAAGAAGCTTAGAGTAGAAATAGAACTTTATGAGATGCCGGATGTAGATTAAGGGATTGGGAGTGGTAGCTTAAGGGCATTCACTCGGTTCGTGAAGACAATGGGAGTGCATTGACTAATCTTCCTAAGTTGTGAGGTAGAATCCCTAAAACATATTTTGAAATAGGAGGTGAATTGTACTTTTGTATCTCGGTAGATGAAAGTGAACCCGATTTGTCTTAAGATGCACTAGCATCCCCAAACTCTGAATATTGAACGAAGAAATTGATTCGATGACAAAAATTATGCTTTGAAGCTAGTTGATCTTCCAACTAACTGTAAAGCAATTGCAAATAAGTGGGTGTTTAAAATCAAAAGAAAGACAAATGGTTCAATTCATTAATATAAAGCTCATTTAGTGGCAAAGGTTTTTATACAAGCAGGTGTCAATTATGAAGAAACTTTATTTTCAGTGGTCATATTTACACCGATTTACATGATCTTGGCTATCGTGGGGTACCTTGATTAGAGTTATATTAGATGCATGTGAAGACTGTTTTCTTGAATGGAGACTTATAGGAAGACATTTATATGGAATAACCCATGGTATATGTTGAGAAGGATCAAGCGAGCAATGTCTGTAAACTTTTAAAGTTTATCCATGGGCTGATACAATCATGGAAGCAGTGGTATATGAGGTTCCATAAAGCCATCACTTCTTTCGGATTTTCTATCAAACCATTGTGTATATTCGAAGTGATCTGGGAGGCACATCTTAATATTATGTCTATATGTTGATGATATTTTATTAGCAGGTAGTGAATGGGAATGTTGCTCTCAACCAAGGAATTGGTATAATGGAATTTTAAAATGAAGGACCTTAGCGAGGCAAACTTTATACTGGGAATGAACATCATAAGAGATTGCTTGAAGAAGTTTTTAGGCTTCTCACACGCATCTTATATTGAGAAGATCTTAGAATGATTTAGCATGTAGAATTCCAAGCTAGTTCAAATTCCAATTGATAAATATTCCAAATTAAATAAAAATGTGTCCTTAATATTATATTGAGAACCGGTCTATGTCATACATACCTTGTGTGAGTGCGATAGTTAGCCTTATGTACGACATGCTTTCTACCAAGCCAGATAAATGTTATGTTGTAGGTCTTGTGAGCCAATAGTAAAGTAATCCAGGATAGGCACAATGGTAGACAGTTAAGAGGATTTTCTACTGTTTTTTAGGAATGAATGACTACGTGTGATCAAGGCGTTGAGTTTGAGGGTTCACGCTTATTCAAATGCGTCTTGGGGAGATGATCAAGATGAAAGCAAAGTCTACTTCAAGTTATGTTTTTATTTGAATATATCTGTCATTCATAGTGCAGTAAGAAACAATCCTTGACTGTGCTTCTGACTATGAAAGTTGAATAGATTGCACAATAGTCTAATTAAGTGTTCTCCTAGTAGTTTTTAATGTATACAACACATTTTCTTTTATCCAATAGGATCCTTACAGATCTACATAGTCATCATAATTGTTCTCGTCAAATTTCTCTTCTTTCAAGAGATCGGCCACAACTAATTTGGATGTCATTTCTTGTCATTGCATTATTTGAGAGAGGGTCTTGTATTAGTCAACCAGGAAACACATCCGAGACACTTCAATAATATTCATCGCAATCATAATCCATGGTCTAAAATGTTTAGACTATACAAACCAGTTGATTTGACATAAGGTCAATACGATCATCGTTAGTTCGGTTTAAAAGTTCCACTTACTCAATTGGGTATAGCAGAAACAATCAAAGTCAAAAGGACAATAAAGGAATCCCTCCATGGACATAGTTGGCTGACACTCATAATAAGTATGCAACACATCAAATTTTAATAGCTTCGCGATATACTAATGTAACGTTGCTATAGGCTCATGTGTCGCAGCGCCACTCGTATGCCACAAAACCTGCAAGTATGGCATTTACCTTATATTACTGTGCGGTGTAGATGTTTGCATAGGATGATGAAGAGGTGCATCGACAATCCATTTTGTCGTTTTCTTTCGTTGTAACTTGTAATCGAGGATATACTGCTAGGAAAGTGGCTTCATCGATTATGAAATGCGTAATTGCATGGGAAAGACCTCTTGGCAGCAACACTAGGTTTCTATGATCACGATTATGCACTTTGAGACTTATCCGCCGTGGCATTATTGAGTTTTGTGGGAGGATGATTTGTAAACTGTTTCATAAAATTATATGTATGTAAATAATGTATTTTTCAAAAACTTGGAAGAACATATGCAAAAGGATTTGTGATTTGAACTTGATAAGAAAGTAAGTGTAAATGTATGTAGAGCGACCTTAGTTCGAGGGTTATCTCCATGCGGTGTGGTCATGCAGGTCTAAGGTTGGCTTGGAAATCTTGGGAGGTGTACGTTAGTGTGGTGGTCACTTAGTGTATAAACACCTGTGTATAGAGACACTGGAATCCTAACTAGTCCCATTTCTTGATTCTTGCTCCTTATATATGACCTCGATCAATCTTGTCAGAGTGGCCCCTATAGCATTATGTTCCTGTACCTTAAAAAAAGTATTATGTTCTTGTAAAGCCCCGAATTTCATAACTCGAGTATGATATTCATGCCCGAAATTCTAGGCGTTAATGTAAAGTACACATAAGCATACTTCCATAAACACATCATTCATCCATTCACATTCTCAAGGTATCAACTCACATAGAAGTAAAATGAACCAAACTTTGTATCTAAAATTCGAATCCATCATGAAAGTTACTAATTTGTCCACTCAACTGGAGACTTATTACAATACTTCAATAGTCAGTTCAGATACTAGAAATCCTACGAAAGCGTGAAAGTAAAACTATCTATTGATTTAATTCTAGGAGTTTCGCCATGCTCATATACGGCTCCTCTATTGGACCTTCTTGCGGTTCTTCACAACCTTCTTCTAATCCTGGGTCATCTGTTTGGTGTTTAAACATAAAAGCATGAGTGGTGATGCCTTAAATATCAATCAAATTAGGAGGCCTTAAAATAGGACATTGTTTAGATAAGAAACTTACCTCGTTCAACGCCTAATCTCAACCCACAAACCCAAAATTAAGCAATACTTTTCGCTGAGTCGACTCAATTTGACTCATTATGGAATAATCTACAATCTTGGTTTTGAAATTAAAATTTGAATGAAATCTAACATTAACTAAGGATCATAGGGAAACAATCTAGAAAATCTGAGACGTTAGATACGGCTTAAATCTAGACTCGAACTAATGATCCAGTGAGTATCGTTTCAAACTCACAACATCCGCACTCTATCTCTCTCCATCGAATTTTCTCTTTTTCTCTCTTTTTTATTTTTATAATGTTGACTTACTCTCTCTAAGGAGAGGCTTTTATAATGTTTTACAAGTTTTAGAGAGGGCGCGCGCATAGGGGCATTGTCGAACAAACGCTGTGTTACATAGCATGCGAAGATAAGCGCACGATACCTTGTGATGCGGACATCAGGCCCTTTAGGTTTATAAGTGTAGGAGGCGAGTGACACCTATATCTTTATGGCTCGATGATGACGGGCCTGGATCGTTCGTGACGACTTGAGGAGCATCAAAGACCTTACACATGTAGTCTAAGACATTTGAGAAGATCCCACCTTGGGAAGACATGTGTAAGTTGCTTGAAGGAGATGATCGGACCGTTGGATCGCAACGATGATGTGATCGGACTGTTGGTTCATCGTGGCCCACTTTCATCGTGCCATCATTGGAGGCCATCGGGCATCTTAAATTTGCGTTTATTATATGCATTTTTACTTATTTGAGTTTTGGGTCAGTGTGTGCACGTTTTTTCATGTAAATGTCTTTTTGTTTTTTTTAAATTTTATTAGTAGGGGTATTTTGATGATTATGCTAATTCCGAATTTTATAAGGGTGTTGCCCCTAAACCTTTTTCATTAGTTATTGATTATTGATTAAGAAAAGCTTGGTGGCTCCTCTTCCTCTCTCTCTCTCTCTTGGAACTTCATCTTCTTCTCCAATCCTCTTCTTCTCGTTGCTTCTTATGCCCTTCCAACATTCCTCTAAGGTAAGTTTCTTCTTCCTCCTCTCTCTATCTCCATTATCCCCAATCTTCGAATCATAAATTTGAGAATTGAATCAAAACCCTAATTTCTCAAATTTCCAATTCTCTAATCCGAGAAATCCTTTGATCCCTCGGATAGTGAATCCCATTGTTCGATTGGGTGATGACCATGCAAGATCGGGAGGTTCCATCCCTCGCCGGATCCAACCTAAGCAATAATTGAATTTCACACTTAGTGGTTGTGATGATGGCCCGTTCCATTGCATGTCTCTTTGTGGTTTTCTTAGTTTATGATGGTTGATGTTGAATTTTTAGATTATTATTGTCTTTTATTTCCGCTGAATTATATGTGTTCATGAGCATGCATCATAATTAGGGCGTCCTGCGTCACCTTGGATGCAAACGTCGAATCTGATTTAGTGAGTTTTCTTCCAAGAGTTTCTGATGAGACCTTACAGGTCGATTAACGTCTGTGGGGTCCACCTACTAACTGTTTTTTATCACATGATGAGGTTCAAACTGACACGGTCAACGTCCGATCGGGGAAGAAAATGGACGCTTTAGTGGCAGATTCGATGCCGATCCATATTTCTTCGTTTCGGCTTCCACGGACGGTCCAGATGGATGATACGAAGCTTGCTTAAGTTTCAAATCGAAACTCTAGAGAGCTTTGATTGGTGGGCTCCGCAAAATCGAGTTGCAGATCGTTTTGCACACACTAGCAAGGAGACCAAGAAAACTGGGACTCCTTCCGCTCCTTATGTTCTGATTTGAACTTGGAAATCATCCAGAACGTAAGATTCAAACCTTTACATAGCCCAGATCAATGCTATTTGGTTATTGGTTTCGATTTGAATTTGGAAAAGGAAACCGGGTTTTTGATTCGAACACGCTCGTGTGATAGGCGCAGTATAACAGCGGGTGTGATATCTTTGTGGGCTCCAAGTGGGGTCCACTGTGTTGGTTGAAAGGGAAATCTACCCCGCTCATTTGGTGTAGATGGGTCGTGCTACTCTCAGGCTTAAGAATGAAGTAGATCCATCAATCAAGTGGACCGCACCATGCAAAGGTTGGGGTGGAAACACCCACGGTTGAAGGCCTCTTAGGGTCCACCATTGCTGGTCACTCAGATGGCTGTGATCATTCTAGACGGATGGCCTGGATTTTGCTTGAGATGCCTTCCTCAGATTGGTAGAGGGATCCTACTTCGATCACGAGAATGATAGAGAGACGGGACTTACGTTTGAACACATCCTCGAGTGCACAAGAGAATAGGCTTGGAACATGGTCGACTGCAAAATCGTGTGGGGTCCACTATGATGATCGGAGAGATAATCTACCCGTTCATCATGTGCGGCTTCATCGTGTTAGCCAAGATTTCAAAAATGGAGTGGGTCTGAAAATTAAGTGAGCCACATCAACCAAGTGGTGAGCCAGGAATTTCTTGTCTAACTAGCTCATGCGCCGGCTATGGTCTAGATTTCACACGTGCTTCTCCTTGTCATGCAAATTTGCACGTGGAGATGGAACCGAGTTGGATTTGTTGGCTGACTCAATCTAAAGGTTGTCCCTCTAATTTGATGGTTAGATCATCATGAGGCGCCTTCAATTGACCAGTTTAAGTAAGATGGTGCAGCCTTGTTTTGATTCGAGTGTTTCAACGGCTTTTTGAGCTACCTAGCTAGAGATTTATGGTTGACCTTCCAAGTGAACGGTTGGATTGTTTGTTCTATGTGTATAGAATTGTCTCGATGGTCAGATTGGAATTTTCATATGAAATATTGAATTTCACGTGTAGTGATTACATACGCATATACTGAATTTATCATTTCGTGGTAACACTTGAGTACTTTTAGTACCCGAGTACCAAAAAGTACGGGGTGTTACAGCTCCCCACTATAGGGTTCGGTGGTAGATGTTGGAAATATGCATGGTTAACACATGTCAACAAGTGGGCAACCCCTAGTGGGGCTCACCACACGTGGTAGTAAGCGGGGCACCACTGCCTTACTGCCTCTCTTAACTACATCTCCCTTCCTCTATTTAAGATACAAAGTGGGTTGTGGGGTGTACAATGAGAGAGTGAGAGAGAGAGAGAGTGGTATTCTGTAATGGTAACGGTGGCCGTAACGGCCACCACCGTTACCTTTACGATACAAGGTGTAACAACCATTACGGGGGCTGTAACGGCCTTTACAATTTCTTTTTTTTTATTATTGAAAAAAAATATGAAAAACCTGTATTGGCCCTAGAATAGACCGTTACAGGGCCTTTACGGCCTTTACAAGGGGATGTAACGGGTTGTTTTAGGGGCCGTAATGACCTTTACGGGTCATTTTTTCCATAATGACCGTTATGGCCTTTACGACCCCATAACGTGTAACGGTTGCCACCCTTACCTTTACGTAACGACCTTTACGGCACACCATGAGAGAGAGAGAGAGAGAGAGAGAGAGAGAGAGAGAGAGAGAGATTGTGTGTGCACTCGGCGTGTTCTCATAAATGAAGAGAAGAAAAGGTGGGCCCACTCTCATGCTTACTCGAGATCATGTGTATATTGGCATACCATCGTCGCCACCAGATTAAGTAAGTGAGTGGGGTCGTATTCCCCTTGTGTGGTAGATTTGAGCGGGCCGCCAATTTCCTTGTTTCAGCTCCCTGATTCAGTCGTGTAATTGTGTCACTTGATCTGAAATATGTAATAACTTAAATGTTAAGTGCTATGCTTTTGTGCATGTGCCCAACAGTTTTTATTACATTATAAAGTCTATTTGGAAATGTGTTAAAATGCAATTAGTCTCAACCTCTCAGGTTTTGTAGGCCTTATAAATGGTGTAGAGTCCTCTTTAAGTTTTCAATTTTCTTAGTTTTCTATATACTTGGTTCCTATTTTCTTGTTGGCAATTAGAGTAGGATCTCGATTTTACATGGTTGAATTGTTTTGGGTTATTTCCTATTAGTAGAGAGTCTAGAGTCTATTGTGATTGGTTGAACTTATGAGGATGGTTTTATTGATTGCTATATGATGCAAGGTATGCAATGACCTACTCTAAATGTATGTGAGATCAATAAGAAGACAATCGAGTAATGAAATCATATAACTATCTACCATCAGTTAAGAGATTAGGCGAATTCAACAAAGTGGTGATGAAAATCCGTATGGATCATACCCTAGCATAAACGCATATAAACAAGTAAAAAAGGGGACCTAGGGATATGAGGATATCCTTAAACCTAGCACAGGCCAATCTACATTCAAGTCTAAATGAAGCTCTCTTGGCTAGCAATCCTGTTTTCACCAATTGTGCTAAAAGGGAAGTTCAAAGAAGAAAGAAGAAAAGAATCAAGAAAGCAGGGCTTCAAGAAAGAGAAAAACGAACAAGGAAGAGGATGAGTCTTATCGTCCTTCGCATCTTGAAGATCTAAGAAAGGAAATTTGGAACTCTAGGGTGGAATCCTTAACACCTGAGGGCCAATCCTGAAACCCTAGTCTCTCAAAGAAAGAGGAAGAAGAAACACACGAATTTCTATTTCATTCAATAATAACGAATTAGGGTTTCTTACAAAGTATATATAAGCCACAAAAATAAAAAGTGCACTAAAGTGCCTGAAAATTAAAAAAAAACATAAAAACGTCTAAACTAAATAATGACAGTAAAACGCCTAGAAATAAGAAAATAAACAGAAAAGCACCTAAAAGTAAATCCGCTCCACGGTCCTGCGGTCATGATGCTACTGCGCAATCCTGCAACTGGCGTACTCGTAACGCGTCAAAAAATGGGTCCAATGGGCCTGCCGTCCATCCACATCAGCTCATTTGCTCCAACACTCGATTTGCGACGTCGCCTCCTCTGATACACTTTAAAGGGTGCACCATTGATGTCCGCATCAATTCTCCCTGGGTGGGAAGAATTCGCCACTGGCGAAAGAAAATTCCTGTATCGCTCAAGCATGTCTGGATCGATATGCTGTAGCTCTGTCTCGGTAATCCAGGAGTTGTCTGCAATAGGCCTGTTCCTCCATTTGACTAGGAATTTCTGGTAACCCCCTGAGTGAGTAGAAACCAAGTAGGAGTCCAAAATTTCCTCTATCTCGTCTCTTCTCGGTGCTGATGGAAGAGATTGTAAGATGGGTATAGGGAGGTTAGGCTGTGGCCAGGGTTCATATATAAGAGGGGTCTGGGAAGAAATAGGGGAACCAGTGGATAGAGGCAATGACTCGTGATAGGGAACTAGATCTTCCACATTAAATGTGGAACCGATGCCCATGTTAGGAGGGATATCGACAACATAAGCATTAGACCCCAACTTTTTCTCAATTTTATGTGGGCCCATGCTACGGGCATGAAACTTTTTCACAGATCCAGGTGGAAACTGATCAGACCTAATACGAACCATGACGTCATCTCCAGGTTGAAATTCTCTAAATTTCCTATGAGTGTCAGCAGAAAGTTTATAATGTTCATTACTTGAATTAATCTTCCTTCTGATCTCACTATGAAATGCATGTATATGTTGGGCAAATGACTCTCCCAACTCTGAAGGAGGTTGTGGGGTAGCCATGGGGATCAAATCTATGGGGGCTCGGGGTCTATGACCTGAAACATTTCAAATGGCCTCATTCCTGTGGACCTGTTCACTGAAGAATTATAAGCGAAATCTGCTGCTGGAAGAACAGTGTCCCTAGGTCCTGTGGTGGTCTCCAACCAGATATCTCAACAAATTCCCTAGGCTACGGTTCACTACCTCTGTTTGACCATCCGACCGAAGATGATATGCTGAAGAAAATTGAAGCCTCGTACCCAAAAAATGTCAGAGAGTCTTCCAAAAATAACTAGTGAACCTAGTATCTCTGTCAGACACGATGGATCTAGGTACGCCATGAAGTCGCACAACCTCCTGAAAGAATAACTTAGCAACGTGGGAAGCATTTGAGGTCTTATAACAGGGTAGAAAATGGGTCATCTTAGAAAACCGATCAACAACCACGAGTATGGAATCGTACTTACGAATAGTCTTGAGAAGCCCAAGCACGAAGTCCATACTGACATCTTGTCACGGGGCATGTGGAACTAGCAAAGGAGTGTATAAGCTTGTATTTTGTTTCCTCTGCTTTGCTAGTTGACATGTCCGACAATGCCTTACAATCTTGGCCACATCTCGCTGGAGATTAGGCCAATGGAAACGATCAGAAACCAAGGCAACTGTTTTATCTTCTACCAAAGTAACTTGCCATGCCTCCAGCATGAAGCTCCCATACTAGAAAATCACGGAGGGATGTGCGTGGTATGCAAAGCTTGTCCCCTTTAAAAAGATATCCGTCTGTAAGGACAAACTGAACACTCCTCGAGGGTGGGTCACGAGACAATGATGCATAAATGGTCCCAAAGTCGGGACAAGTTGAGTACTCATCTTTGAGTTGTTCAAAGCCTGTAACTTCAATGCTCATGGACTGTAATGTCATGACACGACGGCTAAGCGCGTCAGTAACCTTATTCTCTTTTCCGGCCTTGTGCTTAAGTACAGACGTGTACTCTTGAAGAAATTGTGCCCACTTGGCATGCCTAGGGCTCAACTTATTTTTGAGAGCTCAAATATTTCAAGGCCTCATGATCAGAGAACATGACGAATTCTTGCGGTAATAAATAATGCCACCAATGGTGCAATGATTGGACAACCGTATAAACTCTTTGTCGTAGGTGGAGTAGCGTTGTTTAGCCTCATTCAGTTTCTCATTGAAAAAGGCCACAAGATGTCCCTCTTGGCTTAACACTCCCCCTATGGCAAGTCCTGAAGCGTCACACGCCACTTCAAAGGCTTTGGAGAAGTCAGGTAGACGCATGACGGGTGCTTCCGTCATCTTCTTCTTGATTTCAGAGAAAGCCCGCGTCGTGGCTTTAGTCCATTGGAACTCCCCTTTTCTTATGCAATCTGTGATGGGAGCCATAATAGAGCTAAATCCACGGATGAACCGCCGATAGAACGTAGCTAGGCCGTGAAAGTTTCGCACGTAGTTATACTACGCGGCTCAGGTCAATTGACAATGGCCTTGACTTTCTTAGGGTTTGCAGACATACCCTTTGACAAGACTACAAACCTCAGAAAGATAACTTTGGAGGTAAAGAAGAAACACTTCTTGAGGTTCGCATAAAGCTTTTCTGCTCGCAGGGTGTTGTAGACCTGCCTTAAGTGTTCAAGGTGCTGGCTAGGGGATGTACTATAGATGAAGATATCATCGAAGTACACAACTAAAAACTTACCCATAAAGGGTCGTAGCACCTGGGTCATCACCAACCACTCGTACAACCTGTCCTTCGTCTTGAAGGCAGTCTTCCACTCATCTCCTGGGCGAACACGAATTTGGTGATAACCATTCTTGAGGTCAATTTTTGAAAAGATAGTAGAGGTGGCCATCATGTCAAACATGTCATCAAGCCTCGGGATGGGAAACCGATGCTTGATAGCAATCTTGTTTATGGCTCTACTATCGACACACATGCGCCACGTGCCATCTTTCTTTGGAGTAAGAAGCGTGGACACTGTGCACGGACTCATACTCTCACGAATGAATTCCTTTTTAAGCAATTCATCCACCTGCCTATTCAACTCGGCATGATCGGTGGGATTCATTCTGTAGTGAGGGAGGTTTGGTAGGGTCGCCCCTGGGACAAGATCTATCGCATGCCGAATGTCCCTCATCGGTGGGAGCTCGTCTGGAATGTCCCCAGGGAAGACATCCCGAAACTCCTCTAGGACTGAACGAACCTCCTGGGGTAACCCTATAGCAACCTCGGGTGTACTCTCTCTAGCCAGTAGAGCGTACACCATAGTCCCAGCTTTGGCCTCTCTCTTAAACTTCTTAGCATCTATATGATGTGGAAAGATTTCGACTAAGGCGCCCTTTGACTCTTAGAGCTGCCTGGAGACGCAACATCTTTCACTTCTGTGGACGATTTGGGAGGGAGCGGTCTCAAGACAAGCTTCTTTCCTTTATGCTTAAACACACAATTATTCGTACGCCCGAATATTGTGACATCTTTGTCAAAGAGCCAGGGCCTTCTCAAGATGATATGACCAACATCTATCGTGACCACATCACACCACAACTTGTCCTTTTATGGTCCATACTCAATTGGAACAATGTATCGCTGAGTCACAGAAAGGGATGTCGCATCAACCCAAGAAACTCGGTATGGATTGGGGTAAGAGACTGACTTCAACCCTAGGTGACTTAGAGTACTTGGGGAAACTACATTCTTACAACTCCTACTGTCTATGATCACTTTGCAGCTCCTCTCCACACTTGGCGTAAGTGTGGAAGATGGTGGTTCTCCGCCAATCCTCACTTTCCTTCACCTGGGCCAAGGCGCATCTCACCACTGCAAGTGGGGTAGTTTCTACATTATCATCCTTGGCATCATTGGCCAGCTCAAGGGATTGGACGATGATCTCCTCATCAATCTGGTCACCATCAACTTCATATGCCACTTCTTCTGTAGAGTGTTCAGAAACAAAGGCTTGCCCACCCTTATTTGAACACTCTGTGGCAATGTGACCCATGTTACCACAGCGGTAGCACTGCCTTGGCATCGCGGTCCTAGTACTTGGTCTAGCCTCATTGTTACCTCGATTTCTATTGACTAGCTGGGCACTAGGTTGAGCCTTGGGTTGATTTCCGACCTGAGGTTTCGCTCCCTGCGGAGCTACTTTAGGCACAGTAGGTCGAATCTCAAACCCTCTAACAATGGACTGACGCACATAGCGCTCCAGCTCCTGCAACATCTGGTAAGCGTGCTTTAAGCTGGTGACCATATGAGGCATGAGCTTACACTGGAGCTTAGGCCTGAGGCCCATACAAAAACGGGAGAGAGCCACAACAGGGTCCTCATCCACATCGCACCTCATCATGTATTCATCGAACTTGGCAATGTATTCCGTTACCGTCATTGATCCTTAGCGCAAAGTGTACCATTGATCTAACAGCCTCTGCTTGTACGAAAGGGGAGCATACTTCTCTTGCAACAGCTCTTTCATTTCAGTCCAAAAGAGAACTGGCCCCTCTTCAGATCGCTCGCGGCAACGCTCCACATTTCCCCAATGTAGTTTTACCTAACCCACCAACTTCATCTTGGCGAACCCGACCCGCCGTGGGTCTAACAGACCATGCCACTGAAAGAAGTGGTCCATGTCTGCTAGCCAGTCGGAAAAAACTTTGGGGTCCAGTCTCCCATCAAAACTGGGTGTGTCAACCCTGATGCCTTTCATGACCCTAGCAACAGGGTCCTCCTGCTCATCGTATCTCTGAGGTTGCGGATTTCGCACCCCACCATGGCCCTCCAGTTGGGCGGGGAAAACGGGATCACGAATCTGTGGGGGTGGCTGATGGTGCACCCCATTCTGTCCATTGCCAGGCCCGTGGGCCTAGCCTGCGCCCAAACCATCTCTAGGCGGATCAGGGCCCACAACTTGTGACTGATTGACTACCCCAGTGTCAGGGGTCGGCTAGGGATCATCTAAAGTGGTGGCCTGCGTGCTAGCCTCTAAGCGCGTAACCTCTAAATGCGTAACCCTCTTCTCTAAACGTGTGAACCTATCATCCTAATGCGCAAACTGCTACGTAATCTCATCCTTCAAGGACCGAAACTGTTGATCCAGTGCGTGTAAATTGATTAGAGTCCATGGTATAATGAAGACCAAACCCACGACCAGTGCGCGTGGGCATATACCAGGAGTGATATGTGAAAGGCTCTAGATCTAGGTGCGCAAAGGTGTAAAAAGGTAAAAATCTAAATGTAGTTTTAACTATCTTAGTTCAACGCAATGCAAACTACCCTATATGGCCTAGATATATACGAGGACTCAACAAAATCTAGGAAATGGCTAACTAGACTCAACAAACTATGACCCCTATGCAGAGTCGGAAAGGGTTCCTGTGTAAATTTTCACCGCAAAGGGAAAATTTAAGGTAAACTGACCTACGCTAGAACCTTGCTCTCTGATACCAAAATTGTTGCAGGGCATGCAACGACCTACTCTAGATGTATGTGAGATCAATAAGAAGACATTCGGGTAATGAAATCTTATAACCGTCTACCATCAGTTAAGAGATTAGGCGAATTCAACAAAGTGATGATGAAAATCCGTATGGATCATACCGCAGTATAAATGCACATAAACAAGTAAAAAGGGGGACCTAGGGATATGAGGATATCTGTAAACCTAGCATAGGCCAATCCACATTCAAGTCTGAATCAAGCTCTCTTGGCTAGCAATGCCGTTTTTACCAATCGTGCTAAAGGGAAAGTTCAAAGAAGAAAGAAGAAAGGAATCGGGAAAGCAGGGCTTCAAGAAAGAGAAAACTGAACAAGGAAGAGGATGAGTCTTACCGTCCTTTGCACCTTGAAGATCTAAGAAAGGGAAACGTGGAACTTCGGGGTGGAATCCTCACCACACGAGGGCCAATCCTGAAACCTTATTCTCTCAAAGAAAGAGGAAGAAGTACACGAATTTCTATTTTCATTCAATAATAACGAATTAGGGTTTCTCACAAAGTATATATAAGCCCCGAAAATAAAAAGTGCACTAAAGTGCTTGAAAATTAAAAAAAAAATTTAATATAAAAACGCCTAAACTAAACAATAACAGTAAAACGCCTAGAAATAAGAAAATAAACAGAAAATCGCCTAAAAGTAAATCTGCTCCACGGTCCTGTGGTCATGATGTTCCTGTGTGATCCTGCAACTCGCGTACTCGTAACGCGTCAGAAAATGGGTCCAATGGGCCCAACGTCCATCCACATCAGCTCCTCATCTGCTTCAACACTCGATATGCGACGTCGCCTCCTGTGATACACTCTAAAGGGTGCACCACTAATGTCCGCATCACTATATTAATAAAAACGGCTCCATGTGTAAGAACAAAATAGTTCTAATTTTCTTAAATTTTTCTTGAACTCGAAACTGTGTAGCTGTGAGGTCATGAAGTTCCCACTCATGCCGCTCGCGGATCCTTGATGTAATGGTTTTTGTAAGCTTGTTGTTGAGCCACTTGTAGGGTGACAAAGCCGAATTATCACTGGTTTCTTATCAATCTTTTAAATATCGTTGGTTCGTTGCTCGCAGGATCACAAAGTTCAGCTATGTTTGGCGACTTCTAGCAATGTTCTTCCATACTACACATGTCATCTCAACAACTTGATTGCCCTGCATCAAGTTGTACCAAAGTGGAGTCACGCATAGCATGATTAATCCAAGTACCTTCCGTGTTTCATCTACTTCATTCCTCTTATCATGTGTCAACCACCATCTCGCAAAATCCACTGCTCACTTACTGCATTTAGCCTCCTCCAGCACCATTAAAATGAAAACAAAAGGAAAAACAAGAGAAGGGAACATACAACAACTGTTTCCCTTCAAAATCAACCCATTTGCTATCATCTAAACTTTGTCAATATATCTAGTCCATGTAAAGACATCCAAGTCCTATCCAATCACACCATTCAAAGGACATCCAACCTATGAAACGAATACAACAAATTGCTCCCCTTCAAAATCAACCCATTTTCACATCGAATTGATTCATGGACCAAGTCTTCAACCTTGAAGAGTATACCCGATGAGTATGGTAGAGTTCTAGATCTCATCAAAGGACCTATTTTAATGAGGAACCCGAAGAGATCGATGTTTGCAATAGGTTCGGGGATTGCTTGCTTCTGTGTAATTCGATTGATGCTACACGACAAGGATATCTCTTGACAACTTTCGCGGATTGCGATTGTATACAAGGTAGGGTACAAAACTCAAATAAAGGATTAGCGTCTAACAAGCTGCCGGACAAATATTAGGCATCGGCTAGCATGTGGAGTGAATTGTATGTCATTAGAGTGGTCTCGAGAGAACAAAATTCTAGGACTATTTTTCTCCAACTCGGGTTGTCGACTTTGATATGAGTTGTTGTTAGAGCCATGCCTTTGATCTGAACAATTGTTTATTGTTCTTTTGATTGATCCCTGGTTCATGATGGTGATGATGTCCACATCACTCACCCTGACCAAATGAGATGTTAAGACAACATGGTCGGGCTGCTTGCATTTTAGGTGAACAACAACGATTAAGGGAATCTTTTTCTCTAATTTGGAGAGTCGACTTTGATTTGAGTCGTTGTTATGGTTGGGCTATTTTTCTCCAACTTGAGGAGTCGACTTGGATATGAGTCATTGCTAGGGCCAGAACAAATTTTTTTCCAACTTGGGGAGTCGATTTTGATACAAGTCGTAGTTAGGGCCCTGCCTTTGATATGAACAATTGTTTAGTGTTCTTCTAATTGATCCTTGGTTCATGATGGTGATGATATCCTCATCACCCTCCCAGCCGATCGAGATGTTAAGGCGGCATGGTCGGTTTGCTTGCATTATAGGCAGTGTTCAAATTGTCGGTATTCGTATCGCTGCAAGTTTCGTTGGCCGGAGATAAAGAAACAATATCATTATTGCCAATAACCGGAAATGCGGGGGAAACAAGGGGAAACATGGGGAAAATGGTGGACTTTTTCAGTGAAACTTCAGGAGATGCCTAAATACATATATTTGTATATTTAATGGGGCCTAAAAGCATGCGCTGCTGTAAGAAATCACTACAGTAGTAAACAAAATAAGCTTACATAATACAAATGCATCCACCATACAATAATTAAGACATATAAAAGTATATGAACTAGAAAAACACACCTTTTTGGCCACCTCTCATGTCCACGTATAGTCATGCAGCCACACCGCACATGTCTAAAAAATTCAAACAATTTCACTCTTATGGTGGGCCACAATGTACAAATGGTGCAACTTTCATGAGATCCATGTTCATCAGCCTCATTACTTTATTTAAACCATTGAATTAAAAAATGGTGTACATTCAATCCCTACCATGTGGTCCAATCGAAAAACTAATGAACGGTGTGGATTTACAACACATACATCAAGGTGGACTCCATGGTTAGGGAAACACCCACTATAGTGTTACCCGAGTAATACCTAATATGCTCCCGCTAAAACTGATGTACACGATGCACATGCGTCAACGTGGCACATAAGTGCAAAATGCAATCCATCTATTAGGTTGTTCCAACCTTATACATGTTTTTCAAAAATAAATATGATCCACTCAGCATGCGGTCCCCAACATGGGAAACAGGTGGACCGGTTAAGAAACTTCACCCTAGTTGTTCAGAGTTGTACATTTGTTTTGCAGAATTGGTCCACATGACCAATAGATCAACCTTATTCTTTGGTTAGCGCATCAATATAGTGGTGCCTTTTTTATGGATGGTTTAGATTTTGGACGTATCATGCCATGTAGGAATGTATGTGGTGTACATGAGCTTTATTGGACATGTGTGGCCTTAGCAAGGCTCCATGAGCAAAAGAAACAGCTGTAAGGGTGCACACTTATGATTTGCGGTCCCTGCCAATACACGTGGCAAATATGGCATGTATTGCGACAGTTGATATGGTGGACAACCACATGGGTGGGCCATACCCAAAAACATTCGAGTGATCCGATGATCCTTACATGCTTGATCTTTGATTGTGCGGCTCGCTTGAGTTTTGGTTGTCTCATTTTTGGGCCCATGTCCTAACATGATCGGGCAAAATAGATGAATGGGGTTGATTTTTGACAAACATCATAGTGGGCGCCACCTTTAGGGATCCACTGAAGTTGCGCCCAACTATCTAAGGCGTGGAATAGGTACTACCCCTGCCTGTTCCGAGCTCGGAACATGCTGGGGCTCTAAGGGGCCCACCGTGATGTATGGGTTTATCAACACCGTCCATCCATTTTGCCATTTCATTTTAGGATATAAATTAAAAAATGAGGCAAACCCAAGGCTCAAGTGGACCACACCACAGGAAGTAGCGATGATAATGATGCTCACCGTTGAAACCTTCCTAGGGCCCATTGTGATGTTTATTTTCCATCCAACCTGTTCACAAGGTCATAGAGACCTGGATGAAGGCAAAACACAAGTATCAGCTTGATCCAAAACTTTCGTGGCTCCCATGAAGTTTTTAATGGGGGCTTTTAATCCCCACCGTGTGGTCCACTTGAGCCCTGGATTTGCCTCATTTTTGGGCTTATATTCTAAAATGATAAGGAAAAATGGGTGGATGGTGTTGATAAATTTATACATCACAGTGGCCTCTCAAAGCCCTAACCTGTTTTGAGCACGGGACAGGTGGGGCAGTGCCTAATTCGCATATGGCTTTCCATTGGATGCTGTTTGGGCCAGGTGGCTAATAGTCGGTGCTATGTGGGCCCCACCATGATTTATGTGTTTTATCCATGCTGTCCATCCATTTTTCCATATCATTTTAGGGCTTGATCCAAAAAATGAGGCAGATCTAAATCTTAGGTGGACCACACCACAGGAAAACAGTAGTGATTGAATGTCCACCATGAAAAACCTCCTAAGGCCCATTGTAATGTTTATTGGACACCGAACCTGTTGATTAGGTCATACAGACCTGGATGAAGGGAAAAAAAAAATCAAATATCAGCTTGATCCAAAACTTTGTGCCCCCAAAGAAGTTTTTATTGGTAGGCATTCAATCAACACTGTTTCCTATGATGTGGTCCACTCAAGATTTGGATCTACCTCATTTTTGGGCCATAGCATAAAATGATATGGAAAAATGGATGGACAACGCGGATGAAACACATACATCATGGTGGGGCCCACATAGCACAGACTAGTAGCCACTGGCCACTGGCAGCATCACTAGCCAATTCACGTCCTTTTCCAGGAAGGTGGGTGGGACGGGACCTGTCCTTGGGCCCCCTTCAATGTATGTGTTGTATATCCACATCGTCCATCTGTTTTTCCAGCTCATTTAAGGCATGGGCCAAAAAATGAAGTAGATCCAACTCTCAAGTGGACCACTGACCACACCACAAAAACAATGGTCATTGAACATTAAAAACTTTTTGTGGGCCACCAAAGTTTTGGATCAAGCTAATATTTGTGTTTTTCCTTCATCCGGGTCTGCATGACCTTATGAACAGCTTGGATGGGAAATAAACATTACAATAGACCCTAGCCCCTAGAAAGTTTTTAATGGTGGGTGTTCGTTGACCACTGTTTCTTGTGGTTTCGTCCACCTGAGATCTAGATCTGCTTTGTTTTTTGGCCCATTGTTCGCTCGCCTCAAGTGCAAGGCTACGATGTAGTAATAATTCTCGGTAAGATCGAGGTCGATCCTCAGGGATTGTCGTAACAATTCTAAACTTTATAACTAGGATTGACTAAATTCGGATTTGTATTGATGGATGGAAATTAAGAATATAAAACTATTTATTAAATAAGGGAAATATGCACTAGAGCGCCGATGATCCACTTATAATCATTCACAATGCCAATTTAAACCATTTAAGCCAATAACTCAATTGGAATCGGAGTTCTATCCCTATCCAATCGGAATTTAGAGCAATCAGATCATCATAACTTGTCTAACATAGATTAATCATCCACTGATATGATTCTCTCATAAAAACTAAGGCATTAGGTGAATCCAATCACACAGCCCAATCCTTCACAAAACAATTAAGATCACATTCATGATTCTTCCTCAAGCCTTGTCACTAGACTTGATTTAGAAGCATGAATTGAACTTTTATTAAACCAAAATCAATACATAAACACCTATCTCAGATTAAATCAAAAGATAAGAACCCATTCTAGTTTAGTTTTAGATACGCACTTAGGAAACTTGGTTTGTAAGATCTCTTAGCATCCAACATAGTATCTAATCACACAGCCCAATCCTTCACAAAACAATTAAGATTACATTTATGATTCTTCCTCAAGCCTTGTCACTAGACTTGATTTAGAAGCATGAATTGAACTTCTATTGAACCAAAATCAATACATAAACACCTATCTCAGATTAAATCAAAAGATACGAACCCCTTCTAGTTTAGTTTTAGATAAGCACTTAGGAAACTTGGTTTATAAGATCTCCTAGCATCCAACATATCATGATGGATCTACAATCTCTACAACCCAAAATCCTATCAACAACACTTTATTAAGCAATCTCAGTAATCAAAACATCCCATGTAAGAGAAATCACAAGAGATGGAAGATTAACTAAAAATACTAACTTTATTTCAAACTTGAACTAGAAGTGTTCTTTATTAAACTAAAAGTACTTGAATTAATTCAAATTAAACATTGTAAACAACTGAAAGCTTCACCTCTTAGCCCTAGCTAAGAGGTTTAGCCAACCATTAGTAGGTTAAACTAAAACTCAAAGGAAAAACTACAAAAAACATAGAAAAATTAAGTTTGGAGGAGTTGCAAACGCTCTACAGTGATCTCCTTCACCTCCTATGATTTCCCAAGCCTTCTATGATATCTTAGGAACGAGCCCTTGGTGTCCTTTTATAATGGAGAAGCCCCACCGACTCAGAAACTTTCAGAATTATGTAATAGGTTACGTAGCGCATGAAAAATCGGAGCTTGTAGCACAAGTTGCTGAAAAATCTGAAAATTCTGAAATTTTGCACTTGGCCGACCGGTCATGACTGGTCGGAGGGGTCTGGGAAGCAGTCCACCAAGCTCCAACACTTGCTGGAGTGATGGGAAAAGAGCTGGTCGACCGGTCATGACCGGTCAAGCCCTTTGATTTTTGTTGTTTTCTTCTATCTTTCTCTCCTCTCCTTGCTTCTTCTTCCATTTCTCTGGCCCATCTTTCTTTCTCATCAAATGACTTCTTAAAATGTCCTTTTAGCTATCAAATAGGTGAAGTCTCTCTCTCGTTCTTACAATCACAAAACATGCATTAGATAGTCTTTTAAGCATGGAAATCATGCATAAAATGTGATGCAATGAGGTTAGAATATGTATAATTTAAGAGCTCAACACCCATGCCCTAAAATGACATGGAAAAACGGATGGACGATGTAGATATACGACGCAATACATTGATGTGGGCCCCACACAGTCATGCACATCACGGTTGTTGTGTCCATAAGAAATTAAAAGGGAAAGTAAGGATCAAAGCCGACCATTTCAAAGCCCTAAAATCAGATTCTCTTTTGAATTGAAGCATTTTCGAGCCCCTTCAATGCAAAAATCGTGGATTCTTTGCAGTGGGAGGAAATTTCGATGAAAGATTGCAACAAGATTCCTACACCCTCGCCGAAATCCCTAAATTTTTGAGTTTTTTTTTATTCCTTTTGAAGAACGGACTGTTGATCCACAATCCAAGCACTTCTTGATCTTCCAAAACTACTCCAAAGTTGTTGAAATTGAATTTCTCAAATAATCCGAAAGAAAAAAGTTATTTTCTATTTTTTAATTTTTAATTTTTATTTTCGAGTATTTAATCTAGATCTGGCTTGAATTGTTGCCGGATGAAAATGTTGAAATTTTTCCCTTTTAATTAACGATAGTAGGGTTGTCTCGAAAATTTGTTGTTGGTGTCTTCCGCTCGTTAGATGAGCTGCTAGAGATAGTGTGGTTTGTGCGAGTGATCCATGGTTCAATCCCTGATAATGTTACCTTTAAAAATTGTCGAAAAATCCAAAAAACTCAGCGAAAATTCGCCAATATCCCGAAGAGAAACGACATGTGGTGTTCGGTTTTGGAGAGCCAACAATATCGAAAATTATCGGTGACAATTCGATATTGTTGCTGACAACTAAAACACTGGTTATAGGTGAAGAACAATGATTAATGGTGGCAATGGACTGAGTAGCCTACCCGCTTTGGGCGGGCTTGGGCCTCACATGCTTGGCTCAATCAATTTTCGGGGTGGGCCTGGGCATAATTGGCATAGCTGATTAAATGGAGAAGGATCCACCTAACGTATCTCCAAGCTTAGCATGACAAAAATCACAACTGAAGTAAAGAATGAATTCAGAATTTTATTGAATTCAAAATTGTCTTGAGAATATTCATGTGAGGCTTTTGAATAGACTTCTTGGATGTGCAAGGAATAAAAATTTCTTAGTGTCATTGACAACTAAGGATTTATTAAAAAAATATAGAAGACTAATCAAAGAAAGATGCTAAATAGGTAAGGAAGATCTAATGAGATTCTATTTTATGGCTGGCTAATTGGTTTTGCATAGTTGACTAATTGGATTGTGCTGCCCAATTACGAGGCTTCAACCTCCTTGCTAAGGGGCCAACTATGGGGTCTGTTCTTGGGCCTAATGGATTTGGGCCTCGCCCATGGGTCTCGGGCCTGGTTGATGTGGCTCGGCTTGTGTTAGTTCTACCTGGTTTGAAAGGACTACACTTCGATGAGTTAATGGCATAATATTGCTCATAAAGGTTAGAATTCAAATGTTGAAAGTTTGAAGCTATAATCCACATAGCATTAGAAAGGCCGTTCTTGCCAACGACCGAGAAACTTCTAGTAACTACCTTAGCATGTGGAAATGATTTGGTTATCAAGAACATTGATGATCGTGTCTGTAGGTGGCAAAATGGTCGGGCGTGTGATATCTTGCTCCTCGATACTATCATTAGTGTGGTGTCCATAATAGATGGAAGGATCTTCCACATTAAAAGTAGGACTGATAGGTAAATTTGGTGGGAGATCTAAAACATTGGCACTAATCTTCGTTATGATTTTGAATGGTGTCATGCTATGAGAATAGAGTTTCTTTGAGGACTAGGGGGCATTCAGGATGAATACTAACTATAACCATATTACCTTTCGCAAATTTAACAAAATGACGTTGTACACTTGTAGGGTGCTTATAACTTTCATTATTTGCGGTGATATTGCATTGAACTTCGTCATGCACTTGTTACATATGTCTAATAAAATTATCAGCTTTGCGCTTAGTCTCGACTCTATGGGCAGAGGGACCAGATCGACTGGAAGATATGGACATAACTAGTTACTTCTTCAAAAGGTGACATCATCATGGACCTTTTGATTGAGTTATTATAGGAAAATTCAATCATGGGCATTACTGGGTCCCACATAGCTATATGATCACAGGCAAGACATTGTAATAACTTACCTAAGATACGGTTGACTGCTTCTGTTTGCCCAATCTTGAGGGTGGTAGGCATGAGAGAACTGATGCTTGATTTTTGTTGCTAGCTAAAAAGTCCTCCAAAAATAGCTCATGAACTTAGTATCATGATCTGACACAACTGTTTATGGAAGCCCATGAAGATGAACATCCTCCCCAAAAATAATTGAGCAATCTTGAGGGCATCTGTTGTAGTCGAACATGGTATAAAATGAGCCATCTTTGGAAATTGGTTAATCACCACAAATACTGAGTCAATTTTTCGGGCAGTCTTTGCCAAACCCAGTACGAAGTCAATGATGATATCTTCCATGGAGCATGTGGGATTGGTGGTAGTTAATACAATCAACTATTTTTCTTTTGACTCTTAGCGAGTTTGCAAATCCTGCATAATTGGTAGATCTTTGGGATATCCGATTTTAGACAATGCTAGTAGTATATATTTCTAACGAGGCCAGGGTTTTATCACAACCTCAGTGACCACTACATCCCTTGGCGTGTAATTCTCTCACAATGCTTGTAGATGAACATGGTTGGTAAGTTGCGTCTCCTGGAACAAGTAGCCATCATGAATGCTGAAATATGGATGTCTCGCATGCTTGCTATTAAGAATGTCTATATAAATACATTCAAAATCTGTCTCCTCCATACTCACTTTGTATCTCTTTGAATCTTGGAACAATGATAAACATCGATCACAATAAATTTGCACGATAGCTTAAGGCATCAACAATTTGATTGTCCTTGCAAGCCTTGTGACAGATGACGAGGGAGAATTCTTGTAGTTAAGCGCTCCACTCGACATAACGGGCACTTATCTTTTGCTGAGAGTTTAGATACTTAGAGTGCTTTTTTTTATATATCAAAGTATAAGACAAACTCTTTGCTAATCAAATAGCGATGGTAGTGCTATAGAGTTTGAACACTATCATAGAACTCGAATCATAGGTGGAGTACAGTTGCTTTGCAGCAGACAACTTCTTGCTAAAGAATGCTATTGGATGACCCTTCTTACTAAGGACCCCACCAATGCCAATGTTAGAAGCATGGTATCCCAAAACGGTTACGATACGGCCGTATCGGCCGATACGTATAGGAAACGGTGGTGGCCGTTACGCGTTATGGGGCCGTAACGGCTGTAACGGCCGTTACAGAAAAAACAGGCCGTAACGGCCGTTACGGGACCGTTATGGCCCCGTAACGGACCGTTACAGCCCCGTAACGGTCATGTAACTGTTTTTTTCAGAAAATAAAAAGGGGCCGTATCGGCCGATATGGGGTCCGTAACGGCCGTTACGGCCCGTATCGTAACGGTAACGGTTGTGGCCGTTACGGCCACCGTTACCGTTCTGGAACACCTTGGTTAGAAGTCTTGCAGCTCACCTCAAATATCTCAAAGTCCGGAATGTACAAAACTTGAGCCGGAATGTACAAAACTTGAGCCGTTATCTTACTCTTGATCCTGTCAAACGCACTTGTTGCTGCACTTGACCATTGAAAGTCTTTTTGTTTCATGCAATCGGTGATTGGAGCCATGATGCTGCTAGAGTTCTTCACAAAACGTTTGTAAAATGTGGCAAGGCTATTGAAACTATAAACTTCAGAGATAGTGGTAGGCATCAGCCAATCAACAATGGCTTTCACCTTGGTGGGGTCTACTTCTATGCCTTGTGATGAGACAACGTACCCTAAGAAGATCTTCGAAAAAATGCTAGCACTTGGCATCAAGTCCAACATATCATCTAGGGAATGAAAAAGTGGTACTTCACTGTGATTTTATTAATAGCTTGGTTGTCCACATACATATGCCTACTCCCATCCCTCTTGGGAGTAAGGAAGGCTGGTACTATACATGAGCTTAAGCTCTCTCGGATGTAGCAATTCTTTAGCAACTCATCAACTTGATGCTTCAACTCGGTGTGCTCGGTTGGACTCATTTGGTGTGTTGGTAAATAAGGTAAGGATGCTTCAAAGACCAAATATATGGCATGCTGCATATTCCGTAATGGAGACAATTCTTTAGGCAAATCATCATGGAATATCTTGGAAGTCATGGAGCATGGATTTGACTTCACTAGGAATAAATTTATCCTGATCATTAACAGGCTTTTGCACCTGTTTTGTGACTAAAGCGAACATTGCGCCTTTCTCCCTAATCTCTTCTTCGAACTTCCGCATAGTGAGAACACAAAAGTTAGGAAGAGTAGCCAATGTCGATGATGAGGGTGTAGATGGAGGCGATGTAGGTTGCAATAGGCAAAGTTGGATCCAATGACCATGGCATAAGAAATTATGCGTGTTAGCCTCATTATCACTTCGTACCTTTCAGTAAAAAAACCAAGGTTGATTGAGAAAAATGTGGGTGACATTCATCGAAATTATGTCACATCAAATTTCGTCCTTATAGACGCAAAAAAGACACCAAATACCTTTTGAGTCATGGAAATGGAAGTATCATCGACCCACATAACATTGTATGATGGTCTTAAATGCTTTTCAGTTCGTAATTTTAGCTTATTAATTACCTCTTGCGAGACAATGTTCATCACACTATTGCCATCGATGATCATATCATATAACCTAACATGCCAATCTTCCATTTCCTTATCAGTGGTGGTAAGGGGGTAGTGTATGATAAGAGTGGGACCTTCGACTTCGGCCACAGTTTCAACCGGGGGGGTTCCTCTGGTTGTGATGCAGGTGTTACCTAAGGTTGTTCCATCTTGATGTGCTCGTCATAATACTCAGGATCGTCCTGGTAGTAGAGATCTTCATTACCACAGTAATGGAGGTTCTTGGCTCGTGGAAACTCATTAGAAAAGTGTCATCTTTGTCCACAACAATAACACTCAACATTCTACCGATCTTGCCTGAGGAGAGGATTAGGATTAGGATATTGCCCTTTGGTGTCTTGCCTCTGTAGCACTGATTGCCTTTGGTGTGAATTCTACGACAGAGGAAACTACAAAAGTTGTGTTTGCCTTACAGGTGGAGTCTCCATCTGTGGGTGCGATTGAAAAGTGTAGGTAAGTGGTTGGTAGCCTTATGGTGGAGTTCGGTTAACATGTGGATTCAGACCTTTTCTCATAGAAGGCTCCTGAGCCGAAGAACCAAAACATTGGAGTCTACTGCAAAAATTGTTTTTCAACTTGTCGTGCCTTTCTATGAACATTGTCGACTGACTCGAAATCATACATGACCATCTCATGCTAGATCTCTTGGCTTAATTTTGCCCGATAGCAATTAGCCATTACGTGGTCGGTCTATGAAAGCTTACAACAGACAATAAGCTCATTGAATGCAAGGAGCTCTTGGAGAAGGGTATCCATGTAGTCTGAAGGCAAATACCTTCTAGTTTCTCTCTCATGTCAGCCACTCGGTGATAGCAGGTATCCCACGATGAGATTGTTGGTGTCAATGCTTCGCCACCAAATTCTTGCTGAAGGCCACTCAACAAACCTCATCCATGTCATACCATGCAAAATAATCTTCAAGTATTGTAATCCAGTCGACAAAAGCCTTTACATCAAGGTGACAAGTTCGGAACTTTAACTTGTACTTGCTTAGTGATATCGTCTTTTTGGGTGTTTTTATTGAGTTGTAGGCTCTCTCTGCAAATTGCCATTTCATGAAGTCATAAATAGACTTTCGAGGACCAATATCGTTTTGATTCACTGAAGGTTCTGGCTGGAAACCTGGTTACAGATTTGGGTTACCATGAGGATTTTCTGTGGAGTCAGGTTGCTATTCATGCTATTCACCTCATAACTGGTCAACAACAAATTCCAAGCTGGCTACCCTTGCGAGTAGCTCGGTTATGCAATTGTCTCGTTTTTAATCGGTAAACCTCCCTCGATAGATGTGACTACTATGGATAGACATCGTATCAGGGGAGCAACATTGACAAAGTAGTGGACAGAATATCCAGGCTTATTATCAGTTGTTAATTGGCTGAGTAATGGACAAAATCTAGGCGGTTTCTAGGCTAGAACTGAGGACTATTAATTGGCTAGGATTATGGGCTTTTAATGGATTGGAGCAGGGGCTGGATTTGGAATGTTACTAGGCTAGATTTCTGCGCTTTTAATGGGCTGGAATAGGGGCTGGATTTCTGGGCTTTTAAATGGCTGGAATAGGGGCTGGATTCGGACTGTTAATGGATTGGATTTTGGGCTTTTAATGGGCTGGAATAGGGGGCTTGATTCGTACTGTTAATGTGTTGAATGGGAACAGGTTTAGGACTGGTTTAGGAGGGTAGATGTTTGCTGAAATTTCAACAAAGGTTGTCCTTGTCAATTGGACATTTGGGCTTTGTAAAGAAAAGGAAAAAAAAAAGAAGCAAAGGGGGTAGAAAGACTAGATGCAATGAAAAAAAAAAGGTAAAGGAAATGATACAGTTTTATTTTTCAAGAATTTGAAAGTAGAATAATGTGATATAAATGCAAATTCAAAGAAAAGTAATAGAGCTAGGGATTTAATCGAGAAAAATGAATGACCAACTCACTATTGTTGATCCAGAACTTCAATTCAGCCATTTGAACACACTTTGATACCAATCCGCGCAGCTGGACTCAACCGATTGAATGGGGAAGGATACACATAACGTAAGCACCTCCAAGCTAAGCTCAACAAAATTCACAACTAAAAGTGGAGAATAAATCCAAAATTTTATAGAATTTAGAAGTGCCTTGAGAATACTCATGTAAGGCCCTTAAATAGACTTTTTGGACGTACAAGGAAAGTTTCTTAGTGTCATCGACAACTAAGGATTTATTACATAAATAGAAGACTAATCAAAGAAGATGTTAAATAGATAAGAACTATCTAATGGGATTCTATTTCATGGCTGACTAATTGGTTTTGCATGGCTAGTTGGTTGGATTATGCTACCCAATTAGGAGGCTTGGGCTTCCTGACTGATGGGATAAGAACTATCTAATGGGATTCTATTTCATGGTTGACTAATTGGTTTTGCATGGCTAGTTGGTTGGATTATGCTACCTAATTAGGAGGCTTGGGCAATCAACAAATAAATTCAAGAAATCCACATCATAAGATAAAAAATTCAGATTAAGAACTAGATGGTCCTAGGTTAATTACATACATGGTGCATGAAAATATAAAATATCTCAAGAGTGGCCCCTTGGAAGTTAGGACTTCCAATCTTGCATTGGCAATGGCACATCCACATGAAGAAATAATGGTGCCAATAAAATTCAGATTTAGGGAAAAAGGGGTATGTTCAAAATCAGATTTTCCTAAGGGGTTTTGGGATTTAGGAATTGGGATTTGGGAGTTTTGGGAATTAGGGATTTAGGAATTTAGGGGAATTAGTGTTATAGTGTTAGGCTAGGTTAGCAAAGAGGGTAGGAGGGGAGATAGTGAAGAGGAAGATGAAGAAAAAAAAAGGAAGAGGGGATTGTCCGTATGGACTCACGGCTGGTCCGTACGGACACATGTATGGATGTGCGTGTGGGGTATTGGGGTTGGGCTTTGATGGGTTTGATGGAAATGGAGAAGAAAGAATGAAAGGACCTTAGGGTTTAGGGAATTTGTAGGAGAAGGAAGAAGGAGAAAGGAGTTGCGTACATTGAACAAAGAAGAAGAGAAGATGTCCTGGGAGGAGTCCACCACCAAGTTAAGTTTTTAACCCTTCCACAATTGGATTGGAAAAGAGGGTTTCCTCACAAACCTTAAAGAAGAATGAAGAAGGGACTTCTCAAGAGAGAACAAGCTTTTAAGTTTCTTTTTCTTTTGCTTCAAAAACCAAGTTCGGGTTGGACCTCCCCCCCTTCTAGCTTTTATAATAAAACTTTAAAAAAATTACAAATATGCCCCAACTTAATGTTCTATGGGTCAAAATCAAAGTAAATAAAAGTGATCTAAACCATCCATCATGTCCCAAAAATAACATAAAATGAAATAAAATAAAAATCAGAGTCCATGAGGCCCAGATCTGGAAGATCTGACGGCCCGATGGCCCGATCAAGATGGTCTAACGGTCAGATGGACCCAAAACTAAAATCTTATGACTAAAAACTCCTCCTAAGCAACCCACATGCATCACCCCAAAGTGGCGTCTTCCTAATTCACATTCAATGCATGTGAGGTCTTTAAAAATGGCCCCACGGGCCCTATCTAGAAGTCTTCGTCCATCCATAAAGAAAACTGTGCTGATTCAGGTAGTTGCCTCCGCCTTTGGTACACTCGAGTAGGTCATCTAATGTCCTCATCACCCCCCTAGTGATGGAAGCCGCTGAAGATAACTGAATTCTGTGATCCTGCGTGTAGAGCTGTACACAAACCGAGCCCGAAAAAGCTTGGTTCGGCTCGGCTCGGCTCGTCTCGTAGGGTGGATCAAGCCAAGCCAAGCCTATTTTTTGGGATTGTTGAAAATTCGAGCCAAGCTCGAGCTAAACCGAGCTCGATTCGGCTCGGCTCGAAACCAGGTTTGGTTAGGCTCGGTTTTTTTTTTTTTTTTTTTTTTTTAAATATAATGTAACTTATATTTGATTCGAGCACCCTAATCGCATTTTGGTTTTTTCATTCGAGCACCCTCGCCCACCCGGCCACCCCCTAGCCTCAAACCCTCGTTGCCCGTCGCCTGGCCGGACTCGCCCTGCTTGCCTGACGGCCAGTCTCCATTCCTCTCTCCCTCATCTCTGATCTCTCTCCCCGGCTAGCCAACGCCTGACCAAACTCACCGGGCCAGCCAACAGTCGTCCTGACCTGCTTGGCTGCTCCTGCTTCTCTCTCTCTCTCTCTCTCTCTCTCTCTCTCTCTCATCTTTTAGATCTCTCTCACTCTCCCCTCGTTGCCTCGCCAGCCAATGCCCAGCCGAACAGACCCCCTGTCCGTCCAGTCGACTGCCCTCAACCTTGTTTGAGCTCGAATTTAGGCTCGAAAGCTCATCCAAACCAAGTCGAGCTGCTCAGTTTGGCTTGATGACCAAGCCGAGTTGAGCTCGAGCCCAACCACTTTGTTGGTCGAGCCGAGCCGAGCCGGGCCAAGCTCGATTCGATTCGGCTCGTGTAAAACTCTACCTGCGAGCTCAAAGATGCATGAAGGGTTTTCAAAAAAATGGTTGGAAGTTGACAATAATTTACCTTTATCACTTTGCGAACGGCGAAACAATGAGCTAACAAAAACCAAATAGGGGATCTACAAATAGCTCGAGCAAGAACTCCACAAAGCCACGACAATACACTTTCAAGTGTAGGAATTTTTTTAGAAAACAAACTATTTTGCTCGTATATATGGAGCACTTTTATTAACAAAGCGACCAATAAAAATCCTCTACATAGGTTTAATCAACCACAATAGGATAGATTGTAAACTCTCTCTACCAATGGGAAATAACCTAAAAACGTTCAACCAATCAAAACCAAATTCCTGATCTCTATTTCCAAAACAACCACTGGACGCAAAACTTGAGCACCAATTTTGTTTCAACACCTATAGATAGGCTTCACAATGGCGAAAAATGGGTGCAAACCGTAAGACGAAAGAGAACCGAAGGCCCAAAGTGCGAACCCCAAAATTATGAACACTGACCTAGACACGGAAAATATTTCTCCTCACATGAGCTTTCCTTGGTCCATGCTATTTTTGGCTTTGTGGGCTCAAGCCTTGCTTCATCTTTCACTTCCGCTGTGCACTTGTCATTCATAGGCTTCACTCGTCCAAGCTTTATAATTCGATGAAGGAACGTGAGGCCTTTCTTATCTTTGGTGGGGTTCGTTGGTGCTTAACCTTGATCCCACAGTGTGTCAGGTTGTGGTACAGCTCATGATGATCTCCTCATCAAATCTAAGGAGTTTGAGTGGGCCAAAAATCATGAAAGATCCAGACCATTGGATTCACCTCAAACAATCCGTTGGATGTCCCCCTAGGTCGAAGGCGATCTTCCACACATGATTGTTTGTAAATTCATGTATTTGAGTGTGAAGATCCTGTGTATCCCACCAATCAATGATGATGGCCAATTTGGCCAAATGCTGCCTGCATCACATGTGCAATGCTTAAAGTGAGCCAGTGGCACCTGCAATACACTAGCACATGGGGCGCTTGAAGATGACAGCGGCACTTGCTGTACATATGGCACATTTGGGGCACTTGAAGATGGACACTGGCAAATATTGCACGTGTGGAGCTTTAAGATGGATGTTGGAAAATGTTGAATGTGGCACATTGGCACATGTGGGGCCCTTCAGGATGGAAGGTGTCAAATGTCGCACATGCATGGAACTTCAAGATGGACGGTGGGACATGCATATTGGCACATGTATGAAGCTTTAAGATGGACTTGTCACATTTGCAGAAGGGCTAAAACATAGAGAGATGGGTATTTTGTCCTCTCCTTCTGGGAAATTGCATTTTTTTAAATATGGTTAAGGAAATGAAAAAGGAGCAATTTTCAGGAAATAGGAGGGAAATGGAACTCTGTTTCCAGGAAATTACAAAAACAATCAACGGAAACACCTTTTCTGTGGAAATGGCGTTGTCTCAATTTGTGTTTCAACGAATCCGAACAGCCCCTAAAGAAACTGGGATGTTGGGGGCCGAACCCCACAAAAACTCCCAAAGCAGCCAACTGTCTTCTTGATTCAGAAAGTGGAGAGCTCTTGGAAGATATTGGCATGTACAAAGGCTTGACAGTAAAGCTGATTTACTTGACCATCACTAGGCCTGATATGACATGCAATGCCACAAGCGTTGTTAGCAATTACATGTATGGCTTATGTACCTTGCACTTGCTGTTGAAAGTATCTTAAGGATGTCTCAAGTTCTTGCCTAGTAAGGGAATCTTGATGGCAAACAGTGGGCCTTGTTATCCTTTTCTGGTTTTCAGATGCAGATTGAGCTGGTCCTCTGACAGGATGCAGCACTTGCCAGGTGGTAACTTTGGTATAGAAAAACTACATTATTGCAAGATCAAGTGCCAAGGCTGAGTCTAGGGACATGTCATTAACAATTCACTTTTTATTTTATTATATATATATATATATAACATTAGCAGGGATTTAACCCTGGTTCACTCACACACACCACAATGTCTCTACCTAACTCATATAACGAGTGGGAGAGTTAACAATTCACTTTTGAGCTAGTTTGGCCAAAAGCACTATTATGAGATTGTTGGTATCCTTATGGATTATCCGATGTAAATGCATTATGTAACAACCTGCCATCCATATTTCATCTAATTCAGTTTTTTATCAACATAAGAAATACATTCAAGTGGATCATTAGGGAGACCCCAATCCATAGCTCAAGTGGTAGACTAAGTGGAGATAGCCTTGTTTCAACATTAAGGTCATGGTATCGACTCCCAAGTGGGGGTGGCTAACATTGTGGTGTGACTAACAGGGTGGTTGAGGGTACTAACAGTGGGGTGTGTGTACTAACCCTAAAAAAAAGTAAAAAAAGTAAAAAAAAAAAAGGATCATGAGGGCATGCTGCATTTGAAGAAGCTAGAAGACGAATTAATCAACATTTTCACAAGTATCAAATCCCAACGCGCAGGGTGGCTAACATTGGAGGGTAACTAACAGTATGGGTGTGTGTGCTAACAGTGGGATGTGTGAACTATTAACCCAAAAAAATAATCGACATTTTCACAAATACACCTGGGAGATGTCTTGGAGCGATACTAAGCAAGTTGGGTATAATTGATGTCGGTGCACCAACTGTATGGGGCGTTTTGAAGATTCGAGTTGTTCACAAATTTAGTACATTAGGTTATTTTAGCAACTTCATTTTAGGACGAATGTAACTCAAAGTTATAGTAGGGGTGTATTTCTATTTTTGTTAAAAAAAGGCATTTGTGAGGCATCATAAGATATCTTTCGACCTCCATACCAGTTTTTGAAATCTTTCGGAATTTCAACCGGTGCACTAGAAATAGACAGTAAATAGAAAAAAAAAAAAAAAGAACACTGCAAACTGTCAACTCCAACCACAAAAGGCCAGAAGATTGGATGACTATAATTTGTTTTTTTTTTTTTTTTGAAACGATGCGAAAAATTCATTAAAGAAAGCCGAAGCTGGAATATACAAGAACGAAAAAGAAACTATACAAAAGCCCCCACAACCTTATATTTCAACCCACCTATCCGGGATCTACACAACTCCCTTAGAGGCCATAGCCCACTCTGTAACAAATCTTTTTACCAACTTGAACACCTCCGCTACTCACCCTTCCCGGTTCCTAAACATCTTTCCAAAGACACCACAGACCTGCCATCAACGCGAGATGCCACAGTTTTAACTCCATACTTGAGAACATACTGCCGTGCCACGCCCTGAAGAAATCAGCAATAGAGAAAGGTGACACCCACAATGTACCAAAAAGGGTAAAAACCTTCTGCCACAGCTGCCTAGCGAATTCGCAATGAATAAAAAGGTGATCTACCGACTCCCCATCTTGATGACTATAATTTGTTTTTTTTTTTTTTTTTGAAAGGCTACTACTTTATTAAAAGCTGAAAAAAAAAGGAAGACGAACCGCTGAGATAGCAGCCCGACTAGAAAATAAGAAAAGAAAATCAAAATCCCTGAGTTTGTCAATAATGACCGCCCATTCTATTATCAGCGTCCTATAATTTGTTGAAACCCCTAGGCTGAAGATGAATTACATAGTGTGATTTTGTGGGCTTCTGGTGGATACATGGCCCCTCAAAATTTATCTTTTATGATTACTGATTTAAGGTTGCAAGCCCCTTCATTCGACATCGCTTTCAACTACATTTCTTGGGTAACCAATTATAGCTGATGCTTGGTCCAAGAAAGGGTCTTGAGAAATCGACTTTTTACACGGTGATTGCCATGTTCATGGATTATTTGAAATCATTTTTTCCCATTTGGTGACAATTATTTATATTCGTGCTTGATTAAACAAGAAAAATAGAAGTGGATTTTCTAACTCGGGGGATCTTTTGGGCACAGTCCATCCATTGTGGGGATCACATGGTTAAGTTTAGAACACTATTGGCCTCATTTCTTGGATCTTAGCACCCCATGAAACAGCTCATCTCTAGGCCGAGGATCGTATAATCCATCTTGGTTTAGTTTACTTGGCTGGATCAAAGCATGTTCAGGTCCAGCGCATGAGCTAAGAACCCAAGTCAAGCCACCCATACTGAATGAAGGAATTTAGGCTTAGGTCAGGCCAGCCTATGAGCCAAATACTCGGGTGACCAATGTTAAACAAGTTGGGCCTACTCATCTGGCCCTTGGGATGATGCAGTTAAGATCCCGCCCAAGTAGGTGCTGGACCCAAAAACTTAGGTTATAGGTGCAAGCCATAATCTTTGAAGCTCGGTCGGAACCCTCCTGAAGCGGGCTGGACTTGGGCTTGATTAGCCTAGCCATTATGCATTAAAGCAATTGCCGGCCACTGGATTTCCATTCGATATTTTTCCGGAAGTGCATATCCTTCTTTGGTTTCTGTTTCCCTTTCTTCCTGATTGTTGTCCTATAATTGTTTCAGGAATGCTGCATATGTCTCACAGCATATGAAGATGGGGCGGAGCTCAACACCCTTCCGTGCAACCACCACTTCCATTCTGCATGCATCAGTAGATGGCTTCGAATCAATGCAACATGTCCACTCTGCAAGTACAACATCCTCAAGGGCAACGAACAGGTCTGAACCTCTACAATCCAGCTCTTTGTTCATCATGTATATAAGAACATAGCATTTTGATGAAGAAAATGCAGCTACCCAAATACATTTCTCTTTCTTCGCAAGCGGCCATGCTTCTGCAAACAAGTGTTCTAATGCAATGAGAGTTGTAACAATGAGAATATGGTGCAAAAGGAGTGAGACATGTTGGCAGTTTAGTAACACATTCTGTTGTAGCGAAGTGGGCAGTGAATTTGTAGAATACATGACTCACCTTTTTAAAGTGGTATCATATGTTTTCGTATCTCCATTTTATGTGCTGCAATATGCTAAGATGGAAGCCAATATCAGATTTATGGAAATGTTAGAATTGGTATTACCATCCCTTCCAGAGTGAAAATGCGCTGCATTTGTTCCTCAGAGCACAGCATCATCCGTCTCTTTTGATTTCTCGAAATTCAAAACGGCTTAAAGGAATAGGCTTTGGGGTTATTTTCTACAACGTGCTTGCTCTGATCGAAGGTGTCAGGGCCACCCTATTGGTTCTATGGACCTGGCCTCCCATGTGTAGGGCTTTGGCCTAGACTCATTTTGGGTCAAATTAAGAAATTGGTCTGTACTAGGGTCAAGCTTGGTTAATTGTCTGGCTGTGGGGCAATGACATAACAATATATATCAGTTTGTATGTATTACCCTCTGTATATGTAGATGTTGTGAAACAGGTAGGTGGGTTTCGGGGGCTAGCCCATTTCAGGTTTGGGTTTAATGGGGGTCAGACCTCGTATTATTGGGTCAGGCTGGATCTGAAGCCTAGGTGGCCTAGGCGTTGCAGGTCACCAATACCAACCTTCAATCCAGAGCATCCATCTATTAGGCCCCCCTATATGGTGCTCACAGCGATCATTCGTCGTAGTTTGTCCATAGGTGCCAACACCCTATCATTCCTCGGGAATGACCTGAATCTTACATTGCCCAATGGGCCAACAACCTATCATCTTCCCTAGATTTACTAGAGACATCCTGTAAAATGATGGGCTAGACATTGAGCCCGTCGTTGAAGGTGGAGGAAATGACTTTTGGCATCTGGGATCCACCCTGCCCATCAGCTACAACACCTTCTGTTTGGACCTGAGTCCCAAAAAGTAGGCTGATTCAACACTCAGGTGGACAGCCCAATAGGGAACAATATAAAATCATACCTAAAACCTCTAAATTCAATGGAACAGCCCACTAGAGTATTCGAATAGTGTGATTTTTGGCTAATTGCACATCAGATAAATGGATTGGATGGCATATAAACACCAGCAACAGCAGTAATGGCACCAATATAATTGACTAACCATGCTTTCCATCTAATAAAGCAGAACTTCCATTATTTTGATTTGAGCAAATCTATGCATCCAATCACAAACTTCAAATTAAAAAAAAAAAAAAAAAAAATACAAAACACAAAATACTGCCAATGATAGAAATATTCCATCATAGGTTGGAATTATGCAATATGTTATCACGCATAATAATGCAAAACCAACTGTTAGTCAACACATAGTAGGTCATTCAACAATTCAAAACCATGTCAGCCCAACCGTCAGGCCACCTCCACACCAAACCACGGCACATAGTTAGTGTTGTGTGTGCACCAACCAACGTGCGGAGCTACTCCAGCCTTCACTGCTCTCCCAAGATCAGAAAGAGGGCGCATAACTTTCGTCCTTCGAAGCAGATATGTACTCAAAATCAGTCAGTCTGTCGACCTGGTCCAACTCATACATGACTTTGGTGACATGGCTTATGGTTGGACCGTAGTTCATAGTCAGGGCCAAGCTCATTACAACCTCTGCAACATCTGAGATTGAGAATCCAATAACATCACAAGATGGGTTAACCTTACTTCGTTCTTCGAGCTAACAATTTCTTCGACGCGCTTGTCCTTCTATCGTCACTCCGTTGGAGTTCTTAATGCCATCCCTCAACCCTTAAGACTATTGAATTTCCGGATCATTTTCACTAAATTGTCCGAGGAAAGCTGTGAAAATTGAGAAAAATGAGAAAATGTTTTCAAATATGGGAATATGCATGCAGGCAGAAACTTTTGTCCATTTTACCAAAAGAGTTTTGGGGAAGTGGAGGGATGTTGGAAAAATGAAAAACAAATAAAAAAGAAGAGAAAAACACATACACAAAGGAAATAGGAGTGCAAGTGTGTGTGGAAAGATAATATAACAAGCAATATGTAGTACCATTAACAAAAGAATTGCATGCAAGTGCCACAGATTGTTCGTTGTACCCATATAGAAGGGGTGTGTGTTGGTAGGTGTGGGTGTAACAGTGAAAGAAAATATTACCAAGAAACTCTGAAAAAATGCATGCATGTTAGACTGCACTCCACGATTTACCAAATGGGTGATGGAAAATGATGCAAACAGTGGAGGGAAATGGGAAAGTTGCTTGTCATAAAATGAGTTCAAAGATAGGTAACTTACCTCTTGCATATAGCTGAAGTTGATCTTCAAAAAGAACAACTGAGATAGGAAGAAGTTACACCCATTATCGCTCACATGCACGAACGAGTTAGGATAGGGTAGGGTAAGGTGAATGTGTTATACTTGTAGATGGAATACAAGTACGTGAGTTGAGGTGTCTGAAGTTATCCACTTATCTGTCCTTCACGGAGTACGGAGGCCCATTTCCTCAGCTACAGTGATGAGAAGAAACTGGCTCAAGGCAGGGCTGCAGGGTTGAGTGTAGGAGCTATGAAGTGGGGGTTGTCACTTGTGTTTGTTAAAATTGGAGGCGGATTGCATCCGACACCTGGCAGATTTGTGTGGGGCCCACCGTGATGTATTTGTTTATCCACGCCATCCATCCCTTTTCTATGATCATGTTACTGTAGGGGCCCAAAACTGAGGTAGATCCAACACTCTAGTGGACCACACCAAATAGTAAGCTTGGGTTGCATTAGTGCCCATTAAATGCAAGAGTCATCTCAGGTGTGGTCCACCGTAGCGTTGGATCTGCCTCATTTTTGAGTCCATACCTTAACATGATCTTAAAAATGTGATGGGCGGCATGGATAAACAGTTGCATCATGGTGGGCTCCCACATGTTTTCTGGTAAGCGCTTAAGGGTCCGTCCAAGGTCGGACACAATCTGCCTCCTGGTCGGACCTTTGGGAAGAGCGACTTTGTGTTGTGAGTAAGACCCCCAACAAACTCGATCCAACCCAGAGTATTAGAGAATGTACCATGTGCTTCAAGGAAGTATAATTAGGAAATAGGAAAAATGGAATAATCACAATATAATAATAAAATAACCAAAGCAATAACAAGCAACCATAAGAACGCGAAGTTTTACGTGGAAAACCCATGCGGGTAAAAAAAATACGATACAAAGTAACATAGATCTACTATAATCAAAAGTCTTAAAGTTATATACTACTCACTTTCTCAGATCATAGTCCCCTTGCGATGCGCACCCTTGAGAGAAACCCTACTCAATTCCTTACAAGCCTTGGAAATCACTCTTACATTGCTAAACCCTAGCCCTTAGAGAGAAAACTTGTAAGACTTGTATTAACAAACCCTAACTCAGATTATAACTTAAATACATGTATTTGCACAAAATTACGCAATGCCTTTGGTTGCACCTTCAGTCGGACCGAAGTTAGCCGACAATGTTCCTTGGTCGGACCGAAACCCTCCAAATCATCATAGCAAGCAAATTGAAAAATCTTCCATAATTCGATTAGACCAAACCCTTGTTTAGTCGGATCGAAAATAGCCAAAACTAGACAGTGACAAAACTCTAATTTCTGCTGAAATTTGGTTGGACCGAACCGATATTTGGTAGGACCGAATATTGCCTCTTCTGCATAATTGACAGAATCCAAGGCATCTGCACAACAATCTCCACCTTGACTTACATTCTTTCAAGTCATCCTGAAAAACACATGTGCTTGCCTCCACCTTGAGCGTTTACTACTCCTTACTTCCCTCCACCTGGAACGCATCTCCATTGTCACGGCCTAAATCCAATTTTCGGCATCCAGTCACTGTAATCCGAACTTAGAGTTGACAGCCTTCGTAGTACCCCGGTTTCGACACCCAATGCTCAAACGCCAAGTCTGGAAAACGAATTTCATAAGGAGGATTTTCGAAGATTTTTTTTTTAATAGAATAGCATAACCACGAGTGTGTCATAAACCAAAACATCATCACTAACATCCATTATAAAAGGATTCAAGTACAATGCTGGGAATAAAAATACATCGCATAGCTAAAAACTCTAAAAGGTCAGTCACATGCTCCTGCCTTACTATTGTCGTTATCTAACATAACTTGCACGTAAACAACGTGCGTAAGCTTAGCACGAAGCTTAGAGTGTGTGTGTGTGCGCGCGCGCGCGCAATGTATATGGCAAGTATCAGATATCAAAGTATGCAGAAATGATGGAGAGTTATGCTGTCAAGTGTTGAGCTCTTAATTATGCATATTCTAACCCCAATTCATCACTCATTGTGTGAGGTTTTCATGATTTAAAGGCTAACGAAATGCACGTTTTGTGATTACAGGATTGAGAGTGGACTCCGCCTAATTGAAGATGAAAAGAGCTTATTTAGAACCTTGGATGAAGACTCAAGGTGGGCCGAAGGAAGAAGGAAGCAAAGAAAGAAGCAAGAAAAGAAGAAAGTAGAAGAAAGAAAGGAAGGAAAAAAAGAAGCAAAAGAAGCCGACCGGTCTTGACCGGTCGGCCAAGGGAGCCAGACCGGTCTGGACCGGTTAGCTATGCACGCTGGACAGATACTGAAGATGGTCCGACCGGTCTAGACCGGTCGGCCAAGGATGCTGAGCACGCTGGACTTTTTCCAGAGGAGGCCAGACCGGTCGTGACCGGTCGGCCAGCCCAGTCCGACCAGTCCAGACCGGTCGGCCATGTGAAAGAAACAGAAATTGCTATTTTAAGTCCGATTTTCTCTGCGCACTGCGTAACTCCTACGCAGATTCTCGATCTTTCTGAAGTTGTGGAGCCTCCTTACTATAAAAGGACACCTAGGGATCGTTCCTAGGGTATCTGAGAAGGGTTGAAGCAAGCTTGGTGGCGGCGGAAGTAGATTTCGGAGTTCCACAACTCCTTCTAGTTTGTTTTGCTGTTTTTATGAATTTTTTAGTTGTTTCATGTTTCCTTGGATCATGAGCAGCTAAACCTCTTAGCTAGGGCTAAGAGGTGAAGCTTGTAGTGGATCCAAGATGTTTCAATTCGTAGTTAGTTGGTTTTAAGTGTGGAATTCATGTTTATGAACAATGGTTTGAACTTTATACAAGTTTTTAAGTAGTTTTTCTTAGTCTTATGATGACTCATGGATGTTTGGGAGAATTACTTAATTTCTTAATTGGTTTGTATCAGTGTAGACCTATATGATCCGAGGAATTGGAGTGCGCTCTAGTACTATGATTTTTATGAAGGGACTTCCTACCAAAGTTCTATTTTTCTGATTTTCTGAATTATGTAAGGGATTGTGCTTGTGATTTGAATCAAGTTCAAATCATGATCTAGCCTTGTCTTGTGACAGGACTTGAGGATGGTTATGATTGTGAACTGGACCTTTTGGAAAGGGGAATGACCTATGCAATTGAGCATGCTCAGCTCAGCCTACATTGAGTGAATCTTATGCATAGAACTTACATATGACAGATTGTTTGGTTTAACAGCTCTATCATCCGACTAGATAGATCTTAATATCGATTCTAGTTGAGAGAATGAGAAACTATAGCGGATTGAACATCAAAGATTGCTACAAGTGGATCCTTAAACCCCTAGTGCCTTTTTATAATTGTTTACATTCAAATTAGTTTAAAACTGCTACTCACATTAATCTTATTCAAAATCTGATTATTAGCTTTCAATAGACACTTTTGGATGTGTTTGTGAACTCCTACATAAGTCCCTGTGGATCAACCTCGGTCTTACCGAGTTTATTACTACATCGCAACCCTACACTTGGGGAAGCGAACAAGTTTTTGGCGCTGTTGCCGGGGATCTTGACGGTTTTTACAAATTTCTGAAATTAGTATCTATTTAGGATTTTGAGGATTTTAGGACTAACTTAGCTTGTTTATTTGATTTTTCTTTTCAGGGATTTCTAGGAAGCTGAAGAAGATACAAGGATCTCAAGTGCCGAATCAGGTTCTATCTTTCTAAACCTTACTCTTCTCCTTCTCCTATTCATTCCTATCATATTCATCTCTTGTAGAGTGGGTGGAGACTCCTTTTGGATCTCTGAAAGGTCGGCCCTGTGCCACCTGGGTTCCTATTGGTCGGCTCTGCCGTCTTGGATCACATTGTGCTCAGAGATTTCTTTTCTCACCTCTACTCCTCTTTCTCCTTTTCTGCACTTTTTCTCAAAAGATTCAAAGAGTGGGTGGGGAGTTCTCTGAACCCCTATTGACCAGGAGAAATCGGTCTCTATCCTTGCTTCTGGCTTAGCCATTGCAAGACACCTTGTGCTTCGGTCTTAGAGAAAAGTAAAGAAAGGGAGGAAGAATTCTTCTTTCTCTTTATTTCTTATTTTTTTGGTTTTGCATGCCACATTGGGCTCGGGATTCCAATAACCGACTCATAAGTGAAGGGGGGATAGTAGAAGGAATTGACAGAGAACCGCGTGCTAGGAGACATTTAAACTCTCCAATTTTGTCTGAAAATATGGCTGTAAATCAAACTAATCAGGGCCAAAACCAAACTGAAACAGGGGAGAATGTGGTTGAGAATGTTTCCCGACCTAGGACTTTACGTGATTTCTTGCAACCCGTAAGAGCGAGCACTCCTTCATGCATAGTTTTTCCATAAAATGCAAGGAATGTGGATTTAAAACCGGGAGTGATCGAACTTCTCCCTAAATTCCATGGATTAGACAGTGAAAGTGCCTATCAACACCTTAAGGAGTTTGATGAGGTAATCACCACCATGCACTTTGCAAATGTGACTGAAGATGTAGTGAGACTCAAATTCTTCCCTTTCACTCTTAAAGATAAAGCCAAGGGTTGGTTTTATGCATTGAGGCCAAGATCAATTGGTGCATGGACTGATATGCACAGAGAATTCATAAAAAAATTCTTCCCTACTCACAAAACGAACATGTTAAAGCGCCTTATCATGAACTTTGCCCAAAAGGAAGATGAAACCTTCTTCCAATGTTGGGAGAGGTTTAAGGATTTATTAAATGCATGCCCACATCATGGCTATGAAATTTGGCGGGTTATAAGCTTTTTCTATGAAGGACTGACTTCACCCATGCGCCAATTTGTAGAAATGATGTGTAATGGGGAGTTCATGAATAAGGAAGCTGATGAAGCATGTGAATTATTTGGAAGAATTGGCTGAGAATGCACAGTCTTGGGACACATCAAAACCAACAAATTCCAAGACTGGCCAACAAAAGGAAAATGGGGGAATGTATGTCTTATCAGAAGAGGATAGCATAAGTGCACGGGTGGCTAGCCTCACAAGAAAGGTCGAAGCCGTGGAATTAAGGAAAGGAGAAACGATCAACTCCACTGACGTTGAAACTGTTTGTGGAATTTGTGCTGGAACTCAACATGCAACACAAGATTGTCCCACAATTTCAGCAGTTCAAGGCATCTTACAAGAACAAACAAATGCCATAAACAGTTATCAACAGCAATTTGGTGCTCCAAACTCAAACACGTTTAATCCTAATTGGAAGAACCATCCCAATTTCAGTTGGAGGAATGGACCCACTGCAAATGCAAACAACACTCCAAAAGTATCACTAGAGGAGATGTTGGGTGCATTCGTATCGGTCCAAGCTGAGTATAACAAGACAAATTCTCTAAAAATAGATGGGTTCATGCAAGAGCAATTGAAATTCAATCAAAATTCAACTCAAGCCATCAATGAATTGAAAACATCACTGGCCAGAGTTGAATCTCATCTTAGTGCTAGAGAGAAGGGCACACTTCTTGCCCAACCTCTTCCTAACCCAAGAACCCAATTTGAGATACAAGATGCAAGCTCATCCTCTCACCACACGGAACATGTTCAAGCTATCACACTTTGAGAAGTGGGAAAGAAATTAACAAATCTAATCCGGTGAAGGCCCCAAAGCCTAAGGATCCGGAAAATTCCAAAGAGGTTGATAGCTCGAACAACACCCCACAAGAGAAAGAACCGGAAAGGCAATACAAGCCGGTTGCTCCGTTTCCACAAAGGTTGATTTCACCTAAACCTTTAGATAAAAATCTAAAAATTTTAGAAGTTTTCAAGCAGGTGAAGATCAACATCCCGTTGTTGGATGCAATAAAACAAATACCATCTTATACCAAATTTTTAAAGGAATTGTGTACAGTCAAAAGGAAACACAATGTTCACAACAAAGTTCTTTTGACTGAGAATTTGAGTGCCATCATCAAACAAGAAGTGCCCTAAAAATACAAGAATCCGGGTAGTCCAACCATCTCATGCATCATAGGAGACTACCGGATTAAACAAGCCCTACTCGACTTGGGGGCAAGTGTGAATCTCATTCCATACTCGGTTTACGAACAACTTGGGTTAGGTGAATTGAAACCCACCAAAACCACACTCCAACTCGCTGATAGATCCATTTGTATACCGAGAGGAATGATTGAGGATGTTCTAGTCCAAGTTGATAAATTTTACTACCCGGTAGACTTTATTGTCTTGGATACACATCCCGTGATAGGCACCGGTGCTCAAATTCCCGTCATACTTGGACGACCATTTCTAGCTACTTCAAATGCAATTATCAATTGTAGAAACGGACTTGTACAAATGTCCTTTGGAAATATGACCCTTGAGCTTAACATATTTGATTTATGCAAACAACCACAGGAGGTTGATGATGATGTCCATGAATTAAACATGATTGAATCATTCATGGAAGATACAGTCCCCTTGTCACTATCTTCCGACCCTTTGGAGGCATGTGTGGCCCATTCTCATGAGATAAATGATGACACAATGCAAGATAATGCCATACTAGAGATGATGCCGGTGCTTGATAATAAAAGATGGAGGGCCCTATTTGAGCCTTTTCCTGTAAACGAGAACAAGGCCCTCCCATCCAACATCAAGGCACCAACACTCGACCTAAAACCATTACCAAGTGAGCTGAAATATGTTTATTTAGTTCGAGATGAGACATATCCAGTGGTGATATCTTCCCACTTGGATGAGGAACAAGAGAGTAGGCTAATAGCCACTCTATTAGAGCACAAGAGTGCCATTGGATGGTCAATTGCGGATCTCAAAGGCATAGACCCACTGATTTGTACTCATCGCATCCACCTTGAGGAGAATGCGAAGACATCTAGGCAACCACAAAGACGACTAAATCCAAACATGAAGGATGTGGTTAAGGCCGAAGTGGTAAAACTATTGGATGTGGGTATTATTTACCCAATATCCGATAGCCAATGGGTGAGCCCAACTCAAGTGGTGCCTAAGAAATTCGGAATAACCATCGTGGCCAATGCCAATAATGAACTCGTGCCAACTAGAGTCACTACCAGTTGGAGAATGTGCATTGACTACAGGAAGCTAAACACTGTCACGAGGAAAGACCACTTCCCCCTACCATTTGTTGATCAAATCTTAGAACGGTTGGCGGGTCATTCCCACTTCTACTTCCTTGATGGCTATTCAGGGTACAACCAAATAGAAATTGCCCGTGAAGACCAAGAAAAGACTACATTCACATGTCCATTCGGCACTTTCGCCTATCGACGGATGCCGTTTGGACTATGTAATGCCCCTGCCACCTTTCAGCGTTGTATGATAGTATCTTTGCTGACATGGTGGGGACCATTCTCGAAGTCTTCATGGATGATTTTTCCGTATTTGGTTGTAGCTTTGATGAGTGCCTTGAGCACTTAAAATCTGTGCTGAAAAGATGTGAAGAGAAGAACCTCGTGCTGAATTGGGAGAAGTGCCACTTCATGGTTCAAAAGGGAATTGTCCTTGGTCACATCGTTTCACAAAATAGAATCGAGGTGGACAAAGTGAAAATTGATCTTATCTCTAACCTTCCACCACCCAAGAGCATACGAGATGTGCGGTCTTTTCTAGGACACGCAGGATTTTACAGAAGGTTCATAAAGGACTTCAGTTGACTCTCTCGTCCTTTATGTAACCTACTTCAAAAGGAAAATTCATTCGAGTGGAATGAAGAATGTCAAAAGGCCTTTACCACCCTTAAAGGTATGTTGACATGTGCTCCTATAATGCAACCACCTGATTGGAGCCTCCCTTTTGAGATTATGTGCGATGCTAGCGACTATGCTATTGGGGCCGTGTTAGGCCAAAGAAAAGAGAAAAAACCATGTGTCATCTACTATGCAAGTAGAACCCTAAACTTAGCCCAAGCAAACTACACTACTACTGAAAAAGAACTTTTAGCCGTAGTTTTTGCCTTGGACAAGTTTAGGTCCTACTTGATTGGATCCAAGATCATTATATTCATTGACCATGCGGCGCTTAAGTATCTTCTCTCTAAGAAGGATGCTAAACCACGGTTGTTAAGATGGATCCTTCTACTCCAGGAATTCGACATAGAAATACGTGATAAGAAAAGAGTAGAAAATGTAGTAGCTGACCATCTCTCTCGACTTGTCCTCACAGATTCCCCTGAAACGACTGCGATCAATGACATGTTCCCTGATGAACAACTCTTTGCTGCTTCCCAATTGCCATGGTATGCGGACATTGCTAACTATCTTGCTACAGGTACAATTCCTACACATTGGAAAAAGCAAGATAAGGATAAATTCTTCACAGAGGTGCGGAAATTCCTATGGGACGACCCATACTTATTCAAGTATTGTCCCGATCAAATCATAAGGAGATGTGTGCCAGATGAGGAACAACAAAGTATCATCTCCTTCTGTCATTCTCAGGCATGTGGTAGCCATTTTTTGGCTAAAAAGACCACAGCGAAAATTCTGCAATGTGGGTTTTATTGGCCCACCATGTTCAAAGACACACATGAGTTTTGCAAAACATGTGAACCTTGTCAGAAATTGGGAGGAATCTCCAGTCGAAATATGATGCCACTCAATCCCATCTTGATAATTGAAATCTTTGATTGTTGGGGCATCGATTTCATGGGTCTATTCCCATCTTCTTTGGAAACACATACATCCTACTCGCCGTTGATTATGTTTCCAAATGGGTCAAGGCCATCACTTGCTGGAATAATGACCATAAAACGGTCATTCAGTTCTTAAAAGAGAATATTCTTTCCCGGTTTGGAACACCTCGAGTCATCATAAGCGATGGAGGGTCTCACTTTTGCAATCGCCCTTTTGAAACATTAATGAAGAAATATGGCGTAACACACAAAGTGAGCACTCCCTATCACCCACAAACGAGTGGACAAGCTGAGATATCCAATAGGGAGATTAAACACATTCTAGAGAAAACGGTGAACCCCGATCGCAAGGATTGGTCGCTTCGACTTACCGATGCGCTTTGGGCATACCGTACTGCTTTTAAGACCCCTATTGGAATGTCTCCCTATAGACTTGTTTATGGGAAGGCTTGTCACTTGCCTGTGGAGTTGGAACATAGGGCATATTGGGCCATTAAGAAGATGAATTTTGACTCTGACAAGGCAAGCTCGTTGCGCAAACTACAATTGAATGAACTTGCAGAAATCCGGAACGAGGCTTATGAGAATGCGAGAATTTACAAGGACAAGACGAAGATATTCCATAATAAGAATATTCTTCGCAAGACATTCACGATCAATCAAAAGGTCCTCATGTATAATTCTCGCCTACATCTATTTCTGAAAAAATTGAGATCTCGATGGACCGGTCCCTACATTGTGCAAAATTTCTATCCATATGGGACTGTCGAGCTGTTAAATCCGAGGAACGGCAACATTTTTAAAGCAAATGGGTAGCGATTAAAGCCGTTCTTTGAGAAATTTCTTTCAGAAGGTATGTCCATACCTCTGAATGATCCTGTGTATCAGGATGATTGATCTCCTAGTCTGATGGAGGTATAGAGTAGTTAGGATTAGGATTTTGCTGCTTTTGTTTTCTTTTTCATAGGTTTGTTAGAAGGAGGAAGAATTCCACTTTTCACTCTCTCAGGTACTATTATTCCTCACTTCCTTTTATTTTTCAAATTGCTCTCATGTTTTGCTCATTGCACAACTTTTACATTGAGGACAATGCAAGGTTTGGTTGGGGGGTGTAGGATCACTTGGATGAATCCAGCGTTTTGTAACATTTCAAGCAATTATATGGAAATTTTTCAATTTTTCCAAAATTCGAAACTCTTTTGGAAAACATTGTTTCTATGCATTCCAGATGATATGAGCATAAGAGGAGGAGATATGAAGTGTATGGGGCTGTATGTCTGGAATCTCTCATAGCATAATGGTTTTATATGTGAATTCCCCTATTTCTGTGATTGATAGAAAATCTGAACACTTTTACACCTAGTCCACATTACACGATTTTCATGGGTTGAAGGGATTATGTGATTTATGGATTAACTAGACTGTGAATTAAGGTGTTGAGAAGACAAGCCGGGGTACTTTGTCCATCCCTGTCCATGGGAAAACAATGCAAGATATGGATTTCTAAAAATCCTATCTAAATTAAAAGAAAAAGGAAAAGGAAGGATGAAATTGGGAATGATGGAAAACTGGTGGAAAATTCCGATTAGGGCTACCTACTACCAACCGGGGGATGGTCTACCCGTAACCAAAGCCGGAAATGGGACGTAGTGTGAAAGTCGTCGGAAGGACGGTAAGGCAAATTCCTGTTATTGGCTTGATGTAGCTCCATACACCTTGAGATCTATAGTCTGGTTGATCCATGGAGAAGATAATCTTAGAAACTCATGAGATGAATTTTCACTATCCACACTAGATTGAATTTGTTCAAGTTCTTCTGTTTATCAACCAATTAGCGGGAATCTCATATAAATGCTTATCGTGTCTTGAGGGTTTACAGTTTCAACTTCTGTCACCAAATAATTCTGAATCTTACACTTGTATGTCTTGGGACGTATAGAAGAAGGGTTTCTGAAAGAGAGTTGAGTTTTGAAGAATGGCATTAGTTTCACGCATGTTTTGCTTGGGACTAGCAAAATGCTGGTTGGGGGGTGTGTTGAGCTCTTAATTGTGCATATTCTAACCCCAATTCATCACTCATTGTGTGAGGTTTTCATGATTTAAAGGCTTACCGGAATGCACGTTTTGTGATTACAGGATTGAGAGTGGACTCCGCCTAATTGAAGATGAAAAGAGCTTATTTAGAACCTTGGATGAAGACTCAAGGTGGGCCGAAGGAAGAAGGAAGCAAAGAAAGAAGCAAGGAAAGAAGAAAGTAGAAGAAAGAAAGGAAGGAAAAAAAGAAGCAAAAGAAGCCGACCGGTCTTGACCGGTCGGCCAAGGGAGCCAGACCGGTCTGGACCGGTTAGCTATGCACGCTGGACAGATACTGGAGATGGTCCGACCGGTCTAGACCGGTCGGCCAAGGATGCTGAGCACGCTGGACTTTTTCCAGAGGAGGCCAGACCGGTCGTGACCGGTCGGCCAGCCCAGTCCGACCGGTCCAGACCGGTCGGCCATGTGAAAGAAACAGAAATTGCTATTTTAAGTCCGATTTTCTCTGCACACTGCGTAACTCCTACGCAGATTCTCGATCTTTCTGAAGTTGTGGAGCCTCCTTACTATAAAAGGACACCTAGGGATCGTTCCTAGGGTATCTGAGAAGGGTTGAAGCAAGCTAGGAGGCAGCGGAAGTAGATTTTGGAGTTCCACAACTCCTTCTAGTTTGTTTTGCTGTTTTTATGAACTTTTTAGTTGTTTCATGTTTCCTTGGATCATGAGCAGCTAAACCTCTTAGCTAGGGCTAAGAGGTGAAGCTTGTAGTGGATCCAAGATGTTTCAATTCGTAGTGAGTTGGTTTTAAGTGTGGAATTCATGTTTATGAACAATGGTTTGAAGTTTATACAAGTTTTTAAGTAGTTTTTCTTAGTCTTATGATGACTCATGGATGTTTGGGAGAATTACTTAATTTCTTAATTGGTTTGTATCAGTGTAGACCTGTATGATCCGAGGAATTGGAGTGTGCTCTAGTACTATGATTTTCATGAAGGGACTTCCTACCAAAGTTCTATTTTTCTGATTTTTTGAATTATGTAAGGGATTGTGCATGTGATTTGAATCAAGTTCAAATCATGATCTAGCCTTGTCTTGTGACAGGACTTGAAGATGGTTATGATTGTGAACTGGACCTTTTGGAAAGGGGAATGACCTATGCAATTGAGCATGCTCAGCTCAGCCTACATTGAGTGAATCTTATGCATAAAACTTACATATGACAGATTGTTTGGTTTAACAGCTCTATCATCCGATTAGATAGATCTTAATATTGATTCTAGCTGAGAGAATGAGAAACTACAGCGGATTGAACATCAATGATTGCTACAAGTGGATCCTTGAACCCCTAAGTGCTTTTTTTATAATTGTTTACATTCAAATTAGTTTAAAACTGCTACTTACATTAATCTTATTCAAAATCTTATTATTAGCTTTCAATAGACACTTTTGGATGTGTTTGTGAAATCCTACATAAGTCCCTGTGGATCGACCTCGGTCTTACCGAGTTTATTACTACATCGCAACCCTACACTTGGGGAAGCGAACACCAAGTCCATAAATGCTTTCAGTCATACCAAGCTATGTAATGCAAGAATCCATCGAGCCAAATGTCATATACAACTATGCAACACAAAAACGCATGATGAATGAATGAGTCATAGTGCGTAGTGTCGTGTGCCAGTAGGGGTCTCGCACCCAAGGTTATAACACATGTTAGTCCCATGCATAACTAACATACAAAATAATTTCAAGATGATAACTCCTGATCCCGAATAGTCCCACACCTATTGGTGACCGGGTCCACGATTGTATAACACTTAATTGTATTTACGCATCTACAAACCTAAATGCATGAATGTCAAATGTAATGCAACATGCAAATCTTGATGTCTAAATATCCACATCTCATAATGGTTCTCATTTGGAATATCACCAGGGTTTAGTATACTCCGTCACTGGCATGCCGCCTCATCGCGCGCATGACCCAACGAGTGGAAGAAACCTCACTATCCAACTCGTCAATGGTATGCCAATGCTCACCTGGCTCGCCGCATGAGTTGGTCAGACTCAACCTAGCACATAGCCCTCTTCACTCGGGTGAGTAGGGTCATACCCCCTTCCAACAGACCCCAACACAATGGGACATCACCACCTACTAGTATTTGGCACTTAGATGCTCATGTTATCCACTCGGTCTCGACATTGGAGCTAGCATCTTAATAGTACCATAAAGTTTAAAGACTTTCACGCATGAACATTCTACTGACTCAAATGCTATAATCTATTTTCAGTGTCCATGCTAATATACGCCAGCCACGACAAAGCCCTATGCTGCACTATGCAAGCCGAGTCACACAAACTACAAATATCATACCGAACACAAGAACATTAATAGAGAGAATGGCAACAAGTAACTATCAAACAGTTGAATTGAAGGCCCTGCAATTCACCTTCACCTCGCCAGAACTCCCCATCAATACATTTATCTGTCTCATCTGTTAGAAACTGACGTCTCAAATCAGTGGACATAGAGACCACCGGCCGGTCGGTGGGGGTGGCCGACCGGCCGGCCACAGTGGAGGCCCAGTCAGCAATGCTACTGTCCAGTTTTTATGCCATCCAGCCGGTTGGCCGACCGGCCGGTAGGGTTGTCCTGACCGGTCAGACGATCGGTCGACAGTGTCCTAGTGCAATACGAATTTTGCGCTGGTTTCTTTGCGCAAGAGGTTTCTAAATCCATTTTTCTTCCTATTTAAGGGGTAATACGAGATTAGATGTTTCTAGGGTTGCAAAGGGAATTGAGGGAGCTTCTAGGTGAGAGAAAGAGCTTGAAAAAGAGGGTTTCTTCTTGGGTAAGCTTGGGATTTCTCTTGTGGGCTTGGGTTTTTAGGTCTTGGGTTCCATCTCTTGTAACTTCTGAGTTTATAGTGGATTTGTGTCGCTTTGTGCCGTGGTTTTTTACCCGTAGGGGTTTTTCGACATAAAAATTGAATTGTCTATGTGTGGGTGATTACATGCATTGTGATTGCATTGTGTGGCTTGTTTAATTGAATTTGTTGCTTGTGTTCGGCTTTGCTTCCGCTGCGGGCCTCCTATCCCAACAACTGGTATCAGAGCGATCGTTGGGGTGTAGCAGAAATTCAAATCTGAGACAAGAGCATGGCATTAGGCATGAGATTCGACATAGAGAAGTATTCGGGGAAAAATAATTTTAAACTTTGGAAGGTGAAAATGAAAGGCCTTTTAGTTCAGCAAGGATTGTAAGATGCGCTCCTTGGAGAGCGACCAGAAGCTATAAAAAAAGGAGAGTGGAAGAAGATCGATGAAAAGGCCAATGTCTCAATCCAGTTGTGCTTGGCAGATAAGGCATGTATAACGTCATGAAAGAGAAGACTGCGGCTGCAACATGGGCGAAGTTGGAGAATATCTATGCGAAGAAATCTCTTGAAAATCACATATACTTGAAGCTTTAGTTGTACAATCTAAGGATAACGGAGGGGGCCGATGTCGAGAGCCACATCAGCAATTTCAATAGCTTATTTGTAAGTTGATGGACGTAAATGAGCCGATGAAGGACGAGGATCAAGCGTTTATCCTGCTGAATTCTCTTCCAGAATCATATGAGTCTCTCAAGGACTCTTTGTGCGCAGGTAGGGAGACTATTGGCGTAGAAACTGTTATCTTAGCCATTCAGGCGAAGGCAATGAGAAGGAAAAGCGACGGCGTGGGTCCCTCTACTGATGAGGCACTAGTTATGAGCGGGGTGGAGGATATCCTTCATCGAGATCTAAATCAAAAGGCAAGTGGAGGCACAAGGTGAGATGCTGAAATTGTGGGAAAGAAGGACATGTAAAAAGGGATTGTTCGAATTCTGAAAAAAAGCAGGAGAAATCTGAAAATACTTTTAGGGAAGGAACCAATACCATAGAGGACGGTGGTGACGATTGTGATGTATTAACTGTATCTGGCATAGAGCCTCTTGGTGGAGAATGACTCTTGGATTTAGGGGCATCATGTCATGTATATCCTGACCGAAGTTCATTCATGTCATACAAGGAGTATGATGGTGGATCGGTGTTTGTAAGCGATGGCTACGCTCGCGATGTGGTGAGGATTGGTTCGCTGCGCATTAGGATGTTCGATGGAGTCGAACAGATCCTTGAAAGTGTAAAGCATGTCCCTGAGATGAAAAGGAATGTGATATCTCTTAGTGTAACTCGAGGCGCAAGGGTGCAGGTTCATCGGCTGCGATCGGTATGTAAAGTGGTGAAGGGAGCACGCGTGATGATCAAGGCACGGAGGTACGATAATCTTTACAAGGTGATCGGGAGCACAATTCATGGTGGAGCTGCGGGATTGGCAGCGGGATCTACGGTTGCTCAAGTGTGGCAAGAGAAAAAGGGCCACATGGGAAGAGCAACAAGGCGTGTGAAGATGCAATGATAGAGTCGATGAGGCATGAGAAGCGACGGGACTATAATGATGACGAAGTAGAGGTGGAGATTGTGCGTGGCAAGGTGGTGCATGATAATTTGAGTCGTGGTGGAGTTTGTCGGAAACTGACGTCTCAAATCAATGCACATAGAGACCACCGGCTGGTCGGTGGGGGTGGCCGACCGGCCGGCCACAGTGGAGGCCCAGGCAGCAATTCTGCTGTCCAGTTTTTATGCCATCCGATCAGTAGGGGTGTCCGACCGGTCGGACGACCGGTCGGCAGTGTCCTAGTGCAACACGGATTTTGCGCAGTTTCTTTGCGCAAGAGGTTTCTAAATCCGTTTTTCTTCCTATTTAAGAGGTAATACGAGATTAGATGTTTCTAGGGTTGCAAAGGGGATTGAGGGAGCTTCTAGGTAAGAGAAAGAGCTTGAAGAAGAGGGTTTCTTCTTGGGTAAGCTTGGGATTTCTCTTGTGGGCTTGGGTTTTTGGGTCTTGGGTTCCATCTCTTGTAACTTCTGAGTTTATAGTGGATTTGTGTCGCTTTTTGCCGTGGTTTTTTACCCGTGAGGGGTTTTTCCAAGTAAAAATCGGATTGTCTATGTGTGGGTGATTGCATGCATTGTGATTGCATTGTGTGGCTTGTTTAATTGAATTTATTGCTTGTGTTCGGCTTTGCTTTCACTGCGGGCCCTCCTATCCCAACACCATCTTGATCATTGCCCATACAAACATCTCCGGGAAGCGCTGACCGTCCAACCGGAGGGCCTCCACAATCCTGACTGTTGAGGGGTCGAGCGCCAGCTCTTGCTCTATCTGTAGAATTCCCCTACTTCGATTAATCTGCTGATAATATTCATTATCAACAACAGAAGGCGTCGTCTCATCAAGGAATGTCGTCCGGTCTCCATCGACGCAGACCGACTGGAGCTGGAAAACTAGCCGTGAATCCATTGTGGGGTCGGGTCGCCCAGTGCCACTGAAGTTGAAAATCTGGTCCTGAAAGAAGCGGCAATGGGCCACCCCGAGGGTATGTGCACCGAGGAGGACGACCATGTCCTCCACTGCAAGGCCTTTCTCTGTGAAAGCTTTCGAGGCTTGCGAGACGTTCAAAGATGGCGTCGGCAAGGACACAGCTCTGGCTTTTGAGAATTTTCCGTCTCTTCTACCAGTGGGTACTGTGTAGTTGGGCCCTCCGGCGAGTGCGACGGCATCTCTGGTGGCTATGGTGATGATGTCAGCACATGAGACAGTTGCAGGGCAGAGCTCCTCCAGTAATTGCTTTGCCTCGTCGATTATCTCATATCCTCTGATGGTGAGATTTGGAAGGGCCCACTTCTCAGACGAATTATGTTGGGAATCTATGAGGATTGATGCATCACAGCCCTGCATGAATGATGACAGTAGAATAACTTCATTAATCCAGTAGGAGTGTCAATGGACCAGGTTCAACCGGCGGTGACCTGGTGGAATCTGATTGGCCCACATGCTAGGCCCCAACATGATGTTTGTGTTTCATCATGCCGTCCATCCATTTTTCCAGTTCATTTTATGGTATGAAACAAAAAAATGAGATAGATCCAAATCTCAAGTGGACCACATAGTGTGGATTGAAAGTCCATCATTAAAAACTTCCTGGGCCCACAAAAGTTTTGTATCAAGCTGATATTTATTTTTCCCTTCATCCAGGTCTATACGACCTAATCAACAGGTTAGATGTCAAATAAACATTACAGTGGGCCCTGGGTGGTTTCTAATGGTGGAAATTAAATCACTAATGTTTTCCCATGGTGTGGTCTACCTGAGACTTAGATCTTCCTCATGTTTAGGATAAATCCCTAAAATGATATGCAAGAATGGATAGACGGTGTGGATAAAACATATACATCATGGTGGGGCCCACAGAGCACTTACCAGCGTCACTAGCCAAACCGCGACCGACTTTTGGCCAGGCACACAATCAGGAATTTTTACTGAAATAGCTTTGAGTGGTGACTATGTATACTAAAAGTCTAATTTCTCGTTCGGCTCATCTTTTTTAGCCTTTTGATGAGAAATTGAAAATTTTATAGTCGTAATATCCTTCTGACCACCATGTAATCAGTGGGAATCCACAGTGCCCAGGGGGAATCCATAGTGCTAAGGGGGAATCGGTCCGAGGGGCATTTTCGATCATAAAATTTTAATTCTCTTCAAAAGGCCAAACAATATTAACCAGACAAGGAATTAGACTTTTAGTAAATACAGCCACATATCAGGGCTATTTCAGTAAATATCCCAACCCGTCGAGCACAGTTGTTTCCCATGCCAGTCGAGCACAGTTGTTTTTTTTTTTTTCGTTTTTTTTTTTTTTTTTTTCAATGAGTTGTGGGAGATGGGCTAAAGCCATTCACGTGGTGAGTAAATAGGGTTATCAATGGAGCAGGTTAGATCCAAGATTGATATCCGAATACATGTAATTCGGATTTGGATCTTGAAATAGGTCCGATTAATTAAATAGACTTGATTTGGATCTTAAAATAGGTGCGATTACTTAAATGAACCAGATTTGGATTCACAGGAGCATATCTAAGATCGATCCTGAATCTCATTAAGAGCCAACTCATTTGTCATCTTAGGCCATCCGTTTTCCAGATTATTGTAGGCCAAGTCTCAAAATTGAGACATGCCATTCTTAGGTCAACCATAACACAGTAAATAGGTAGGATTTGCACCATTTTTCTACTAAATTAATATATTATATTTTATATGTTTTTAGATTTGTAATGGGGGTGGATTCGGACCTAGATTTGTGCGGAAACCAATGGTTATGTGGATTTTGGATTGGAAATGAATCTAACAATTTATAAATGGATCGGATATGGATATCACCTTTTGGATCCTAGTCGGATCTGAATTTGATTCGAATCCGTCTACAGATATACGGACTTAGAGCCGGATCCAACTGGATCCGATCCATCCAACCCATTGAGAACCCTATGAGTAAATCCTGTGGGGCCAATCTTGGTGATTTATGTGTTTTATCCAAGCCGTCCATCCTTTTTTCCAGCTCATTTCGAGCTCTGCACCCAAAATTAAAGCATATCCAAATCTGAAGTGGACCACACCACAGAAAACAGTGGGAATTGAATGCTTAACGTTGAAAATTACTTGGGGGCTAAAGAAGTTTTGGATCAAGCTTATATTTGTGATTTCCCTTCATCCATGCCTGTGTGACCCTATTAACAGGTTAGTTGGAAAATAAACATCACTGTGGGCCTTGGGAAGGTGTCAACGGTCGACATCATTATTCCCATTGTTTTGTGTGGTGTGATAGACTTGAGTTTTTTATATGCTTTAATTTTGGGATTATGGCAAAAAAATGAGTCGAAAAAATATGTGGGCCCCACAGAGTTTACTCATCACGCTATAGCGTGGTGAGTTCCTCAACGCAAAGTGTCATTTGCGTTTGGAACGAGGCTGTCGTCGACTTGTCTGGTTCAGACCGGCCGGGTCCAGTAGGTGGAGTCATCACCGAGAATTGTGGGCCGACTCTGACCTGTGCGTGACATCCATTCCGTCCATCAGTTAAGAAACACCAGTCCAAGAATTATGAACCATCTAGATGAAACTCACGTGGGCCATGCCATAGGGAACAGTGGGGATGGGACATTCACTATAGAAAACTCACAGGGACCAACGTATTATTTATATTCCATCCAAGTCGTTCATCAGGTGATTCCCACTCCAATGAAGGGAATCCTAGAAAATTAGCTTGAAGCAGAACTCAGGTGGGCCACACAAGAGAGAATTTAAAATGATTTAGGTGGGATTTTAGATTGTTCCCGTGGTGTAACTCACCTGAGTTTTGGATGGTGCTAGTTTTCATCATTTATGGTGAACATGAGGTGCCAAAACAGATGGACGGAGTGGATTCTACACAAAAAATAAACATGAGGGCCCCACAAGTTTCAGAGTTTTGGATGGTGCTATTCATATGCTCACGGAAAAGTTATGAATGGAAAACTAATGTTGTCAACAAACCATTAAAAAAATGGGCCGGAGCCCAAGAACATTTTAACAACTATAGTTCATGTCCTTCTTGATGTAAAAGGCCCAAATCAAAGAAGGCCCACAAAATACCCAGCCCAGGCATATTTCCTCTCATATTTTTTTCTTCTAGGGTTTTTAAGGAACCCTTCTCCCATCCTCATCCCTCCCATCTATGTTAATCAAGAATGGTCTCAGCACAATCCTAAAGTGGGGTCTACTCACCTCAAGTTTCAGGCACATCATTTTTAGGCCCATTGATGTACCCTCTCTCTTCTTTTTTCCCATCTTTTTCGCTATTGTCCGTAAAAATCCATCTTTAAGATTTTGGGCAGCCATGGGTGCCATCTCCACATCAGTGGCTACCAATTGCATGCTGTAGCATCTTTTCAAGAAACTAAGGGGGAGACGGCGTTGGGTGCAGCTGATGGTGGTTGTGGGGAGAGGGAGAGAGAGAGAGAGAGAGCCTGGGGTGGGCGGACGCGGATTAGCTACTGACAGGTGATCTTGCTACTGAAGTGACGTCACCAACTTATGTGGGCCCTACTGTGATGTATGTATTATATCCACACCGTCCATCCATTTGGAGAGATCATTTGAGGGCATGAGGTAAAGAATGAGACAGATACAAAGCTCAAGTCGACCCCACCAAAGAAAACATTCGGGATTAGCGAATCAACCGTTGAAACGTTCCTAAGGACTGCCATGATGTTTATTTGAGATCAAACCAATTCATAAGTCCACACAGACATGGAAGAAGAAGAGAAAACACAAATATCAGCTTGATCGAAAAACTTTATGTGACCTCAAGAAGTTTTTAATGGTAGGAGATCAATCCCCACTGTTTTCATTGGTGAGGTTCACTTGAGCTTTGGATCTACCTCATTCTTTGGGTCATGACATAAAATGATCTCTCAAAATGAATGAACAGTGTGGATACAACACATACATCATGGTGGGGCCATAGAAGTTGGTGACGTCACTTCATTAGCCATATAGCTACTCAACTGGTCAGTAGCTAATTCGCGTCCGGGTTGGGGTGCGAGCTGGAAGCCGTTACCCCTGCTACTGTCGGTGCCAGCAGGACGCGGATTTCCTGCGAAAGGCCCTGTGCTGGGAATCTAGGTGAGGCCCACCGTGATATTTGTAAGAAATCCACCCCTGTCCATCCGTTTTTACAGCTTATTTTAGGACATGCGACCAAAAATGAGCTGGATCCAAAGCCTAGGTGGGCCGTACGAGAGGAAACAGTGAGCCACCGTTGAAACATTTGCATGGCCACAGTAGGTTTTTTTTTTTTTTTAATCAGGTTAATAATTTTTCTTTTCAGCTCATACTAGTGGGAATGACCTTTATTTTGTAGCAAAACGGATGAAATAGGGTGGATTTCTCATAAACATGGTGGACCCCACCTAGATTCCCCACGTTTGTGCCAGCAGTTGCTGCTACTGCTTTAAATGGCTCGGTCCCCCTCTCTCGAGAGAGCGGATTAGCTGTTACCTCGTAACAGCTTGGTGGGTCTTACCCTAACCGTGTGGCCCAGATTGATATAATTTTTTACAAATCCATGCCGTCCATCTATTTTTCCATCTCATTTTAGGACTTGATACCAAACCCTAAGAAAAAACAAATCTTAGGTGGATCATACCACTAGAACAGTGATGAATGACTATTAAAAGCTTTTTGTGGGCACAAAAATTTAGGATCAAGTTGATCTTTATAATTTCCCTTTATCCAGATCTTCTTGACATCATCAACAGGTTTGATTGCAAATAAACATTACTAAAACCTTACGCTGAGCTCTTTGGAATTTTTAATGATGGGGAACTCAATCACCACTGTTTCCAGTGGTATGGTCCACATGAGATTTGGATCTGCATAATTTTTCGAACCCCATCCTAAAATGGGCCGGAGAAACGGATGGATGGCGTGGATATACAAAATATCACCCATGTGGCCCACATGGCAAGGGTAACACCCACTAAGCTGTTCCCCAGGCAACACCTAATTCACGCCCCCCTCTCTCCTTCTAATCTTTATTTTATAGCTTCTATTTTTTTATTGATCGAAAGGAATGTTTGCCAACTTGTAGTGGGCTTTTAGTCAGGAAAGGGGCAGATTACAATTCATACATGAAATTAATAGGGCATTAATAAAAGAATAAAAAATATGGTAGACACTTAAGTCGATATTGATCCACACAAGTAGGAGATCCCTTGTAGGCCACAGTGATACCACTTAAAGTGACCTAAATGAGTGGGTAGATAAGATCTTATGGTAACTTTACGATCTTAGTGACCTTTGCACAAAATCAAAGATGGATAACCTACATTCAACTGTACATAAGTGTATGCATATGTATCTACACATGTGCGCATAAGTGTACGCACATGTATCTATGCATGTGCACACATAGGCTGGAGTGTTTAGGGTTTCAAAACCCTATTGTTAAAAGAAAGGTGAGAAATGGACAACTATTGGAGATCGTACGTGTTCGAAGAGTTACTCATGCCCGTAATAGATCTTCCAAGACTATAAAAATCTTGATGTGAGTGCATCTCGTCATTTTCTTGACTTTATTATGTGTTTTAATCTTGTCTTTATAGTGCTTTTTTTTTGTGTTTTGATCATGATGAATCTCATATAAGTATCTTTTGTAGTTTTCCAATTTTCATCTTATTGTGATACATGCATGAGTTTTAATGTAGATAAATCTCCTTAATTCTTTACTCTGTATCATGTTATCATGTTGATCCGATCTTCGTGTTACCTTTAGATGGTTGGTGTAAATTGTTAGATCATGTTTTTTAATAAGGACCATCTTTCTTGATTCCAAGAAAACCATGTTGTGTAGAAATTTAAAATTTTGTGAGTTTTTTTTTTTTATAATTATTGTTGTAAACTTTTAAAAATCATATGTATGATGGTTTTGAGTTTTTCGATTAGAATAGAAATGATCACTGTGATATTTTGAAAGCAGTGATTTGAGAAAAATCATGTATTGATAATTTTAAAAAAAATCGTGAACCATACTTTGAATGCTGAAAAATAGGTGAGGTGATTGAGTCTCTTAGGTTATGAGTGCCTAAAGCGTAAATAGGTAAGACAATTAACTCTCTTAGATTGAGTCCCTAAAGCGTACATAGGTAGGGTGATTAAAACCATTTGATTAAAAGTTTTAGAACCTTAATTGGCATCTTTTGGAACGTCCATTGGTCGAGGCCTGGTGGGTAAAACAGACCACTTATATAAGACAGGTATAATAGTCTAACTAACTAACATATAAATGATCTCCATGGATCGAGGCTTGGTGGGTAAAACAGACTACTTATGTAAGACAGGTATAGTAGTCTAACTAACTAACATACAAATGATCTCCATGGATCAAGGTCGGGTGGTGCAACAAACCACTTATACAAGCCCTTAGTATTGAGCGAGTGTTAGTTAACAAGTTAAAATGGCCCTGGTATTCTGAATTTTAGTGACTACTTCCTATTAAAAACAAGGAAGAAATATATTTTAACATGCATTATGTTCATACATGTCATTTTAAATGAAATTCTATTTAATCAAAATCTTTTGGAACTAAGCATGTTTTGTTTTATAACTTGCGTGGAGATAATTCGTTGAGCTCTTGAGCTCGTTCTTTCTCTATTTAATGTTGTTTTTTTCTTAGGAATGAGACTTCAATGGAGTGTTTGAGAATCGTTTGCCGATGCTATTCATATGATTTAGTTTATTTATTTATTTTTTACTTTATTATAAGAGACTTTATTCTGGTATTTTATATTTCTTTTATGGATTATAACATATTTAAATATTAAATGAAGTTGATATTCTTCTCTACTTAAAATAATAGTATCTATGAATGCTTAGTACAATGTTTTGCTGATTTTTATTTTTAATTAGTTATTTATTTTTATTGGTGGGTTGTTGAGCTATAATCGAGTCGTGATCCCTAAGTGTGGAATCTGCATCAAGCTGAATCTAGCTGCTGCACTTAGGACTTGACAACTTGGTATCGGACAAAGATTTTACGATAGACTTGGAGTTAGGTTTTATTTAAACACTTAGGCACATAAGAGACAATGATGCACCTATGAGTTGATTTTTGTTGTTTGTTTATTTCTACTAGTGGCGTTTCTCTTAGGTGATCTATTTTTTAATGAATTTTAAAGTTTTTCCTAGTCAATTATACATCATGTCCAACACAGAGGTAAAGGTAGACACACATGCAGTGAGCGCATCAGCTCCTAGCGCCTCTGAGGGTAGCCAACAACTTAATGGAGTATTTCATGCTTTAGGAGATATTATTACCATTCTAGAGTAATAAGTTCGCCATACTAATGAGGAGGTCACGTCGGTCGAGTAGGGATATGGTCAAGAGCTTAGTGAAGGAATTTAAGAGATTGAATACACATATTTTCAAGAGTTTGTCAGACCTTATAAAGGCTAAAAAGTGAAAGGCATGGTTGGAGAATGTGCTTGTTGTCATGAGTTGTGATGACGAATAAAAATGTCATTTTAGCAGTTTTCATGTTGGGAGGAGATGTCAATCATTAGTGAAAAATGGTGTCCAGGTCAACTAAGGAGAAGATTATGTAAACATAGGAGTTGTTCTGTGAGAAATTCTATAAGAAATACTTTTATATAGTGTTTGGGAGAAAAAGGAAGCACGGATTTCATAAATCTTAAGTAGGATAATTTAACTATGGGCCATAGTATAAGGCCAAGTTTACTGAGTTATCCCATTTTTCTATGTATATCATTGTAGATAAGACTTTTAACGCTACGAAATTAGAGACGGTTTGAAAGGGTCTATTCATAATAAGTTAATTGTATTGAAGCTCAAAACTATGCAAATATAGTTGTTGGGGTCCCAAATAGTGGAGACTCTTAAAATGAGCAAAATAACCACATACCTCTAAAGGAATCACGCAAAACGCCTTCCGGTGCACGCAAAACGGAAGTATACGGGATTTCCTTAAACTTAGCCAAATTCTCTAAGTGGGCCCCGTCGATCACCGTGTTCGGAACCGCCCAGAAATGGACCCGCAACTCCGTTATTATTTATGATGAACAATGTAAGTGATTTCACAAAACAAACGGGCCCCACAAACCCTCCGAAAGTCAAAACCCAATCGGTGGAGCCCACATTTACGTGTCCAACGCACCCTGAAAATTAGGGCACCCCACGCACCCAACGCACCCTTAAAAAAGGCAGTGCGTTGGTCCATTCGTGAAGGCCCACATACCCAACGCACCTTGAAAAACGGTCAACGCACCCCCGCAGACCATGGCTGGTTAAAAACCACTTTCAGGTGTGTTGAGCCCCACGCACCCGGCGATTGAGCCCCACGCACCCGAAAGATCCAGTGATTGTCGGGCATTTGCACATCAATAAACAGGTGCGTTGGGGACATTTGACAGGCGCGTGACACGTGACAGCTTCCCATTTGCCGACTTCACCTATAAATACCCCCTCCTCCCACTCATTTAACACACACAAGAAAAGAGAGAGAGAGCTGCCGCTGTCGAAAACCCAAAATTCTCGCCAGAACCCTCGCCGGAATCTTCATCGGAATCCTCTTTCCGATCACAGATACACCACTACAGGTCTGAATCTCATATATTTAGCAACGCACCTGTAAAAGGACCCCACGCATCCAAAAGTACCCCACGCATCCGTCAAATCGGCCCCACGCGTCCGTAATTTCAGCAATAATCAAACTTTGTAAAAGTGAACCCATGCATCCTGAATATAGACCTACGCACCCCTAAATTTGTCATGAAATCGACATTAAATTGACAGGTGCGTGGAGCCCCACGCACCCGTAAATCAAGTCTCACGCACCTAAAAAATCAGCCAATTACAGAACGTGTTTGCAGGTGCACCGGGCTCAATTTTGAGTGTTTTCAAGGTCCGTCTGAGCCTGTCTTGGGTATTTCGAGCATTCCGGAGACAATGGAATGGTCAAACGAACATTTTGAGAACTCTAGATGAGCAAAATCTAGCGTCTTCGAGACTTGACCCGACTAGACGCGATGAACGGAGTAACTTCCCGGAAATGAACCGCCAACATCCAAAGCTATGCAAATATGCCGACATTTACGTTCACTGTAAAGGCATGATCCGATTTGTGTCAAAAGCTAGACCAGTAGGGCCATGGTTACCACAATAAGCCATGCCAAAGAGTTTCGACTCTCTACAAACCAATTGTTCAACTGCCACAACACAACAGTCGATGCCCTACCCATTTAAACGGTTTCCGCCGGTTGGATTGCGCAGGTACACACAACTGTAGAATGAACTTCCCGAGGTCACCTGTCCCTACATTAACAGGCGCGGGCCCAGAGTCGTCCATCTCAGTAATAAACCCTGACAGTCTCAACCCGGGTCTCCTGCCAAAATATGGGACATAGACATCCGACTAATATAAAGGTGGTTCAGTACACAGCAAAACAAATACAGGTCTCTATGACCACAAACTCTAAGACCATAGTCCCTGCTGACTAGTCTTTTGTCTTCTAATCAAGGGTCATCGATCATTCGATATAATTAAGGGCCCGTGCCAGACCACGGCCTGGAATGTACAAGATCTCAGAATCTCTGGAATGAAATTCGCCTTGCGATACATCTTCTTGTGTGCCTTTTGTGAATGCTTGTGATTGTCTATGAATGTTTCCATTACTCAGAACCCCAGAGCAACAAAACACAACATTCCAGAGAATGTTCCCCGTGGTTCATTTCCTCTAGTTCCAACAATAGTTTTTTGAGACTTGATTATTAAGTAGGACAATTGGATATTTTTAGAGGGTTTGCGACTAAAAGATGAAGGCAAAGGGTAAGGGTTAATTAAGTTGCACCTAACAGGCCTCAGATATACGTCGTCACTTTTTAAGAAGTAGAAGATAACAGGGACTACTACTTTAACTCCTACACAGCTAGAGTTGCGCTAATTTTTGGACAATTTTTATAAATACGGAGAGGTGGGTCATTGTCTCCTTATTACATGTACAACCGTCTATGTCAGAAACAATAACAAAGGCATGCATGGATGTCAGGTTCCATGATAGCAGGCCCAAGGTCATGTGTATGCAGTAGCTTAGAGAGATAACAATGTCACTTGAGCGATAGAAGGTATATTGATCATTGTTTATTCTTCTCTTGCTATAGTTCTTTTTAATATTAGAGCATCACATTATTTTATTATAGCTTCTTTTGCGTGCTTATTAGGTTTGTTCGCTAAGTTCCTAGGTGATAAGTTGGTGATTATTATACCAATAAGGAGCTTTGTTATAGTGGATCAGGTACGCATGTCTTGTTCAGTTAGAATTGGAGATTCAATTTTGTGAGTTGATCTCATTGTGTTAAAAATGCATGAGTTCAAAGGTCATTTTAAGAATGGATTGGCTAGTATCATTCTATTCCAAGTTGGATTGCTTTAAGAAGACAGATACTTTTTATATACTTGGGAAGTCACAGTTTTAGTTTGTGAGGATTCAGAATGATGGTTTGTCAAAAAGTTTCTTAGCTTTTGTGGAGATTGAACGGCGATGGTTTGGTGTCGATCAAATACCAATAGTTTATGAGTTTTATAATGTATTTCAAGATATACCGAGATTTCTCTAAGGAGACTAGTTGATTTTAGTTTTGATCTTATACCTGAAACTTCACCGATTTCTATAGCATCATATTGGATGTCACCTGGAGCACCCCGAGATTTCGGCTCCCGTGGATTCCACGATAAGCCGAATTTTCAGGTGTTATCTAAGACGTGTCAAGGGTGGAATCCTTGACGTATCACTATTTTTTCGTATATTTAAAATTTAATGGTATTCAGGCACAGCAACGGAAGATAAACATGTTATTTAATGAAATTTTAATCTACGTTATCATCACAAAGTCCTTGAAACTAAACTAAATAAGGAATTGATCATTGCCTTTATTAAGAAAACTTATTACAATTGTGAAATAAAGCTGTAAATTTCTCTAAAAATACATAATCAAATAAAATCTTCGATAAGCCACTCTCACTTCATCATCCATCGTCTGTTGCTACGAACCTTCGAACACCTTATCGTAGTGCTTGATTTACTTACTGGATCTTCACTTGGATTATCTGAGATGTGATTGGATAGCGTTTATAGTGAGGAATATCCCTTCAAGATAATCATGATAATAATAATGGTACAGAGTAAACGCAAGCAGGATATTATCATTTAATCAAATAAAAACAACCAAGTGAAAATCTTTATTAATGCGACGCATGAGATACATGCTCTGGCTAAGGCGCGCTGGCTAGAATCAATCACATAAAGCGAGAAACTCCCTATTACGAGTTCATGTTAGCCACTAGTCACCAGAGGTTCTGAGATGCACAAGCTCATAGTTTTGCCAAACCACGTGAGAAATGGGATGCTCATAGCCTAAATTTATATGCGACAATGTATGGGAGAAGTATGATGCTCTAATCTATTCTCAATTCTGTACACCCACATGGACCCAAGTGAATGCATGAAATTAATTTCACATTTAGTTAGGTAGTTTTACATCCAACCACTTCACTATGGAGAGTTGTAAACAACCCAGCATAGACCGATAGTTCGAGCTTAGTGTCCATAGCACCAACCCCGGCTCATGAGAATTCACATGTTATCAAAGTTCACTCCTTGTCTCGTTCTACCATCCAATCATGTTTCCAATAATGATCAATAATATTCATTACGGCCAAAATCATCAATCGTACTAGTACGGTATATGAATCCATCTTAATCATAATGCGATCACCAGGATCCCTTGTCAACTATCCAATATACAATCATGATCATACCAATATCATATTTTCAATCATGGACGCCTCTCATAGCTCTATCTCTTTACATCATGTAATTTTATCAATAAGGGACAAGAGTTGCACATTAATGCATCATTCACATCAATGATCTCGTTTATACAATACATGAAATAACCATCATCATCATAAATAAAATACAAATCAAGATAAATCATCACATAATTCTCCTATAAAAGTAATTATAATTTCTCATCAAAACATTCATAAGCATAAACTACAAGATAATATATTAAAAACTGCAATGCAAATCTTATAATTATCACCATATTGCATGAGCCAACAACACTATTCAAAATTAATATAAACTATGTAAAAAGAATTTAAAACATCTACACATCTACACAATGTTAATGAATGGCTTGAAGGGGATAATCATCACCTTAGCTTAAACGTGAAATCCTAAGTGTAGAATCTCGAGAAAGATGACGTTTGAGCAAAATACAAACCATACGAACTTGGTAGAATGGGTCCGACATGTTGGATCCTTAAGGTGAATGGCTAGGATAGAATGAATGAGCTCTCTCTAGATCTATCTCTTCTCTCTTTCTTTAGGGCGTGGAGGCTAGGGTTAGGAGAAGGGATTAGATGTGTATAGTAGGAATATGGAGATGGACGTGCGCACATAGGGAGAGAAAAGAAGGGTGTGCGTTCATGGGCAATAAAGTGTGGGTGTAACAACCTCTCGAGGTGGGTTTCTCAAATCTCAATATTTGGGTGATCTTTGATCAATTCCAATCCGTTCATCTCATCAAGCTTGAAGAGTAGAGTTAAAATACGTAAATTTCTTGGTGATCCACATTTTAGATTGGCCGATATTTGAAAATAGACTGGTAAATGCTAAAATGGGCTTGATCTCAATTAACGGTCCACATTTGATGATCAGGACCCAAATTTTGAGAAAATATGTAGTCATGATAGGCAAACAATTGTATAAAGTTTGGTGGTTGATTGACGGTGGGAATGGTCTAGATCTGAAATTTTAACTTTTGGTGGAAAAAGAAGGGCTGGCTTTGTGGTTCAACGGTGTAGGATTATAGATCGGGGTCCAAATTTGGGAAGCGATTTCTAAATTGAAAGGTCCAAATTTGAGAAGAGTTGTTAACTCGTTAATTTCTAAAACGGATAACTTCGCACTTAAGAAATAGGTTTATCAATATGGGGCACTCAAATCACACTATTGGTCCATAATAAGGACGATCTAAGTCACTCACACGTAGAAAAATATTCGACTATGACTAACCATCCACTTTCCTGACTCGATGGACATTAAAATCAAGGTTTAAAGGATTGCTTTGCTAATTAGGTCATTTATGCTATGATCTAAAGGCTGAAATTCAATGTATGTTGTTCATTTATGATAAATAGGTATGATATAAAATTTTAAGTTAAACAAATCATGGGAAACGTGTGATTTAGAAATCAAGGCTCTAGGTTAATGTGAGTCATTCGCATTTTGGGCACTCAAGGTTTCATATCTATACAATTCAGATAATTACTCAAATCTTAAGTTAAGAATTTATCACTAAGACGATCAATTCGGTATGGTTATTTTTCCAACTACATTCATTGATCAACAACTACGGATGCTTATAGGTTAAGATCTTCATGATCGCAGGTCGTACTTGAAAATCTATCTACACAGCATTGTTATATACCTAAAATTACGCTTACCTTTCAGATGGATTCGAAAACTACTTATCTGATTGATCAAAAAACGTGAATTATGAGATCGAAGGGCATTATCGTAATTATAAAAAATGTGAGTTTCAAGAAATCTAACCATTCTACATCGTTCATGAAATTATTCTAAGTAATTTTTGTAAAGGGTTGCCCATCAAAACTCTCACAGATGGTCTATTATTTTTAAAACAAAGTAAATGCTCGATATTTAATCAAAATAAAATTTTTAAAAATTGTCAAATAAATTCTGAAAAATCCGGGGCATTACATCACCATAAAAATAAGAGTTGAAGGAGAAGATCTAAAAGTTGTTAGAATAGTGTTTCATTCGGCTGAATATGTTACTATGAGGTGTATTAGCACTGTTGTTTGTAAAGAAGAATGACAGATAAATGAGGTTGTGCATTGACTTTTGGCAACTTAAGAAGGTCGTTGTCAAGAATAAATACACATTGCCAAGATAGATGACTTATTTGACTAGTTGAAGGAAGTACAGTTCTACTCCAAGATACCTGACAAAGATCTTCTAAGATCTTAGGATAAAAATCTACAGGCAAAACCTCAGACTCCTATTCCTATGAGGAGATCATCTAGTGTTAGCAAACCCACAATTTGTTATTTTCGTCTCTAAATTATTTATTACTAGTTAATCATGGTGAAACAGAATGTTATGAAGAGGCATTACAAGTTGAGACTAAGAACAAGTGGGAATAAGTTATGAATGATAAGATGGATTCACTAATATCAAACCAGACATGAGACCTGGTCCGGTTACCTAAAGGAAATGTATTTTTGCATAACAAGTAGATTTATAAATTGAAGGAAGAATATGGTGGTATCAAGTGATTCAATGCCAGGTTCGTTGTGAAAGGTTTTCAACAGAAGGAAGTTATCAACTGTACTGAAATCTTTTATCATGTTGGTAAGATTTCTACTATCAAATCATGTAACAACCCGAAATTTTGGCACCCGAGTATGAAAACTCTGATCCCGAGTTCCCGAGTGTTAACTTAATAAAATGCTATTTTAGGAATGCCACACGTGGAAATGCACCCACGTGTGTCCTCAATCAAATTTACATTCATTCCATTCACAAATAATCAGAGTAGCGCATTTTAATTAGCGGATCATATGCAAAGCGGAGGTAACTAAATCCAAAAATATAGGGCTAACACCCTAGATGTACAATTCAATCGCAGTGTAAGCCCATATGAGAATTATACGAATCACAATAAATGTAATAGGAAGAGAAAATATATCTACCCAAAAAGAATGAAGTTAAAAGACTATAAGGCGTCCGCGCGCGCCACCAACTGATCCTATTCCTTGGGCATCTGTATATGTTAAATGGAAGGCGTCAAAATGCCAACATAGTGAAGAAATAACCCCAAGGTTAGACTCGAGATATTTAAATTATAAACAAGTTTATATAAGTATATTCTTCTTAAGCATGTTGTCAAATCAATTAAGTTTAGGTAATGTCCACATACAAATCATACATCATCCTAGGCTAGTTGATTAAATGCATGGATGTCATGATTCCGCACACAATGCATGTCCCGGGCAAGCCCTGGCTCGACCAACTGGTATCAGAATCCACAGTCCACCTGTCTAGCAGGTCATAAGTCGTGACTGAGTACGCAGCCCGGATGACACAGAGAAATGACATGAGGTGCTCAAGGTAGCACTGTCGCCACATCAAGCAACCAGGCTACACGAGTCCCCCTCACATGCAATGTCATATATGCATGATTAATTAAAGTATTTTTTAGTCCAATTCATTCAGCAAATTGGTGAAGCCAGAATACCGCATCGTATTGTAAAGTCTAACTGGGACTATCTGGCTCCCTGCGATGCGTCGCCAATCATCGTAAGTAGCCCCTCGATCCAAGGTTGAGTTATCCTATCATGAAAGCCTGGTTCGATCGTGACTCGTCAGCCATGACCAAATCAAAGCGGAAGGTCTCATATTCCAAATATTAAATACTATTAATTTATTCAGAGGTGCGGGCGTTTCACTCGGAATTATCCCAATGCACGCCCGAGTCGTTCGAATGGTGCACAAGCACGCAAACATCGGCCAAGATCACATTTGTCACAAGGGTCATTCGAACAACAATCGATCACCCCTGTCAATGCTCACTGGTCACTACGGGGAGGCACCACCCCAGCGTAGGCCGACAGCTCAAACATGGTGTCCCATAGCACCATGCCTGGCACATGAGACTTGGTGGATCAAGTCGCAATATGGTTTTAAGTGGACTATTCACAGTGGGAACGATGGTATTCTAGATTCCATAGGATGTGATTCAAGAACGAAATACAAGAATGATTAACTTTGAATTGGGCTTATTCGATGGACCCAAGTGGACGACGACAAACCAACAATGGCCACTGTCGGTCGACCGTGTCCCACTTGGTCGATCGAATAAATCCCTGACTGCCAACCTAGTGGTAGGCAGTACATTATATCCACGGTTTTCAGAGCTTAATCCAAAGCAACACATAACATATTATAATAACAATTTAGGTTATTAAATACCTAATCATAAACATATCCAAGCACCTGGCCCGACCGACTAGCCCGACCGATCCAAAGGACCCAGATGACATAGCTCGGATGACACAGGGCGTCACATACATCCACAAGCATAGATATATTACAATATTGTAAATTTATATCATTCAAGCATTTCATTGCTCATGTTATCAATCAAACAACAATAGAGGCATTTCATCGAACATGTTATATAAACATTAATAATTAACATATACACTCAAACAAATTATTAATTTGGATTTGTCGAGAGTAAGCTTGAGGGTAGATCTTCACCTTGGAATTGACATTGCTCGATTCGGACGAGGCCAGAGCGATCCAAATACGGTCCGAATGCCGAAAATTGGGGAATACCTCAATTAGCTACAATGAATCACAAATCTAATGTTAATCAATCAGGGTTTAATCTAATTAAATGTTTAATTAGGGTTTAGGGTTTTTGTATCTCGGATTTGGAAAAACCCCAAATCGATTCGGTGAATCGGGCCGGAGTTGGAGCACGACGGCATCTACATGGGGCCACTCCCGATTACGACTTTCACAACGCATGGGTCGTACCAACATGATAGCCGGGACCCCGAGCCCCAACATGAGCAAACCCTAGGTTAGGGTTTCGACGAATCAAATGAGGTTTTCAACCCTAATGGCATAAAAAGAAGAAAATGGAAAGAAGAGATAGAAGAAGAGGTAGAGGAACATCATACCTAGCATAGGTTGGAGAATCCGACCCAAAGCCACCGGATTTTGGCTGGAGAAACACGAGAACAGACATGGAGGCCGGAGAGTTCTTGGAAATTCGAGATTCCCAAGATGTTGGTGGAGGATTGAGGAAGAAAGGAGGTTTGAGAAGGGAGAAAGAGAGCTAGGAGGGCTTGGGAGCAAATGGGAGAAGAGGGTGGAGGAGAGAAATGAGAGAGAGATGGATCGAATGGGGTTTGCAACCCCCCTTTTATAACCGTTCAGCCACGACCGGTCGGCCGGATCCCACTGTCCATCCATTTTTCTTCCAAAAGGGCAGCAGCAACCGGTCGGCCGGTTGCCAATTCGGTCGGCCAGCTACCTATCCGGTCGGCCGGTTGTCAATCCAGTCGGCCGGATCACGCTGACCATCCATTCCCCCCCCCCCCCCCCCCCATATGAGGCAGCACAATCGGTCGGCCGGCTACCTATCCGGTAGGCCGGTCGTCCATTGTCCATTTTCTTTGAAAATTCAGGGCTTCTCCCCTGCACAGGGAGTTCCCACACAGTCCAGGCTACTTGTCAGCCTTATTTACAAAATAACATTTAAGTAAATGTTATGTTTCCATTTACTTTAAGTTATTTATGTAAATAAGGAAGTACCCCCCATTTGGATTCAATAAAAAATACTAAAAAATTGAAATCCCAATAATAGATATTTTGATTTTCCCCTTCAAGTACAAATCGCAACTTTTTGGCATTTTTAAAATATAGCGCCTTTTAAAATAGAGGGTTTTTGCCAAATCTAAACCGTTCAAAAAATATGAAATACCTAAAATAGGCTAAAACACCAAGGTCCGGTAAAATATTCATGATGGTCTTGTCGATCTACGAGTGGATTGATAATTCAGGGTTCTTTACTTAGTCTCTATAGACAGCGATATACCCGAGTCAACCCAATCGTTGGAAAACTCTTCCGAACCATGTGATCTTTCAACTCCTAAACTAATTCCATCATTTCTTTGGTAAAAACATTCATTTTAGTCCCCAATGCATGTGAACACACGTGCGGGTACGCCCTATAACCGACAAATCGAAGGTAGTGCCCAAGGACTTCCAATTTCCAAGTTAGCGAAAATCCGAAGCGTTACAAATCAGTTCTAAGCATTATGGCTATAGAGGATCTGCATCTAGAGCAGATAGATGTAAAAATAATTTTTCTTTATGGTGATCTTGAAGAAGATATTTATATGCATCCGTCATAGGGATATGTTACACCTAGTAAGAAAGATGTGATATATAAACACAAGAAAAGTTTATACAATTTGAAACAAGTTTCAAAACAGTGATACAAGAAATTTAACAGTTTTATGTCCATTAATACTTTTAAGAGATGTCATGCTGATCACTATTATTATTTCAAAAAACTTGAAAATTCGTATGTCATACTTCTTTTGTAGGGAGATGATATGCATGTTGTAGGGTTAAGCATACATGAGATTTCAAATTGTAACGAACAATTATCTAAAGAGTTTGTAATAAAGGATTTAGGTGTTGCAAAATAAGTCATTGGTGTGAGAATGACCAGAGACAGAAAAAATAAGAAGTTGAAATTGTCACAAATTAAATATATTGCAAAAATATTCTAGAGGTTCAACATAAAAGTTGATAAGCCAGTTAACACTCCCTTGACAAGCCACTTAAACTCTTAAATGAGCATAATCTAGAAATGGAGTAAGAATATGACTACATGACCAAGGTTCCATATGCCTCGGCCATTGACAGATTAATATGTGCCATGGTTTGCACAAGACTAAATATTGCTCATGCAATAAGAGTTGTAAGTAAGTTTATGAACAACCCAATGAATGAGCATTAGAAAGTTGTTAAATGAATTATCAAATACTTGAGATATACTACCGATACAACATTATGTTATGAAATGTTATAAATAAATTTGTAAGGATATGTTGATTCAAATATTACAAGGGATATTAATAGCAAAAAAAAAGTAATATAGGGTATGTATTCACTTTAAGTAGGGTCTCACAATTACAAAAAATTATTACTATCTCGATGACAGAAGCAAAAGATGATGTTATAACAGAAGCTTGTAAGAAAATAGTATGGTTATAGGGTCTTATAGAGGAGTTGAGTAAGAAACAAGAAAATTATAAGTTGCACAATATGGTCAAAGTGAAATTTATGTAGGAAAGAATTCAATCTTTCATTAAAAAACCAACCAATTAAACATCAAATATCATTTCATATGATTGATTTTAGAGGATAAATAATTTACTTTGGAGAAGATTTACACAAATTAGAACCTTGCAAATATATTGACCAAGGTGGCACCAGAGAGAAATTAAAGTCATGTTTAGTTATTATTAGTCTTAAAGCTTGACGATCAGGAAGAGATTCACATTGAGTTTTCTATAAAATTTAATAGAAGATTGTCTGTGATTAGTCTCCACATGGGAGACTGTTAGAATTTATAGAACTTGATCATCAGAGACATATTGTTAGGATTTATGGAACCTAATCATCCAACCAACACTTTCACATGGAGTTTTGTGTTAACCCATATTTATTTGGGGTAATATATTGAGAGAGAAAGAGAGAGAGAGAGAGAGAGAGAGAGAGAGAGAGAGAGAGAGAGCCATCATTTTACTAAGAGATGCTTCTTCATTTTTTTCCCTTTGAGCATAGTGGATTAGTGTGAATCCATAAATGTGCCGAAAGGAAACCATGTAAATTTCTATGTTGTTGTTTACATCTTTTCTCTATTTTTTTTCTAGTTTCGATATTGTTGTATATGTGGTCAAGAAGGGATCCTTCTCCCACGGAGGCAATTGACTTCTACATGATTTCAGTTGTACATATGTGTGAATCATCAAAGTCAACAATGAAGTAAAGAAGTGGGATCCTCAATATATGATAGATGAATATGTCATTCCATGGTCACCATCTAAACAGCTTTCTACACTAGCCTAATCTAGTAAGTGCTTAACATGCTTATTATCATATTTTTCACAGAATATAAATACACGCGTTCTTAGTAACAATAAGATGATCATGGATTTAATAATATGATATGTTCTAGCATTTCCTACCATGATTTTATGTCCAATATTTTAACTAATTTTTATCATCATAGAGGATAAAAAATCAATTTTGGTGTATTGTATCGGTCCATATCCACATATCATATGGTACAAGATGATATAAGTACAAGAATTTAAAAATTGTAGACGTGGCATACAAGTAATTCTAATTAAATAGTTTAACTTATGTAACGCCCCAGATTTTCGAGATTTATTTGAAAATTTTTTAAAATTTATTTTAATTAATTATCACACATTTACACTTGTTTCAAGAATAACGAACCATCCGTAGGAGATCCGATAGGGTACCCTTTATTAAAGTTGCTTAGAATAACCCCATTAACAACGTAGAAGGGTTAGATTCCGCTAAACTCGAAGATTTACAATAATTACGAAAATGCCATTGGATAACTTAAGTTAAAGTGTCATTTTTAAGTTTTCTAGTTTGTAGAAATTATTAAGATGCAAAACCCTGGACTTTAGCTTTTGGGCACATTTTAGCCGTACACGTCGAATTTCAGCCCTCCGATCATCCTACAAATGCCCTAATTAGAAAATGGATCATAAGTGGGCCACCCGATCTCGGACTGTCCCAATTTTTGTGTCAACGCCTAAAATCACGAGACTCACCTGCTGGATGAAGTGATTTAATATATACATCATAGTGGGGCTCACATGCGTCACATGCACGTTTAGTGTTTGACCGTGCACCACACGACCCAAAAAAGAAATTTCTTTTTTTTTTTCTTCACTTGCTGCCACTGCTGCCCTCCTTGTTGTCCTCTATGTGGACACCCTTTTGCAGATCTGAACCTTTCATCCTTTTTGTAGTCCATCAAAACCCCCTCTTACCAAAAATCTCTTCATTCCATCCAGTATTCGGCCCGATCTCTCCTTCCAAATCTACTGTTGGAATCTTAGAACTTCCAATCCGGGAATCCTCTTCGCATGGGAATCTAGGGATGCTTCCAGAGGATCCTGAAGATCTCTCCAAGCTAACCAACGTAGAGAATCCCCTCCAAAACCGAGCTTTCTAAATTTTTGAAGATTTTTTCTCTAAAACCTTCTCATATACAAGAGACCTATCAAACGGCTGTAGAGCTTCGATTTGTGGACCCCACCTACCTAAATGGACTAATCTAAACCCATCCTAGGTGTCAGATTGTCAGATAAACCGTTCGTTTACAATTTTCTATTTTCATCCCATCTCTTTCCTTAAAACATCACGCCGACCGTTCGATCGTGTGTGGACCCCATTTTAAAATCTACCACGTCCATTTTGTGTCCCATACCCATCATAGCTCATGTACAAAACTTTATTTCCATTCGTTATGTATACACTTTCCAAATCTAGCCTGAAATCTCGCTTTAAACCACTTTCTATCGCAACCGCGCACATGTAGCCGTGCTACCCTCTTCTAACCCTAAAATCCGACCCTCTTAACCTAAATGAAGCCTTCTCTCAACAAGGGAGCCCTAATGCACGAATTTAGAGAGAGAGAGAAGAAAGAAAGAGAGAGGGAGAGAAAGAGAAGAGAGAGAGAGAGAGAGAGAGAGAGAGAGAGAGGGAGAGAGAGTTTGTTTGGTTGTTCCAGCGACGTGCTTAGCATCTACGACTTCCAAATCAATAGATCTCTAAGGTGAGGATTTTTCCTTCAAGCCTTTCATTAATAATGATATGATTATCCTAAGTTTCTTTTGTGACATATGACATTATTTATTTTGAATTGTTGATCCATATAACATGAAGATTAACGTAGGATTTACAATGATTATCATTAAATAATGATGCGATTCCATGTTTGAATTTTTGACTAAGAAGCATGTGTGTTTTTGTCATTTATTTTTGTGAAAGCTATGCATTAATTATCATGATTTATGTTCTACAAGCAATATTGGCTTTCATATTGTTACATGCAATATGTATATAAGATCATTATGTGGATATTTCATTAATGTACATCATTGTCCCTAAGTTGGTAAAATCACTTGATGAAGAGAGATGGAACCCGTGAGGGGTGTCCATGATGAAAAGATATGTCTTGATTAAACTAAGAGAATGTAATAAATGTTTATCAAGGGATCCTTACATGTACATGATGCTTGGTTGTATCCATATACATTAGATGAGTGTTTTAATGATTTTGGCCATGACGTACAACATTGGCTTCTTGGAACATGATGGAATAATAAAACGGGATAATGAGTGGACACTAATAGTATATAAATTCTCATGAGCCGGGGTTGGTGCCATGGACACTAAGCCCGAGCTGTCGGCCTATGTTGGGTTGTTTACAACTCTCCATAGTAACCATTAAGTTCTTTTAATACGGCTGGATGTGAAATTACTTAAATAAAGGTGAAACTAAAGTCATGCATTCACTTGGCTCCATGTGGGTGTACGGAATTGAGAATAGGCTAGAGCGTCTTACTTCTCCCATACACTATCACTTGTAGATTTGGGCTATGAGCGTCCCGTTTCTCACGTAGTCGGGTAAAACTATGGGCTTGTGCGTCCCAAGAACCTCTGGTGACTAGTGGCTAGCATGAAGTCGTAACAGGGAGTCTCCCACTTTATGTATTGTGATTCTAGCCAGGGTGCCTTAGCCAGAGCATGCATTCCATGTATCGCATTAACAAAGATTTTTAGTTGGTTGTTTTGATTTGATTAAATGATAATATCCTGCTTGTGTTTACTCTGTACCATTATTATTATTCTTAATTGTCTTGGAGGAAATATTCCCCACTATGATAGCGTTTAATGCTATCCCAAACACAATTTAGATGATGCAGGTGAAGATCCAGGTATTGAACCCGATTTTCAAGGAAAAGAATTCGATGGTTCATATGATCACATGACGGATGACGATGTTGGAGAGACTTAGTTGATGTTTTTATTTATTAAATATTTCTTTTGAGTAGTTGATACATTTAAGGAATTGTAATAAGTCTTCCATAGAAGACATGATTTTGTATTTTGGTTAATCAGTGCGGATTTTGGTTGGTTCCCTTATTTAAACATTGATGATAACGTAATAAGTTAATAGAATAAGATGAGAATTGTTTCCGTCATTGTGCTTGAATGCTACATTTTATTATTTGACAAATTAATTATTCCATAAATTACTTGGGAATTCGGCTGTCGTGTTATACATGAGAGTCGAAAATCTCGGGGCGTTACAACTTATGTGTCTTAAATAACGTATCATGAACAAAAGTTTTAGCCTCTTCGATTTTCTCACAATGGGGTTGGTGGGCATTTATTGAACCAATAAAGTGAAAATATCCAATGATCTTATTTCAATAAACAGGTGTTGACAAATCAAATGTTAGGATTGTTTAATCAATCTAATTTGGAAATTGTAATGTAGAAAGGATGGGTTCCACAATTTAGTCAATTAAATATGAGGTAATATATCCACATATACAATTTACAAGTACATGTTTCTCAAGCGTGTTACTCTGCTAGAGTATCAAGTAATTTGAAACTCAAACCCATAAATTATTAATTTGTTGTAAGGGTATATGGTACTAGTAAAAAGATGGTTAAGTTGTATTTTTTTTACTTATGATAATATTTTTAGCATCCAAACTATAATCCACTAAGGCCCATCATGAAGATGGGGCACACCTAAAATTATGCTGATACAAAACTTACATGGGCCACACCATATGAAATAATCTGAAAACATGCCCAAACCTTTAAATTTAAGTAGTGCAACCCACTTATATTTTGATTCATTTTATTTTTAAAGCATCTAAAGGACTATGGGGCCCATCATTATAAATGGTTTAGATCATTGAAAAAGATCAAAATCTAACTACTAAAGTCCTAACATATCCTATTACAACACATGGGATGCACTCTAACAAACCTCGCGTGTTGATTCTTCCCACCACTTTTCTTTCTTCAACTAAGTAAAAATCCATACATGATTTGGATGCGGATTGCCTAGTGACTTGACGTGACAATAATTGATTAGGCAACGTGCTATTGTCAAAGATGGAGACCACACAAAACATGTTTAAAAGTTTTTCAATCGAGTATATACTCAAGCAAGCTTCATGTTTGACATCAACACGTGACCCAAACAAATCCCACCACGTCAAGTCACCAACTGAATCACTAAGCAATCCACCTTGCATGACTTCAGTTATACAAATATCTATGTTCTCTCAAGTGGCTTGAAGAATCAACATTGGAGTAAAGAGGTGGGGTCTCCGATATAATAAATGGATGATATCTTTCCATGGTCACCATCTGAACAACTATACATGCTAACCTAATTGAGTAAGTGTTTGACTTACTTATTATCATATTTTTAACATAATGTAAATTCATGGGTTCCTAGTAACAACAAAATAGTTGTGGGTTTAGTGATTTTCATCTGCCCATCTAGCATTCCCTGTCTTGTTTTCATATTTAAAACTTTAATCTTTGTCATCATAGATGATTAAAAATAATTTTAGTGTATTGTATCTATCATTGTCATTATGCATCTGTATACCATCTAATGCGAGCTGATGTAAGTACAAGCATTTAGAAATAAGTTAAAAATTGTAGACATAACATATCAATAATTCTAATTAAATAATTCAAATTATGTGTTCCAATTTATATGTATCATGAATAAAAAATTTGGCACCTTTGGTTTTCTCACATCGGGTTATAACGTTCATTTATCGAACTAAGAAAGGTAAAAGATATCCAATGATCTTATTTTAATAAATAAATGTTGACAAATCAAATGTTAGGATTGTTTTGTCGGAAGTACTCGACCAAGCCTCATCTTCGACAATAACACTTGGAGCAATCAATTACCGTAATGCGAAGTAACCCGGGATCACCAAGAAATCTGATTCCATATATATGACTTTTATTCTATTATACATGTGTGAATCTTTATAAGTGGCTTGAAGATTCAATATTGGGGTAAAGAGGTGTGGGTTTATGATTTGATAGATGGATGTCTTTCATGTTCACCATTTGAACAACTTTTCACGGTAGCAAAACCAAGTTAGTGCTTGACTTACTAATCATCATGTCTTTAATATATAATATAAACTCATAAGTTCTAGCAACAACAAAATGGACATGGGTTTAGTGATTTTGACTAATCCATTTAGTATTCTCTGCCTTGGTTTCATATTTAAGATTTTAAGCTAATTTTTTCATTATAAATTAATTTTGGTGTACTGTATTGAAAGTACGTCGGTAGTCTAACACGACACTTTCATATGTGCGGAAACTTAAAGAGCAACTAGAATTATGACTAAACCTATAGGAGGGGCTGATTAGGACCTTTTTAAAATTCTTTTCGCCTACTTACACAATTCAACAAATTAGACTAAGTAAGCAAGAACACTTCGGCTTCCAAGCCTAAGTGGGTTCAATCACAAGACTAGCATATGGTTAAGCAATAAACAATCCTAGTTTAAGCATGCATAGGTAAATAAATGATTTAACTAATCAAGCTCCTAACCTATGCAATCTATGTAGACTTAAGAGAATGGATCAATGAGCTCAAGTCTACACAACTAGTGAAAGTACATCTTGTGTGTGGATGTGCCAATCTAGTGCCTAGCATACATTCCTATCAAGCATTCATAATTAAACATTTAAACATCCAATGCTAAGATATCAATGTGCTCAATACAATCACAAACACAAGCATGTATATTAGTTCGACTTTGGGTCTACTCCACTCCCGGTTCAAGTACTCAACTCCTTTGAGCACACTGGCATTCACTATCAAAGGTTTTAAATGAGGTTCACCTCTAAACCTTTACACTGAGGTTTTATTGGTTCACCTCTCAACCATAACCGGAGTTTTGGACAAAGGGCTAACTCTCAACCCAAACGAAGTTTTGAACATAGGCTAACTCTTAACCTGACGCACGTTCACTCCCATGTCGGAGGCTCCCCCTTGGAGACTTTGTTTAGGCCCGACTAACGAGCCAAGGAACTACTAACGTCCTTAGATCGAGTTTGACAAACAAACTCTAAATGGACTCTCAATAAAGACAACCTTACTTGTCGGATGAGCCCCTTGTTCAGCGCCGATTTGGGTTGCTTGATCTCCGCTCTCCCTTGCTTCAATCAGCTTCCCTTGCTCCCACGATCGTGTTGCCGTTGCTTCGTCAATGCCTCAGCCACACTTGATCAAACATCTTGCATGTGATGCCTTTGAGATGCCCAAGGTGATAGGAGGGTAGGTTTGAGATCTCTACAACTAATGGGAATGGATTACTTAGAGGTTCTCTCCTAAAACGATCTCATCTTAGAGTTTTGGACAAGGATATGCCAATCAAAAAGGTTCCAAACTCTAGAGATCAAGAGGGGATGAATGTCATCTTCTTCATGAGCTTGGAATGCTCCAATCTTGTGTTAAAGCACAAGGAAGATGCCTTGCATAGGTTGGGAATAAGCCTTAAATAGTCTCCAACAATGGTGGCTTTACTCCTCTCGAAATCTCTCTCATTGCCCCCTCAATGTGAGCCAAGACCCTTTATAAAAGGTGTTCAAACGGTTAAGAAACGGGTAAAAAATGGCTCTGCCGACCTGTCCCGACCGGTCGGCCAAAGGCCAAAGTAAGACAGAGAACTACCTGTCTGAAGGGGGGGGGGGGGGGTCAGGCCTGGGTTCAGCCTGATGGTTTGTTGACCCTCATATTCTCCAATCCACTTCAAAGGCCAAGGTTTTGGATGGACTTTTGGTGCACCTAGGTCCACTCTATGATGACAAAAGGTTTTCCTAAGATGGTCAAGGTCATCAAAGAGGAAAAGGGTTAGGTTATGGTCAAGGTTAAGGCACATCAATGCATCACTTTTACCTGTTCATTCTTCCTTGATGCAGCAGGGCCACTTGAGTCTTCGGTCTTCGTCTTCATTAGGCTCAACCGACACTAGACTCACTGACGTAAGTGATTGACAAACAAGGTGCACTAGTATGCCACAAAAAAGTGCACTAACATGTATTTGTCTCTATGTATCTACATATCATCTGATACAGGCTTATTTAAATCTAAGTACACATACGACTCATTTGCACCTGATTTTGAAACTTGCATTAAACAAAGTGATTCTTTAATCTGCTCTTCACCATCTTTTTACTTACCTTCAACAATGAAATTTTATTCACCAGATTTATTGTGATTTATATAGTGCTCATATTTTTTTATTATTATAATACTTAACTCAGTTTTGACCTGTACCACTTTAAGAATTGCTTTGATTATTGTTGTTGCCAAGTGGTTAAAATTGTTAATGATTTTAGAATACTTGAAATTTTTTGTAAAAATTTAGATTTTTTTTTTTTTTTTTTTGCCAGAACTTTTTCCACTTCCAATGGGTTAATTACATGATTGTGAAATAAAGTATCATTACTTATATCCTCATTTTTAGAACCGTTTTGAACCTCCAATCTTCATCTTTTTATAAGAGTCTTTTCTTGTAGTATATATTTTGTTGAATTATTACCCTCATAACATTAAACTTAATTAATAAATTTTCTAAGATAATTGTTACTCAAGTCTTCATAGTATCCGGTTTGATGCTAAGATTCTCCTCTTTGTGGCTTTGCTTGTATGATTTTTTACATGGTATCAAAGCTTTGGCAGTAAGCAGATTGGTAGTGTTTTGAGTTTTTCTACTTTCACTTTATGTTAATTTTTCTTTTTTTCAAATTTTATTTTCTTGATATTAATGCGCTTAAATAATTGACATTGAGTATTATTATTCTTAAAGTTCTTATAACGAAGAACTATGGAAATTGAAAAGTATGATTACAAAGTTGTTTGATGGGTTAGGGCCTTTGAGATATCGTCAACAGTAACGATCTCAAACCAGCGGCAAGCCAATCAATGAAAATACACCTCATGAATAGATTAAACTATCTAACCAAAGATTTTAATTTTGGACTATCACATAATCACGAAATCAATTAAGGACTCAATTAAGATGTTTACACTAGATCATCTTTGACACCAGACATCTCAACTTGACCCTACTAATTAGATGAGCATTTTATACCGTCAAAGTTAAATTCTAACAACTATAAACTCGCTAGAGAGAAGTTTTTTATGGTGTACATATACACACGATGCACTATCCTTTGAAAAATCTATTTTAAAGAGTCTGACTATGATGAAAATTTAGACAACGCATAATTAACCCGATTTGACTATACATCTTCAATTTCAAGACCTAACTCACAAGATCTACCATCCATTAAATTCTGCATCATATATATTAGATGATCCATTAGAAAATTACACAATGATCCTCGTTATGATTCCCAAGCGATCCCTAACTAATCAATTAGTTTATAATCCCCATCAAGACATATTTAGACATATTTTCAAAGTTTATAAAATTCAAGAAGAGTCATAAACTCACCATAATTACTAAAAATTGGAAAACAGTATGTTAGTCATGCGTATATTCTTACCATGAATCCTTGCGCCTTAAAAATACGATCCAATCATTAGTTAGGAGATCATCCACACATACATACACCGAGAAAGACCCTAAAAACCTCATAGGCCACTTGGATAGTGATTTGACAGCGATCCAACCATTCAAATTTGAGCCAAAGTTCATCTAAACCACACGATATAGAGATTGATTCTCGATGATTCAAAATTTAGAACTGAATGTGCACATGTGGTTGTATAGCCGTATGGTTGTGCACGTGTGATAAAAAAACACAATGCATCATCGCACATGTGTATGCACATGCAATCGAGACTAAAGTTCACAACCTTAACATGTGCAGATTTCAAATTTAAAAATCTCGATCTTCTTTCCTATTTCTCCTCCAAATTGAATAAGGATTCAAGAGGAAGTTCTTCCCACCGAACACGCTCGCTTAGGTGTGTAAATCATAATCGTCCAAAACACATCTACTTAAACCTTGCGACGGAAATTAGCTGTGCAACTGCCGGTTTACAATAAAATTTAAAAAATTTCTATAAGCCCCAAATATTTAAATCCTTTATCCAAATCAATCTCAATCGTTCGTCCTCAAGTCTTGAAGCGCAAGAAACCGAAAGAAGACGCTCAACCATGATTGGCACCGAGTTTTACAACAGCTACAGCTCCAATCTTCTAACTCACCGAGTTTTTTACATTAAACTTTCAAAAAATGGACCCATAAGCTTTCTACACCAAATCTACATCGTCCAATGCAATTCTTTTGAAGAAATAGGCCCCAAGTGTGTTTTTTCCATTAAAGATCGAGTTATCTTTCTCATTTTAATGATGATTGTTTGATTTTATTAAGACACGGTTCAGAGATTTGATACGTCAGTTTTATAGGACATACAAACAACAATTTAAACATGGAATCTTGCCAAGATCCTTCATGTGGAAAGAAATCCAAAATGAATCCAATTATGACATGAAATTCACGTGTAACCTTGTTCGTGTTAAAAAAAAAAAACCTTGTTCGCGTTAACTCAACGTTGACTCTCATTTAAAACCTTTTAGAAACTCTAGAAGCCTCTGTGCAATCTATAAAATGCCCCTTCACCGTGAGAAACCACATAAATAGCAAAGAGAGACAGAAAAAATTAAAGAAAGAAAGGGAGAGAAATTATGAGAAAGAAGCCTGAGCAAGTTCACTTGGCTTGAGTTACGTTGAGTCGTGTCTTGTTTTATTCGGAAAATCCTTTTAGACAGACCAAGAAGAAGAAGAAAGAAGAAGAAAAAGAAAAGAAAAAGAAGAGGTTATCGAGTTAAACCAATGAGTTAACCTGGTGAGTTAACTCATATTTGAAATTGGGTCTAATCAGGACAAGGAAACAATGTCTACAGGCGAGTGATTCTTTTCTTTTGAATTCTATTTCCTTTCATAGGAAATTCCTCTTAGTTCGCTTAGTTTTCCTTATTTTTTTATCGATTTGAGTTTTATCCTACCTAGCTCTAGTTGAAAAACCCCACATGATGTACGTATATACAATGTTGTTTAAGCGTAATGTAAGAAATCGTAGGCTCCATCTCTACGCTCCTAGATGATTTTCCATCTTAGGAAAAGACCATACTCCTCTCCTTGTTTTTACAACCGTATACGCACAACATTTGAGGATTGGGAAGACCTTTAAGGGTTGTTTGGTGCGACTTATTAGAACATATTAGGAGGGATTAAATTGTACATCCCACGTTTCCAACCCTCTCTCTCTCATTTAGAACAGCAATTGTTTAAGGTATTGAAAATCACACTGAATCCAACGTTATATTGAGAGGGATTTGCCCAATTTTATTTTGATTTTTGATATTTTCTTTCATATCCACCAAAATCGGGAGCAGGTTGCCTGTGACGTATGCTCAGGGTTGTGTGGAGCCCACAACAATGTTTTTGATAAATCCACTCCGTCCATTTGTATCAAAAGTCCATAATAGGATAGGAACCTAAAAATCAGTTAGATCCAATACTCATGCAGGCCATATAACATGACAGAATGGGAACATAAGCTTGTCCACCATTGAAACCTTTCTAAAGTTGACCATGATGTTTATATGCCATGTAAACCGTTCATAAGGTTATTACCACTCAGATAAACTATAGCCACAAAATATCATCCTGATACAAAACTTTTGAGACCCCCACATGTTCAATCCCCACTGTTTTGTGTGGTATGGCCCACCTGACTTTTGGATCTGCCTAATTATTAGCCTTTGGCCCTATTATGGTCTTTTAAAACAGATGGATGGATTGGATTTGTCAGGAACATCTCTATGAGCCCCACCCAACCCTAGGCACACAGTTTTCGAGATGCCTTGTTCCATGGATACTTCGTAATCAATGATATCCATGTCCAATCCAAACACATTATACCAATTAAGTCATGATCACAATGGGATCTTCTTACATTCTAAACATGCAAGGAAATGTTTTAGCAACTATTCACTTCCACGACAATCCCTGACAACCTGTCTTCATTATTTCAAAACAATTCCATCCCACTTAATACCACCTAATCCCACATGACAAACATGCCCTTAGATTACTTAAGGTTCTTAAATTGTTATCTTTACAAATACTTTTATTATTGTTAGAATGTACATCTTATATTGATCTTATTGTATGAATTTAATTGTCTAGTCTATTCATGAACATTACATGCATCATGAGCATTGTGTGCTTAAAATTATGCTATTGACTCTTATTGTGATTGCTTGAGGAATGAATGGAGTACATGATTATAATATAACTTGAAACGAATAATAAAACTTGAAATTGAATTTATTTTCTTTTTGGGCGACGGATCGATAAGCATGTTGGGATTGCAAAAGGTTCCTAATGTCAGTGTCATGTGAGATCTAGGCACTTTGATCTATGAGCATGTTAGGATTGCTCATTTGCATGCATGTCAGATGGTCGCAACACCATGCCTGGTAGGTGAGCATATCGAGATTGTCAAATGTTCATAATACTAGTGTCGGTGAGATCTTGAATATAAGTACACGCTTCGCTAGACCAGTTAGGTGAGTATGTCAAGATTGCAAAATGTTTCTAATGTCAGTGTCATGCGAATCGTGAAAAACTGCTCTGCTTAAATTAATCAAAATGAAATAATTTACGCATCATGCATTCACAACATTGAAATCATGTAGTCACACATTGTATCATAGTGTAAATATTAGTGTTTCTATCCCACTATTAATTTGTTAGTTTTTGCAATTATCAAACTATCTGTACTTTCCTTATAATACAATTAAGATAAATATGATCGCATGAGGCTTCTAGTTCACCCAATCAAACAACACATGTAAGCTTTCAGAAAGAAGAGAACGCTGCAAGTGAGGCTGAGTACCTAAACAGATACTTTACTAAAGCGACTTCAGTATATTAGGTTGATTATTTTATTTCATTGAATTCGATGTAATGAGACATTAGTGAAGCTTTCCTTTAATAGAGAATTTAATGGAAGTATATTAGTTTGTTTTAAACTTTGAATTTTAAAACCTAAGTTTGAGTTATATTATGATTTAATGAAGTTTATTTAGATTTAGTTTTAATTATGTGATGTGTAGAATGGAATTTACAAAAATAAATGCTCAAATTTTAATTCATACCTTGGAACTCGGGGCTAAGGTCACTATACTCGAGTTCTAAAATTTGAGATGTAACAAAGTATGTGGTTGAATTGATTACTAGAAAAATTTAAAGTTCAACTAAAAAGTGGTAGTGATTCATTATAACATTCAAAACATATTACACTTGTGTAGACACCCCACCTTCGGCTACACTGTTAGTAGAGATAGCTGGATGAATGGAGGACCATACCCCCAAATCCCAAGTCCAAACTCAGCCAAACTCACCCTTGTAAGCCCCAATCCATAGCCCAACTCAAGCCTGAACCCAGTCAACCCACCCCTAAATATCAGCCTGAAAAACCCCCAATAAGAAAATCCAGTCAAAAAATCTTAAAAAAAGTCAAACTCACTGAGTCAACCCACTGAGTCAACCCGCTGAGTTAACCCATTGAGTCAACCCGTCGAGTCAAAACACCGAGTCAACCCGCCGAGTCAACTCACCGAGTCAACCCACCGAGCCAAACAACAGCCCCAAGAAATCGAGGAATGACCGTACGGGCGGCCCACAGCAGGCCGCCCAAAAATATTTACGGGTTCTGCCACTGCCCGCTGCTATAAATACCCCCCTCCCCTTCTCATTTCAACACAATCCATCCAGTCCAGTGACCCGTCCGTCTGAGTCATTCTCCACCCTTTTAGCCCATCTTTCCACCAAGGAGAGCCCGAGTGAGGAGAGCCTAGCCCTGGTCCAGCCCAGCCTGACCACTGGGCCAAGTCTCCAAAGCCATCCAAGTCTTGATTCAGCCACTCGAAGCCAACCCTTGCGACACCTCCGTCCATCCAGCTACTCTTTTTCCAGCATCATCTCATTTGCATCTAGCATAAGTGCAACATTTACTTTTCTTCCAACCCCCCTGCTTCACTGTAAGCACTTTGATTATTCAAACACACTGCATGCATCTCACATAAAGCACCTGTCAGTTTGAGCGTATGCTCTGGGCTTGCCTGTTAGTGGAACCTGCCCATCAGAAACTCTTACTGTTCAGACCTGCATTCATACATCATGTCATCTATGAGAATATACGAGGATTAAGACAGACTTTCAAGCATTAGTTCGATTCTGTGAAGTAGAGACCGTACTTCGGTACGGGCAGTGTGTGGGGTGCTTAACCTCTTCCCACCCTGTAACCTGATCCCTTACCTCGAATCTCTGGCCGCAGATCAATAGGAGTCATTTTAGAGGAAGGAATCTTTGGATCCCCTTCTCTAACGTTTTACGGGGTCTAGCCGACTGTAGATTCGAAGTAATTGGCTAGTGGCGACTCTGGTCTTATATAAACTCATTTAAACACATCCAGCTTAACACAACAACCAAACAAAGCCCTCGAGAACGAGGCAAGCCAGTGGCACAAACGGCGATTCGCACTCACGTATCCTCTTCTTCTTTTCCCGAAAGGAAAGGGACGAGAACGTCGTGTGGGAGCGCGGAACGACGAGGGTCCACAGAATGGCGACTCTGCTGGTGAAAGGCTAGTCCCACTAGTCATGATCCGACTTGAAAAACAGAATCATTCCTATACTTGAAAGTCATTAGTCCTCATACAATCTCATCTGCATAGCATTCTACCCAAAACAAAAAAAAATAGAAAATCCCAAAACCCAAAAAGAATATAGTCCTCACTATTGCGCCTCCTCGGGCTTAACGTGTTCGGAAACAACTTCCCTTCCGCAGCATAATCCGCACTCGGGCATAGCAAGCCATGTCCGACCACGAAGAAGAAACTCATCTCTTCCTTGCTCTCGAGATGACCGAAGCGCAACCTCAAGCGCAACAGCCCATTGAGAATACGCCAATCATACAAGAATTGGCATAAGGAATGAGAGCAATGCAAGAAATGCTCTTGCAATTCATGCAAGCACAAGCCACCGCAGCAGCCAACAATTAGGTTGGCCCAGTTCAACAATCTCAGCAGCCATGCCGGGTCCTTCCGGCCTCCAGTTCAAATCAAGCACAACCATCGGAGTCTGCCCAAGACTACCGACAGCAGCTGTCTCAGCCCTTCGCTATGGGGCATCCTCCTCAATACCTTCCTGCAACGACAAGGCCACCTCAGAGCACTCCTATCGCAGGGACTTCCAGTCAGCTTCCAGTCAATCTTGCAAGCAACAGTCTCAGTAGATCTCAGCATGTCCCCGCCGATGGGACACCTTTTCAATTTCAGCACATCCCTGCCGATGGGATTTCAATTCAATTTCCAGCAACAGGGACAGCACTGGCGAATGCCCACAATGGGGGTCAGTGTCAAGCCCACATCAATCAGCGGACAGTGGCGAATACCCAACAAGGGGGTCACTTCCCAGCATCTCAGCCTCCTGCAAACAGGAGCACTTTTCAATTCCAGCACATCCCCGCCGATGGGATTCCAGTTAATTTCCAGCAATCTTCAATTCAGCAAACTCTAGTTAATTTCCAGCAAGTTCCAGTTCAACCTTCAGTACAGTCTCCAGTTCAGCTACAATCCTTTCAAGCACAAGTTCATCAGAATCCAGTTCAGTCATCAAATCAATTTCAGCAACCCGCGGTTGCTTTTCAACAAGCCCACAGGGTCGAAGACATCGACCACTATGCCGAAGAAGAACGTGCCTTACTCCAAGAGGCACCAGTCGCTCGAACAGATCATTCAGGACTGGACGAGTTGCGGGAGCAGTTCCAAATCTTGCAAAATCAGCTTCAGCGACAACAAGGAATCGATCTACCTTCGACCAAGTTCAGAGACTTGTGTCCTTTCCCAGATGCTTAAGTACCTCAAAACTTTAAGGTACCAAAATTCAAAAGATACGATGGCAGCGGTTGTCCCACAGCACATCTCAAGGCCTTCTGCGGAGAGCTGAGTGCAATCTTAGGAAATGAAGGGGCCCTCATTCGTTTATTCCAAAAATCTCTGAAGGGCGATGCCCTAGATTGGTACAGCTCATTGGACTGCCACCGCATCAGGACGTGGGAACAACTTTCCCAAGCTTTCGTCGACAGATTTGCGTACAATCTCAACATGGCACCAGAAGAGCCGACCTCGCGGCTCTCAGGCAAAGGAGTGATGAAACACTATCAGCTTATGTGGGACGTTGGCGAGCTATGGCAGCCAGAATACGGACACCTATCGACGATGAAAAATAAATCTCCATGATTGTTCATTCAACATATCCGGGCATATCTGGATATCTCATCTCACATCTATACACGAATTTCTCACAGTTGATCCGTGCTGGAGAGCAAGTCGAAGCAGGAATCCGTGCCGGGACAATCTCCCCATGGCCTCATCAAGCCACTCCAGTCAAAAGGAACAGAGTGGAAGGAAGACCCATCGGATATGGGAATGGAAACCGCAGCGGTTCTCCTCCCCGCCCGACAGAGGTAAACAATATCAATACCACCGCTCAGGGTAATCAAAATGCTCCCCCGCAGGGACATCAACAGCATCAGCAGAATCAGGTTCAGCACCAACCTCAGAGGTATCAACCACGACCGAATCCTCAACCACAGCCACAACCACCTCGACAATAGCAGCAGTTCAGAGGGAACGGTCAATACTCATACCAGAATAGGCAGAATTACAGGGAGCTCAGGAAGTTCACTCCACTCACTCAGCCACTTAGTCAAATCATGACTATACTGGTATAAAAGCAGTTACTCACTCTGATGACACCTAGGCCTCCTCCTCACCCTCTGCCTCCAAACTACCGAGAAAATGAGTATTGTGCCTACCATCAAGGACGTGGCCATACTACTGACCGATGCTTTACTTTGAAGAATGCCATACAAGATCTGATTGATGACCGCAAGATCGTCATCTCGGTCCCTGGGACTCCTGCAGCAGCTCCCACCAACATTCTTCAGAATCCTCTGCCTCAACATCAGACGGACCCCAGTTCGTCTCGAGGCCCCACCGTCAACAACATAGAAGAAGGAGAGCGCCTCGATCGCTTCTTCTCCCCTATCCAATCCATTCATGCCTACACTTATGGGCAGACAAATCTTCCTCCGATCTTGCAAGGGGCAAGTCCCTTTCTTCTTTCAGTCTCTGAGCCAGTAGTACTAGAAGGAACGCTTCCATATGATGCGCCAGTTGTGCAAGGGGCACCTTACAGCCATTCATGCTGGGAACCAGTCGTCTTGGAAGGAGCACAATCATACATCGAGCCCACATACGAACCTGTCATCTTGCAAGGGGCAACTCCAATTCAAGAACAATCCAATCCGCAATGGAGGGATTATACTCATCAGCAGCAAGAACCCATTATTTTGGAAGAAGCTCCTCCAGTCGAGCCAGTCATATTGCAAGGGACAAACCCTGGAGGCGAGTCAATCACACTACGACAGCTGAGACGAACAGAGAGACCCCCTGCCATATCAAGAGGACCAGTATTCATTCCATGGGAGCCTCCTGCTCCAGGAACGGTCAAGCCAGGACCGCGACCCTATGTGATCTATGAAGACAAGCCTCGATATTACCCCTTTAGCACAGGCAACAATGTAGTTCTCAAGGCAAAAGCTCCGTACGAGGAAGATCTGGTACCCACACTAACACCATCGCAAGAACCGGTGGTCCTAAAAGGCAAAGGTAAGGAAAATTATAAAGAGGTCCCATGGCACTATCCAGAATGAGCGGAAGTAGGGAATATGAATCCCAATGGGCGTTGCATCTGAAGAGATAATCAAAACAGAGGAGATCCCAAAGGCACTCTCTCAGGCCTCGGCAACAAAAATGAAGCCGCATACGATGTGGCGACTCAGCTCAAGTCAATCCCTGCTCAAATCTCAATATGGGAGCTACTCTGCACATCTCGCATACACCGAGAAATGTTTGCCAAAACCTTGAGCGATGCTCATGTCTCCTCCGATACGGCACCAGAGATGATAGCATTGATGATTGGACAGCTCCTGGCTCCACGTGCCATCACCTTCACTGATAATGAGTTGCCACCGGAAGGACGAGATCATGGGCGATCCCTCAACATAACCTTACGATACAAAGACCTCTGTGTCCCACTGGTCCTTATCGATAATGGCTCCAGCTTAAACGTCTGCCCGCTCAAGACCGCAGAACGTCTGGGAATCAGTCCTTCTTCATTCTGACCCAACACCATATGTGTCAGAGCATTCGATAACACCCGCCGATCAATGGAAGGGGAGGTCGACATAAAGGTACAGATAGGTCCAGAAGTCTCCACCATCACATTCCAAATCCTGAATATATCAGCCTCTTTCAACATGTTGCTCGGACGACCGTGGATGCACAAGGTTGGAGCTATGCCATCAACCCTGCATCAACGAGTGGAATACATCTGTGGAAATCAAGTGATCTCTATCCATGCAAAGAAGGAGCTCATCATTCCTTCCAATGCTGCTGCCACTGAACCAGACATCCCGGTCATCGATATCCAGCACTCTGAAGAAGACATCCCGTTTCACAGTTTCGAATTCAAGACGGTGAACTCTATCGCCAATCCAGAACCGATAAAGGTGGACCGTGTCTTTTCACCGGCAGAACGTCTGAGCCTCAAATACCGAATGAAGAATCATTTCAAGACTAGAAAGGTACCGCTGATATATAACCAATGCAAGTGGGGACTCGGATACAGGGCAATCTTCATGGACAAAAGAATGAAGAAATTTCGGTGCTCACCCATCCAATTCGTCAAGCCAGGAGAACCTTACAAAGATCCAGGAGGGAATCAACCGACTGCACTACACAAAGGCCTCCCGATGAGCCTAGTTTGGGCCACGTGGCCCCCCATTCGATGGGATCAGATTCTCGAACCATCTAAGCCTCCTAAAGAAGAAGGAAATGATAAAGACGAAGAAGGAAGTCAAATACAGCAGCTTTAGGACCAGGTTACTCTGATACCTGCTCCCAACCAGGGGCATAACCTGCCCACTTCAGCATCAATCAACCAGGGGCACAACCTACCCACTTCAATTTCAGCCAGCCAGGGGCACAACTTGCCCATCTCAGCATCAATCAGCAAGGGGCACGACTTGCCCATCTCAGCAGAATCAACATCACCAACCATCAACCAGGGGTAGAAGCCGCCCATCCATTGGACCAAGAAAGGGAAATGGGGAAATGGCCAGCCCTGGATTGGTCCGATGTCCAGATCCCAAACATGTGTCTCACTGTGGAACCAGACGAACTGCCATGCGAGGTAAGTGATCCGGGAGGGACTGAGTACGACTCAGATCTCGAACCCGACCAGCGAGAAATCATGGTCATTGGGCCAGACTGCGATTCTTCGCCCGAATCATCAACCCCCACCTCTTCAGGGGAGGAAGTGTGGGGTCCTGAATGCTCATCCGTTCCCCTAACTTTTGAATCAGCCAAAGAGCCATCTGAGGGCTCTGGCTTCCAAAAAAAATGCCTGTTTAAGCAGCGATCGGAACTTTGGGACAAGCTGGGCTCAATCATGGTCTGCAATGCCCACTTGTTCAAAGTCCCGTAAATTTCAAAAATCCAAAAAAATAAAAAAATTTCAAAAGCCAAAAATATCCAGCATTTTCATTTCAGAAAAATCTCAAAAACCAAAAAACAGTTCTTTTCCTGCATTCAATAGTGTGCCAAGTTCGTCTAAAGAGTCGCATGAGTTTGAAGTCGAAACATATGACTTCGACATCGAATTAGACTTCGAACTCATGGGTCTGGATGAAGCTTGGGATGAGGACGATGATGATCCGGCTCTCGAACTAGAGGATCTCCTCAAAAAGTTCGAATCTAAAGCCAATGTTGTAGCCGATGATTTCGAGATATTAAACTTGGGGACACCTGAGATCCCTAGGGAAGTACGCATTGGAAAATCGTTGCCACCTGAGATGAAGCAGAAAATGATAGAGTTCCTAGCTCCAAGATTGTCCAACTTCGTATTCTCATATGAAGACATGCTGGGGCTCGATGAAGAGCTCGTTGTACACCATCTGCCAACCAAGGCAGATATGAAGCCAGTGAAGCAGAAACTTCGAAGAATGAAGCCAGAATGGGCTCTGAAAGTCCGAGATGAAGTCATCAAACAGTACAATGCGGGATTCTTGGTAGTCTCCAATTACCCTGAATGGCTCGCCAACATCGTACCAGTACCAAAGAAGGATGGCAAGGTTCGAATGTGCATCGACTTCAGAGATCTCAACAAAGCCAGTCCAAAAGATGACTTCCCTTTACCACATATTGACACTCTGGTCGACAACACTGCTGGGTACAAGGTCTTCTCGTTCATGGACGGGTTCTCAGGTTACAATCAAATCAAGATGGCCATCGAAGATCGCGAGAAGACATCGTTTATCACTCCCTGGGGAACCTTCTGTTACAGGGTAATGCCGTTCGGTCTGAAGAACGCAGGAGCAACATATCAACGAGCAATGACAGCACTATTCCACGACATGATGAATAAAGAGCTTGAAGTATATGTGGACGATATGATCGTCAAATCTCGCACAATTGAAGGACACTTTGAAGATCTGAAGAAGTTATTCAACAGATTAGAAAAGTACAAGCTCCGCCTCAACCCTCAGAAATGTGTCTTCGGTGCAATGGGAGGTAAGCTCCTCAGCTTTATGGTGAGCGAGGATGGCATCAGGGTCGACGAGACCAAAACCAGAGCAATCATCGAGATGCCCCCTCCTAGAACAGAGAAAGAAATTCGTGGCTTCCTCTGCAGAATTCAATACATCAATCGCTTCATCGCACAGCTCACACCTATTTGTGAGCCCATTTTCAAGCTCCTTCGGAAGAATGTTCCAAAAGAATGGAATGATGATTGCCAAGTCGCCTTCGATCGCATCAAGAAATATCTCATGAATCCTCCAGTCCTAGTGCCGCCCACTCCTGAACGTCCACTATTGTTATACATCTCAGTAGCAGCAGAAGCCATTGGTTGTGTCCTCGGCCAGCACGATGAGACCGGGAAGAGGGAACAAGCAATATACTATTTGAGCCGAAAGTTCACCGACTACGAGACCAGGTATTCTCCGATCGAGAAGACTTGCCTCGCCCTAGTTTGGGCAACTCAGCGACTCCGTCAATACATGATTGCATTCCCTATTCTCCTCCTCGCTCACATGGATCCGCTCAAGTACCTGTTCGAGAAACCGACACTCACTGGAAGGATAGCTAAATGGCAGCTACTCCTGTCTGAGTTCGACATCACCTATGTCACTCAGAAGGCAATCAAGGGGCAGGCCCTCGCCGATCATCTTGCCGCCCACTCTCTCCTGGATTATCAACCGCTCAAGACATTCTTCCCTGATGAAGATCTCTAGCTTATTGAAGGGGAAGAAAAGAAGAAAAAAGATGAGTGGACGTTATTCTTTGACGGCGCAGCAAATTCTAAAGGAAGTGGTATTGGAGCAATCCTCTACTCTCTAGATGATGTCCATATTCCTATCTCAAGGCGCATAGCATTCGAGTGCACCAACAACATGGCAGAGTACGAAGCATGCATCGCCGGCTTAAGGGAAGCCATAATCTTGGGCGTCAAGAAGCTACGAGTATTTGGAGACTCACAGCTTATCATCAATCAGACCAATGGCGAATGGAAAACCAAGGACGAGAAGTTGATACCATATCATGTGTATCTTAACAATCTGATCTAAGAATTCAAAGAAATTACCTTCTCATACATGCCCAGAGCCAAGAACCAGTTTGCAGATGCTCTCGCCACACTTGCATCAATGCTCGAGATACCAAAAGGAGCTTCAGAATGGGAGCTCACAGTCGAAATTTAAGAAGAACCTGCTTTTTGCCTGCAAATAGAAGAAGCCGAAGCTGTCCCTGAAAAACCCTGGTATGCCGACATCAAGCAATATCTCGAAACCCAGGAGTATCTGGAATCAGTAACAGCAACAGATCGCCGAACCATCCAGCGTTTGGCCGGCCAGTTCACCATCAGTGGCGAAGTTCTTTACAAGCGATCCTATAATCACATCCTCCTTCGATGCGTCGATGAAACAGAAGCTGCAAAGATCATGGAAGAAATACATGAAGGAATCTGTGGCCCACACATGAACGGGCACATGATGGCAAAGAAGATTCTACGACTCGGCTACTATTGGCTCACCATGAAGACAGACTGTTGCCAGCACGTCAGAAAATGCTTCAAGTGTCAGGAGCATGCAAATCAAATCCATGCCCCCTCATCAGAATTATACAACCTGACCACTCCCTGGCCCTTCTCCATGTGGGGACTTGACATCATCGGCAAGATCAGTCCCAAAGCATCAAACGGTCATGAGTACATACTTGTGGCAGTTGACTACTTCACCAAGTGGGTAGAGGCAGCCTCCTACACCACGATTGCAATATCCCAGGTGATCAAATTCATGAAGAACAACATCATATGCCGGTATGGAATCCCTAATGCTATCATCACAGATAATGGGACCCCGTTTGTCAACAAGAAGATGGATGACTTCCTCAGCAAATTCAAGATCCAACGTCATCGATCAAGCCCCTACCGTCCTCAGATGAATGGTGGGGTAGAAGCCGCAAATAAGACAATCGTCAGGATACTCGAGAAGATGGTCGTGACCTATCGAGATTGGTCAGATATGCTCCCATATGCACTTTGGGCCTATCAAACGTCCGTACGATCTGCTACGGGCGTTACTCCTTTCGAGCTTACTTATGGAATGGAGACAGTTCTGCCAGTCGAGGTGGAAATACCATCACTATGAGTGTTACTCGAAAGCGGAATTGAAGAAGGAGAATGGCAACGGGCCAGATTCGATCAGTTGCAGCTAGCAGATGAAAAGCGCATGCGTGCACTAAGTCATTCACAGTGCTATCAGAAAAGGATCGCTCGGGCTTACAACAAGAGAGTCCGAAAAAGAAGTTTCAAGGTAGGCGACATGGTCATGAAGAAGATTCTACCGTCGCACCTTCCGAATCCCAGAGGAAAGTTCAAACCCTTGTGGGACGGGCCACTAATCATCAGAGAAGTACTTCTTGGAGGCGCCCTTAGACTCACCAGCATGAGAGAGGTAGATCTTCCTGAGCCAATCAACGCCGACAAAGTGAAGATCTTTCACGGGTAAGTCATTCTGACCTTATCAAGAGTTACTTTAATAGAGCTGAAGTCAAGAGATCGAAGCTAAAGCCTCTCAGAAATCATTTCCGTCCACCAACAAGTGTTTCAAATAAGGGGATGCGAAAGAAAAAATATATATACAAAAAAAAAAGAAGAGAGAAAAAGAATACAAAAAAAAAGAAGAAAAAAAAAGAAGAAAAAGAAAAAGGGAAGCCAAAGCAGGGCACCCAAGAAAAAAGCAACCCAAGGAAAAACACAGTCATCCGTCCATTCATTTCAGAAGGGTTTTTAGCTAAGACCAACAGCTCTATCATCGTAACCTACGATGAGGGCTGAAAGACTGCCATCGGCCGGCAACGACGGATTCCCGACCTCTAGCCGCCGCAGTTATCCAAAGATCCAAAAAAAAGAGAGAAAAAATGAAAAAAAATTGTGTGCCTAAACAAAGAGGGCGGAGTGAAAACCCGAAAGGGCGCTCCGAGTAAAAACAGTGGGCATACAGCGGACTTGGTGAAAACCCGAAAGGGCACCGAGGGTAAAAACAGCATAGCTGCCAAGGGGCAGGCAAGTTAAAACACCCGGGACGTGGTGAAAACCCGAAAGGGCGCGACGGGCAAAAATGATGGGAAAAAGGCCGGTTGTGGTGAAAACTCGAAAGAGCGCTGCAGGCAAAAATGGCTCAAATGAAAAAAATGAAAAGTGCCGGTACCAAGAAATCAAACAGTCCAAATCGATTCAAGCAATCGCAGTTCAAGAACAAGAAGAAGTGCAGTCCGGAACGAAGAGCTCTACAAATTCTGACAATCTCATGAGGCAATAGTTTCCGTTGCCTACACCTCTAGGGAACCAAAGGATCACGCAAGTTAATCTCGAGACATCGGTCAAAGCATTAGCCGAGCCCCAGCTCTGATTCCTATATCCCGACACAAAATCCAGACACACACTCACAAGACAACTCATGGCACAATAGATTCTCAAAAAGTTTTCTTCTTTTTTCATTAAAAGCATTATATTTCTTTTACACATATCATGTCATCTTTCTCAAAAAAATACAAAAAAAAATGCATCATCATCAATCATATATGCAAAAAAGAATGTGTAGGTGGCCAACACAATCAATCTCTACCCTCCTCCTCGGCCATATCAGGTAAGTCCTCTGACTCATAATGAAGTAGCCTCGCTCTCAACCTGCTCACCTCCATACGCAGGTAATGCACCTCATCTCACTCAAGGGTACAGATCACCGTCTCCTCATCAGACAACCTCTGATCAATAGCCAATCTCCTCGACATCATCTCACAATGATATCGAAGTGCAGAAATCTCAGACAGCAGATGGCCATGAGTGGCCAAAAGGAAGCAAGGATCAATGAATGGGCGCTCCTCAAAAGGTTCATATGAACCAGATGAAGAGTCAGCATCTCCAAGGATATCCTGCTCATCATCATCAACAGTCTGGTGCCAGCAAGGGATACGTCGATACAAGGACTGCTCAGCAACCCAGTACTGATATGGGGCAGTCGCCATCGGAAAGGCCCGCAACTCAAAACCAAGCAGATCAGCAGTCAGGTAACTCGCCCAAGATCCATCAACCTGAGTCCTAAAGTCAGAGGATCTAGATGGAAGTGCTCGACGCCCGATACCCATGAAAGCGAAAAGAGGAACATCCTGCTCGTACCCAAACTGCCGCAGGAACCGGATAGGATGATAAGAAAAATAAGATCGAAAGCCTACCATCATCAGAGGAAGGCGGTGCGCATCATAAAGCACTGGAAGGAGTGAAAGCCAAGATGACTCCCAACGAACGTTCCAGTCACGAAGTTCAGCAAACATCCTGCTATACAAGGGCTCGCTCATCCTAGCCGTATGCGGAAGAAACTCCATGAAATAACGCATGACGTCATAGCTAGGAATGCCAGGAAAGGGTACAAGAACGGTCAAAGAAAGACGCTCCCATAGCCAGACCTGATCACAAAAAGGAAAAGAAGTTCAGCTAAGAACAATTCCTAACAAAGCAAGAAAGGAAAGGTACAGAAAAGATACATGAAGAAATGCACAGCAGCCGCGAAGGACACGAGTGCGGCCCAGGGCACAGTCAGTCAGCCCATCAAACAGCTCGGCCAAGATGAGAGAAATGATCCCCTGCCGTCGGATAGCTCGGCTCATCACCTCAAAAAGCAAAGGAGTCTAGGACCTGCGCCATCCCGAGAACAGCACCTCAGCTATCAAGCAGAACATCAGTGCTTTCCGAGCAAGGATAGAATCGGCCACACTCCGAGGACCCGAAAAAAGATCATATAGTAAGTCCAAGGAGAACACTACAGCATCCTGGCCGGCAGCTGCAGGCCGAACAAGATAGGGGATCCCGAACCAGTTCTGCGATGTGGCAGTCTTCGGCGATGTCTTCGGCGAGAAATACTGAGTATAATCCCAAGGTAGGCCTGTCAAGCGTGCAAGCTCCTCCAAAGAGGGTCACATCTCTATATCGTTGAATGCGAACAAGTTCAACGAAGGGACTCAGTCAATCAACGCAGCTCCAAGCATCCTCCAATCAATGTCAACTCTAGCCATATGGATCAGACTGCCGAAGCCATAGGACTCCAAATCCCGAATCTCATAAGCTGACAAACCATCAAGCCAAGCAAGCAGCCGTGGCGAGCAAGAAGGACGAGGAAGCAGCTAACAAGTCCTCACTGGTACCCCCTCCAGAACAAAAGACCCATAAATCAATGACGGCTCATCGAGGATCAGAAGGTCAACGGACGAAGGAGAAGGAAAAGCTGGAACCTCTGCAGACTCGACAGCCCCTGACCTGCCCTCAGTAACGGCTATGTCTGATATAGTCGCATCACTGTTTGAAACTGTCATAACCTCAGCCGCATGAGAAAACTCGCCCACCTCATGAACAGAGTGCGCAAAAGACCGATGATCAAGAGAAGGATGATACTCTCCAGCAAAAGGGCTATCGGTGAAGATCACACCACACATCGTGGCATCCTGGCCAATCTGACCATCAAAGAATGCATCTGAACCATCAAGAAGGGTCACGGCAACCCCGATCGAAGAATCAACGGTCAGATCTGGACCTGCGGCCCTCTCCAGCAGGAGATCATGAATCCAGTCATCATCCTGGCTGATTAAAGGGATCATCGAGGCATCCACACCGTCCATCATCAGGGGGACATCATCAATGATCACATCAAGTCCACCCAAACAAGTGTGCCGCACATCCTGGCCCTCATCAAGAGCATCCAAACCGTCAAAGGTATCATCTGAAACATCCATCCCATCCAAACATGAGATCAGCCCATCTATGTCCATCATGGTCCCATCACCTCCATCAATCACATCATCCATGTGGCCCATATTCAAGGGATGCATAGCCTCACCTATGTCCCATCTTCCCATCTCATCCATATCATCCATTTCTCCCACAATCAAAGCCCCATTCAAATCTGAAATTTCAGCATGGCTGCCATTAATGGGACCATTCAAAGCTCCACCAACCATCATCCCTAACCCCTCATCAATACCCCCAATCAATGCTCCATCTCCACCATCTACTAAAGAAAGCCCTCCATCATTAAAGCCTTCAAAATTTTCTGAAGTGTGGGACCCACCATGAACAGCCCCCACAGCCCCTAAATCTCCACCATCCATTGCCCAAGAAAGGACAAAGCAAGATGAGGACAAAATGAAGAGAAAATACAAGGAGGAAAGAAGATTCATGGCTGCAATCGAACCTGCGAGTACAGAGAATGTGGGGACAAAGCAGGGGACAGAAGAGAATGTCCGAGCACGAGCCAGCCCAGGCCGCACAAGAGGCGAGCCTTGGGCGGCCCGCTCTGGGCCGCCCGTACGGACGCGCTCCCTCTCTCTCACCGGGGTTGGCTCCATGGTTCTTGGTAGGTGAGGCTAACAGTTCACATCAGCAGATGGCACCCTGAGGGCCGCCCTAGGCTCCAATCCCTTCTAGATTTCGATTAAGATCGATCAAGATCATCTAGAAGGTACCCCACCGGTCCAATCACGAAGCACTGTGGCCAGAATGTGTCTGATCAAGTTAAAGAGAGGGAAAGATGATCAAGAGGGGGCCACGAGCGATCTGAGCCATGCGAAGACTAGATTATTATGATCTAAACCATGGAAAAGCTCGCATGGGTCATCAAATAGCAAGACCAAGGGTTTGATCATCAAAGGAAGGATCAGAATCCAAGATTTAATCATCAAGTGGGCCCACAAGGCCAAGTCAAGCGATCTGAGACGTTTAAGTCATCATCCACACCATGAGAAGCCTTCTTAGCCTCACAAATCATCAAAAAGAGGTGCTCCAAAGTAAAGCCGAGGTCTCAAGTGGGCCCACAGGGCCGAACCAAGCAATCTGAGCCATTCAAAGACTAGATCAGCATGATCTAAACCATGGAAAAGCTTACATAAGTTATGAAACAGCAAGATCAAAGGCTTGATCATCTAGAAAGAAGGCCAGAATCCAAGATCTGATCATCAAGTGGGCCCACAGGGCCAAATCAAGCAATCTGAACCGTTCAAGTCATCATCCATACAGTTAAGAAGTCTCATCTCCCACAAATCATTAAAGAATGAGTCAGAAATCAAAGCATCCAGGCGTCATCAAGTAATTTGAGAAGAATTAAGGTTGTATATTCATTCAGAAGATTTTTTACAGAAGAAGGTAAAAGCCAAAAGAAGAAGGTCATCCATCAAGTAAGCTGAATACAAAAGCAGGCTACAAGTCGCCAACATATTCGTCATCGTCCCTCCTCTTGTCTCGCTCCCGACGGTAAAGATCCATCAAAGGAGCTGTCACTGAGCCTCCAGCATATCTACGACGGCCCCCTGGAACATAGAGCGAAGGAAGTAGAGGTCCCTGGCCGTACAGCAAATACCACTCATCATAGTCATGATCCGGGATCGTGAAACGAAACCCGGGCTGGCCCGCAAGAGCATCAACCATCTCGTCAGCAGGAATCTGAGCAGCTGGAGGTGCAGAACAAAGGACCCGAGCCACCCCAGTGACCTGCCGAAGCAGCCTCTCACCCAGATACCACTGAAATGATTCAGCGTCAGAAAGCATGATACGGAGACATGAAGCATCATATGCCTCCACACGCTGAGGGGTGTAATAGAGAGGGAAGCTGGCGTATGGCATCCGAGCGAGCTACAGCAAATGAGGTCATTACGATCAGTTACAGTGCAGCACGAGGGATAAGGAAAGCAAGATACTTACATCATCAACGGTCAACCCGTCTATGTCAGCGCGCCAATTGTCCCCAGAAACTCGGGAGTTCCGCTGACGGTTTTGTTGGTGCCAGTACATGTGGCGATACGAAGAGGCCTCAATATCGTCCCGCATCCTCGGCGCGAGATGGGGAAAATGGTCATAAAAGCAAGTCTGGGCAAAGGCATACCTAACAATTAGAAAGAGGAGGGTAAATGTCTCCAAGAAAGGTGAATGAAGAAATACCTCAACGACAGGCCAGAAACCGGTGTAGGACCGGCTATTCCGACAGGTCTTATCCAGACCCTGGAAAATATGAGTCAGGATAGCCTCGTTCTAATTGTAGGGGTGGTGTAGATCCTCAACCAAGCGAAGAAATTTAGGATCGACCCTCTCATTGGCGTGGCAGAGAAGGAAGGACCCGAAGGCTTAAGTGATCATGGCCTGTGCTTTGTGGAGGGCCTCTAGCTCAGTAGTGGGGATGACGGAGGCAAAAGTGTTGTAGAACCATCGCATCTTTACTTGATGGCCTTGGAATTCATCCTCGGGTGGGACATCACCAACAAGCCGTAGCCAGTCAGTGGAAGTGATGGGAGACAGAGAGCTGACTTGGGGAACAACTGCCCCATGAAATGAAAAGCCTATTTGCATATAAATATCCAGGGGAGTTATTCCCCATTCACCACAAGGGAGCTGGAAGGTGTGGGTCTTGTCCCGCCATCTCTCGCAAAGGGCCGCGAGCATCATACGGTTGGCACTGTTGTTATGAAAACGTAAAGTGAGGAGGCCAGCAAAAGGAGTACCAGCCAATACTCGTTCAAGCAAGGGCTGCGGATCCTTCACCCAGTTGTCCCAGTGATCCCTGGTACCTCGACCCTTGATAGCGGGAAGAGGTTGGTGCTACATAGCCAAGGAACACATGTGGTCCCCTCGGCGGATGATGAAGGCAGGATCATCCTCATCAATCACTCGACGACCTCTGGTACCGTCCGCCATTGAATCCTACAAGCTTAGCAAGGTAAGTCCCTATCCCTTACCCGTTAAAATCCAAATTATTATCCAGGAAACCCATGGGATTGGACTCACATTCAAATGCAAGATCTAAAATCCAACTCCATGTGTTACCTAGGTTATGTGTTGGGCCCATTGAAGAAAGTAAGGCCCACCTTAAAGAAGGTTGCATGGCATGCCTTAGGCAAGAAAAGTCCATCATCCAAGGACATACTTTGGACAACAAATACACTCAAGTGTCATGAGATCAACAAGGGATAAGAATCCTACTTCACATGAGAAATCCCTCTTCAAAGTCCATATGTGGCCAAGGATTGGTCCACTTTTTATGCCAAGGCCATGATTCTCACTTAAGATGTTTCCATCTTTTTACACATGTACATGGACAAGTGGAGAATAGGAGGGAAATGGGCCCCCAAGAGTAACCTAAATGCCTTACCTTAATGGATTGAAGGGAGCACATAGCCCACTTGAAGAACATGAGGACCCATTCATGGGTTAACCATGGGCACCCCTATGTGCACCATCTTGATGAAAGTTTTGACCATGAGAGCACAACATGGCGGTCTACCCATAAATATATGAGTTAAAGAAGCCAAGGGTAAAAAATTGATGCACATAGCCCACATGAAGAATCAAAGTTGGAAATGCCCATGTAAGGGCAAGTTTGGGCAACCCATGTGCAACAATTTCTTTACAAAACAAGGGGACCATTTGAGCACAAGAGGGCATGCCTTGATGAGTCACCCAATCATCACGAAAATGGCTAAGAATGGTATACATAAGATCAAAATCCAAAGTGCCCCAAAGCATGGGACAAAATTGGGCAACTTATGGGTATCATTCTTTCTCACAAATTGGAAGAAAAATCACTCATCTTTGAGAATGATGGGGGATGACCCACCAAGTACCCCAAGAGAAGTTCAAGGAGCTATGGTTGCATGGATAGCTCACTTGAAGGAGGATCATCCATTTGAGATTGATAACATCTAAGGAAACTCTTGAGGACCACTTTCCTCCCACAAGAAAAAAACCATTTGAACGTAGTGCGATTGTTGGAACAACTCACTCATGGGACTTGTAGATAATCAAGTAACTCAAGTCCTCCATCCATCAAAAGAAAAGGCATGAAAAAAAAAATCCTACATGAACAAAGTGTAGTGGTGCACACATGGTCCAAAGAAATCCAAGCTTCAATGAAGGCCCAAAAGCCCATCCATATGAAAAAAAAAAACTCCAAGGAACCCACCACACTTTGCACAAGGATGTACATCATAATCAAGAGATGGTGGAAGATTTGGGCTACTTGTCCATAAAGGCCCAACTAAGAAATCTAGCCCACTTGAGATCCAAGTGAAGAATGGGCTAGTCACCTTGGTCCATACACATGTGAAGAAAGATGGGGCCACCCAAAGTGAGCCCCATAAGCCCAAAACTTGAGGTGGGCCCTACCATTCCCATGGGCCCAAACCTTGAAGAGAAAATGGAAAAGAAAAGAAAGCTCCAAAAGAAATGACAAGAACAAGAAAGCATGAGAGAGCCCAAAATGAAGCATTGGGCCCATCAAATACACCAAGGGCCATAACTTCACTTTGAGCCCATTTGATACATATGAAAAGAGGCCCAACTCCCATGGAAAAGATAGTATATTTTGCCATGCACACTTGATGGACATGGCAAAATTACCCTTTACATACACATGAAGGGAGTGTAAAAAGAAGAAAAGGAAAAATGGAAGCTTGCAATGTCCTTCTCCATGCACCACCTTTGAAATAGATTGGAGATCTAGAAAATGGCCAAATATACTTGGGCCCACCTTCACTCCTTTTGGAATAGCTACATGGAAAAAGAAAAGAGTCATGAGAAGAGACAATGAAGAAGGAAAAGGACAAGAAAGAGAGAGGGAGTGGTCCATACCTTTACCACTCACCAAAGAGGGACCACCTTGCTGTCCCAAAACTTCTCTAAGGCCCACCACTTGAAAGAAGCAAAGAACCACCAAAAGGAGAGAGAAAACTTTGAGAAAGAAAGAGTATGAGAGAGAGAAGAGAAAAATTGTACGTTGGATGGGGCAGGGGTGCCCCATGTTATATAGAAAAGGGGGGTGCACCCCTTTACCCAACCCACTGAAGAAACCAGGGGTCAGAGGCGGTCCGGGCGGCGCCCAGGGGGCCGTCCTACCCTCCACCTAGGTGAAACGACCTCTCCTCCTCTCTCCTTGGGAAGAACTCCTCCTTGGGAAGGGTGGTTGCAAGTGAATCTTGTACCTCCTTGTAAGAATGAAGTGATGGAAGAGAATGGTGAGAAAAAGTAAGAAATCTCACCAAAATCTCATCTTGTGAGAAGTTGGTGAGAAATTGGCTTGATGATGTGGAAAAGTTCCATGGAATTTTCAAGGAAAAGAAAGAAAAAAATTGACTTGGTCAAACAGTGATCTCAACCATCCAAGGTCATTACCTGATGATCTGAACCATTCCAAGAAGAATCCCAAGAATCTCCGCCCTTGATTACTGTTCGCTTGTACATATTTACGGTCCGAAGACCTTAAATTACGTCGGGAACAAAATCCCGAGAGATTTCCAAATAAAAACCAGTGTTAATCTTGACCGCTCAAATTGAGATTTAACAGCCTGGAACATTTTTTAAAAAATCACAAAAAAGAACGTATGCTCAGTTTGTATAGTTTTGGGTCCAAAGACCTTAAACTACGTCGGGATCAAGATCCCGAGAGACTTTCAATAAAACCGGCATCAATCTGGATTGAATCAAGATCTGACAACCCCGGACATTTTCTGAAAACCAAAAAAATATGCATATACATCTCTCTTGTACAATTTTTTGGGTCCGAAGACCTTAAACTACGTCGGGATCAATATCCCGAGGAATTTTAATAAAAACCAGCATCGATCTTAGCCGTTCAGGCCAAGATCTGATGACCTGGATCATTTCGAAAAAATCACAAAAAAGAATGTACTTTCAGCATGTATATAAAGTTTTTTGGTCTGACTACCTTAAACTACGTCGGGATCAGCATCCCGAGAGATTTTTAACAAAAACCGGCATCGGCCTTGACCGCTTAGATCAAGTTTCGATAACCCGGATCATTTCCAAAATACCAAAAAGATTTCAAGCTTTCCATAAAACTAGCATCAACTTCGATTACTTGAGTTGAACTCTGGAACCTTTTCAAAAAAAAAAAATTGCCATCAATTTCAACTGCACAAATTCATCCCCAGCGGTCCGAAGACCTAAAACTACACTGGGATTAACTTCTCAGGGGCTTTCTTTCCCAACCTGTTCCGGACATAGCTAACATTTGATCGTACGGGTGTCCAAGATCTTTTAAACAGGTAAAGGCTGAGGCGGACAAAACCCCGCAATCCTGTTCGTGTTGAACGCACCGTGATAGACAACCTTGATTTGGAAGTCGCTGTTGAATCTGACGGATGTTCCCTGTTCCTAAAACTCATGAAGGGGATTAAGGCTGTTGGGAGGTGGAGTGCACCCTCACGGAATTGTGAGCAACGTAAGGCCCCAAACTGGATTGACTAAGGGAAATGTGAGGATCTGGCTCATTTTGTGGCCGAAGGAGTCCGTCAGACGATACGTGGTCTATGTGCATTGCACATGAGGAACAGGTAACTTTGTGGGTGTGTTGACTGAAAACCCTCAAAATCTCGTCATCCGAAGATGTAAAACTATGGCACTTAACTGTGTGAGACTCGTCTTGCTCGCTGACGTAAAATGGATCGGGTGCCTTATCAGCAGTAGAAGCTGGAAGTGGATGAAAATTCCACATCTTTCCTTGCATTTCAGAAAAATCCAACAAAATATCAAAACATTACAAAATCACCTTTCAAAAATCACAAAATATTTCCCTTACTTTCAAACAAAATGTTATAAAAAATCACAAAAATATTTCTCTCGCTTTCAAAGAAAATACTTCGAAAATCATAAAAAATATTTCCTTTACTTTCAAGCCAAATATCCTCAAAATCACAAAAAATATTTCCTTTGTTTTCAATAACCGATCTCTATCCTGACCACTCAGGTAAAGATTCGGACCACATTTTTACAAAAATCACAAAAATTGGCACTATCCCCAGCACTACATTTCAGGAGTCTTGAACTCCGCTCACTTCACAATTTAGGATGACGGATCCGATAGATCGCAAATTGGAATCTTGACCAAAACTGGCAACCAAACACCGTCTCAATTGCATTTATGCCCAGAAGAATATCTTGAAGTCAGATAACATCCTCGTACATTCTCATTAGCAAAGAAACAGCATCTTGGGACGACGGACCTGATCGATCACGGGTCGGGATCTTGACCAACCCGCTGACCAAACACCCGTATGAAAAAGAAAAACCCCAGGGAAGCACAACCCTAGAAGCAATAAGCTCAAAATTCTCTGCATCTCCAGCAAAAGCAAAATCATCAAGCTAAAAGAGAATGAGCCAAGCCATGCATCCATCATCAAATATGCAACTCCATGCATCAGCATCCATCGCATCAATCATCATGTTTACCTGCTTTCAAAATAAAAGTCGTTAGCCAAAGACCCCACAGGCACCCCTAGTGGAGGCGCGTGCAAACCAGATTTCCATTTCAAAAAGACAAAAAATATTCCTATTTGCAAATAAAAACCCTGCGGAGTATCACTCCCCAGAGTAGGTATCTTTTCAAAAATTCAAAAATATTTTCCCAGTAGAGCGTTCTGCCTCCAAAACACCAGGAGATCTTCCATATCTCTGGGTAGGAGTCAACGCAAAAATCAAATAAGATCCGATGCCTCGCGGTTTCCCCGGAGACCATCGGATCCAATGCACTCAAAGTACGGTCGAACTGAACTTCAGTGTCAGTGCGGTCGTACCACATGCCAAGATACAAAAAGATGAAAGCCAAAAGGCTTGGTCAAAGAAACCATTTGAACAGGTGGAAACGATGAATTGTAACCCAAGTATCAAAATCAGCAGATTGGGTGGAAAGAGTTCACCAGCACATACCTAGGCATGGATGCCTGAAGTACCTTGACTGAGTCCAAGTCAGTGTAGTAAAATCCCGTAAGACTATCTGACGCAGGGCGTCTAACCACTTTGACAGTCAAGCGAAACAAGTACTCCTGGAGTGATCTGGGAAAACATCAAACATCACACAATCAATCACAGGGTCAGTAACCTCGTAAGACTAGCGACGCAGAGGCTCTACTGTACCTTTTCGATGTTAGTACCGATCGGGAATTGAAGGGTTGTGATTGGGTACCCAGGTTGCAACGCATGCAGGGACAATCGCAACGTTTTCTCCAAACTCCCGCGGTATGTGCAAGTTATCAATCTCCAGACAATCAACTGACTCAGATACAAAGGATAACAAAGATTTCAGACCACAATCAAGGAAAGAATGAATTGCAAACCAAGCATCGAAACCAGCAAATCGGGTGGAAAGAGTCCACCCGCACATACCTAGGTGTGGATGCCTGAAGTACCTTAACTGATTCCAAGTCAGCGTAGTAGAATCCCGTAAGACTATCTGAAGCAGGGCGTCTAACCACTTTGACAGTCAAGCGAAACAAGTACTCCTGGAGTGATCTGGGAGAACATCGAACATACAATCAATCACAGGGTTAGTAACCTCGTAAGACTAGCGACGCAGAGGCTCTGCTGTACCTTTCCGATGTTAGTACCGATCGGGAATGGAAGGGTTGCGATTGGGTACCCAGGTTGCAGCAAACTGCAGGGACAATAGCAACGTTTTCTCCAAACTTCCGCGGTATGTGCGAGTGATCGATTTCCAGATGATCAACTGGCACAGATGCAAAGGCAAGCAAAGATTTCAGACCATGATCTATGAATGACCGGGTCAGAAGTGGGGTGTCCACTCGCTTTGGCATTCGGTTACACGCAACCTCTGCCAAAGAGGGGCATCTGTAGACACCCCACCTTCGGCTACACTGTTGGTAGAGATAGCTGGATGAATGGAGGACCATACCCCCAAATCCCAAGTCCAAATTCAGCCAAACTCACCCTTGTAAGCCCCAATCCATAGCCCAACTCAAGCCTGAACCCAGTCAACCCACCCCTAAACATCAGCCTGAAAAACCCCCCATAAGAAAAGCCAGTCAAAAATTTTTAAAAAAAATCAAACTCACTGAGTCAACCCACTAAGTCAACCCGCTGAGTTAACCCATTGAGTCAACCCGTCGAGTCAAAACACCGAGTCAACCCGCCAGTCAACCCACCGAGTCAACTCACCGAGTCAACCCACAGAGCCAAACAGCAGCCCCGAGAAACGACCGTACCACGCGCTGGAAATCGAGGAATGACCTTACGGGCGGCCCACAGCGGGCCGCTCAAAAATATTTACGGGTTCTGCCACTGTCCGCTGCTATAAATACCCCCCTCCCCTTCTCATTTCAACACAATCCATCCAGTCCAGCGACCCGTCCGTCTGAGTCATTCTCCACCCTTTTAGCCCATCTTTCCACCAAGCAGAGCCCGAGTGAGGAGAGCCTAGCCCTGGTCCAGCCTAGCCTGACCACTGGTCCAAGTCTTGATCCAGCCACTCGAAGCCAACCCTTGCGACACCTCTGTCCATCCAGCTACTCTTTTTCTAGCATCATCTCATTTGCATCTAGCATAAGTGCAACATTTACTTTTCTTCCAACCCCCCTGCTTCACTGCAAGCACTTTGATTATTCAAACACACTGCATGCATCTCGCATAAAGCACCTGTCAGTTCTAGCGTATGCTCTGGGCTTGCCTGTTAGTGGAACCTGCCCATCAGAAACTCTTACTGTTCAGACCTGCATTCATGTACATACCACTACAAGCACTTTGATTATTCAAACACACAGCATACATCATCTCGCATAAAGCACCTGTCAGTTTAAGCGTATGCTCTGGGCTTGCCTGTTAGTGGAACCTGCCCATCAGAAACTCTTACTATTTAAACCTACATTCATGCATCATGTCATCTATGAGAATATACGAGGATTAAGACAGACTTTCAAGCATTAGTTCGATTCTGTGAAGTAAAGACCGTACTTCGGTACGGGCAGTGTGTGGGGTGCTTAACCTCTTCCCACCCTGTAACCGTGATCCCTTACCTCGAATCTCTGGCCGCAGATCAATAGGAGTCATTTTAGAGGAAGGAATCTTTGGATCCCCTTCTCTAACGTTTCTACGGGGTCTAGCCGACTGTAGATTCGAAGTAACTGGCTAGTGGTGACTCTGGTCTTATATAAACTCATTTAAACACATCCAACTTAACACAACAATCAAACAAAGCCCTCGAGAACGAGGCAAGCCAATGACACAAACGGCGATTCGCACTCATGCATCCTCTTCTTCTTTTCCCGAAAGGAAAGGGACGAGAACGTCGTGTGGGAGCGCGGAACGACGAGGGTCCACAACTTGGCTAAGAATTTAGTATTTCATGCTTGACCCAAGCACAGCGATATTTAGTATCACTTTGTTTGTGATGTTATGGAAGATGAACAAATCTTATTGCATAAGATTTACACAGACACCAACATAGAAAATGCTAACGAAGCTCATATCCAATACATAGATGTAGAATATCTAAAATATGTACTAAAAGAAAGTATTAACCATCTTATTTTTTTCCTTTTTATTTTGAGCACTCATTATTTACCTTTAATCATTCATTTGATAGTCATTAGTTGAATGGTTAGCATTGCTTTATGCCATTGTGATTATAAAGAACACCATCCAAAATGAAAACCACAATTTGGGCAGTCCACATAGCTATACATTTGTGCGGAATTTAAGGGTAAGTGCAACTTGAGTCAACCCAAAGTAGAGGTGCAACTGAATTTGGGTCAACCCAAACCTAATTTTCCTAATCCAAAATAAGTTAGGTTGAGATTTAGTAAAATCCTCAACTTGACCTAAGTTGGCTGGCTTGAGTGAAGGACTGGCAGCCTGACTCAACCTAATACGACCTTAAATGCGAATGGAGACACATATGAGATCCACATATTTAGACTAACATGACCTTCAAATTCATTTAAAAAAGAACTTGTATCTTGATTGACCATCAATGTTGTTTTTCATACATCTCCAAATCCCTAACACATCAAGGATAGAAAAAGAATTTTCTGACAAAAGCAAGGGCATGGACTTTGTCAATTGATTTCGAGAAAACTACTCTAGTGGGCTTTTTAGCGCCTATTTAACAAGTGAATGATCAAATTGGATTTAGGAAAATGCATCCAAACATAGTGGGAAAGTGGGTTGAGCTCAAAACGATGTTGAGATGCAAAACAACCCTTTCGAGGGTGTGTCCACATAGGCTCTTAGCCTCCTTATAACATGGTTTCATCCAATTAAAAAACTTAGGGCTTGTTTGGGTGCCACTTGAAAATGAGTTTCACCTCATTTTAGTTGATTGTAGTAATCTATAAAAGAAGATGATTGTTGGTTATCTGGATTATTTTTAATTTTTATCAAAAAGAAATATGATTTTTAATATATAATAAGAAATAACCAAAATGAGATACCCTCATTTTTAAAGGGCATCCAAACAAGGCCATTAGTTTCCACTCAAGAGTTGAACGCAAGACCACCAATGCACAAGTACAGGGGCCAATGTGGGACAAAGGCATCAATGCATGTCGTAGCATCCCCATACAGGTTCTCTTGCCTAAAAATCAAGTTGTTGATTAGATAAGCCACAATATTGGAAACATATAGACAGCTTAGAAGAAAACTTGGCCAAATGTCTCTTATACAATAATTTGTTTCAACTTAACTTTGATGGGCCGTTTATAGCCCATTTAAACACACTTTCATGAAAGTGAGTTCAAACACTTGGCTTTTTCAATTGACTCAACGATTAAGTCAAATTTTTTGTAATATCGAGTGGGGTATGAGAGAAGGTTTGTAAAAGTGCATCCAAATGCACAAAGAAACTATGGTTTGGCTCACACCATCCAAACGGGCCTTTAACACCTAAGTTATAATTAAGATGGGATTTATAGTAGGAATTACTATGGACTTTATAGTAGGGATGTCAACGGGCCGAGACAGGGTACTCTCAAGCCAACGCACAAAAAGAATATCTTGTCCTAGCCCAACCCAGGCCATGATGTCTTAAACCAAAACTGAGCTTGGCCTATGCAAGTAGTGACAGGTCCAAGCTCAAGCCCAATCCAAGAAACATCTCTACTAAAGGAAAGTCAAAAAGAATATTGGCATCATTTGGTAATCTAAATCGCCAATCCGATAGGCCCCCACTATTAATAGGAATCCGAACCATTAATCTAACTAAAGTGGGGTAATTTCTCCATATCCTTAAAAGTGTTGTTAGTTAGTACATATTAGAGATTAAAAAAAGATTAGTCAACGAAGTATAGAAAGACCTAATACGCCTAGTTACACTGTAATGCAACGGAAATCTCCTATCCAAATAGGTAAATCACTATATTTTTCCAAATGATTTGACATTTTAATAGTGTAAAGTATCATCATTACAATTTCATCATGCCTATCCAAACATGGAAATTGTCAATTAAATTACATGTTTTTTAAGAGGCAAGTCTTATAGTTTGCAATCATTGTACTTTTACAATACATTAATGATATAATCCGCAATCCAAACATATCCTAAATGTAAAATTACTGCATCGAAAAGGTTCATGATTGAAACAAATCATGCCATGGACTTTGCCCTATACCGGGTCCCAATCAGACTATTATTCATGATCAAAATTAACCTAAGTGATCCAAGATTGGAACCATCTATATTGTGGACTCTATTTAATTTTGTTTGTGAAAAAATTATAGTCAAGCACCTATATTAAAAGTCTAATTACAATTATCCACCTATTAATCATCTAATTACCGGTATACATTACCAATCTTATAATACTTTCTTTTACACACTTGGTTAAAGAATCAACAATTAAATTCAAATGACAAAACATTCCCTTCTTTTATATAAAACCTCAGTTACCAAGTTCTCCCCGATGTGTCATTTGGGTAGCGTGAAGTACCCCATTTCAAATTACCTTGTGGCTAGTCTTCAACCGTGGTCTGCATCCTTAGGTTGACCTCAGCAATTCATATCCACATTATTGCCATATAGAACCTATGTTCTTCTAATCAACGCCTCATTGATAATGTCGACCTTGAATCTTAGATTTGAATATGATCCATTAAAAAAGTTACTTTTAAATATTCCATGTTCATCTTCATGCACAATCACCTTGCAACAATATTTTCTTCCCACAGCCTCTATAGTATCGGATCCATAATGCAAATGATTCATACCATCATCTAGGATGTAATATGAGGGTGCAGACGGCCTCCTAATGTTAACCATAGTAAGGGGCATGTATCTTACCAACCTCCGCATATTAATCATAGTAAAGTTAGTGTTGTCAATGGGGCCGGCTAACCCAACAGGCTTCTGGGCTTGGCCTTCCTTGGGCCAAGCTTAGGCTGGAGTATTGGGCTTGATGGCTGGATTTGGGCTTAAAACTCGAGTCCATTTCTGAAGCGGTCAGAGCTTAAAGACTTAGCTATCGGAAAGCCCATCAACCTAGCATGCTCGTTAATTTTTTAAAAACATCATATTTTAAAATAATTTTTTTCCCTCCCATCTCTCTCTGTCTCTCTCTCTCTCTCTCTCTCTCTCTCCAGCAATGGCGAAAACTATTAGCAGCTTGAATCCTCATTTTCTCTCTTTCGATTCTTTTCTATCTTCTCCAGTAAGAGATCCATTTTCACTTTTTTTTTCTTCTTCGTATTTTTCATTTGGATATTCGACCACTTTTCTGTAGATTGATTTGATTTTGATGTTTGAACCGTTTAAATCCACCGCATTATATTATTTTATGATTTTTTTTTCCTTTTTTATGTAGTGTAGTTTCCAAATTTGATCAGAAAAGAACAAATTTTTATTTTTCAAATGCTTCGAAGGGAAAAAATGAGTTTTTTATTTTATTTTTAATGCTCTGAAAACTCTTTTTCTTATATATATTCTCTATGCTGCTTTTAGCCTATTACCATTTTTTAGTATTTTGCTTGGTTATTTGAATAAATGCGGCAAAATCTGTCGAAGTTTAGATCGTTTTCCATGTCAAGCATTGTATTTAGTGTTGTTTTCTGGTTTTACAGGGATTCTGACTCTCTCTCTCTCTCTCTCTCTCTCTCTCTCTCTCATGGTTAGGTTCGAGCTCAGTATATATATTATGGGGTCGGACGCGTAAAGGTCCGACCAGATCTATGAGAGGGCCGTTCACTCATTTTATGAGATCATGCTAAGGGATGGGCTTATAACTGAGGCAAATCCAACGGTGCAATGGACCACACCAGAGACGACTCTTGCATTTAATGCCACTTGAATTTTTATTTAATGGACATTTAATGCAACCCAAGCTTACTATTTGGTGTGGTCGACTAGAGCGTTGGATCTGACTCATTGTTGGGCTCATATCTTAGCATGATCTTATAAGAGGGATGGACGGCTTGAATAAACTGATACATCACAGTGGGCCCCCAAACAGTTCTGGTCGGATGCTTAAAGGTCCGACCAAGGTCAGACGCAATCTGCATCCATGTATTATGGGCCGGGTTGGACTATTTTGGCCCGTCATGAGCTCTGATCGGGTTTAAGCATGCCTTGAAGAATATAGGGTGGGCTTGAATAGAGCTTGGCCCAGCCCTAACCCTAACCCAGCCCAGCCCAGCCCATTGACACCCCTAAATAAGGGGCGTGCATCTTATCAAAACCCTTTGCAAGGTTATATATATATATATAGAGAGAGAGAGAGAGAAAGAGAGAGGAACCTGTTTTACACAAGATGCAAAGGATCTAATCTCTTTTTTTGTAAGAGAAAAGTGGGAGCACACCACATGTAACTTTTTTGAAGTGTAAATGGGCTGTACAATCTTTTAGGTGGGCGCCACAAAAGGAATAGGCCTCACCTATACTTTCCCTATACAACATTTTAAAAAAATGCCAAAAACCGAGACATGAGTTAGACGGACTCTAGCCAAACTCTCAGACCACGTCCATCCAAAATCCCAGCTGCACCAAAAAACAACAGAAGCATTCACCAAAACACCACAGCTTCCAGAAACAGGACACCAATATAAAGCACCGCAACAGCTTCAACATATAACGCAGCCGCCTGCCGACTAGCAAAAGGGCTGCCAAAGCAGAGCCTCTGCACCAACCTGCTAACAAAACGACTGCAAATGTGCAACTGGCTGCCAACAGACCACATCAAACAGGTGGGTAACTCCACCTACATCCACGACTAACAAAACGAGCTTGAGACTGGGCAGATGCCGAGGAAATGTAATAGCTACTATGGACAGGCACAATCTATGGCAGTGCCTAGAGAGTTCATAGCATACACTGGGCCACCATTGGACCGACCAAATCAGCCCCTAGCAGCATCACCAGCATTTGTGTAGAATATACAGAATTGAGCATCTCCATCAGTAGGGGTGTCAATGGGCCAGGCTCAGGCCTGAAAAATCAGAATTTTGACTAGAACCGGCCCGAAACAGTTCAAAATCCAGGCCAAGACCTACGCCATGCCCGGCCCGTTGACATCCCTATCCATCAACCGCCCATTCAATACATCAACCCACACTCCAGACAACAAACATGAAAGGTCAACATCTAGCCTAATCTTCAGCACTGGACATCATCTAAACATGAATCCAGCAGCGCCCGCAGCTACCTTTCCTGAGAAGGTTAGGGAAAGCGACCACTGCAAAGCATCTAATCTCTTTGGGACCACCATATTGTATGTGTGAAATCCTTTCAGTCCGTCAGGTGTGGTCCTCGATGCTAGGCCCTAGCACAAAAGATCAGCGAAATCCATGACTCAATGGACCAAGTTTTATGTGTAAAGCCACCGTAGTGTTTATATCTCATGAAACCCATTCATTAGGTGTCTCTCCAAGTAAGATGGGAATAAACAAAATCATCCTTGTATAAAACTCAAGCGGGCCACAAAACATACAAGTTAGGTGATCACCTGATGGACGGAGTGGATTTCACATAGAGTTGCCAGCTTAGATGATTTTTTTTTTTTTTTTTCTTGAGTAATTTCGGTCTGTAAACAAATTGGTTGCCTCTAGCTTGACGACAATCATACGGCAGGAATGACTTATGCTGAATGACCACAATTTGGGAAGAACAGATATAAGACTCACACCCGGCCATCAGTCCAATCCAAGACTTAGGTGGGCAAACACCATAGGAAATGGTGTAAAATCGTGCATAGAACTTCTAAATTCACATCCAGCCCAAGTCTTGGAACGACCTAATTTTTATGGCATCTACTCATCCTGATGTGGCATGTCTAGATGAGTGGATTGGATGGGATAGTACACCCATCGTGGACCTAAGAATAATTTGAACAATTTTAATGGTGGGGCTTACCATCTCAACTGTTCATGGAGTAGCCCACCAACTAGCCCTTTTTTTTCTTTTTTTTTCTTTTTTTTTTTTTGTGGCTCTGATTGAAAAACAGGGTGGCACATTTGATGGATTGGGTGGCGGACCTAATCCACATAAAGTCCTGTTCTCCGTATTAGCAAGCTTGCTTGCGTTTTCATAAACAAGCAAACAATACCCTACCTTTCATTAAAAGGGGTATTTTGGTCATTTAGAAAAGTCTCTATGTTGACTTCTTTTCTTTTTTCTTTTTCTTTAGGCCCATTCCATTACATCAATTTTGCCCTTCAAGACTAGCACACTCTTCTTCTTCTTTTTTTTCTTTTTTATTTTTGACTGTTAGTCAAACTGCAAGGTTAGCCACCCCCCACTTGGGAATCCATACCAAGACCTCAGTGTTGAAACAAGGTTATCTTCACTCAGTCTACCACTTGAGCTATGGATCGGGGTGTAAGACTAGCCCGCCCACTCTAATAACAAGGGCATTGATTGTTCCTCTCTCCTGATAACACTCAAATGTTAGCCAATTAGGCCAATCTTCAAAACATCTCTTTCCAATCCCAGTAATGGATCGGGGTGTAAGACTAGCCCACTCACTCTAATAACAGGAGCATTGATTGTTCCTCTATCCTGATAACGCTCAAATGTTAGCCAATTAGGCCAATCTTCAAAACATCCTCACTCTTTCCAATCCCTCTTGGGCCAAGCAAGCAAGAGGCCCCTAATGGAGCTTAGACCTTTTTTTTCTTTTTCCTCTCTTTTTTTTTTTGAAAGGTTCTATGGAACCTGGCATAACCCATGACGTATTGAAAACCACTAAGAACCTCTCCCAAAACTCACTGGCAAAGAAATAATGAATGGAGAGATGATCAACTGGCTCCTCACTTCGGATGCACAAAATACAAAGATTGGTAATCACCATCTTCCTCTTCCAAAGATTATCAACTGTTAAGCACCTAAATCTCTACCTACCAACCATGACAACACTACAATCTTAGGCATCCTAGATGAGTCCAGCATTTCTTCAAAGGTTCCACGGAACCTAGCATAACCCACAACTTACCAAAACCATCAAGAACATCTCCCAAAACTCACTTGAAAGCGATCATGAATAAAAAGGAGATCAACTGACTCCTCACTATGCACAAAAAATATAGATATTGACAACTCTTCTGAAGATTATCAACTATAAGCACGTTATTATTGCCTAGGATACACGCGGAGCAAAATTCCATATAAAAACAACATTGATCAAGGGACCCATCCTAAGATATTCCGATCACAGCAGTACTAAGTTTCTAAAGCAATAACAACATATGAACGATTATCATACCTAGACACGATGTGTATGATTGTGATGCTTGCACTGTAGATGCGTCGACACCAATCTCCTAAACTAATAAGCACCTCCCTAATCTATCGCAAATGAAGGGAGCCTAAGGAAATAACATGCTTTTCTTCTGGTAGGGGTCAACGATGCGTGCCAACCATCCACCCAAGTGGACCAAATAGAGAAGGGTGAAGATGAAAGGAGTGGTCGTCCGGGGGGAGGTCCAAACTCTTTCCTCCTATAGGTCTCTTATTTGCAATAAGATCTATAAATAATAAGGATGTTAGGGTTTCAAGAGGTACACTCAATATGGTGCTCCTCCACCCTACGAACTTTGATATACCTTATTGTGAATCGGCCTCTGCCATGCACATGCCTATGATCTAATCCCTCCACTGTCAAGGTCATCCACCTATAATCTAGATCCCATGCCGATCATGAAGCTGACCATTAGATCCAAGCCATCATAATATCAACAAGTCCGATCAAAGTAATTTTAACGGTTAAAACAAAACCTCAATGATTAAAACTTTTCAACTGTTGCGCCCAGTGAAAAAACTACTTAATGAATTCCTGATCTATCCATATCTTGCCCTAAACAAGTTCTATGGTAAAACTAACAGATCCTTTATTGGCCCATGCAATAATTAATGAACCCTAATGAATATATACAGCATCACCCACTTTTAGTGGCTTCTAAGTAGCCTCGGAAAGTGAGCCAAAGCAGCCTACTTAGGGAACAAGACCCTCAAACATCCACAAGTCTAAGGATTAATCAATTAATGTGCGTTCTCAAGTCCATGATCATATTATCACACAGTCCAAGCTAATGGGCCCCCAGACTGTTGACGAGAATCTCAATCCACCAATGTATCCAAGGGTCCATACTAGGATCTCATATCTATGGCACACTCTCACTCTTGTGTGTAATGAGGGTAAAAAGGCATGTCCAACTCCAAGATGGTTCCTGATGGTAGAGACTTTCCATTCTCACCTAAGTTAGTCCCCTCACATAGGATGGCATACATCTCTAAGATCGGTATCTACAGATGTGTCATAAGCATCTCTTACCGTCATGGCTCATCTGGGTACTGAGAGCCATGGAACAAAACTTTCCATGGTCAGTGACCACTATATCTAATGTCAAGTTCCCTAGGACCAAAGGATGTACCATGTACTCCTCACACAACCCAATCAAGATGAGATAAATGCAACACTAAATATGCCTAAGCTATATAACACATGTCTAAGAAGGATCCATATTCATCAAGTACAATGGCCGAGATTGAACCAATCACATCCAGATGGCTAGTAGATTAGGGAACACATTTGTTTCCCAGGGCACTAACTCCAACAATTTCTACCCACCAACCACGACAAATCTGCAACCTCAAGGGAGCTCGTATTGCATGAAAAAAGTGTGCCCCCTTATCGCCTCCTAAACATATCCCAAGGATAAACCTATATAAGGAGCTAATTTAAAATTGACCGAACTTTTCTTTATTACACACTAGCGAATCCTTGACACCCAAGGAAGGGCTAATACCTTAAAGTCGCTCTAGTAGGCTAATAAAGACCACACCACCTCATTACCTAAAACTAAATAGCACTGAGGAATGGGGATGTTCGCTTTTGGTGATAAACTGGCTAACCTGGGAAATCTTCATGAAGCGTCCTCTCATGCTTCCAAACATCTTCCCAAAACCAAATCCTTGTCCCATCTCTTAAAGAGAATTGATTCCCTCCTTGAATTTGTTCCCAAAATGATAATCGTTTTCATCAACGCTAAGGCTCTATAAAGAGATGCATCTTTTGTCCACCAACCATCATCCTTCACGCCATACTTTCGAACAATCTATCCATAAACAACCCTCTTTTGTACTGAATCTCTACAACCATTTACCTAGGGACGGACTTCATAGTCTCCGACATTATTTCTGTGCCACTTTCCGCATACAACTGACACACCTCATCCAACTTCAGGAAATGGAAATTATGCTTCTCTTCTACACCCTTCCATAGAAATCATGCCTTAGCTTCTCCAACTTGTCCAACAAATCCTTCTGGCACTAAAATAGACACATAAGTATAACGATAAATTTGATAATGCTACTTTGATTAACATCAACCTTCCTCTCAGCAAGAGAGGTCGATTTTTCCACTTTGATAACTACCTTTTAACTCTTACTATAACCTTACCCTACAAATGCTTTGCCAACTTGCTAATACATAAAGGAAGACTAAGGTATGGCAAAGGAAAATTACCTTACCCTACAACCAAACACTTCCGCAAGCTTCTCCTCCTCCTTTGAAGTAACGACGCCCAGTATTTCACTTTTGAGGATGTTCGCCTTCAAATCCAACACCACTTCAAAACACCAAATAATTATCCTCAAATTGTCCACCATAGCTTCCTTCGGGTCACGGAATAGGAGAGTATCATTGGCAAATTGGAAATGAAAAATTTGAAGAACTGCTTTGTCCACCTTAAACCCATTAATGAGGCCCATCGACAATCCTTTTATCCAACATCCTACTCAAAGCTTCTGTCGCCGCCACCACAAACAAAAAGGGTGATATCGGATCCCCCTACCGAAGCACTCTTGAAGCCTTGCAGAAGCCTTTTAGAGATGTGTTCACATTACTTGAAACTTGGCCAATAAAATGCATTCTTCAACCCACCATCTCTACCCGCACCTCATCTGACCCAACATATAATTCAAGAAATCCTAGTCAACATGATCATATGCTTTTTCGATATCTAACTTACAAAGAATATCCTTTTTACCTTCCATATGGCAGCGATTGATGCATTCGTAGGCGAATAAGGCACTATCCAAAATTTGTCTACCAGCTACAAATGCACTTTGTGCATTAGATATGACGAATGCAAGAGTTGTGTGAAATATGGAACCCAAAATTTTAACTAGAATCTTATAGGGCCCCCAACCAAGCTGATGGGCCTGAAATCCCTCAAATACTTGGCCCTATCCTTAGTATTAAAGCAATGAACAATGCATTTAACTTTGTCGAAAGCATGTCACTATTAAATAAATAAATATCCTCAATAATGGAGGCTATCAAATGACCTTTAACCATTTTCCAGAACATATGGAAGAAAGCAATGGAGTAACTATCCAGCCCTGACACCTTGTCTCTACCCAAAGCCTCTGCCGCCACCTTGATTTCCACCATGAGCCCAAAAATTAGGCAAATCCAAATCTTAGGTGGACCACACCATAGGAAATAGTGGTGATTGAATGCTTACCATTGAAAACTTCCCAAGGCCCACTAAATTGTTTATTTGCCATCAAACCGATTGATTAGGTCACAGACTTGGATGGAGGGAAAACACAAATATCAGCTTAATCCAAAACTTTTTTAACCCCCAAGAAGTTTTTAATCGTGGGCATTCAATCACCACAATTTTTTTTTTTTACACACCCACTCACATCGCACACACCCACCCACCCACATCGCACACACCCACCCACACCACATGGGCACTGGATCCCTAGCCTCAGTGTTACAATAGGTGTTTGTCTACCACTAAGCCATGGAGCCGAACCCAATCACCACTATTTCTTGTAGTGTGGTCCATCTGAGATTTGGATCTGCCTTAGTTTTGGCCCATGCCCTCAAGGACTTCTGGGCCTGGCCCTCTTTAGGCTAGGCTTGGAGTATCAAGCCTGAAGGTAGGGTTTGGGCTTAAAACTCGAGTCTGTTTTTCAAGCGAGCATGGCTTAGACTTGGTTGTCTAAAAGCTTGTCATCCTGGCATGGTCCATTAATTTTTCAAAAAATTCAAATTTTAAAATACTCTACATCACTTTTGTCCCTCTCTCTCTCTCTCTCTCTCTCTCTCTCTCTCTCTCTCTCTCTTCCTTTATTTGCATTATTATTTAAATAATTAAATAAAAACTCACTCTTTTTCTCTACATCTCCATCGTGTCTTTGTCGCAATTCACCATCTCTGATGTAGCACCATTCCCACCTACTTGCATATGATCTTGAGTGCCACCTTTCATTTCTCATGCCACCTGCACGTGCACCTTCTCGTCTCTGACATCTATGACCACCTTCTCCAGTAACGGCGACTACTTCTTCCTTATGCATATTTCGGCAACTCGGAGCTCCCACAACCTTCCGTCAGAGGGTCAAGGGCAATTATTTCCCCTATAGATTGAACCCACTACCAAAAAAAAAAAAAAAAAATCCTAGATCCATAATTCCAATGGCAGATCCCAAAGCTGGAACCAAACGTCCTCACACTAGAACTCAATCATTCTTGCCACTTACAAATTGACAAAACTAGAACATCTTTGAAAATGTTGATAGAGCGGATAATTTTGATGACATTAGCTTGTGGCCACAATGAGACCTACACCTCCATCTCATTCAAGTGCTTGGAACTCGACCATCTTCCTCCAAGCCACAGCACCATGCGAGCCACTTTCCCACCTCTTCCGTCGAAGCCCCAGTGTTCACTGTCACCACCGAGCTCCATTGGAGCACCTTCCAAGTGCTTTCGACCACCCTTCAGGTGGACTCCCACCACCGAGCCTTCCTTCAAATCCCCTTTCCACACCTAACCTCCATCCACCTAATTTGCCACACCTACCTCCCTCAAGCCCTCTCTCATCACTTTCTCACAAACGGGAGGTCATTCTATAACCACATCTTTTAAGGATTCGGATTTCCCCTCTCTAATCTCCCCTCTGCCAGCCATCGACCCAAACCAATTATTGACCTTTCCTAATACAGAGCTACCTTCTCTCTCCTTTCTCCCTCTAAGATGAGGCCTAGTTCACCACCTCCAAGCCATATTTCGCTTTCTACCCTGATAATCTCCTCCCCCAAAATCAACTCCCATTCTTAACTTTCTCCATCCTCACAAAAGCAAACTTGCGAATGACAACCAGCCCTCTCATCCAAGGATAGCAACCTCCTTCATCTTCCTTGCCACCCTAAGGAAATAAACTTCCAACCATTACTCCGAAAAGTTCTTGATAAACAGGGTCAGAAGTTTTGATAATGCACGGCGCTCATGGTCCACTGCTGACAATCTTGTCAATTTCCCTTTCCTACTAACCTAAATCCAATCTTCTCTCACGCCTTCCCCATTGGCAACCATGTTCCAAGCTTCTAGTTGCCAACCTTGTCATCGCGAATGACCTACCTATTACAGTTCATCACATTTGCCCCATCATGAGAGGGGCCTACTCCAATATCTCACCTATCAGATGATCCTAGATTGACCACATGCATAAAATTTATAAGTTATAATGGTTAGTTAGACGATTAATAGGTGGATAGTTGTAATGTAATTGTAACTACAGGTGCTTGCATGTGATTTTCACTTTATTTGTTCTTTAGTATTGATTGTTAATTTTATTGTGCTAGTTCCCTAGTGATATAGTGTTACTTTCAACTATGTTATTTGATGGTTGCATGTTTGATTTTATGTTAGTTTACTAAAAATAGGTGTGTAATAACCCGTGCATTTTTTAGATAAAATAAAAAAAAATTATGATGATGTCCGTAGAGATACTTACACATGTACAGTCATATATATATCTTGAACTTATATATCATAATACATTCGATCATTCATTGATCCAACCGTTGAAAATACTCTCTATGGACAGATTAAGCTATCCAACCGTTGATTTTCAATTTGGATCATCACATCATCATTAAATGAACGAAGAATCAAATTAGGCTATTTATAACCAATCATCAACGACTCTAAACCTATCATCATAATCCTAATACACTTAAGAACGTTTTACACCATTAAAGACCAATTCTAATGGTTACAAATACACTATTGACCATTTAAAGTTTTCCACGGCGTACACATTCCTACCTAACACCATTATTCAGAAAACCTATTTTTAAGAGTCCGATCGTAATAAAAATTTAACCAATGCTTATTCAACTCAATTAAATCGTACATCTTCAATCTTAGTGCCAAATTCACAAAATCAACCGTCTAACAGAATTCTCATCATATCCATTAGATGACCCGCCTGAAAATCAGATAAACACCATCATTGTGATCCATAGACAACCCACAACAAATCTACCAGTTTACATTTCACATTGGAACATGTCCAGACCTATTTTCAGAACAGTCAAATCATTAAGGAAGAATCCCGTGAAATCTCTAATTTCTAAAAATAAAAAGATCCGATGATCACATTTACATCCTACAACATACACCCTCATTCGACAAAATATTATCTTACCGTGTTTTATCGGCAAAGCCGACCATATATCTACACCTTGATGGGCTAAAGGAATCCACAAAACCCTTGAATTACAATTTCAACACAATCCGAAATCAAACCCCTTCTAAACCTTCGGTTAAGAATAACCAAATTGGGAACATTTTTCGACAATTCAAAACCACCCGATCAGTGGGCCACTAAGGGGTATGACCTCTGACAAATCTACAGCCCAACCTAAGTTCTTGCAAACGTGCAAACCATGATTGAAACACGCCAGCACATGCACGTGCCTACAAAACCGAGAAACAACACTTTTCTCACGTAGAAGAGTTCGAAAGCCTCCCCTCTTCTATTATTTTGTTCGGAAACCCATCTACGATCAAGAGAGCTTTCTCCATGAAGATCTAGACTGTTTGAGCATCTGATCCCATCGTTCAAACCAGTATATCGCAACCATCCAATGCCAACCACCAAGATCAACATCGAACAGAAGAAAATAAACGCATCATCCTTCTCCGCGGATTGCGACTGTCCTGAAGGAAAGATTTAGAAACCGCGAATAGAATCAAATCCAAACCATTCAAATTCCATATAAATTATTCCTAAAATCCCTGTTATGATGCAAGAAGAACTCAGAAGCTGTTCTCTGTTTTTATCCCAATAGCGTGCAACAACGAAGGGAGTCTTTCTATTTTTGAACCCACCCCGAAAAGCAATCTGAACCTTTGATTTTTGGCATCCTCGAGCTTACAGGCATCAATCTAGACTGTCCGGTAGAATCGGTTCGAAGATATCTATGCCAGATTGAAATATGCCATTAGAGCAGCCTCTCTTCCTCGCCAAGAAAACTCACAGCGAGTTCTTGAATAATTCCCAATTCGAAATCTGATATATCCATCATAAGGCCCATTTGATGAGCATGTGATCAGGATATTAAACCAATAACCAATCAAAATCAAAGATGTGTTACAACAGCCAGTCAGCTGCTAAGAAACACTCGCTGGAAACCTCCCAACATAAGAGAACCAACACAAACGAATCCTCTTTCAATTGTGCTTATATATATATATATATATATATAGAGAGAGAGAGAGAGAGAGAGAGAGAGAGAGAGAGAGAGAGAGAGAGAGAGACCAAGTCGACCCGCTGAGTTCAAGCCGAGTCAGGTTCAAGTTAAGAAAAATAGAGCTTAAAGTGAGTTAGTTTCATGCTGTTTTCCGCTTGTAATCACTAATTTCAGTATTTTTATTCAATTTTGGTCTATTATTTCGTATGAAGTTGTGATTTCGGTTTATCTTATGAATATGGAGTTCGAATTTGTGTCTTGCATTATGAAAATCCATGGTTGTATGTTTATTCGAATTTGTGTCTTGCATTATGAAAATCCATGGTTGTATGTTTATTCGAATTTGTGTCTTGCATTATGAAAATCCATGGTTGTATGTTTTTTATAGTTTTAAACACATTTCCTTGCTCAGAACTTCCAAGTCATTGTGTTACATTTTGAAGTTATTTTCCGAAGGAATTTTGCGTAGAAACTCTTTCTTATGTTTGTATTGAGAATTTATACATCTGTGAAGATTTTATTTGTGTTTTGATAACTTGAAAAGGCTAGAAAGCCAAGTGCTTGGTTTTTTAAAGGCTTTAGGAAGGAATCGTATGATTTTTTGAAAAAAATTGTGCATTCCAGATTAAAAACTTCAATGATGACATTTGAATTTCTTTGGGTGAAAGGACGCGAGTACTACCTTTCGGTATGATTCACTGATCGAGGCCAGTTGGATGAACACCCAGGTGCGTGCTACAGACCATCTATGCAAGCCCAGTGAAGGTTTGGTTGATTAGAGGCTGGTTGAGTGAGCACTCAAGTGTGTGCAAGAGATCAGCAAACAACTTGACTACGCCGAGTTTGTGCCCTGGATATTCTATTGATAATCATACTATGACAACTGATCATTCTGCCTATCCTTTATGGCATACATGTTTCTAAAGGTGTGGCTTATAATACTATTTTTGTTGAAAAGCTTGATTACTTTGATTTCTATGAAAATCTCTTTTCGTAATTTTGAAACTTTGATTACATGGAATTAAGCCCTGGATCACTCACTCAGGAATTGAGCCATGGATCACTTACTCACACTAAAGTGTCTCTCCAGCTCACTACAGTTTATCTTTTATTTTATTGAAGGTGTTATCGCTCAAATTTGGACAACGGATTAGGTCGGCTAGAGCCGGCTTGGTTATCTTGCCGGTGCATCTATCTTCCCTGGAGAGAAGACTTAATACTTTGATGGAGATCGTCGGACCTATACTAGATGGCAGAAAAGTGTAAGGGAGGGGAGCCGGTGTCTAGCCGTAGACTCTCTAATGCCCAAGTCAGGCACGTAAAACAAATGCATATGTTTTTTGGGTAATGAGTTGCGTACGTTGTTATGTATGGGGAACCCCTATTTATAGGGTTCGGTTGCCCATTAAGAGGCGGAGTCAATCTAGGATACGTTAGGAAAGTCATAATTGAGTAGGAGTTGTATTCCGTAAAAGTACGAGGGATTTCCAACTAAGATGAGGCCATGTCTATCTAGTCCGAATTGGACGGATCTACCTCGGATTTGTCATGCGCTTCCTAGGTTGTCGAGCCGACCTGGTCTGCTTAGTTCGCGGGGGTCAATGTCTGAGCTCTTCGCTTTACAAGCTTATGCCTTATGTTGTAGATCCGTCTGAGGGTTGAGGTCGTCCTCCATCTTCTGTAGGTCCAGATCAAGAACACTCATTGACGTCACCTCGGCTTCCGACCTGATGGAGACCGAGGTCACGGGCTTTGCACTTAACTCATGCTCCCGTAGATGGAGTCCGTAGTAGAAGATCTATTAGTCATCGACCTTGTATTAAAGGTCTCATAGTTCGGTAGCCCAGCTCATTAACCCCCCAGCTTTAGCCAACCACTTATAAGTGGGCCTCCTAGGCTCGTGGGCCTTCTCCATAGCTAGTGGGACCAGCTCGAAATTACCCACCACATCAGCTTCCGACTTGATGAAGACCGAGGTCACAGGCTTTACACTTAACTCATGCTCCCACAAATGGCGTCTGTAGTAGAAGATCTATTAGTCTTCGACCTTGTATTAGAGGTCTCATAGTTCGGCAGCTTAGCTCATTAACCCCCCATCTTTAGCCAACCACTTATAAGTGGGCGTCCTAGGCTCGTGGGCCTTCTCCATAGTTAGTGGGACCAGCTCGGAATTACCCACAACAGAAGGATTGATGTAATAAGGTCTTTATTAGTTGACCATTAAGAGTTAATTAGTTGATTAGAAAGTGAACTGGCACGTCGTTCTTGGGGTGGTCGGCCTTGTCAATCGAGGTGGGGGAGCTTAATCGCTACCCCCCGAGAGTTGGCTGGCTGTGGTGCTGGCTAGCCTTCCAGCATTGTTGTGATGCGGACCAAGTGCTCAGCCATGCTTCTGACTTGTTCCTCGAGAGCAACAAGTCTGGCCTTCTAGTTCTGAGATCTTTGTTGGCCCATTCCTCTCGAGGATTACTGGGAAAGAGTTGGGTGTTGAAGATGCATCTGCATGGCATTTTCCTCCCTGTTTGGATCGTGCTGGGGGGGGTTCGGCCATAGCAAGTGCATTTCCCTTATTCTTCTTCACCATGGTAGAAGATCGTAAGAGAATTGGGATGAAGCGTAGAACTCAAAGACGTGAGAACACGGCTTGCCGCTTCCCACAGACGGCGCCAATCTATTGTCGCTCAAATTTGGACAACGGATGAGGTCGGCTGGAGCCGGCCTGGTTATCTTGTTGGTGCGTCTGTCTTCCCTAGAGAGAAGACTTAATGCTTCGATGACGATTGTTGGACCTACTCTAGATGAAAGAAAAGGGCAAGGGAGGGGAGCTGGTATCCGGCCGTAGACTCTCTGATGCCTAAGTTAGCAGGTAAGACGAATGTATATGTTTTTTGAATAATAAGTTGCGTACCTTGTTATGTAGAGGGAACCGCTATTTATAGGATTCGATTGCCCATTAAGAGGTAGAATCAATCTAAAATACGTTAGGAGAATTATAATTGAGTAAGAGTTATGTTTCGTAACGATGGGAGGGATTTCCGGCTAAGATGAGGTCGGATGCCTATCTAGTTCGAATTGGACAGATCTGCCCTGGATTTGTCTTGCGCGTCCTAGTTTGCCGAGCCGACCTAGTCTGCTCAGTCTGCGGGGCTCAGTGTCCAAGCTCTTCGCTTCACAAGCTTATGCCTTATGTTGTAGATCCATCTGAGGGTTGAGGTCGTCTAGCGCCTCAGTGCAGCCTGGTTGTGGCCCGAGCGTGGGTTGTCATCCGGGTCCCTTGTGGGATCAGTCGGGCTTCGAAAATAGCGCTCCAGTTGGTAGGGCCTGGTGGCTGCTAGTCCCACATCGGATGGTTAAGCACCCAGAGTCCTAGCTATATGTGGAGTTCTCTCCTTAAAGATATGAGGCCTTTTGGGGTAAAACCCGAGAACAAAATTGTGCACCCCCGGGCAAAGCGAACAATAGCATGTCCTTGGGCGGGGCTGTTACAATTGGTATCAGAGCCAAGGGCGGCTCTGCCCTGAGGGTGGGGGATTCTAGCGCCTCGATGCAGCCTGGCTGTGGTCCGAGCATGGGTTGTCCTCCGGATCCCTTGTGGGATCAGTCAGGCTTCGAAAATAGCGCTTCAGTTGGTAGGGCCTGGTGGCCGCTAGTCCCACATCAGATGGATGAGCGCCCGAAGTCCTAGCTATATGTGGAGTTCTCTCCTTAAAGATATGAGGCCTTTTGGGGTAAAACCCGAGAAACAAAATCATGCGCCCTTGGGCAAAGCGAACCATATCATATCCTTGGGCGGGGCTGTTACAATTGGTATCAGAGCCGAGGGCGGCTCTACCCTAAGGGTGGGGGATTCTAGCGCCCCGATGAAGCCTGGCTATGGTCCGAGCATGGATTGTCATCCGCGATCCCTTGCGAGATCAATCAGGCTTCGAAAATAGCGCTCCAGTTGGTAGGGCCTGGTAGCTGCTAGTTCCACATCGGATGGATGAGCGCCCGGAATCCTAACTATATGTGGAGTTCTCTCCTTAAAGATATGAGGCCTTTTGGGGTAAAACCCCAGAACAAAATCGTGCGCCCTGGGTAAAGCGAACAATATCATATCCTTGGGCGAGGCTATTACAAGTCGCCCTCCATCTTCTGTAGGTCTAGATCAGGAACACTCATAGACGTCACCTCCGCTTCCAACTTGACGGAGGCTGACGTCACAGGCTTTGCACTTAACTCATGCTCCCACGGATGGCCTCCCTAGTAGAAGATCTATTAGTCGTCAAACTTTTATTAAAGGTCTCATAGTTCGGCGACTCGGCTCATTAACCCCTCAACTTTAGCCGACCACTTATAAGTGGCCTCCTGGGCTCGTGGGCCTTCCCCATAGCTAGTGGGACCAGCTTGAAATTACCCATAATAGAAGGATTGATGTAATAAGGTCTTTATTAGTTGACCATTAAGAGTTAATTAGTTGATTAGAGAGTGAGGATTGATGAGTTAGACTTGACTCTATTTTGAAAGATAATATAAATTGGTTCTTAGTAGCAAAGATTGGACGGATGTAGATGTGAATGTGAACATGAATGATAATGATGAGGACACAAGACCATTTCAAGTGTACCAACGAAGAAAGCACCAACCACAAGTACCATCCTTGTGGATAGGCGATTATTGAGGAGCTAAAGACCCTTCACATGTGATAAGACACATAGAAGACCCCATCTAGGGAGGACACGTGTGAAGGAAGAAGGGAGAAACAAGACTGAAGAGCTGAAGACTTCGGGCGCCGATCGGGCGCCCGAGTTTGGCCTTTCGAGCGCCTGAAACTCTCTGGACGTTTTTGGACGTCTTCGGGCACTCTAGCGCCTGAACTTTCCCGCACTTACGTTATTTTGCGCGTTTTGCTTGGTTTTAGAGATAGTTTAGTACTTTTATGTCTTTATTTGGTTATTTAAGAGGGCTAAAGCCCTAAACACGAATTTAACTTGGATTGTTGATTAATGAAAAGCCTCTTAGAGCTTTCTTCTTCCTCTCTCTCTCTCATGGTGATGTTTCTTCCTTTTCCCTGATCCTCTTTTCTTCTAATTGCTTCTTATGCCCCTCTAACCTTCTTCTAGGTAAATCTATCCCTTCTAACTTATTTGTTTCAATTCCCACGATACCGAAATTCTGATTTTAATCCTAAAACCCTAAGTTTCAGAATTTCAAATCCCTAATCCAAAATCTCATGATTTTCTGGATTAGAAATTCCTTTTAATTGATTGGGTTATGACCATGCAAGATCGGGAGGTTCCATCCCTCGCCGGATCCAACCATAATGATAATTGAATCCCATACTTCGTGGTTGTGATGAATGGCCCGTTCCATTGCATGCTTCCTTGTAATTTTCTTAGTTCATGATGTTTACTGCTAAATTTTATTATTATTATTGTTTTTATTTCCGCTGAATTACATGAATTCTTAAGCATGCATCATAATTAGGGCATCTTGCATCAAATTTGGTATCAGAGATTAGGCTTGCATGGCTTTTGTCTAGATCGAGTTATCAAATTAGGGTTTTGATTTTTACGTCTATTTTAGGAAAGTTCCAGATTTAGAAAGTTTCCTAATTTGGAAAATTTTCAGATTTTAGTCGTTTTCTGTTTTAATTTATTTGTGTCAATTCATATTAGTTTTGCATTCATCGCATCCATCTTGTGAGTGAAAATACCTAGTGGTCTAGTTGGGTAGAGTTTTGGTTCAAGTCTTAGGTGTATGCCCACGAGAAGAGGTAAAGGTTTCGGACTTCAGCCTACCGTGAATAACGAGCAGTTATCTGAGCAACTTGCTCAATTGATACAAAAGATAACCGCCCTAGAGGCAGGTCACAAGCGTGATTTTGCCCGCCTTGAGAACCAGATCACCACTACCATGACCAAGGTCGAGCAAATAGAGGCGTCCCAAAGGGAAAACCCCACTGTAGGGGATGATGCGCACTCCCAAGTGGGAGGAATCATTGAAGAGCGCGCTGCCACACGTGGAGGTAGTGAAGATAGAGATCGTGGTAACGGTCGTGGTGTCGTGCGAGAGGCACGAGCCACATATGATCATCAAGACCGCTATGATCCAAATGAGCGTGCGATGAAGAGTGTTAGAGTCGAGGCCCCAAGTTTTGATGGACGTCTGGATCCCGAGGCATTCCTTGACTGGGTTGCTGATATGGACCACTACTTTGAGTGGTATGGCATGTCAGAAAACCGTCAAATGCGGTTTGCAAAGAAGAAACTTGTGGGTCAGGCGAAGTTATTTTGGACCAATACTGAGCGAAAGGTAGAAAGGATTGGTAGAGCACCTATCACAGATTGGCACGAGATGAAAGAGAAGTTAAAGGAGAAATATCTTCCTCTCTCGTACCAACAAAAGCTCCTTGACCAGTGGCAATCCTTACGCCAAGGGTCAATGCCCGTCGCTGACTACATCGCCAAATTTGAGGAATTTATGATGCAATGTGATATCCACGAGGACCCTCTAGTAACGCTCTCGCGTTTCAAGACGGGCCTTCGAGCGGATCTTCAGCGTGAGCTTATGACTCGGCCCTTAACGGACTGGGATGAAGCATATGAAGTTGTGTAGGAACTAGAGCAATACCTGAAAGCTCCTGTCATTAGACGTTTTGAGTCCCGAGACTCTAATGCTAGATTTGGTTCCCAGGGAACTAGACCTAATGTTGGTAGTCAACCTAGGGCACAGGCGACCATTCCGCCTAAACCTAGGGAGGACAAGGGCAAGGGGATTCTTGGTGCCGGTCCTGGCAACCTGAGCCAAGTGAGGTGTTATGAGTGTGGCAATCTGGGCCACATATCTAATCAGTGTCCTACGAAGAGCCGTGGGAAAGCCTTAGTTATGGGCGAGTCCCACGAGAGTGGAGATGACCAAGGTGATTATGAAGTTGAAGAGTATCATCCTAAATGAGGACTTACTGATGATGAAAAGTTAGATGGAGAAGCAACGCTTGCAGTAGTCAGGCGTGTGCTAACTCAGTCTAGGAGTAGTGCTGACTTGCGTTGAAGCACTATCTTCTACACTATTGCCAAGTATGGTGAAAAGAATTGTAAGGTGATAGTTGACAGTGGAAGTTGTCAGAATGTGATTTCCACTGACACCTTAGAGCGCTTTGAAACTGAAACCCACACCTCATCCAGACCTATATAAAGTCTCTTGGGTTGACAAGACATCCCTACCTGTCACCCATCAATGTCTAGTCCCCATCGAGTTTGGGTCATACAAAGAGTCCCTGTGGTGTGATGTTTTACCTATGGATGTGGGACATGTTATCCTAGGTAGACCGTGGCTATTCGATAATGAGGTCACGATCTTTGGCCGTTCCAATGCGTGTACTTTCATGCATAACGGTAAAAAGATCAAACTTAACCCTATGCCACCTGAGAGCACACTAAGGAAAAAGAAGGATGAGAAGGCAAGCGAGCCTAAAGGAGTGGGGAAATCCAAGCCTAAGTCTCTACATATAATCAACACAAGAGAATTTGAAAGAGAGACTAAGGAGGATTCCATGGTGTATGCCCTTGTGGCAAGAGAGACTACACCTGAGGTTCCATCAGAGTTATCCCATGAGGTAACATCGGTTTTAAAGGAATTCAGTGATGTATTTCCTTAGGATTTACTGAACGAGTTACCACCTATGAAGGACATTCAGCATGCCATTGACCTTGTCCCAGGGTCAACTCTACCGAACATTCCTCACTACAGGATGAACCCTGCAGAACATGCAGAGTTGAAGAGGCAAATTGATGAGCTTCTGCAAAAGAGTTTTATCCAAGAGAGTATGAGCCCGTGTGCCGTGCCAGCATTGTTGACACCTAAGAAAGACGGCACGTGGCGCATGTGTGTGGACAGCCGTGCCATAAACAAAATTACTGTCAAGTATAGGTTTCCCATAGCTAGACTTGATGATATGCTTGACATGATGGCGAGGTCCACTATATTCTCCAAAATTGATCTCAAGAGTGGATATCACCAAATCCGTATACGCCCAGGAGATGAGTGGAAAATGGCGTTCAAAACCAAAGATGGGTTGTACGAATAGATGGTCATGCCCTTCGGCTTGACTAATGCGCCCATTACTTTTATGCGGGTGATGACACAAGTCTTAAGGCCGTTCATGAGAAAATTCCTAGTGGTGTATTTCGATGACATTCTTATTTACAGTACCACTAAGGAATCACACCTTGGACATCTGAAGCAAGTCTGTAGCGTCCTTAGGAATGAAAAGTTGTACGCTAATCAGAAGGAATGCGCACAAACCCTGAAAAGGTCAGGGCCATAGTTGAGTGGCCGGAACCGAGGAACATTCATGAGGTGCGAAGCTTTCACGGGCTAGCAACTTTTTATCGTCGGTTCATTAGGGGTTTTAGCACGATCATGGCTCCCATTACAGAATGCATGAAAAAGGGAGAATTCGTGTGGTCTAAAGCCGCAGTCAAGGCTTTTAAGGAGATTAAGGGCAAAATGGTAGAAGCTCCTGTCATGCGTCTACCTGACTTTTCTAAAGTCTTTGAAGTAGCGTGTGATGCGTCTGGTGTCGGTATAGGTGGAGTGTTGAGTCAAGAAGGACACCCAGTGGCCTATTTCAGTGAGAAGCTGAATGAGGCAAAACAAAAATACTCCACTTACGACAAAGAATTTTATGCGATAGTGCAATCCCTGAGACATTGGCGACACTATCTCCTACCGCAGGAATTCGTCTTGTTTTCTGACCATGAGGCTTTGAGATATTTGCATTCTCAGAAGAAACTCAACCCAAGGCATGCCAAGTGGGTAGCGTTTCTTCACGAATATTCGTTTGTTTTGAAACACAAGGCTGGGGTTGAAAACAAACCAGCGGATGCCCTTAGTAGAAGAGTGGCGTTGCTCAACTCCTTGAGTGTAGAGGTAGTCGGGTCTGAGCAACTGAAAGATGAATACCCCACATGTCCTGATTTTGGGGGATACTTACGCGTCGTTCTCTAGTGACCAGCGTATGATGGATGAATATGTTCTTAAAGATGGCTTCCTTTTCAAGGGAGACAGACTTTGTATTCCCCGTATGTCCCTTCGTGAATTCTTCATCTGGGCAGCTTCATTCAGGAGGGATAGCTGGCCATTTTGGTCATGACAAGACCATTGCCCTTGTGGAAGATCGTTTCTATTGGCCAAGTCTCAAGCGAGACGTAGCCAAAGTTTTAGAACAGTGTCGTATATGTCAACTGGCAAAACAGAAAAAAAACAAAATACCGGGCTGTATACGCCATTGCCGGTGCCACATGCTCTGTGGCAGGATATTAGTATGGACTTCGTGCTTGGGCTTCCCAAGACAATCAAAAAGCACGATTCCATTTTTGTCGTGGTGAACTGTTTTTCTAAAATGGCTCATTTCCTCCCATATTCGAAAACGTCGGATGCAGTCTCATGTCGCTCGTATTTTTTTTTATGGTGTGGTGCGTCTCCATGGGTTACTTAAAACCATAGTGTCTGATCATGATGTTCGATTTACTAGCTATTTTTGGAAGACACTGTGGCACATTATGGGAACTCGTTTGCAATTCTCTACTGCTTACCACCCACAAACAGACGGTCAAACTGAAGTGGTAAACCGTAGTCTTGGAAATCTTCTACGTTGTCTAGTGGGTGAACATGTTAAGACTTGGGATCTAATTTTACCAACTGCTGAACTTGCTTACAATGGGTCAGGTAATAGGTCTACAGGGTTGAGTCCTTTTGAAATTGTAAGTGGTTACAAACCTAGAATGCACATAGATCTCTTACCTATGTCCGTTACCCAAAGGTCTTCTGAATCAGCCGATGCATTTGCACGCCATATTCATGATTTGCATACACATGTTAGACAGCGGATAAATAAGAGCAATGATGATTATAAAATTTTCGCTGATTCTCATCGTAGAGCGCAAGAATTTCAGGAAGGAGACTACGTAATGGTGCGAGTAAGGCCAGAGTGATTCTCTCAAGGAGTCGCTAAGAAGTTACAAGAGCGCAGTACTGGACCATTCAAGATAGTACGAAAGGTTGGGTCCAACGCGTATCAGATTGACCTTCCACCTAAAATGAGCATTAATCCAACTTTTAATGTGGAAGATCTAGTCCGTTCACATGCTCCTATTGTCGATCCATCGTCGCTTTCATGGCCTTTTTCTGACTTTGCTTCCCAACCCCTTCCACCCCTTCCCCTACCCATTACCCATAAAGAAGAAATTGAGGAAATCTTGGAGGATGAGATAGTATCTACGAGAGATGGGAGTTTCCAAAGGTATCTTGTCAAGTGGAAGAATAAACCACATTCTGAATCGACGTAGTTGACTGAAGCGGAATTGCAGAGTGTTGATTCAGACTTACTAGAGCGCCACAAGAGTTTTAACTCGTCGGAGTCGAGTTTTTCTCATCCAAGGGGAGTTGATGAGGACACAAGACCATTTCAAGTGTACCAACGAAGAAAGCGCCAACCACAAGTATCATCCTTATAGATAGGCGACTATTGAGAAGCTGAAGACCCTTCACATGTGATAAGACACATAGAAGACCCCATCCAGGGAGGACACGTGTGAAGGAAGAAGGGAGAAACAAGACTGAAGAGCAAAAGACTTCGGGCGCCGATCGGGCGCCCGAGTTTGGCCTTTCGAGCGCCCGAAACTCTCTGGACGTTTTTGGACGTCTTCGGGCGCCCGAGTGCCTGAACTTTCCCGCACTTACGTTATTTTGCGCGTTTTGCTTAGTTTTAGGGGTAGTTTAGTACTTTTTTGTCTTTATTTGGTTATTTAAGAGGGCTAAAGCCCTAAACATGAATTTAACTTGGATTATTGATTAATAAAAAGCCTCTTGGAGCTTTCTTCTTCCTCTCTCTCTCTCTCTCATGGTGATGTTTCTTCCTTTTCCCTGATCCTCTTTTCTTCTAATTGCTTCTTATGCCCCTCTAACCTTCTTCCAGGTAAATCTATCCCTTCTAACTTATTTGTTTCAATTCCCACGATACCCAAATTCTGATTTTGATCCTAAAACCCTAAGTTTCAGAATTTCAAATCCCTAATCCAAAATCTCATGATTTTCTGGATTAGAGATTCCTTTTAATTGATTGGGTTATGACCATGCAAGATCGGGAGGTTCCATCCCTCGCCGGATCCAACCATAATGATAATTGAATCCCATACTTCGTGGTTGTGATGAATGGCCCGTTCCATTGCATGCTTCCTTGTGATTTTCTTAGTTCATGATGTTTACTGCTAGATTTTATTATTATTATTGTTTTTATTTCCGCCGAATTACATAAATTCTTAAGCATGCATCATAATTAGGGCATCCTGCATCAGATAAATGTGAACATGAATGCAATATTGAATAAATTAAGAAATCATTTTTATATATCTCACACCCTTAAACTCGGGGCTAGAGTTACTATACTCGAGTGCCAAATTTTGGGGGGCGACAAGGTTGAGCAGCAATACTTTGGGCTTGGCTTGTGTAGCTTGGGTTAAATATAGGGTTGAATTGGGAATTAGGCCTGGGTTGAGTGACCCAACCCCACCCAACCCGAGCTGCACACCTAGAGGATGAGTCACCATCACTTTTTTCAATTGCTATATAAGTAGCATAGGAGTCTAGCCCTTAGTAGGAATTGGGAGAGGGAAACGTCTGTTACAACAACCCGGATGTGGCTTCAGTGGATATTTGGATATGACCCTGCACAGGGATACAACCCTGCACCGATGGTGACCAAATGGTACATAGAAACCAATTTGCAAACTTGTGTGATAGGCATTGGTGTTTGAGATCTGAGTGGTTTTTCCGGTCTCCTCCACATGTTAGTATAACAGAGGCTGCGACATCAGGTAGGATGCATTGTATGAAGGAAAAATGGCCTGATTTTTTGCCTTCCTATAGTCTGTAATAATTTTGGAGGGGGGGGGGGGGGGGGTGGAACTGGCTGCAGCAGTCCACATTCACCAATATTTTCCAATCAACATAGCTTTTTTAATGCGGGCTAAATGGCCCGCCAAATGGATTGCGTGGATTCACCACATGTGTAATTACATGTACTAGGTGATGAAAGAACACTATAGTTCATTCTACAAGGAACGAGCCCCTTCCTTCAAGGTGTCTTGGACAGTGAACCCTAATCCCTTAGCACATGCCAATGTGGTAGGCATGTGAGATATCCAGGTCATTCATCAAGTGGTACCAATAGTCAAATCTGCCAGTGCTCAAAACTAAGATCACTCATTTAACTCTCCATCTTTCTTTCATACAATGAATCCCACCTGATGCCACAGCATCTGTTATACAACCCATACGCGGAGTACACCAGAAAAGCGACCCACATCTCAAACACCAATGCCCATCACACGTGTTTGCAAATTGGTTTTGGTATACCATATCGGCCACCACCGGTGCAGGGTCATATCGCCCCAGTTTCAGGTTGTTTTGAGCCGATACATCCATATCATTCATGGGCAATACATACAAGTTTTGGACAATCCACCAAACCATGCTATCACAACAGGCCATATGACTTTTTTAGGTGGGCCATGTTTCCTGGCATGTCTTTAAAAAAGGGTCATGTGAATGCTATCTACTTACTTAGCAATGGAATTTGAAGAAGTGGAGAAAGCAAATGAATGAGCCAATCATGTAGAGAGCATAAGTATATTGCCCAAGGGTGATGGGTAGTGTATCAAAAAATACAAACCCAACAAACATGTTTTTGGTAGGACATTGATCTCAGGTAATTTTTTTTTCTCTCTCAATCAGACCACCACATATATGAAAAGATTCAAATAAAAAAAAAAAAGCTTCGAACCTGCATTTTGATTACTCATATGCTTCCTCCCAGTCTTCTACTTCTTCATGCTCTGGTTGGACTGTGCCCATCTCTCCAGCCTGCACTGCCAACACTGAGCCATGAGCTTTTGATTCCGAGGCTGAAGAAGACGCCTCAGTCCGATGTCCTGAGTTGGATGCTTCAACAGAACTAAAACCTGTCGGATTCGAATCCGGGTCAAGCAGATTCCACCGGTTTTTAGTTGCGGCAATAGGAGCTTCCTTTGCTTTCACTGCAGCAGTCACTGTTGCATCAGCCCCACTGCCACTGTTGGACCAATCTCCACCCCAGGAATCTTCGGACCAACCCAATTCTTGCACAACTGCTTTCTTCCATGGATTATTACTGCTCTTCACCGTCGATGCTCCATCTTTACTTCCTCCCCAAGCATTGACAGAGGAAGACCCAGATACACTGCCATTCTGAAGAACCACAACAGCCCCATGATAAGCCGTACCATGATCCAGCCGTCTTAGAGCAGTTGCTGCACGTGCGGGATCTCCGAAAACAGCCAAAGCGTTTCTATCATTCAACCAAACCAATTCGCATTCTCCTCCAAACCTTAGAACCAAGGCACTTATATCTGCGTCCCTTGGCAAATCCAATAGAGCAACGACAAGCCTTGGATCCATGTCTACCAATGGATCAAAGGCCGGAGGTTGGGCCACACCTATGGGAACAGCACCCTTGGGTCCTAGGATTCGGGCTGGAGCTCTGGATTTGGGTGTGACATGGACAACCAGGAAGCGTTTCGGCTCCCATCCAGCCGCCTGAACCGAGAGCTTCCACCTCTCAGCAATGTGCCTAATGGCATCTCTCTTCTCCTTTAGAGCAGCACAGAAGACATGGACTCTGAGGCCACTTGCCGTGCTACCTTTGCTCTTGCCCAACACCAAAAACTTGAATCTCTCCTCTACAGCCAACACCCACTTCGGCTCCCGCCTCAATAGATCAGCGAGCGACTCGGAAACAGTCGAACTATCACCGAAATGGAGGGCATCAATGTTTGGAGGAGTGATCTCGAAAGCTTCTGCAAGAACACGCTTTCGCTCAATCTTCGCACAATCCTCATCACAAACGATCTTCCTCTGCCCAAGGGGTATCTTCTTGCCGTTTGCTTCCACAGGTTGGAGTGGAACAGGCAACTTCTGAATAACTGAGGCTTCAACATGAAATCCGCCAGTGTTTCCGCCAGCATCGCAAGGAACTGTAGCGGTTATCCGGCCACAGGAACAAGTAATGGTAACGAAAAACTCGCATCTGATATCAGGGCAAGGTGCCGAAGGGTGGCAAGGGACTGCACATGTGTGCCTACAGTCTCTCCTCGGAGCACCACAGCTCTGCCCACACGAGACTTTCGAATTAGAGGCAGGAACAGGACCACAGGAAGAATCACATGGTGGCGGATGGCAAGGTTTAGAACAAGCATGCATGCCACATTGCCGGGTCTTCCCACAGAGCTGATTGCACCTGATATCCTTTGACCCACAAGGTATACTCCTCAAAACCACATGCCCACCTACGCATTCCTTCGCCACTGGAACTGTACACGGCGGGCAATCTCCGAAATGGCAGCTGTGTGTAGACACATGCCCGCATGGCTGAGTAACAGCACAAGGATGCTGACAAGATGGAGGCGGCGTCCCACAAGGGAGCGGTGGGGGGATCACCGTCTTCCCACAAGCACAGCTCAAATCAGAGAAAATGGTTTCCATGCATGGAGGGCAATGGCCGCTGTGACAGAAAGACTCACAAGAATGCTGCCCGCACCTCAGTTTCTTCCCACAGGCCATCGAGCACAAGTGTGGGTCCCAGTCGCCAGATAAATGGTTACTGGAACTGGAGAGTGGGCAGCATCTCTCACTGCACCGGTGCCTCCCACAGTTCTTCTTCTGACCACATGGCTTCTCACAGAAAAACTTATCCTGCTCTTCTACTGTTTTATAGCATTCTACTGCACGAGAAGTAGATCCACAACGGCATTTCTGATTGACAATAACCAAGCAAGGCGCACATTCTCCTTCATGGCATGTGTTTTTACAGTGGTGGACCCCACAACGAAGGACCTTACCGCACACCTGCGAACATGTCAGTATTGGATCCAAACAACTCCGCCTTTCGCTTGTCAGAGGCGTCTTTCCACAATGGCAGGTCTTGATCCTTGAAGGCAATAAATCACACTCCCCGCATGGACCCGGATGGCAAACCTCATCACAATAATGATGCCGGCAAGAGAGCTCCTTCCCACAGACTGAATTACATGAAAAAAGTCCGTCAACCTCATTCACTTCTCCCCTCACTGTCATTTCTCCACAAAGAATGATCTCTGTCTTCTTCTTGCAAAAACACGACGCATTGATGTGAACCCGGCAAGGATCGCAGGCCCCTGTGTGGCACATCCGCTGGCATCTGTGTCGCTTACATTCCAGAAACTTATCACACCGTTGCCCGCAAGTGAGAATGGATTTATCAGAGCAACGCCTCATGATCGTTTTCTTCCCACACGGGCACCGGCGCGGCGGGGCGAATGCCTTGCAAGGGGGGCAAGGCCCAGGGTGGCATTGTAGCACACACAAATGAGAACACCGATTCTCATCAGCGCCATCATTGCTGTCCATTGATTCCCTATCAAGGGGCTTACCACACGGCTCTCCACACGAGTGCGGCGTCAGATAGAAATCTGACGGCGGGTCCGTCCGCCTCCTGCAGAAGCAAGTATACCGAATCTCCTTCCACGCAACAAGCTGCACCGACTGGCAACCCGGGCACCGCCAATTCAGGCCCTGATTCTTCTCCGCCGATAGATCACTCGAGGTCGGCGCACGGGCCCACTTCTTGATACAGTTCAAATGGAAGATCGAATAGCAGCTTGAACAGGACCATATCGGAGCAGATCGCCTGACCATGTCATAGCAGATCATGCACTCAACGGTACCCTTCACAAGCTTATCCTGTATCTCCTGAACCAGCTGAGGGACAGCGGCTGATTCTGGAACCTCTGTCTCCCTCTTCTTCACAACATACTGACCTTTCGGACGGAGACGCACATCACTGGAGACCGGATTCGGGTTCGGGTTCGGATTCGGGTTCGGGCTAGGATTCGGGTTCGGATTCGGATTGGGGTTAGGGCCTGAATTCGGTTCGCGTCCGCCTGCGACAGTCGGATTTGAATTAGAGCTGACGACGACGTTAGATCCTCTCCGGACCCACTCCTGCCGGCCGGGGCGGGTGGAGGGACGCGATCCGTCCCTTCGATCATGGCGGGGATGAGAGACCTCGGGAGATGGTCTCATTATCTAGGAAAACCCTTGCCGACCGTACGATCGCGGTGGGAATAAAACCCTAAGCCTAATGTTAATGGAATTTCACTCTTGGCAGGAAAATGAAACCCTAACCCTATCTCCGATGGATCGATGAGAGGAAGAGATGGAAAGAGGGGATAGATTTTAGTGTACCTGATAGAAATAGATGCAGAGATTTCTCTGCTTTCTTTCTTTTTTTTCTTTGGCTTTTTCTTTTTCTTCTTCTTTTCTTCTAAGTATTGCAGAGAAAAGCGAGGAAATGCGAGAGAATGGTGGCTTTTATTTATAGGGATATGAAAACACCGTTTGAGATGAGAAATTGCCGAGATGGATATTTTTCAGGCGGTTATCTACTAGAATACGCCGATTGCGTGATGCGCACTCTGTTTTCGATTAATGCTACGGCGACCCGATTATTTGTCTTCTACGGCGATATGGCGATTTTGTTCGGATGATTCGCCGGGAAATTTTGACACTGATTTGCCCGGCGGCGGATTAGGTGTTACACCGGTAATACCGTAGTCGGTGTTTCCATGGTTCAAAAGATTGAACCAAATGGAAATCTCAAGCGGACCATACCACAATAAATAGGAGGTCATTGAACGCCCACCATTAAAAGTTCCGGGGATCAGCCATAATGTTTACTTGCCGCAAGGTAGACCTGGTTGGAAGGGATAGACAACCCATAACTTTTGTTGCCTGTAAGCAACTTTTAGCTGTGAATATTCCATCCTTGTAGTTTACACCTGTTCTAGTGCGTTCGCATAGACCAAAGAAATGCTGTCACATTTCAGCACTACCTATTAAGTGATGGATGAAATTGTACTCACGACCTAAGGATATCTTTTATTAAAGTATTTCAATAAAAACATATTAGATGTAACTTTTGTAAACTTTATTGTTGGTGTGGTTTTTCAAAGGTAAAACTTGTCTCATATTGGATGATAATTGAGAGAAAATGGTGTTTATAAAGTATCATCTTCCTAAGATTCTTGTATAATGTGTAATGCTATGCACAAGCCCATATGCGAACTGCAGGGGATGCAATCGATGGGATTCCTGTTTCAGAAATTTTTAGTCGAGGGTGTTCGAGTGTGCATACCTCCATATACTCGCACACAAATTGGTGTTGTCGACGGACCGATTTGATTAGAGTCTCGACTAGTTAGATTTTGCTAAATTTATAATTATTTTTTTAATCGTTGGATGTGGCTCACTGATCTTACAGTCGTTTCCATTGTGCGAAACATGCCACAACTCGAACGAACATCGATTTAATAAACGGTCAAATTTCTACTTTTATAAAAGGGTGTTTTAACAACAAAAAAGAGACAAATAGAAGAAAAAGAAAAATTATATATCACTAACCCTAGAAATCCATCTTTGCAAATTATCGCTCAATGGTCTTGTTTTTTTAGAATTCGAAGTTGAGGTGGTAGTCCAATAGGCGCGAAACTATTGAAAGAGAGCGACGTCATCTGCACCTCGTCCCAACAATAGATAACTTTAATTAGCAGCAGTCGATCACTGATTAGGTGTGGGGTTCCAATTCAATTGTTGTTCTTTTATTTTTCTGCTTTGTTTTTAACATCTTTTACCCCATTCTTTTAGGGGCACGTCACTTTCCAAAAGCACAACCGCACAAGGTCGTACGTACGTCTGCTGAGAAGACACTTTGACGAATGACACATAGCCCTAACATGAGCGACACAGTGTAATCCAAGCAGTGAGCCCGACAAGTCTATAAAGACATGTCGAGATAGGGATGTTATCTCAATCTAAAGATGCTTAGCAAGACCATCTCGGTGTTGAAATGACGCTATCTTCACTCAGCATACCACTTGAGCTATGGATTGGGGTGTGGCCTTCGTTAACACATGTGGTCTTGTGTTTAATTGAATTACGACAAACACATACTAGGTGGCCCACTTGAGATTTAGATATGCTTTATTTGTTGCACCATGTTCTAGAAGAAGCCGAAAAAATAATTGATAGAGTGCCCGAATGTACAACACATTACCTCAAGATGGGACACAAAACGCCCACCATAGTGTTAACGGGATAACACCTAATCTGCCACAGACGTGGATTGGATGCTACCCTGCCTATTCTGAGTGGGTGATAGGCTGGGTCTCTGAGGGGCCACTGTGATGCATGGATTTTATCCACACTGTCTAACCACTTTGCCCTATCATTTTAGGTTATGAGCCCAAAAATTAGGTAGATCCAATGCTCAAGTGAACCACACCACAAAAAGTAGCAACGCTGATGATGCCCATGGTTGAAACCCTAAGGAGGGCCCAGTGATGTTTACTTGCCATCCAACCTTTTCATAAGGTCATGTAGACCTAGGTAAAGAGAAAACAAAAATATCAACTTGATTCAAAAGTTCTGTGGCTCTCAAGAAATGTTCAACAGTAAGCATTTGACCCCACTATGTGGGCCATTTGAGCTTGGATCTGCCTCATTTGTAGGCTTGTAACCTAAAATTGTATTAGAAAAATGATTAGACAGTGTGGATGAAACCCATACACCACAGTGGCCCCTCAGAGGCCCTGCCTGCCCAGAGCTCGGAATAGACGGGGTTTTACCCAAACCGCGTCCGATTCGCTCCGACGATTTGACCTGTGCTTGCCGCGGGGCTCCCCTCACATTACGAAGGCAGGACACACGAGAGCGGATTCGGCTTTACTTGGGTAACACGTAAGTAGGTGTTGCCTTTCCGTGGGCCCATCAGTTTATTGTAAATGAGGCAGATCCATCAGTTTCGAGGTAACCATACTCTTCCTTGGCTAACACGTAATTGTATATCCAGGCCGTCCATCAGTTTTTTCAGCTCATTGTAAAGCATGTCCCCAAAAATGAAGCAAATCCAAATTCAAAGTGAAACACACCACAGAAAACAGTAGTCACTGAATTCCCATTATTAAAAACTTACTATGGCCCACCGCCAGGGCGGAGCCAGGATTTTCTTCTAGATGGGGCAAGGCACAAGCATGAGTTAACGGTGGGCGGTATTGTCCCCATTGTTTTTGTGATGGGTTCTATTGAGCTTTGAATCTACTCATTCTTTTTATCAAGTCATAAAATGATCTCATCAAACGATCTCTCTAAATGGTTGGAAGGTTTGCACACACAACACACATCACGGTGGGCATAGAACTTGTGACGTCACTCCACGGAAGATCGCTTGAACCGCCAGCTGCAGATTTTTTTAGCAAGAAGTTACTGCTCAGACATAGGTGGGATCCACTGTGATGTTTGGGAGAAATCCACCCGGTCCATTCGTTTTGTGTGATCATTTTAGGACATGCGACCAAAAATAAACTGGATCCAAGACTCAAGTGGGCTGAAAATGTGAGGATTGAACTACCACAGTATAAACATTCGTGGGGCCACAGAAGTTTTTAATCAGCCTAATATTTATGTTTTCAGTTCATCCAAGTATGAATGACGTTATGAACGGTATGGATGGAATATAAACATCACTGTTGACCCAAGTAGGTTTCAACGGTAAAAATTTCCCTACCCACCTTTTCCTTTAGCGTGGCCCACTTGAATTTGGGATCCAGCTCATCTTCGATCTCATCCCCTAAAATGAGCTCAAACAATCGGATGAATGGGGTGTATTTCTCACAAACATCACCAGTGTGACGCACCTATGTTACCAGCGCAAGAACTTCGTGACAAAGGAAATTCACGTCCACGTACGCGTCCGAGATTTCCTGCCGACCTGAACCTACAGACAGACCGTCTTGTCGGGGGCTCTATGGCCAAGTTAATCTATATATTTTATCCCAGCTATCCATCTACTTGGAAAGATCATTTTAATGGTTGAAACCAAAATGGAGGGAGATCGAAGGCTCAACTGGACAACACCATACGAACCAGTGTGTTGAACTCGCACGGTTGAAAATTGGGGGGAGGGCTGTGAGGTCACACAGCCCTTTGAACATCACCTTCATCCAAAACTTATGATGCATCAAGAAGTTTTTTCAACGGTGGGCTTTCATCTTACCATGTAGTCCACTTGAGATTTGGATCTACTTCATTTTTTGTGACCACACCGTAAATAATGAACTGGAAAAATTGATGGACAACAGACATCAAGGTGGGCCCACGGTCCTCCCGAAATAAAACCAGCGGACTCCCGTTAGGTAGTGACCCTTCTATATGTGTGTGCCCATCATAAAATGAGTTTTATCCACACCGTCCATCCAATTTTCCTGCTCATTTTACAATATGATTCCAAGATCCAAATGTCAGAGATAGACTAAAGCATATGAAATAGCCACACTTAAAAGTCCACCATTAAAAACTTATTACAGGCACAAGAGTTGTGAATCAAGCAGATATTTGTGTTTTCCTTTTATTCATATATGTGTGACCTAATTAATAGGTTAGATGGCAAATAAACACTACAATGGCTCTTAGGAAATTTTTAACGGTGGCTGTTAAATCACCACGCTTCCTGTGGTGTACTGAGATTTGGATCTGCCTCATTTTTTAGCTCATGCCTTTACCAGAAGAAGAAAAAATGACCATACAAGTATTGTAACCCAAACTTGGCCCACGACCAGTTATCCATTATCTTATTACCCAACCCAACCCAACCCAACCCAACCCATGAATTCACCGAGCATGACCTGACCTGATCAATTTAGTTGTGGATGAGTGAGCTTGACTTAGCTGACTGAACCACGGTAACTCATCTCAAGTTTAAGAATGGAATACAAGGCTAAGACATGCACAACTTGGCCTAATCAGTGTATATATACAAACATAAAACAGTCATTTATATGCTCCTCTATTTTGTTTTCAGGTCTTGGATTGGGCCAGGTTCAACCCAAGCTAGCCCATTTACTTAAATGGTTTACATTTCTAACCTATGTCTAGATTTGTACATCAAGCCGAATCGAATCAAGCTGGGCTAGCTTAGCTCGACCAGCAAACAACCATGGCTTGAGCTTAGCTCGACCTTTGAGCTAAAATGGCATGCTCAACTTGGTTCAGTCGAGCTTTCAAACCAAGTTCAAGCCAATAAAAAATTAAAATTTAAATAAGCCCAGTCCAAAAGCCCAACTTAAAACAATTCAAATTCCAAGCCCAAAGGCAACCCTAGGCCCATTGACACCCCATGCTTTATTCTACTTGCTTTTTATAGACAGTTTTCTCTCCTATTCATTTGCTCTCTTCTCATGCGAGGCTAAACAACCTCCCTTCCAACTAGCTGAGTCAAGTCAAACTCAAACCAAGTCAACATGAACCGGGCTTCGAGTCAAGCCGAATCGAGCCAGAGTTAACTCAAGCTCGGCTCGAAAATCTTTGAGCTGGAAAAAAATTAGCTCTACTCAGTTCGATCCTAGCATCCAAACCGAGCCAAACCAAGCTGGTTCAAACCGAGTCAAGTGAGCTGATCGAGTTAGCTCAACTCGTGTACAGGTCTAACCAGTGCCTGACCCGCTACTCACTTAGCTTGGCCCAAACCAGTCCTCAAAAGCAACCTGAGCAAGCCAGGCCTGTCGACCCAGGGACCCACCCAATCCATTGCCACCCCTATTCGCTTTGCATATATTAATTCAATGGGGAGTTATTTCATTCTGTGGCAGAGTATGACGATTGATGCACAGACACACTAAAGTTATATATGTGAAATACGCTAACTTGAATTAAAATGAAAGAATTGTAGTAGTCTCAAAATCTGATTGGTTGAAAAATCCTGATTTTGATATCTGGTTCGTGGCTACTTGTTTGTTGAAATAATGGCATTGGGTGTCTTTCATTTATGATCGTCCATTAAGTGTCCACCTATCCAATAGTCAGATAATCAAGTAAGCATAGTTTATGGTTCTTGATTAATTTCATATTTTGAGAATTTTAATTTCATTACTTTAACGGCACATATACAATTTATAAGTGACTGTCCACAATACTCTATGAAATGTCACTTATCCACAATACTCTATGAAAGTATCAAAATCGCATATGCAATTTGTAAGTAAGTGATTGTCCATTATACCCTATGAAAGTATCGAAATCGCATATTCAATTTCTAAGTAATTGTCTACCATACTCCATCAAGTATCCTAAATGGCATATGCAATTTCTAAGTGATTTTCCACCATAGTTTATGAGAGTATCAAAATCTTTCTCCAAAAGTGTTTGGTTATACTTAAGTATTATAAAATTTTATGATACTTTGTACCAAATCAGGCTAATTAATCATAAAATCACAACAAATTAGAATGAATTTAATAATGGAATTTCATGATTTGGTACAACTAAATGCACCCTTAACTTGGAGTTGTTAAACTGACTAAACAGTGAAAAACTGTTAAGTGGTAATCCTAAAATCAGTTTGGTAGAACAATTCTATAGCATCTAATTTGTGGACCATTTATCATTTAAATTGACCCAAGATCTAAACAAATCATAAAATAAAACAATATTGTAGCATGAAAGTGGAAGCACCGTAAAATACATTAGCTTAAAAATTTTAATGAAAGAAATTACCTTAAATGCTTAACTACAATAGTCTTCTTTGCTGTATGGAAATATGCATGGAGATGGAGAAAAAAAAAAAAAAAAAACTCATAAGAGAGGTTCGTTCTTAACTATGAGGGAGAAAATAACATTATGCATACTGATTGGTCTTTAAATTTGGTAGAATGAAATTTCTAAGAGGGAATAATTTTTTGGATCCTTACTCATACATCAGTGGTAGACTCACAAGAGTTTCAACACGAGGTCATGGGTTTGAGTACCCATTGTGGTGAAATCCCACCGTAGTGTGAGTGCATGAGTGTACGTGTGGTGTGAGTAAGTGTGTGCGTAAAAAAACAAAAAAAAAAAAAAAAAAAATATAGGGATAGTATTTAATATGAGAGAGAAAAGTGTTTCAAATCAAAACTTTACACCTACATTTATAAACGTTTATAGTACAAAATTACAAATTAGAAATAATCTATAATATTCCTTTTTATAGTGATAGTGAGGCATTTTCCAAATTATCACGCTCCATTTTAATAACAAAACATAATCTACAACCTCCAATCAAATTGATCCATTATAAAATTTCTAAGGCTATAATCTATCTCAGGAAATTGCATCACTCTAAATCTACAACTAGATAGAAGTAATTTATCTCAATCTCCAACCGCTTGTCCTAGCTAGTATGTTAGTTTAATCACACTCAATCGAATACATTTGATTTGACATATATGTGCACGTGCATAAATTTTAATGCTTCAATCTTGATCGACATTTATGTATTTTTAAGATCAAATAAATTGTATATTCAAAAACTTAAAAATCCATAAAAACATTATATAGTAATATATAAATAATTTTTTTCCAAAAACGATTTGCCATTTACTACTTTCCCAGCATACTCATGACCCAACTGTATCCATGCACATAACGTTGACAATATACACTACAGTAATCAATCTTGACCTTGCCATATAGTGTAGAGCAATAAGGATATAAGAGTTACCTATAAGCCCAATGTACTCTTACAATGACTAGATTGGAATAGATTTTTCACTTCTACGTAATTGCTTTTGCATCACATGTGGCTCAATTCACGTATCATAATGATCAAGTGTTTGTCATTTAAATGATCATTAGGTAAGATTCATTCATTCAAACAATGATGCATCCCCAATGTAATGTAGAAGCCCAAACCATGTCACTTGATACGGAGCCACTGTGTTAATCTTTATAAGATTGCATCCTAATACTCTTCTCATAAATCAAGGTGGAGGTACATATTATATCTACATGCATCTCAATATGTATCACCCATATTGTATATACCTATACAGTACTGATCGTGCGTGAAACATACCAAACAGCAGCCACATCTCATCATGACTGTCATTTGAATATCTGCATACATACATTATTGTGAAATAATCACATCCATGCATATAAACTCAAACATTAAAAAAATTCAATAGAATCTAATGAATAAATTTGTACATAATGTCAATAATATTTCAATGGCTACACTAACTCTCAAATAGCAAAACTCATTATCTAGGGGAGAAATATTTCTGATCTAGCAGGCCACTATACGGATAGGCTGAGAGGACAAAACATCTATTATATAGTGGGCCACCTATGTGGATGGGCTTTGGGGCCAACAATAACCATCGCGATCGACAACTCTAACCATCCATTTGCTTTGAGTTTTTCTGATTAAATGTAGGCAGGTGCTCTAAGTATTATCTTTTACAATCGACAAGCCAGATGAATGCCAGGATGGCCTAGGTTGCCGCTGGGCTTGAAAGGCCTAATTTTAATGGGGCCAATAAATTAAGCCCAGGCCCGACAAATCAAGCCTAGGACCAGCTGTTTATGCACCGGGCCATCCATTTCAATCCAATCATAACCATTAAAGTTGAACAGATAGCCAGCACCATCCATACTTGATGGACAATCCTAACTTAGAGCTTGTATCTCTTGCTGGATCCTGACAAGCATTAGATTGGACCGAAACCGACGGCCAAAACAGTATAGGCCTAAGCCTGGCCCATAACAAATAATAAGTGGGCCGGACCATGTCATCAAACGATCTATGCTGAAGGTTGTACTGGTATAGGAAGAGCAGTGACATGTAAGATCGGACGTGGATTTCCTGCCAAGAAGTTCCTGTGCTAGGAACCTAGGTAGGACCCGCCGATATGTTTGTGATAAATCTATTCATCCGTTTTGCAAACTCATTTTAGGATATGCAACAAAAAATGAGCTAGATCCAAGACTCAAGTTAGCCTTACGAGGGGAAACTGGGGAAAGAAATGCTTACCATTGAAACCTTCCTTGGCTCCGCCTTCTTGTTTATATGACATCCAAACCGTTTATACTGGTATGAACTGAAAATACAAAAAAATTAGCCTGATACAGAACTTTTGTGGCTATACAAATGTTTCAATGGTTATTGTTCAAATCCTCTCGTGTGGCCCACTTGAATCTTGGATCCAGCCATTTTAGTCGCGTGTCCTAGGATGAGCTCGCAAAAAGGGATGAACATGGTGGATTTCTCACAAACATAACAGTGGACCCACCTAAGTTGCTAGCACAGGAAAGGCTTTAGCAGGAAATCCTCCTCCGGTAAGATGCATCTCCCTAGCATTTTTTTTTTTTCAGTTAGTTCTGCAACCCACCCACCCAATCAATCATGCAACGCACCCACTGGTGCTATCAGTAGCGTGGATATTTCACCAGGGTTTCGAAATCAACATCCCTTGTTGAAACTTCACAGAGTCTACCAACGGGCAAGGGCCCAAAACCCCCCAACCGCATAAGTGGCAGGGTGACATTATCAGGTATACCCATATGCAAGAACGGGAGCGAATGAGCTGTTACCCGGGCAACAGCTAAGTGGGTCTTACCCCTACTGTGTGGTGCCTACCTTGATGTATTTGTTGTATATCCACGCGGTCCACCTGGTTTTCCATCTCATTTTAGGACGTGATCCCAAATTAGAAGAAGATCCAAATCTCAAGTGGACCATTCTAATAGAAAGAGTGATGAATAACCATTAAAATAGTTTTGTGGGCCACAAAAGCTTTGGATCAATCTGATCTTTCTAATTTCCCTTAATATAGTTCTTCCTGACATTATCAACAGGTTGGATTGTTTATTCCCCATCCAACCGGTTGAGAAGGTCACATGCACCTAGATAAAGAGACCACTCAATATTATCGTTGATCCAAAGCTTTTGTGGCCCACAACAAGTTTTTAGTGGCCAATCACCAATGTATACTACTACTATGGTTCATCTTGGATTTGGGACTGCTTTACTTTTTGGATCATGCCCCGAAAATAAGCTTTCAATACGGATGGACAACGCGGATGTAGTCACATACATGTGGGCTCCACAGTCAGGGGTCCCACCCACCTCATTCGATTCCGGGTCTCACCTAATCGGCTCCCTAGAATAGCCTCATGAGTTAGATAATAGTTGTGGCCCACCACGAGGTATGCTTTGTGCATGGATGTTGTCCATCTGTTTTGCTGGCTCATTTAAGACGTGGACCTAAAAGTTAGGCAGATCCAAATGGACCATGTAGGTAGGGATTGGACTCCCACCATTAAATAATTCTTAGGGGCACAAAAGTTTTGGATTAAGCTGCTATTTGTGTCTTTCCTTGATCCATGTCTGTGTGACCTTATCAAAAGATTGGACTGGCAAATAAACATTATTACAAGGGCCTTAGGAAGTTTTCGATGGTGGATGTTCAATCACCAGTGTTTTCCACCTGAGATTTAGATCTACCACTAAAAATCTACCCTAAAATGAGGTGGAAAAACGGATAGATGGAGTGGATATACAACGCATGCATCTAAGTGGGACCCACGGCCAGGGCCTCACCTACTAAGCCATCAATCATCTAATCCGCTCCCTCAATATCAGCACGTGGGCCACATGTGTAAAAAAATCAATGCACGCCAGTGGCCCATCTGATGATTAGACCGGCTGACATGGCATCTGTATGCGAGCGGACTCGAGGTCACACTCGTGTGCCTTATTTTCACTGTGCGAGGCGATTGAACAGACCTAATTTCCGTTACTTGACGGCTAATATCGTGATATTATCTAATATAATATAATATATATATTCGGTATGAAATTATCGTGAGATAGTAATAAGATAACGTCAACATCTCGGGGCTCCCGAAATATCGTACTAATCGGGTAGTTTCTTGCGCACCACACAAATCCTCATCGGCTACAGTAAGTGCGTTTACCAAATTCCTCAAAAAAGTCGTGTAAGCTCATGCACCCTATGCGGCTATGCCAGTGCCGTGAATGCATACGGAACCTACAGTTTCTCATGATGGCCAACCATTATCTTAATCGTTGGATTCGATGGCCAACCATTTTGTGTTATTGATTCTAGAAATTGTGGGCTAGGATGGTCTGATCAATGTGATCTTTATGTTTCACTCTGTACCTGACAGGGACTATAATTTGGATGGTCCAGATTGGCATTCGCTTATGCCACGTTTGTAAGCGATTGGGTGCTCCGGTTGTGAGCAGCCATCGGGGTGTATGGCTTTTATCAACACCGTTTGTCCATTTTTTCATGTTATTTTAGGTTGTAAGCCCAAAAAGTAAGGCTGATCTTGTTTATATCCAATTTTGGCACACCTACGTGAGCCAATGAGATGCCACCATCCCATTGGTGGATTGAGAGTATTGTTTGTGAAATCTTAATTGCGGAATAGATAGGACCATGTAGTGCATCTGAGATGGAGATCAGCAAAACATAGCTAAATATCATACCTGGTGTAGATGCCATAACCGTAGATCAAATGCCGTGATCTTCCTCCCCTTACACCTTTAGGAAAGCACCGGGATGGGATGTAGAGCTTCCAACGTGTGTAGGTTTGGGGACCCAGCTCTGTTTATATAGATATGTGGGTTGAGGAGTTTGTAACCCATCAAAACTCCTCTACCCTAAGCTCCACACGAATTTGAGTATCCTAATCCTACTATAACACTGTGCGTGCGACACAGCTAGCGCACCACCCCTACACGATCATAGATCAATCACGTCTTTAGTGGGGTCCACTGGTATGCCCGACCATCAGATCCAGTCCTTAAGTAAATCCAGTCCGTTGATCAATTAGGCCCATTTTACAGAAAATCTTACATTCTCCCACTTGGGCCACATTGATCAATGTCAGAATTTAATTTTTTTTTTTTAAAAAATGCATTTTAATTAAAGAAAACATCTTGAATGGTTAACCAATGTTGGATCATACGGGCAACGCCAAAAAAAACAATCTGGTCCATCAAGATTTCTAGTATAGGATCGCGGTAGCCTTCACAACATTTAACAGCGAAGTGAAACTAATCACGGTCACAAATACCATCAACCTTAACGACATAGATTATGAATTAGGAAGTGTGGTATGAGGATTACACATGCCGTGTGATCATATGTGCCTATCCTCAAGAGGTCCTGGAGCTTTAACATGTTTCCAATAAAACATAACTTTAATTCCACTTACTCGAAATAAATTGAGTATACTTAAAGAGAAGTAGAAAATTCACCATATATTAGAATCATCAAAACTTTATAAATGAGATCTTTTTAATGTAAAACAAAATTGAACCACGCTCAACTCCCACTAACTGAATACATCTGTGGGATCAATGATTCCCATGAATGTCACATGTTCTTGAAATAGCGTGATAGGGAGTCCTTTAGTGAGCGGATCTGCAATCATCTGTTTAGTGCTGATGAATTCTATAGATACCAGATGCTTGTCAACTCTTTCTTTTACAACAAACTTCTTGATGTCAATATGCCTTGACCTTGATGAGTGCCTATTGTTGTTAGAGAAAGAAACCGCAGCTGAGTTGTCACAAAACATTCTCAATGGTTTAGGGATATGCTCCAATACCCTCAAACCTGAGAAAAAAATACTGTAACCATAATGCCTGATTCGATGCTTCATGACAAGCAACAAACTCAGCTTCCATAGTGGATGAGGCTGTCGTCGACTGTTTCACGCTTCTCCAAGACACAGCCCCTCCAACCATCATGAAGATGTAGCCTGAGGTAGACTTCTTTGTGTCAACGCAGCCAGCATAATCTGCGTCTGAGTACCCAACCAATCCCAAATGGTCAGACCTTCTGTATGTGAGTGCAAAGTCCTTTGTCCTTTGTAGGTAGCGCAACACCTTCTTTGCAGCTATCCAATGCTGTATCCCTGGATTGGAAAGATACCTGCCCAACATTCCAACTACAAAAGCAATGTCCGGTCGCGTACAAACTTGAGCATACATGATGCTCCCTACTACCGACGCATACGGAATATCCTTCATTCGATTCTTTTCCAAATCATTCTTAGGACATTGGAACAGGCCGAATTTATCACCCTTTACAATGGGCGACTGTCCAGGAGCACAGTTTTGCATGCCATACCTTTCGAGTATCCTATCAATATAGGCCCTCTGTGACAGGCTAAGCAGTCCACGCGATCTGTCACGGCGTATCTCAATGTCAATGACATAAGAAGCGTCACCAAGATCATTCATCTCAAAATTTTGAGATAAGAACTTCTTGGTATCGCTCATCATCCTAATATCACTGCTAGCCAATAAAATGTCATCAACATACAAAACCAATATGACAAACTTGCTCCCACTGATTTTGACGTAGATACACTCATTTGCAGTGTTTTTTACAAAACCATATGAGGAAATTATTTCATGAAACTTTAGGTACCACTGTCGTGATGCCTGTTTCAACCCATAGATGGATTTCTTGAGTTTGCACACCATATGTTCTGAGCCATTAGTTCCAAAACCTTCAGGTTGCAACATGTATACGTTCTCATGTAAATCTCCATTGAGAAACGCCGTCTTAACGTCCATCTGATGTAGCTCCAAATCCATATGAGCTACAAGAGCCATTATGATCCTGAATGAGTCTTTCTTAGATACTGGTGAGAAAGTCTCCTTAAAATCAATGCCTTCTCGTTGGTTAAAACCCTTTGCAACAAGTCTGGCTTTATGTCTTTCGATATTATCCTTGGAGTCCCGTTTGATTTTAAATACCCATTTACAACCAATCAGCTTTATTCCTTGGGGTAATTCAATAAGATCCCAAACTTTGTTGTCCCTCATGGATTTCAATTCATCTTTCATGGCATCAATCCATTGAGAAGAGTTAACACTCTGTTTGGCTTGTGTAAAGGATTCAGGATCCTTTTCCACCCCTATGTCAAACTCGTGTTCCTGCAAATACACAATGTAATCATCAGAAATTGCAGGCCTCTTCTCTCTGTCTGATCTCCTTAATGGCTCGCTTTGATTTTTATTTCCTTCTTCAGTGGATTGTATAGGAGGTTCATCGTGGTGATTTGTAATGACTGTAGGATTTACATCCACGTGATCTTGAATGGTTGTGACAGGAGTCATACCTCTCTCCTCCTCAAATACAAAATTTCTTATGTTTGTGCTCCCACTGTTTTCAGTGTCCTCAATAAATCTGTCATTCCCAGTCTCGACGATCTTGATGGAATGGGAGGGACAGTAGAATCGATAGCCTTTTGATCTTTCTGGGTATCCTATAAAGAAACAACTTATGGTTCTAGGATCGAGTTTTCTTTCTTGCGGGTTATACACTTTGGCCTTAGCAGGACATCCCCAAACGTGGAGGTATCGGAGACTTGGTTTTCTCCCATTCCACAACTCAAAAGGTGTTTTCATTACAGCCTTACTAGGGACCCTGTTGAGGAGATGTACTGCAGTTTTAATTGCATCACCCCACAGAGATTCTGGCAATGTCGAATTGCTCATCATGCTACGCACCATGTCCATTAGGGTGCGATTGCGCCTTTCAGCTACACCATTCTGCTCTGGAGTTCCATGCATAGTGTTTTGAGCGACAATGCCACAATCCTGTAGGTATTTAGCGAAGGGTCCTGGATTACGTCCTGATTCGTCATATCTGCCATAGTATTCACCACCACGGTCAGATCTGACTACTTTAATTTTCTTATCAAGTTGATTTTCAACTTCGGCCTTATAGATTTGAAAAGCATCCAGGGCATCTGATTTTTCCTTTATAAGATATAGGTACCCAAAGCGAGAGTAGTCATCTATGAAAGTGATAAAGTATTTGTGTCCACTCCAGGATGCTATAGGGAATGGACCACAAATGTCCGTATGTATCACTTCCAAGAGTCCTGCACTCCTTGTTGCACCTTTCTTCCATATTTTTGTCTGTTTACCTTTAATACAATCTGTACATACTTTATAATCGGAGAAATCTAAAGAATGAAGAATTCCTTCCCGCACTAGCCTTTCCAATCTCTCACGAGAGATATGGCCCAATCGCCTGTGCCACAACATGGAGGAATTTTCATGCTCTAGCTTTCGTTTAAATCCCACTTTATTTCTATGCAGGGCATTCACATTATAGACGTGTGAGACATCAAGGTCTAATTGGTATAGGTTGTTCATCATAGAGCCAGTGCCAACAATAATTGAATCAAAATAAATACTCAACTTTTTATTCTCAAATTTAAATGAATATCCTAAGTTGTCTAAACGAGAAATAGAAATCAAATTACGCCTTATAGAAGGCACACAAAATGTATCAACTAGATCCAACGAATGACCTGACCCTAACCTAAGCCTACAGACTTCGACTGCCTCCACGTCAACTTTAACGCCATTGCCTACGTAAACTGAGCGTTCTGCATCAGTTGGTGGCCGGCTCTGTAGTAAGTCCTGCACAGAAGTACAGATGTGAATAGTTGTCCCTGAATCTATCCACCAGGAATTTACCGACACATCAGTTAAATTAGATTCAAAACAGACTAGGATAGTGTTATTACCCTTCTTTATGAGCCACTGCTTGTACTTTATGCAGTCTTTCTTTTGATGGCCCGGCTTCTTGCAAAAGAAGCAATTATTGTTCTTAGCCCGCTTATTGTTCGATCCATTTGATCCATTCCCATGTTGATTGCCTGCAGGAGGTCCTGAGGATCCCTTATTAGAACCTTGTTTCCTTTTCCTTTTTTCCATTATATCCATGTCCATTTCCATGTCCTGAGGTTATTAGATTTATATTCTGTACCTTGCCTAAGTGTTTGATTCTATCCTCCTCTTGGACGCACTGAGAAATCAGTTCGTCCAACGTCCATTTATCCTTTAGCGTGTTATAATTCACAAGGAACGTTCCATATTGAGGAGGTAGGTTGTTCATGATCAAGTGAACCAATTGCTCATCCTTGATTTCCAGGCCTAAAGAGCGGATTTTAGAAACCACTTCAATTTGCTCTATAATATATTCGCGAATGTTTCCTTTTCCGTCATAGGATGAGCGGGTCAATTTGTTCAGTAAGTGACCCACTTCAGCCTTATCCGATTTCTTGAACCGGTTTCCCATTTCGGATAAGAAAACCTTGGCCTTATCTGTATCAGGCATGGCACCTCTCATTGTCTCAGAAATCGAATGCTTTATGATTTTGAGACATATACTATTAGATCTGGACCATGCCTCATACCTTTCAATCTCTGATTCAGTAGCCTTTTCAGATGGTTTTGGAGGCTCTGGTTTCACTAAGGCAAGGTCCAGCTGTAGGACTCCCAGAACTATTTCTATGGACTCTTTCCATTGGACATAATTGGACCCAGTTAAGGCAGGAACATGATGCGTTTGTGTTGGAACTGTAACTGGTTAAAAAAAATATATATATATATATATATATATATATATATATACTCACATTAGTAATTTATTTACTTTAAACAAAATTGAATATCAGGCAATTAATCATTAATTCAATTGATTGGGGCCTTCAATTGAACTACCCAGGATGAGGATGTGCCCAACCAATCAATCCTGGTGAGAATCGGTCACATCATCATCACTCCTCCTGTGGGTGGTAGTCACGACATGTAAATGATTCTCCTGTACATGGAGCTAAATAATGTCAATGATGTAAATCCAAGATGCTCAACACCTGCGGGCGAGATGAGTTTCTCGGCCTTACATCACCAGCACTGCTTACTCCACACCGTCTACGTCTTTGCCAAACGATGAACATCTGCATTTTTGTCACCGTCCGCATAAAGCGTGAACGCAACCATAAGCAACCCTTTTTTCCTGAATCCCAATTACAAGTCTGGATTTGTGAAAATCTTCACTGATTGAGGTCACTATGGTGGCTAACACTACCAGATCCATTCCCCACAAATTCAGACTTAGGATTGCAATTTTTAATTCTTCCCTCAATGGATTATATAAATAAGCCTGATTTGGCCCAATATGCAATTGGCACTGATCATTGGGGAAGGAAAATTCTTAAAGCAAACTGGTGGTTAGGTTTCAATATCCAACTCCAACGGATTATGTCAATAGTTCTTAAAGATGGGTAATGGCCCAAATCTAGGCTCAATCAGAACTTTACCTTATGATTTGCAAATTAATTATGAGCATGCAAATCTAATCATAATGATCATAGGATGGACGGTCAGAGTCTTGATTATAGTTCATGATAAATGGTAAACAGGGGGCAACACTTAGGTCTGTTAGGTGTTTATCGTCCATCTAATGATCAGACCAGATGGAACGCCTACAAAGAAAAAAAAAATTGGGTGACTGGATATAACATCGTGGACAGGGCCCATCAGCAATGCTAGCTTGGACATAATGACTATAAGTCCACCCAATCCGTTGGATAACCAATGAGTGCAAGGCCCCAGTAGCAAGGAAAATTGCTAATCCAAATTGGTGCAAGCCCAGGCCCAGGCCCATCTTTAAGACAATTCCAAATTGGGCACAGGCCCAACTGTAAGGCTATTTCAAATCTCTTATCAGTAAAAGAGGAAGGGGCAATTGAAAGAAAACCCTAGCCGCAATACTCCCATTCCCTTTCCCAACGTCGAAGGCTCTGTCCACCGACACCCATGCCGCTGCCGTGATGATTATATCATGGTTGTTAGATGGAAGAAGGCGATGCAAGCCTCTTCGTCTGTAAGGGGCAGCCATGGCCGTCCGTGGTTTTTTTTTTTTTTATATATATGAAAGCTGTGGAGCTTCAATATCAACAATGGCTGCCGCCTCTCTTCGATAATAAAGGCCCATCAGAACATATGAAGTGGCCTGACAATGATGGGTGTCCTAGCTTGCGGTGTCGGAAGCAAACGAGGGTTGCATAAAAGGGTGGCTGTGAAGTCCAATGGTGATTTCTAGCATGCGGCGTAGGACATGTAAGTTTTTTTTTTTTTTTTTTTTTAATACTGTAATGGGTTTCAAAAGTAAACCCTCTGTTTTCATTGTTATCGGCAACCCGGTTGATGTCATCTCTCTGGCGATGAAACGCCATGGATATGACAGTTTTCAAAGGGGTTTAATATAAATTCGATTGTGTCTGTTCATAATCGGGTGCGGAATAACGCCCAAGGGCCCAGATTTGGATCTAGATGATTAGAATATGCAGATCTGGCCTAGAGGGTGCTAAAGCATATTCAACACTCAGTATCAATCCACCATAACAGATGCACTGTTGACTCTGATACCAACTGTGAAATCTTAATTGCGGAATAGATAGGACCGTGTAGTGCATCTGAGATGGAGATCAGCAAAACATAGCTAAATATCATACCTGGTGTAGATGCCATAACCGTAGATCAAATGCCGTGATCTTCCTCCCCTTACACCTTTAGGAAAGCACCGGGATGGAATGTAGAGCTTCCAACGTGTGTAGGTTTGGGGACCCAGCTCTGTTTATATAGATATGTGGGTTGAGGAGTTTGTAACCCATCAAAACTCCTCTACCCTAAGCTCCACACGAATTTGAGTATCCTAATCCTACTATAACACTGTGCGTGTGACACAGCTAGCGCACCACCCCTACACGATCATAGATCAATCACGTCTTTAGTGGGGTCCACTGGTATGCCCGACCATCAGATCCAGTCCTTAGGTAAATCCAGTCCGTTGATCAATTAGGCCCATTTTACAGAAAATCTTACATTGTTTACACATAATGTAGCACACCCAAATCAAACGGTCCAGGAGATGCCACATGTCATGTAGATAACTTCAAAGAGGAGTAAGAGACGTGGATATGAGAGATCATTAAATGCTAGATTCATATTAAAAGTAGCAAAAAACAAAAGTCTCATTAAAGCAAGTCTCTCTCTCCCAAGCATTAAAGGTTAACATCTTATCAAAAAAAAATTCTATTTACCATTAAATGTTAGAACTTTATCAAAAGCAACACCCATATGGATTGCAAAGTCAAGTGACAAAAGGACTCCAACAACTTTCTACTATAGGAGTTCAGAGACATAAGGACTTCGGCCAACACATGAACTATAGCGAGAGTCTCACTTTTACACGTGGCCATATATGATAGGTTACCCTGACGTGGAAAATCAAGGAGATTTGCACTGTCGAACAACCAAATCTTTCATGATGTTAAAAACTACGCAAGGTGACAGCCTCTCAGAAGCCTAAAAAAGAAATAGTCGAAGAAGAGCTTAAGGCCTGACGACATTACAACCAAACTTGTCTTTACTTTCTCGTCTACGATGGACATTTATCATTTTATTTTCTTTTAGTTTTGCCCCATTGTTGCTCATAGCATGGGGCCCTTAGTTTTTAATCATTAGTTTAGCTCTCCGCCCTTCATTCATGGCATTCCGCTGGATCGTAAGGAAGATTGCTCAATTTTCGAACGGAATGTTGTGGGGCTTTCTTACTACGTGCTAGGTGATTCTGTCAACTGTCTCGCCATGAAGTTTGGCCTACATCAGACGATGAATGGATAGTTGATCCATGACCATCTTGCCACGTGCTTGGTTCTGATTAAGTCCATGAATAGGTTGTCACCTCACTGGTCGTCTTACCACGAAGCCCAATTTCGATTGGGCAACAAATAAATTGTCGAAGATATGCCCTCCATCGGTCATCTCACCACAATGCCCACTTCCAATCGAGTGATTTATAGGCGTCCATCCCTCACATCACAACCGTTCCGCTACGAAGCTCAGTCTCGATTGGGCAACAAACTGATCGTTGTACCTCAAGTTGATCATGAGTGTCATTATTATAAAAATTATTAATAGAAGTACATATTCAGCTTCTTCTTTTCCCATTAGTTTTACTGTTGAACTTCGGTAGAAAATCATGCTAAAAGAAAATGTCTTTAAGTCTATAGACTCATGTCTATTGTCACAAGGTAAAAAGAATTCACTCGGAAGGTTAGCCTCCTACCCTTTCATAGATAGCTTAAATGGAGTGTAATATTGGTGGCCGAAAGGACTTTGGATCTTTGATTCCAATCTCCAACACGTCTTTCTTGGTGAAGGTGACACCAACAATTCATTACATAGTAGATTGTTTGGCTAGATGAGGTGCCGTGGTTTTTACCTTTGTTAGAGGGTTTTCCACCTAAAAACTCTTGTGTGTCATGGTGGTAGTTGCTTATTTGTTTTTCCGTGTTCATATATTCCATAATTCAAGTCGGTTGGGGTTGCAAGATCCTACAGTTTGTGCATCCGCCTCAGCAGTGCTTTCCCCTCATCCAGGTCTTTGTGACCAACCAACAGGTTAAATGGCAAATCAACATTATAGTGGGCACTAGTAAGTTTTTAATAGTGGGTGTTCAATTACCAGTCTAATATGGTGTGTTCCACCTGAAATTTGAATCTGCTTCATTTTTTAGATCATGCCTCAAAATAAATAGATGGACAGCATCGAGGAAATAAATACATCATGTTGGGGCCCACATAGCCCAAAATTAAATCATACTATTTTTTTCAGATCATATTAAGGCATAAGCCCAAAATTAAATCATATCCCATAGTGGGGGTGGCTAACATTATGATGTGACTAACAGGGGTGGGTGGGTGTACAAACAGTGGGGTGTGTGAACTAACCCATAAAAAAAAAGGCCTAAAATTAAATCATACCCACAGCTCAAGAGGAGTACATTATATAAATAGTGGGAATTAAATGCTTACTGTCGAAAACTTCTTAGGGCCACAAAAGTTTTGGATCAAGCTGATATTTATTTTTTCCCTTATTAAGTTGGATATAAACATCATTGTGGGCCTACGAAGGTTTCAACACTGGATCCCCACCGTTTCATATGATGTGATCCACTTAGTTTTGGGCATAGGATAAGAAGCACAAATCAGGGTGTCCACAAAGTTTAATCAGTACACAATCTAGTTCAGCTGGCTCGATCAGCGGATTGTCGGTGACCTGGTGACCGGCCATATCCCTGGTGACCAAACTCCATAGGGCCTACTGTGATGAATGAATGAATTGCGTACTGAGTTAGAGTAAGCTTTGTTGGGCCCACCTAGAATGTATGTGGTTTATCCATGCCATCCATCCATTTTTCCAGATCATTTTAGGGTTGAGCCAAAAATTAAAGCATATCCAAAGCTCAAGTGGACTACACCATAGGAAAAGGTGGGAATAATGATTTCTACCATTGAAACCAAACTTCTGTGGCCCTCAAGATTTTCAACGGTGGAAGTTCAATTCACACTATTTCCTGTGGTGTGGTTCAGGAAAGATTTGGATATGCTTCGGTTTTTATATCTAGCCATAAAATTACCTTATAAAATGGATGGACGGAGTGGATATAATACATAAATCACGGTGGACCCCACAGAGTTTACTCAGTATGCAATCTGCTTCCATGATGTATGTGCTTCATCCATGCCGTCCATCTATTTTACCAGTTCATTTCAGACATAGGACCAAAATTGAAGCAGATCTAAAGCTCAAGTGGTCAACACTACTGGAAACAATGGGGATAATGACGTCGAGTGTTGAAATCTTTATGCCCCCGTTGTGATGTTTATTTTTCATCCAACCTCTTCATAAGGTCTGACAGACCGAGATGAAGGGAAAATATTAATATCAGCTTGATCCAAAATTTCTTGTTTCCAAAGAAGTTTTAAATGGTGGGCATTCCATCCCCCATTGTTTCTTATGGTGTGGTCCACTTAAGCTTTGGATATGCTTCACTTTTGTTCACATTCCTTAAAATGATCGTGTTGAGGTGTGGAGCTAGCACACCATTTGTTTACAAGCTGGGGTGGTCGGGTGCCCGGCCAATCTTGACCGAGCGACCGAAATTCACCCAGAGTGACTAAAAGTCATCGGACTGTTTTCAACACAGTCGGGCGCATAATGGTGTGTTGACCGGGTGCCTGACCATTTTGGGTCAGACGCCCGAAATTAGGCGATTTTTCTCTTCATCTTGTTAGACAGATTTTCGATCTGTCGGGCGCCCGACCGTGCGCAAACTGCTTATGTGTAGTTTCTTATTTTGTCTCCGATTTTCATTTTATACTATATAAAGGGTTGTAATTCGGGATTGGGGTATTGTATTAGGGTTTTTATACGTCCAAGGTGAGAGAGAGAGAGAAGAGGTTTGCAAGGTGTCATCTCTGTGCATGGGAAGCATAGGAGAAGGTGAGTTTTCATTGTAACTTCGTTTTTATTTATGGTGGAGATTGCATCCGTGGTTTTCTACCCTTATTGGGATTTTTCACATAAAACGTATCTTATAGTTTTTTGGTTTTCTTGAATTCCATTTTTACTTGTTATTTCTTTTTATTTATCATTTGTGGGTGATATAGGAGATTCAATCTCAGTTCACCGGCGTTGTTAGTTTGGTGCGCAACAATTGGTATCAGAGCTATTGGTTTAGTTTAAGTGGGAGTGATGCCAGAAGAAAGAAAGACACGGATTGAGAAGTTTGATGGATCAAACTTTGCATTCTGGAAGATGTAGATGGAAGACTATTTGTATCAGAAGGACCTCTATATTCCTCTAGAAGGAAAGAGAAAAAACCGGAGAAGATGACCGATGATAAATGGTCTTTTATGGATCGGAAGGCGTTGAGAACAATCTGACTCTCTTTATCAAAGAGCGTTGCCTTCAATATATCCAAAGTGAAGACAAAAAAAAAAGTTTATTCAGGCACTCTCAACGATGGATGAGAAACCCTCAACATCAAACAAGGTTCATCTCATGAAGCGGCAATTCAACATGAAGATGTCAGATGGTGGGAGCATGGCTGAGCATCTAAACGATTTTAATATAGTCACTGTTGGGGTCCCAAAAGTCAGTACCCTCTAAAACAAATCAACTGAGCATGTGCTTCGAGAAAATTCCACAAAATACTACCCGACGCACCTAAATACCCAGATTTGCAAAGGATCCAGTACTTAGCCATTTTCTCCGGTGAACCCCACGGATCACCGTGATCAAAACCGCCCAGAATCAAGCAGACACGTTCTTCATGAATTATGATAAGCAGTGCATGGCGATTCGCCAAGAAACGGGCCCCACAAGCCCTCCGTTTCGCAAAACCCAATTTTGCAAGACACGGGTACGTCAAGCGCACCCATTTATTCAGCCTGACGCACCCTTAAATTCATGAAAATTCGACAACTGGTTTAGGATGTATTTCACCTCTGACGCATCCAAAAAATGGCTTGACGCACCCTAAAAATACCTTCGAAGCGTCCATAAAATCAGAAAATACGGAACTGCAATTTTATGGTGCATTAGACCCCAACGCACCCTAAAATAGCCCAACGCACCCATAAAATCACCAAAACCAGCATGGTATTTTTTGGATGCATTGGACTCCAACGCACCCAAAAATAGCTCGACGCACCCATAAAATCAGCACTTTTCAAAATATCATTTTTGGGTGCGTCGGAGCTCCCACGTGCCTATTTGGGGGTGCGTCAAAGACTTTATGGGATGCGCCATACGTGGCAGGCCCTCATTGGTCACTGTCCGGTATTTTTGGGTATAAATACCCCTCCTACTGTTCATTTAGACAGATTGGGACAGATTAAGAGAGAGAGAGAGAGAGAGAGAGAGAGCTATTATCCCCTGAGTATTTGGGATTTGTCGCCAGAATCCCTTTCCGACAGCCGAAAAACCTTCCCGGTGACCGGAATTCTTTTCCGATCGCCGGCATCTTTCACCGGAAGGTCACTCTGACCACCACCACCGCAGGTCCGGATTATAAAAAATCATAAGTGTGAGCACGCACCCGAAAATTCAACATAATTCAGATATGTATTTTCAGGGTGCATTGGACTCCCACGCACCTGAAAATAGCTTGACGCACCCGAAAATTCAACATAATTCAGATATGTATTTTCAGGGTGCATTGGACTCCCACGCACCCAAAATAGCTTGACGCACCCGAAAATTCAACAAAAAGTGGATTTGTATTTTCAGGGTGCATTGGACCCCAACGCACCTGAAAATTACCCCACGCATCCGTAAAATCAACATGATTCAGACATGTATTTTCAAGGTGCGTTGGGCTCCCACGCACCCATAAATTATAACCCACGCACCCAAAAAATCAGCCAATTCCCGAACATGTTCATGGGTGCACCGGACTCAATTTTAAGTGTTTTCAAGTGCCACTTGAGCTTATGTTGGGTATTTCAAGCGTTCCGGACGCAATGGAATGGTCAAATGGACGTTTCAGGATCTCTAAGTGAGCAGAATTGCGCATCTTCAAAGTTCAATCTGATTCGACACGATGGACGAAACGACTTCTCGAAAGAGACGCCGCCAGCATCCAGAACTATGCAAACATGTCATCATTTATATTTACTGTAAAGATGTGATCCGATTTGAGTCGAAAGCTAGACAAACGGGACTATGATTATTATGATAAACCATACTAAAGAGTTTCAATTCACTACAAAATAATTGTTATGAACTGCCACAACGCAACAGTCGATGCCCTACCCATTAAAAACGGCATCCGTCGGTTGGGCTACGCAGGTATACACAACTGCAGAGTGGACTTCCCGAGGTCACCTGTCCATACATTGACAGGCGCAGGCCCAGAGTCGTCCTTCTCAGTCATAAACCCTGATAGTCTCAGCCCGGATCTCCGGCCAAAACATGGGACATAGACATCTGACTAATACAAAGATGGTTCGGTCCATAACAAAACAAATACAGGTCTCTATGACCACAAACTCTCAGACCATAGTCCCTGCTGACTAGTCTTTTGCCTTTTAATCAAGGGTCATCGATCATTCGATGTAATTAAGGGCTCGTGCTAGACCACGGCCTGGAACGTGCAAGATCTCAGGATCTCTGGAATAAAATTCGCCTTGCGATATCTCTCCTTGTGTACTTTTATGAATGCTTGTGATTATCTATGAATGTTTCCATTATTCAGAACCCCAGAGCAACAAAACACCACATTTCAAGGAAAATGTGTCCTTGCGCAGTTCATCATTTTTCTAGTTCTAACAGTCACGAGCCAGTTGGAATCCATTGGTATCATCTTTGAGGATGATGAGGTCAGAGCGTTGTTGATCTTGTCTAGTTTGCTAAACAGTTGGGATGGTTTAGTGGTTGCCGTAAGCAATTCCATAGGATCGACAAAGTTGAAATTCGATGATGTGGCAGATCTAATTCTCAGCGAAGAATCTAGAAGGAAGGCATCAAAAATTTTAGGGGAATCTAGGAATGCTCAAAACATTGAAGGATGAGGAAGATTGTCGAGTAAAGGAAGCAATAAACACATGGATGTTCTAAGTCAAGGAAGAAGTCCAAATGATCGAAAAACAAAGACGGGTATTGGCATTGCGGGAAGAAGGGGCACATGAAGCGTGATTGCAGAGTACTTAAGAAGTAAGAAGGAAGCTCTCGAAGTGGGAATGATTCGATGAATCTATCCGAGGATAGTGATACGGAAGCATTGATCTTGTCTCTTGATGCGAGGAATGAATCTTGAGTTGTAGACTCGGGTGCTTCATTTCATGTGACTTCGTCAAAAGATGTTCTTCGTGATTATGTGTCAGGTAACTTTGAAAAAGTTTACTTGCGAGATGATGAGCTGTGTAGTATTGTTGGCAAGTGAGATGTTCAGATAAGTCAGAAAGACGGGACAGTCTTAAAGTTGAAGGATGTTCAACATGTACCAAGCCTAAGAAGAAACTTGATCTCAGTAAGGCATCTAGCCGATACTGGACATGTGACGACATTCACTAGTGATTCTTGGAAGGTTACAAAGGGTGCCTTGGTGATAGCTCGAGGCAAGAAGGAAGGTACTTTGTACGTGACTTCCAGATCATATAGTTCATTCGCAGTCGCATCAACTGGAGTGAATGGGCAGTTATGGAATCAAAGGTTGGGACATATGAGTGAGAAATGAATGAAAGTGTTGTTATAAAAGGGGAAGCTACCAGGCTTAAAGTCTATCGACTTGGAATTCTACGAGGACTACGTGTATGGCAAGCAGAAGATTATGAGTTTTAAGAAAACAGGACGAGCTCTAAAGACGCATCCATTGGAGCTTGTACACACTGATGTGTGGGTACCGACACCGGTATCATCTCTTGGTGGATCACGTTATTTTATTTCTTTTATCGATGATGCTAGTAGAAAACTGTGAGTTTACTTCTTAAAGAAAAATCTGAAGTGTTTGATGTATTTAAGAAGTGGAAGATTCTAGTAGAAAATGGGACAGGTAAAATTGTAAAGTGTCTTAGATCCGACGATGGGGGAGAGTATTGTGATAAGAGGTTTGAGAAGTATTATACAGCACATGGAATTAAACATCAAAAAATGATTCTAGGGACACCGCAGTAGAACCATGTGGCTGAGCACATTAACAGGGCTATCCTTGAGCACGCCAGAAGCATCAGGTTCCATGCAGGGTTGCCCAAGACATTTTGGACAGATGCTGTGAATACTGTCGTCTATCTCATTAATAGAAGTCCCTCAGCACCATTGGATGGAGGTTTACCAGAGGAGACGTGGACTGGGAAAGAAGTGAGCCTTACACATCTCAAGGTGTTCAACTACACTTCATATGTTCACATTGATGCAAAGCACAGGAACAAGCTGGATGCGAAGTCTAAAAGGTGCATGTTTATTGGCTATGGGCAACATGATTTTGGTTATCGATTTTGGGATACAGAGAATCAAAAAATCATCAGGAGCAATGACGTAATTTTCAATGAGAAAGTGATGCATAAAGACAGTTTGCAGCAGAAATAAAACAATGTCGATGAGAAGGAATATGTAGAGTTAAAAGAGTTACCGGACACAGGTGTTGCAGTTCCATAGGGTGAACGTGCACAGGAGCATGATGAGGCAGAGCCGCGAACACCGGTTGTGAGAAGGTCTACTCGAGAGAGGAGACCCAAGGTCCAATACTCATCCTCCTTACATTATCTATTGTTAACGGATAATGGTAAACCAAAATGTTTTGAAGAGGCGTTACAGTAAGATACCTGGGTTAAGTGGGAGCACGCTATGGATAAGGAGATTAACTCCCTTGAGTCTAATCATACGTGGGATCTCGTCACTCTACCTAAGGGGAAGAAAGCTCTTCAAAACAAGTGGATTTATAGGCTGAAGGAGGAGCATGATGGTTCGAAAGTGGTACAAGGCCAAATTAATAGTAAAAGGTTTCCGACAAAAGGCAGGTATCGATTTCACTAAAATATTTTCACCGGTGGTGAAGATGTATATGATTCGCACGATCTTATGTATAGTGGCTACAGAGGACTTACATCTAGAACAGCTAGATGTTAAGACGGTCTTTCTTCATTTGGATCTTGAAAAAGAGATATATATGCATCAACCGACAGAATACGTGACATCAGGAAAGGAGAACAATGTGTGTAGGCTGAGAAAGAGCCTATATGATCTGAAGCAGGCCCCAAGGTAGTGGTACAAGAAGTTTGACAGTTTCACATTGGAAAACGGGTTCAGGAGATGTCATGCAGACCACTATTGCTATTTGAAGAAGTTTGATACGTCGTACATCATTCTTCTTCTATATGTTATGATATGCTTATTGCCGGTTCAAGCATGAAAGACATCTTGGATCTCAAAAGATAGTTGTCTAGAGAGTTTGCCATGAAGGATTTGAGAGCTACAAAACAAATCTTAGGCATAAGGATAAAGCATGACAGGAAAAATAAAAAATTGGTATTGTCACAGGCAGAGTACATAGTCAAAGTACTTGATCGATTCAATATGGGAGGTGTTAAGCCGGTTAGCACTCCATTAGCTAGTCACTTCAAGTTTTCTAAGGAGCAAGGTACAAAGACGCAGAAGGAATGAGACTATATGGCTAAAGTCCCATACGCGTCGGTTATAGGGAACCCCATGTATGTTATGGTAAGTACAAGGCCAGATATTGCTCAAGCAATGGGAGTTGTTAGCAGATTCATGAACAACCTTGGAAATAAACATTGGGAAGTTGTTAAGTGGATCCTCATGTACCTAGCAAGTACTGTGGAGGTAGGGCTATGTGTGGACCCTCGCCGTTTTTGCACTCCCACATGACGTTCTCGTCCCTTCCCCTTTCGGGAAAAGAAGGAGAGGATGCGTGAGTGCGAATCGCCGTTTGTGCCACTGGCTTGCCTCGTTCTCGAGGGCTTTGTTTGGTTTAAGCTGGATGTGTTTAAATGAGTTTATATAAGACCAGAGTCGCCACTAGCCAACTACTTCGAATCTACAGTCGGCTAGACCCCGTAGAAACGTTAGAGAAGGGGATCCGAAGATTCCTTCCTCTAAAATGACTCCTTTTGATCTGCGGCCAGAGATTCAAGGTAAGGGATCACGGTTACAGGGTGGGAAGAGGTTAAGCACCCCACACACTGCCCGTACCGAAGTACGGTCTCTACTTCACAGAATCGAACTAACACTTGAAAGCCTGTTTTAATCCTCGTACATTCTCATAGATGACATGATGCATGAATGCAGGTCTGAACAGTAAGAGTTTCTGATGGGCAGGTTCCAACAACGGGCAAGCCCAGAGCATACGCTCGAACTGACAGGTGCTTAATATAAGACGTATGCAGTGTGTTTGAATAATTAAGGTGCTTTATAGTGAAGCATGAATGCAGGTCTGAACAGTAAGAGTTTCTGATGGGCAGGTTCCAACAACGGGCAAGCCCAGAGCATACGCTCGAACTGACAGGTGCTTAATATAAGACGTATGCAGTGTGTTTGAATAATCAAGGTGCTTTATAGTGAAGCAGGGGGGTTGGAAGAAAAGTAAATGTTGCACTTATGCTAGATGCAAATGAGATGATGCTGGAAAAAGAGTAGCTGGATGAACGAAGGTGTCGCAAGGGTTGGCTTCGAGTGGCTGGATCAAGACTTGTATGGCTTGGGAGGCTTGGACCAGTGGTCAGGCTGGGCTGGACCAGGGCTAGGATCTCCTCACTCGGGCTCTCCTTGGTGGAGGAATGGGCTAAGGGGTAGAGGAGAACTCAGACGGACGGGTCGCTGGACTGGGAGGATTGTTGTGTTGAAATGAGAAGGGGAGGAGGTATTTATAGCAGCGGGCAGTGGCAGATTGTGTAAATATTTTTGGGCGGCCCGCTGTGGGCCGCCTGTACGGTCACTCCTCGATTTCTAGCGAGGTACGGTCGTTCCCTCGGGGCTGCTGTTTGGCTCGGTGGGTCGACTCAGTGAGTTGACTCAGCGGGTCGACTCGGTGATTTGACTCGGCGGGTTGACTCGATGGGTTGACTCGGTGTTTTGACTCGACGAGTTGACTCAATGGGTTGACTCGGCGGGTTAACTCAGCGGGTTGACTCAGTGGGTTGACTCACTGAGTTTGACTTTTTTAGGATTTTTGTGACTGGCTTTTCTTATGGGGGGTTTTTCAGGCTGATGTTTAGGACTGGGTTGACTGGGTTCAGGCTTGAGTTGGGCTATGGACTGGGGCTTACAAGAGTGAGTTTAAATGAGTTTGGTCTTGGGATTTGGGGGTATGGTCCTCCATTCATCCAGCTATCTCTACCAACAGTGTAGCCAAAGGTGGGGTGTCTACAGATGCCCCTCTTTGGCAGAGGTTATGTGCAACCGAATGCCAAAGCGAGTGGACACCCCACTTCTGACCCGGTCGTTCATAGATCATGTTTCGAAATCTTTGCTTGCCTTTGCATCTGTGCCAGTTGGTCGTTTGGAAACCGATCACTCGTACATACCGCGGGAGTTTGGAGAAAACGTTGCGATTGTCCCTGCATGCGCTGCAACCTGGGTACCCAATCGCAACCTTTCCGTTCCCGATCGGTACTAACATCGGAAAGGTACAGCAGAGCCTCTGCGTCGCTAGTCTTACGAGGATGCTGACCCTGAGACTGATTGTGTGATGTTTGATGTTTTCCCAGATCACTCCAGGAGTACTTGTTTCGCTTGACTGTCAAAGTGGTTAGACGCCCTGCGCCAGATAGTCTTACAGGATTCTACTACGCCGACTTGGACTCAGTCAAGGTACTTCAGGCATCCACGCCTAGGTATGTGCGGGTGGACTCTTTCCACCCGACCTGCTGGTTTCGATGCTTGGTTTGCAATTCATTCTTTCATCGATTGTGGTCTGGAATCTTTGTTGTCCTTTGTATTTGAGTCAGATGATTGTTTGGAAATTGATAACTCGCACATACCGCGGGAGTTTAGAGAAAACGTTGCGATTGTCCCTGCATGCGCTGCAACCTGGGTACCCAATCGCAACCCTTCCATTCCCAATCGGTACTAACATCGGAAAGGTACAGCAGAGCCTCTGCGTCGCTAGTCTTACGAGGTTGCTAACCCTGAGACTGATTGTGTGATGTTTGATGTTTTCCCATATCACTCCAGGAGTACTTGTTTCGCTTGACTGTCAAAGTGGTTAGACGCCCTGCGTCAGATAGTCTTACAGGATTCTACTACGCCGACTTGGACTCAGTCAAGGTACTTCAGGCATCCACGCCTAAGTATGTGCGGGTGAACTCTTTCCACCCAATCTGTTGATTTTAATACTTGGGTTACAATTCATCGTTTCCACCTGTTCAAATGGTTTCTTTGACCGAGCCTTTTGGCTTTCATCTTTTCGTATCTTGGCATGTGGTACAATCGCACTGACACTGGAGTTCAGTTCAACCGTACTTTGAGTGCATTGGATCCGATGGTCTTCGGGGAAACCACAAGACATTGGATCTTATTTGATTTTTGCGTCGGCTCCTACCCAAAGATATGGAAGATCTCCTGGTGTGTTGGAGGCAGAACGCTCTACTGGGAAAAATATTTTTTTGGATTTTGAAAAGATACCCACTCTGGGGAGTAATACTCCGTGGGGCTTTTATTTGCAAATAGGAATATTTTTTATCTTTTTGAAATGAAAATCTGGTCTGCACGTGCCTCCACTAGGGATGCCTCTGGGGTCTTTGGCTAACCGACTTTATTTTGGAAGCAGGTAAACATGATGATTGATGCAATGGATGCTGATGCATGGAGATGCATGATGAATGCATGGCTTGGCTCATTCTCTTTCAGTTTGATGATTTTGCTTTTGCTGGAGATGCAGAGAATTTTGAGCTTATTGCTTGCAGGGTTGTGCTCCCTGAGGATTTTCTTTTTTTCTTTATGCGGATGTTTGGTCAGCGGGTTGGTCAAGATCCCGACCCGTGATCGATCAGGTCCATCGTCCCAAGATGCTGTTTCTTTGCTAATGAGAATGTACGAGGATATTATCCGACTTCAAGATGTTCTTCTGGGCATAAATGCGATTGAGACGGTGCTTGGTCGCCAGTTTTGGTCAAGATTCCAATTTGCGGGCGATTGGATCCGTCATCCCAAATTGTGAAGAGAGTGGAGTTCAAGACTCCTGAAGTGTAGTGCTGGGGGATAGTGACAATTTTTGTGATTTTTGCAAATATTTGGTTCGAACCTTTACCTGAGTGGTCAGGATAGAGATCGGTTATTGAAAACAAAGGAAATATTTTTGTGATTTTTTTGAAAATATTTGATTTGAAAGCAAGGGAAATATCTTTTGTGATTTTTGCAAATATTTGATTTGAAAGCACGGGAAATATTTTTTGTGATTTTTGCAAATATTTGATTTGAAAGCAAGGGAAATATTTTTTTGTGATTTTTACAAATATTTGATTTGAAAGCAAGAGACATATTTTTTTGTGATTTTTGCAAATATTTGATTTGGAAGCAAGGGAAATATTTTTTGTGATTTTTGAAAATATTTGATTTGAAAGCAAGGGACATATTTTTTGTGATTTTTGAAAAGGTGATTTTGCAATGTTTTGGTATTTTGTGATTTTTCTGAAATGCAAGGAAAGATGTGGAATTTTCATCCACTTCCAGCTTCTACTGCTGGTAAGGCACCCGATCCATTTTACGTCAGCGAGCAGGACGAGTCTCACACAGTTAAGTGCCGTAGTTTTACATCTTCGGATGAGGGGATTTTGAGGGTTTTCAGTCAACACACCCACAAAGTTGCCTGTTCCTCATGTGCAATGCACATAGACCACGTATCATCCGACGGACTCCTGCGGCCACAAAATGAGCCACATCCTCACATTTCCCTTAGTCAATCTAGTTTGGGGCCTTACGTTGCTCACAATTCCGTGAGGGTGCGCTCCACCTCCCAACAGAATTAATCCCCTTCATGAGTTTTAGGAACAGGGAACATCCGTCAGATTCAACAGCGACTTCCAAATCAAGGTTGTCTATCACGGTTCGTTCAACACGAACAGGATTGCGGAGTTCCGCCCGCCTCAGCCCTTACCTGTTTAGAAGGCTCCGGACACCCGTACGATCAAGTGTCAGCCATGTCCGGAACAGGTTGGGGAAAGAAAGCCCCCGAGAAGTTAATCCCAGTGTAGTTTTAGGTCTTCGGACCGCTGGAGATAAATTTGTGCAGTTAAAATTGATGGTGAAATTTTTATTTTTTATTTTTTTATTTTTTTTTATATTTTTGAAAAATTCCAGATTTCAACTCGGGTAATCGAGGTTGTTACTAGTTTTTATGGAAAGCATGAAATCTCTTTGGTATTTTTGAAAATGATCTGGATTATCGAACCTTGATCCCAGCGATTGGGGCCGATGCCAGTTTTTGGTTGAAAGCAGGAGATGGTCCCCCGAGAAATTAATCCTAGTGTAGTTTAAGGTCTTCGGATCAAAACTTTATACATGTTGAAAATACATTCTTTTTTGTGATTTTTTCGAAATGATCTAGGTCATCAGATCTTGGCCTGAACGACTAGGATCAATGCTAGTTTTTATTAAAAATCTCTCGGGATGTTGATCCCGACGTAGTTTAAGGTCTTCGGACCCAAAAAAAAAACTTTATGTACATGCTGAAAGTACATTCTTTTTTGTGATTTTTTTTTTAAATGACCCAGGCTGTTGAATCTCAATTTGAGCGGTCAAGATCAACACTGGTTTTTATTGAAAATCTCTCAGAATTTTGTTCCCGACGTAGTTTAAGGTCTTCAGACCTAAAAAAACTGTACAAAAGGGGGCAAACACTTTTTTTTTTTTGAAAAAATGTCCGGTGTCAGCGGATTTCGATTCGGATGATCCAGACTGCTACCGATTTTTATTAAAAACTCCCTCGGGATCTTGATCCCGACGTAGTTTAAGGTCTTCGGACCAAGAACTGTGTACAAGAGATGTGTATATATGTTTTTTTTTTTTAGTTTTCAGAAAATGTCCGGGGTCGTCAGATCTTGATCCAGACCGATGCCGGTTTTTATTGAAAGTCCCTAGGGATCTTGGTCCCGACGTAGTTTAAGGTCTTCGGACCCCATTTTTGTACAAGCTGAACATACATTTTTTTTGTGATTCTTTTTTTTGAAATGACCCAGGTCATCAGATCTTAGCCTGAACGGCTGGGATCGATGCTGGTTTTTATTTAAAATCTCTCGGGATGTTGATCCCGACGTAGTTTAAGGTCTTCGGACCGAGATATGTACAAATAAGCAGAGCATATATATTTTTTGTGATTTTTCAAAATGATCCAGGTTGTTAAATCTCAATTTTGAACGGTCAAGATTAACACTGGTTTTTATTGGAAACCTCTCGGGATTTTATTCCCGACGTAGTTTAAGGTCTTCGGACCGTAAAACTGTACAAAACAGGGAAAACATATTTTTTTGTTTTTTTTGAAAAATGTCCGGTGTCAGCGGATCTTGATTCGATCCAGACTGATGCCGGTTTTTATTGAAAGTCCCTTGGGATCTTGATCCCGACGTAGTTTAAGGTCTTCGGACCCCATTTTTGTACAAGCTGAACATACATTTTTTTTTGTGATTCTTTTTTTTTAAATGAACCAGGTCATCAGATCTTAGCCTGAACGGCTGGGATCGATGCTGGTTTTTATTAAAAATCTCTCGGGATGTTGATCCCGACGTAGTTTAAGGTCTTCGGACCACAAAACACGTAGCGGGGCTGGTGATATATTTTTGTGATTTTGAAAAGTGTTCTGAGTCATCGATTCTGATTTTGATGGTTGAGATCGATGCCCATTTTTATTAAAAATCCCTCGGGATCTTGATCCTGATGTAGTTTAAGGTCTTTGGACCAAAAATATGTACAAGCGATGCTGGAAATCACATTTTTTTATTTTTTAGAAAATGTCCGGAGTCATCAGGCCTTAACGAAGATCGATGCCGGTTTTTATTGAAAATCTCTCGGGATATTGATCCCGACGTAGTTTAAGGTCTTCGGACCACACTATGTGCAAGCTGAAAATACATTCTTTTTTTGTGATTTTTTCGAAATGATCCAGGTCATCAGATCTTGGCCTGAACGGCTAGGATCGATGCTGGTTTTTATTGAAAACCTCTCGGGATGTTGATCCCGACGTAGTTTAAGGTCTTCGGACAAAAAAAAACTGTACAAAATAGGGAAAACATATATATATTTTTTTTGAAAATGTCCGGTGTCAGCGGATCTTGATTCGATCTAGACTGATGCCGGTTTTTATTGAAAGTCCCTCGGGATCTTGATCCCGACGTAGTTTAAGGTCTTCAGACCCAACTATGTACATGTAAACAGTAATCAAGGGCGGAGATTCTTGGGATTCTTCTTGGAATGGTTTGGATCATTTGGTTATGCCTTTGGATGGTTGAGATCGCTGTTTAACCAAGTCAATTTTTTCTTTCTTTTCCTTGAAAATTCCATGGAGCTTTTCCACATCATCAGCCCAATTTCTCACCCATTTCTCACAAGATGAGATTTTGGTGAGATTTCTTACTTTTTCTCACCATTCTCTTCCATCACTTCATTCTTACAAGGAGGTACAAGATTCACTTGCAACCACCCTTCTCAAGGAGGAGTTCTTCCCAAGGAGAGGGGAGGAGAAGTCGTTTCACATAGGTGGAGGGTAGGACGGCCCCCTGGGCGCCGCCCGGACCGCCCCTGACCCCTGGTTTCTTCAGTAGGTTGGGTAAAGGGGTGCACCCCCCTTTTCTATATAACATGGGGCACCCTTACCCCCTCCAACGTGCAATCTCTCTCTTCTCTCTCTCATACTCTCTCATACTCTCTCTTTCTCAAAGTTTTCTCTCTCCTTTTGGTGGTTATTTGCTTCTCTCAAGTGGCGGGCCTTAGAGAAGTTTTGGGACAGCAAGGTGGTCCCTCTTTGGTGAGTGGTAAAGGTATGGACCACTCCCTTTCTCTTTCTTGTCCTTTTCCTTCTTCATTGTCCCTTCTCATGACTCTTTTCTTTTTCCATGTAGCTATTCGAAGAGGAGTGAAGGTGGGCCCAAGTATATTTGGCCATTTTCTAGATCTCCAATCTATTTCAAAGGTGGTGCATGGAGAAGGACATTGCAAGCTTTCCATTTTTTCCTTTTCTTCTTTTCACACTCCCTTCATGTGTATGTAAAGGGTAATTTTGCCATGTCCATCAAGTGTGCATGGAAAAATATACCATCTTTCCCATGGGAGTTGGGCCTCTTTTCATATGTATCAAATGGGCTCAAAGTGAAGTCATTGCCCTTAGTGTATTTGATGGGCCCAATGCTTCATTTTGGGCTCCCTCTTACTTTCTCTTTCTTGTCATTTCCTTTGGAGCTTTCTTTTCTTTTCCACTTTCTCTTCAAGGTTTGGGCCCATGGGAATGGTAGGGCCCACCTCAAGTTTTGGGCTCATGGGGCCCACTTTGGATGGCCCCATCTTTCTTCACATATGTATGGACCAAGGTGACTAGCCCATTCTTCACTTGGATCTCAAGTGGGCTAGATTTCTTAGTTGGGCCTTTATGGACAAGTAGCCCAAATCTTCCACCATCTCTTGATTATGATGTACGTCCTTGTACAAAGTACGGTGGGTTCCTTGGAGTTTTTCCATATGGATGGGCTTTTGGGCCTTCATTGAAGCTTGGATTTCTTTGGACCATGTGTGCACCACTACACTTTGTCCGTGTAGGCTTTTTTCCTTTCATGCTTTTTCTTTTGATGGATGGAGGACATGAGTTACTTGATCATCTACAAGTCCCATGAGTGAGTTGTTCCAACAATCTCACTAAGTTCAAATGGTTTTTTCTTGTGGGGGGAAAGTGGTCCTCAAGAGTTTCCTTAGGTGTTATCAATCTCAAATGGATGATCCTCCTTCAAGTGAGCTATCCATGCAACCATAGCTCCTTGAACTTTTCTTTGGGGGCTTGGTGGGTCATCCACCATCATTCTCAAATATGGGTGATTTTTCTTTCGATTTGTGAGAAAGAATGATACCCATAAGTTGCCCAATTTTGTCCCATGCTTTGGGACATTTTGGATTTTGATCTTCAAGTGGGCTATGTATACCATTCTTATCCATTTTCATGATGGTTGGGTGACTCATCAAGCCATGCCCTCTTGTGCTCAAATGGTCCCCTTGTTTTGTAAAGAAATTGGTGCACATAAGTTGCCCAAACTTGCCCTTTCATGGGCATTTTCAACTTGATCTTTCATGTGGGCTATGTGCATCAACTTTTTACCATTAGCTTCTTTGATTCATATGTTTGTGGGTAGACCGCCATGTTGTACTCTCATGGTCAACACTTTCATCAAGATGGTGCACATAGGGGTGCCCATGGTTAACCCAGGAATGGGTCCTCATGTTCTTCAAGTGGGCTATGTGCTCCCTTCAATCCATTGAGGTGAGGCATTTGGGTTGCTCTTGGTGGCCCATTTCCCTCCTATTCTCCACTTGTCCATGTACATGTGTAAAAAGATGGAAACATCTTAAGTGAGAATCATGGCCTTGGCATAAAAGTGGACCAATCCTTGGTCACATGTGGACTTTGAAGAGAGATTTCTCATGTGAAGTAGGATTCTTATCCTTTGTTGATCTCATGGTACTTGAATGCATTTGTTGTCCAAAATATGTCCTTGGATGATGGACTTTCCTTGCATAAGGCATTCCATGCAACCTTCTTTAAGGTGGGCCTTGCTTTTTTCAATGGGCCCAACACATAACCTAGGTAACACATGGAGTTGGATTTTAGATCTTGCATTTGAATGTGAGTCCACTCCCATGGGTTTCCTGGATGATAATTTGGATTTTAACGGGTAAGGGATAGGGACTTACCTTGCCAAGCTTGTAGGATTCAATGGCGGATGGTACCAGAGGTCGTCGAGTGATTGATGAGGATGATCCTGCCTTCATCATCCGCCGAGGGGACCACATGTGTTCCTTGGCTATGGAGCATCAACCTCTTCCCGCCATCAAGGGTCGAGGTACCAGGGATCACTGGGACAACTGGGTGAAGGATCCACAGCCCTTGCTTGAACGAGTATTGGCTGGTACTCCTTTTGCAGGCCTCCTCACCTTACGTTTTCATAACAACAGTGCCAACCGCATGATGCTCGCGGCCCTTTGCGAGAGGTGGCGGGACGAGACCCACACCTTCCAGCTCCCTTGTGGTGAATGGGGAATAACTCCCCTGGACATTTATATGCAAATAGGCTTTCCGTTTCATGGGACAGTTGTTCCCCAAGTCAGCTCTCTGGCTCCCATCACTTCCACTGACTGGCTACGGCTCGTCAGTGATGTCCCACCCGAGGATGAATTCCAAGGCCATCAAGTAAAGATGCGATGGTTCTACAACACTTTTGCCTCCGTCATCCCCACTACCGAGCGAGAGGCCCTCCACAAAGCACGGGCCATGATCACTTATGCCTTCGGGTCTTTCCTTCTCTGCCACGCCAATGAGAGGGTTGATCCTAAATTTATTCGCTTGGTTGAGAATCTACACCACCCCTACAATTGGAACGGGGCTATCCTGACTCATATTTTCCAGGGTCTGGATAAGACCTGTCGGAATAGCCGGTCCTACACCGGTTTTTGGCATGTCGTCAAGGTATTTCTTCATTCACCTTTCTTGGAGACATTTGCCTTCTTTCTCTCTCTGATCATTAGGTGTGCTTTTGCCCAGACTTGCTTTTATGACCATTTTCCCCATCTCGCGCCGAGGATGCGGGATGATATTGAGCCCTCTTTGTATCGCCACATGTACTGGCACCAACAAAATCGTCAGCGGAACTCCTGAGTTTCTGGGGACAATTGGCGCGCTGACATAGATGGGTTGACCGTTGACGATGTAAGTATCTTGCTTTCCTTACCCCTTGCTCTGTACTGTAATTGACCGTGGTGACCTCATTTGCTGTAGCTTGCTCGGATGTCGTACGCCAGCTTCCCTCTCTATTACACCCCTCAGCGTGTGGAGGCATATGATGCTTCATGTCTCCGTATCATGCTTTCTGACGCTGAATCTTTTCAGTGGTATCTGGGTGAGAGGCTCCTTCGGCATGTTACTGGGGTGGCTCGGGTCCCTTGTTCTGCACCTCCTCCAGCTGCTCGGATTCCTGCTGGCGAGATGGCTGATGCTCTTGCGGGCCAGCCCGGGTTTCGTTTCACGATCCCGGATCGTGACTATGATGAGTGGTATTTGCTGTACTGCCAGGGGCCTCTGCTTCCTTCGCTCTATGTTCCAGGGGGCCGTCGCAGATATGCTGGAGGCTCGGTGACTGCTCCTTTGATGGATCTTTACCGTCGGGAGCGGGACGAGAGGAGGGACGATGACGACTATGTTGGCGACTTGTAGCCTGCTTTTGTATTCAGCTTTACTTGACGGATGACCTTCTTCTTTTGGTTTTTACCTTCTTTTGTAAAATCTTCTGAATGAATATACGATCTTTGACTTGTCTCAAATTCCTAGATGATGTTTGGATGTTTTGGCCTTTGACTCATTCCTTAATGATTTGTGGAAGATGAGACTTCTTGACTGCATGGATGATGACCTGGACGGTTCAGATTGCTTGATTTGGCCCTGTGGGCCCACTTGATGATCAGATCTTGGATTCTGACCTTCTTTCTTGATGATCAAGCCTTTGATAGTGCTGCTTTATGACTTGTGTAAGCTTTTCCATGGTTTAGATCATGCTGATCTAGTCTTTGAATGGCTTAGATTGATAGCTTCGGCCATGTGGGCCCACTTGAGACTTCAGCTTTACTTTGGAGCACCTCTTTTTGATGATTTGTGAGGCTAAGAAAGCTTCTCATGGCGTGGATGATGACTTGAACGTCTCGGATCGCTTGACTTGGCCTTGTGGGTCCATTTGATGGTCAGATCTTGGATTCTGGCCATCTCTCTTGATGATCGGACCTTTGATCTTGCTGTTTGATGGCTCATGTAGGTTCTTCCATGGTTTAGATCGTGGTGATCTAGTTTTTGAATGACTTGGATTGCTTGTGGCCCCCACTTGATCACCTTTCCCTCTCTTTGACTTGATCAGACCCATTCTGGCCGCACTGCTTCGTGATTGGCCCGGTGAGGTACCTTCCAGATGATCTTGATCAACCTCAATCGAAATTTGGAGTGGATTGGAGCCTTGGGCGGCCCTCAGGGTGCCATCTGCTGATGTGGACTGTCAGCCTCACCTACCAAGAACCCTGGAGCTAATCCCGCGAAGAGAGAGGGAGCGCGTCCGTACGGGCGGCCCAGAGAGGGCCGCCCAAGGCTCGCCTCTTGTGCGGCCTGGGTTGGCTCTGGTTCGGACAGTGAGCATATTCTTCTAGCTGCTGTCTCCCTCACCCCTGCATCCGATTCTTCGATTCAGCCATGAATCTCTTCCTTGTCTTATCTTCCTTTCTCCTTTTGTCTTTTTCTTGGCTTGTCTTTTCCCAGGCAATGGACAGTGGAGATTTAGGGGCTGTGGGGGCTGTCCAAGGTGGGTCCCACACTTCAGATTTTCAACTGAGCTTTGATAATGGGGGGATGCCTTTAATGGACGGGGTAGATGGGGCATTAAGAGGGGGTATTGATGAGGGCTTAGGGATGGTGGTTGGTGGAGCTTTGAATGGCCCCATTAATGGCAGCCATGCTGAAATTCCATATTTGAATGGGGCTTTGATTGTGGGAGAAATGGATGGCATGGATGAGATGGGAGGATGGGACATAGGTGATGCTATGCATCCCTTGAATATGGGCCACATGGATGATGTGATTGATAGAGGTGATGGGACCATGATGGACATAGGTGGGCTGATCTCCTGTCTGGATGGGATGGATGGTTCAGATGATACCTTTGACGGTTTGGATGCTCTTGATGAGGGCCAGGATGTGCGGCACACTTGTTTGGGTGGACTTGATGTGATCATTGATGATGTCCCCCTGATGATGGACGGTGTGGATGCCTCGATGATCCCTTTGATCGGCCAGGGTGATGACTGGATTCATGATTTCCTGTTGGAGAGGGCCGCAGGTCCATATTTGACCGTTGATTCTTTGATCGGGGTTGCCGGGACCCTTCTTGATGGTTCAGATGCATTTTTCGACAGTCAGATTGGCCAGGATGCCACGATGTGTGGTGTGATCTTCGCTGGTAGCCCTGGAGAGTATCGTCCTTCTCTTGATCGTCGGTCTTTTGCGCACTCTGTTCATAAGGTGGGCGAGTCTTCTCATGCGGCTAAGGTTATGACAGTGTCAGACAGTGATGCGACTATATCAGACATAGTCGTTACTGAGGGCAGGTCAGGGGCTGTCGAGTCTGCAGAGGTTCCAGCTTTTCCTTCTCCTTCGCTCGTCGACCTTCCGATCCTCGATGAGTCATCATTGATTTCTGGGCCTTTTGTTCTGGAGGGGGTGCCAGTGAGGACTTGTCAGCTGCTTCCTCGTCCTTCTTGCTCGCCACGGCTGCTTGCTTGGCTTGATGGTTTGTCAGCTTATGAGATTCGGGATTTGGAGTCCTATGGCTTCGGCAGTCTGATCCATATGGCTAGAGTTGACATTGATTGGAGGATGCTCAGAGCTGCCTTGATTGACTGGGTCCCTTCGTTGAACTTGTTTGCGTTCAACGATATGGAGATGGGACCCTCTTTGGAGGAGCTTGCCCGCTTGACAGGCCTACCTTAGGATTATACTCAGTATTTCTCGCTGAGGACATCGCCGAAGACTGCCACACAGCAGAACTGGTTCGGGATCCCCTATCTTGTTCGGCCTGCAGCCGCCGGCCAAGATGCTGTAGTGTTCTCCTTGGACTTACTGTATGACCTTTTTTCTGGTCCTCGGAGTGTGGCCGATTCTACCTTTGCTCGGAATGCACTGATGTTCTGCTTGATAGCTGAGGTGCTGTTCTCGGGATGGCGCAGGTCCCAGACTCCTCTGCTTTTTGAGGTGATGAGCCGAGCTATCCGACTGCAGGGGATCATTTCCCTCATCTTGGCCGAGCTGTTTAATGGGCTGACTGACTGTGCCCTGGGCCGCACTCGTGTCCTTCGCGGCTGCTATGCATTTCTTCAGGTATCTTTTCTGCACCTTTCTCTTCTTGCTTTGTTAGTAATTGCTTTGCTCTAACTGAACTTCTTTTCCTTCTTATGATCAGGTTTGGCTATGGGAGCGTCTTTCTTTGACCGTTCCTGTACCTCTTCCTGACATTCCTAGCTCTGACGTCATGCGTTATATCATGGAGTTTCTTCCTCATACGGCTAGGATGAGCGAGCCCTTGTATCACAGGATGTTCGCTGAACTTCGTGACTGGAATGTTTGTTGGGAGTCATCTTGGCTTTCACTTCCTCCAGTGCTTTGCGATGCACACCGCCTTCCTCTGATGTTGGTAGGCTTTCGATCTTACTTTTCTTACCATCCCATTCGGTTCCTGCGGCAGTTTGGGTACGAGCAGGACGTTCCTCTTTTCGCTTTCACAGGTATCGGGCGTCGAGCACTTCCATCTAGATCCTCTGACTTTAGGACTCGGGTTGATGGATCTTGGGCCAGTTACTTGACTGCTGATTTGCTGGGTTTTGAGCTACGGACTTTTCTGATGGCGACCACCCCATATCAGTACTGGGTTGCTGAGCAGTCTTTGTATCGACGTATCCCTTACTGGCACCAGACTGTTGATGAGGATGAGAAGGATATCCTTGGAGATGCTGGCTCTTCATCTGGTTCATATGAACCTTTTGAGGAGCGCCCATTCATTGATCCTTGCTTCCTTTTGGCCACTCATGGCCATCTGTTGTCTGAGATTTCTGCACTTCGGTATCATTGTGAGATGATGTCGAGGAGATTGGCTGCTGATCAGAGGTTGTCTGATGAGGAGACGGCGATCCGTACCCTTGAGCGAGATGAGGTGCATTACCTGCGCATGGAGGTGAGCAGGTTGAGAACGAGGCTACTTCATTATGAGTCAGAGGACTTACCTGATGTGGCCGAGGAGGAGGGTAGAGATTGATTGCGTTGGCCACCTGCACATTCTTTTTTGCATATATGATTGATGATGATGCATTTTTGTATTTTTTTTAAAAAGATGACATGATATGTGTAAAAGAAATATGATGCTTTCAATGAAAAAAGAAGAAAACTTTTTGAGAATCTATTGTGCCATGAGTTGTCTTGCGAGTGTGTGTCTGGATTTTGTGTCGGGATATAGGAATCAGAGTTGGGGCTCATCCAATGCTTTGACTGATGTCTCGAGATTAACTTGCGTGATCCTTTGGTTCCCTTAGAGGTGTAGGCAACGGAAACTATTGCCTCTTGAGATTGTCGGAATTTGTAGAGCTCTTCGTTCCTGACTGCACTTCTTCTTGTTCTTGAACTGTAACTGCTTGAACCGCTCTGAACTGTCTGATTTCTTGGTACCTGCACTTTTCATTTATTTTTCTTTTCATTTGAGCCATTTTTGCCTGCAGCGCTCTTTCGAGTTTTCACTACAGCCGGCTTTTTCCCGTCATTTTTGCCCGTGGCGCCCTTTCGGGTTTTCACCACGTCCCGGGTGTTTGATCTTGCCTGCCCCTTGACAGCTATGCTGTTTTTACCATCGGCGCCCTTTCGGGTTTTCACCGAGTTCGCTGTATGCCCACTGTTTTTACTCGGAGCGCCCTTTCGAGTTTTCACTCCGCCCTCTTTGTTTAGGCACACATTTTCTTTTTCTCTTTCTTTCTTTCTCTGAATCTTTGGATAACTGTGGCAGCTAGAGGTCGGGAATCCGTCGTTGTCGGCCGATGGCAATCTTTCAGCCCTTAACCCAAGGTTACGATGATAGAGCTATTGGTCTTAGCTAAAGACCCTTCTGAGATGAATGGATGGATGACTGTGTTTCTTCTTGGGCTGATTTTTTTTTCTTGGGTGCCTTGCTTTGGCTTCCCTTTTTCTTTCTCTTTTCGTCTTTTTTTTTCTTTATTTTTTTTTGTATTCTTTTTCTCTCTTTTTTTGTCTGTTCCTTTTGAATCCCCTTACTTGAAACACTTATTGGTGGACGGGAATGATTTCTCAGAGGTCTTAGCTTCGTCCTCTTGACTTCAGCTCTATTAGAGTAACTCTTGATAAGGTCAGAATAACTTACCCGTTAAAGATCTTCATGTTGTCGGCGTTGGTTGGCTCAGGAAGATCCACCCCTCTCATGCTAGTGAGTCTGAGGGCGCCTCCGGGAAGTACTTCTCCGATGATCAGCGGCCCATCCCACGAGGGTTTGAACTTTCCTCTGGGATCCGGAAGGTACGACGGTAGAATCTTCTTCATGACCATGTCGCCTACCTTGAAACTTCTTTTTCAGACTCTTTTGTTGTAAGCCCGAGCGATCCTTTTCTGATAACACTGAGAATGACTTAGCGCACGCATGCGCTTTTCATCTGCTAGCTACAACTGATCGAATCTGGCCCGTTGCTATTCTCCTTCTTCAATTCCGCTTTCGAGTAACACTCGTAGTGATGGTATTTCCACCTCGACTGGCAAAACTGCCTCCATTCCATAGGTAAGCTCGAAAGAAGTAACGCCCGTAGCAGACCGTACAGACGTTCGATAGGCCCAAAGTACATATGGGAGCATATCTGACCAATCCCGATAGGTCATGACCATCTTCTCGAGTATCCTGACGATTGTCTTGTTTGCGGCTTCTACCCTACCATTCATCTGAGGATGGTAGGGGCTTGATCGATGACGTTGGATCTTGAACTTGCTGAGGAAGTCATCCATCTTCTTGTTGACGAACGGGGTCCCATTATCTGTGATGATAGCATTGGGGATTCCATACCGGCATATGATGTTGGTCTTCATGAATTTGATCACCTGAGATGCTGCAACTGTGGTGTAGGAGGCTGCCTCTACCCACTTGGTAAAGTAGTCGACTGCCACAAGTATGTACTCATGACCATTTGATGCTTTGGGACTGATCTTGCCGATGATGTCGAGTCCCCACATGGAGAAGGGCCAGTGGGTGGTCAGGTTATATAATTCTGATGAGGGGGCATGGATTTGATTCGCATGCTCCTGACACTTGAAGCATTTTCTGACGTGCTGGCAACAGTCTGTCTCCATGGTGAGCCAATAATAGCCAAGTCGTAGAATCTTCTTTGCCATCATGTGCCAGTTCATGTGTGGGCCACAAATTCCTTCGTGTATTTCTTCCATGATCTTTGCAGCTTCTGTTTCATCGACGCATCGAAGGAGGATGTGATTATAGGATCGCTTGTAAAGAACTTCGCCACTGATGGTGAACTGGCCGGCCAAACTTTGGATGGTTCGGCGATCTGTTGCTGTTGCTGACTCTGGATACTCCTGGGTTTCGAGATATTGCTTAATGTCGGCATACCAGGGTTTGTCAGGGACAGCTTCGGCTTCTTCTATTTGCAGACAGAAAGCAGGTTCATCTTGAATTTTGATTGTGAGCTCCCATTCTGAAGCTCCTTTCGGGATCTCGAGCATTGATGTGAGTGTAGCGAGAGCATCTGCAAACTGATTCTTGGCTCTGGGCATGTATGAGAAGGTAACTTCTTTGAATTCTTCGATCAGATTTTCAAGATACACATGATATGGTATCAACTTCTCGTCCTTGGTTTTCCATTCGCCATTGGTCTGAGTCTCCAAATACTCAGATAAGCTGTGAGTCTCCAAATACTCGTAGCTTCTTGACGCCCAAGATTATGGCTTCCCTTAAGCCAGCGATGCATGCTTCGTACTCTGCCATGTTGTTGGTGCATTCGAATGCTATGCGCCTTGAGATTGGAATAGGGACATCATCTGGAGAGTAGAGGATTGCTCCAATATCACTCCCTTTAGAATTTGCTGCGCCGTCGAAGAATAACGTCCACTCATCTTTTTTCATCTTTTCTTCCCCTTCAATAAGCAAGAGATCTTCATCATGTTTCTCGAACAGGTATTTGAGCGGATCCATGTGAGCGAGGAGGAGAATAGGGAATGCAATCATGTATTGACGGAGTCACTGAGTTGCCCAGACTAGGGCGAGGCAAGTCTTCTCGATCGGGGAGTACCTGGTCTCGTAGTCGGTGAACTTTCGGCTCAAATAGTATATTTCTTGTTCCTTTTTTCTGGTCTCGTCGTGCTGGCCGAGTACACAGCCAATGGCTTCTGCTGCTACCGAGATGTATAACAATAGTGGTCGTCCAGGAGTAGGCGGCACTAGGACTGGAGGATTCATGAGATATTTCTTGATACGGTCGAAGGCGACTTGGCAATCATCATTCCATTCTTTTGGAACGTTCTTCCGAAGGAGCTTGAAAATGGGCTCACAAATAGGTGTGAGCTGTGCGATGAAGCAACTGATGTATTGAATTCTGCCGAGGAAGCCACGAATTTCTTTCTCTGTTCTAGGAGGGGGCATCTCGATGATTGCTCTGGTTTTGGTCTCGTCGAACCTGATGCCATCCTCGCTCACCATAAAGCCGAGGAGCTTACCTCCCATTGCACCGAAGACACATTTCTGAGGGTTGAGGCAGAGCTTGTATTTTTCTAATCTGTTGAATAACTTCTTCAGATCTTCAAAGTGTCCTTCAATTGTGCGAGATTTGACGATCATATCGTCCACATATACTTCAAGCTCTTTGTTCATCATGTCGTGGAATAGTGCTGCCATTGCTCGCTGATATGTTGCTCCTGCGTTCTTCAGACCGAACGACATTACCCTGTAACAGAAGGTTCCCCAGGGAGTGATGAACGATGTCTTCACGCGATCTTCAACGGCCATCTTGATCTGATTGTAACCTAAGAACCCGTCCATGAATGAGAAGACCTTGTATCCAGCAGTGCTGTCGACCAGAGTGTCGATATGTGGCAAAGGGAAATCGTCTTTAGGACTGGCCTTGTTGAGATCTCGGAAGTCGACGCACATTCAAACCTTGCCATCCTTCTTTGGTACTGGTACGATGTTGGCAAGCCATTCAGGGTAGTTGGAGACTACCAAGAATCCCGCATTGTACTGCTTGATGACTTCATCTCGGACTTTCAGAGCCCATTCTGGCTTCATTCTTCAAAGTTTCTGCTTCACTGGCTTCATATCTGCCTTGGTTGGTAGATGGTGTACAACGAGCTCTTCATCGAGCCCCGGCATGTCTTCATATGAGAACGTGAAGTTGGACAATCTTGGAGCTAGGAACTCTATCATTTTCTGTTTCATCTCAGGTGGCAACGATTTTCCAATGCGTACTTCCCTAGGGATCTTCGGTGTCCCCAAGTTTACTATCTCGAAATCATCGGCTACAACATTGGCTTTAAATTCAAACTTTTTGAGGAGGTTCTCTAGTTCGAGAGCCGGATCATCATCTTCCTCATCCCGAGCTTCGTCCAGACCCATGAGCTCGAAGTCTAATTCGATGTCAAAATCATATGATTCGACTTCAAACTCATGCGACTCTTTAGACGAACTTGGCACACTATTGAATGCAGGAAAAGAAATATTTTTTGGTTTTTGAGATTTTTCTGAAATGGAAATGCTAGATGTTTTTGGCTTTTGAAAGTTTTTTATTTTTTTGGATTTTTTAAATTTACGAGACTTTGAACAAGTGGGCATTGCAGACCATGATTAAGCCCAACTTGTTCCAAAGTTTCGGTCGCTGCTTAAATAGGCTTTTTTTTTAAGCCAGAGCCCTCAGATGGCTCTTTGGCTGATTCAAAAGTTAGGGGAACGGATGACCATTTAGGACCCCACACTTCCTCCCCTGAAGAGGTGGGGGTTGATGATTCGGGCGAAGAATCACAGTCTGGCCCAATGACCATGATTTCTCGTTGGTCGGGTTCGAGATCTGAGTCATACTCAGTCCCTCCCGGGTCACTTACCTCGCATTGCAGTTCGTCTGGTTCTGCGGCTAGACATAAGTTTGGAATCTGAACATTGGACCAATCCAGGGCTGGCCATTTCCCTTTCTTGGTCCAATGGATGGGCTGCTTCTGCCCCTGGCTGACAATTGATGATGTTGATTCTGCAGAGATGGGCGAGTCGTGCCCCTTGCTGATCGATGTTGAGATGGGCAAGTTGTGCCCCTGACTAGCTGAAATTGAAGCGGGCAGGTTGTGCCCCTGATTGATTGATGCTGAGATGGGCAAGTTGTGCCCCTGGTTGGGAGCAGGTGTCAAAGTAACCTGATCCTGAAGCTGCTGTATTTGACTTCCTTCTTCATCTTTATCATTTCCTTCTTCTTCTAGAGGCTTAGACAGTTCGAGAATCTGATCCCATCGAATGGGGGGCCACGTGGCCCAAACTAGACTCATCGGGAGGCCTTTGTGTAGTGCAGTCGGTTGATTCCCTCCTGGATCTTTACAAGGTTCTCCTAGCTTGACGAATTGGATGAGTGAGCACAGAAATTTCTTCCTTCCTTTGTCTATGAAGATTGCCCTGTATCCGAGTCCCCATTTGCGTTGGTTATATATCAGCGGTACCTTTCTGGACTTAAAGTGATTCTTCATTCGGTATTTGAGGCTCAGACGCTCTGCCGGTGAAAAGACACGGTCCACCCTTATCGGTTCTGGATTGGTGATAGAGTTCACAGTCTCGAATTCGAAACTGTGAAATGGGATGTCTTCTTCATAGTGCTGGATATCGATGACCGAGATGTCTGGTTCAGTGGTAGCAGCATTGGAAGGAATGATGAACTCCTTCTCTGCATGGATAGAGATCACTTGATTTCCACAGATGTATTTCACTCGTTGATGCAGGGTTGACGGCACAGCTCCAACCTTGTGCAGCCACGGTCGTCCGAGCAACATGTTGAAAGAGGCTGATATATCCAGAATTTGGAATGTGATGGTGGAGACTTTCGGACCTATCTGTACCTCTATGTCGACCTCCCCTTCCACTGATCGGCGGGTGTTGTCGAATGCTCTGACACATATGGTGCTGGGTCGAAATGAAGAGGGATTGATTCCCAATCGTTCCGCAGTCTTGAGTGGGCTGACATTTAAGCTTGAGCCATTATCGATAAGGACCAGCGGGACACAGAGGTCTTTGTATCGTAAGGCTATGTTGAGGGATCACCCATGATCGTGTCCTTCTGGTGGTAACTCATTATCGGTGAAGGTGATGGCGCGTGGAGCTAGGAGCTGTCCAATCATCAATGCTATCATCTCTGGTGCCGTATCTGAGGAGACGTGAGCATCGTTCAAGGTTTTGGCAAACATTTCTCGGTGTATGCGAGATGTGTAGAGCAGCTCCCATACTGAGATTTGAGCAGGGATTGACTTGAGCTGAGTCGCCACATCGTATGTGGCTTCATTTTTGTTGCCGAGGCCTGAGAGAGCGCCTTTGGGTTCTCCTCTGTTTTGATTATCTCTTCAGATGCAACGCCCATTGGGATTCATGTTTTCCACTTCCGCACATTCTGGATAGTGCCATGGGACCTCCTTATAATTTTCCTCTCCTTTGCCTTCTAAGACCACTGGTTCTTGCAAAGGTGCTGGTGTGGGTACCAGATCTTCCTCGTATGGAGCTTTTGCTTTGAGGACTATATTGTTGCCTGTGCTGAAGGGGTAATATCGAGGCTTGTCTTTATAGATCACATAAGGTTGCGGTCCTGGCTTAACCGTTCCTGGAGCAGGAGGCTCTCATGGAATAAATACTGGTCATCTTGATATGGCAGGGGGTTTCTCTGTTCGTCCCAGCTGCCGTAGTGTGATTGACAAGCCTCCAGGGTTTGCCCCTTGCAATATGACTGGCTCGACTAGAGGAGCTCCTTCCAAAACAATGGGTTCTTGCTGCTGATGAGTATAATCCCTCCATTGCGGATTGGATTGTTCTTGAACTGGAGTTGCCCCTTGCAAGATGACAGGCTTGTATGTGGGCTCGATATATGATTGTGCTCCTTCCAGAATGACTGGCTCCCAACATGAAGGGCTGTAAGATGCCCCTTGCACGACTGGCACATCGTATGGAAGTGCTCCTTCGAGTACTACTGGCTCGGATACTGGAGGAGGAAAGGGACTTGCCCCTTGCAAGATTGGAGGAGGATTTGTTGGCCCATAAGTGTAGGCATGAATGGATTGGATGGGGGAGAAGAAGTGATCGAGGCGTTCTCCTTCTTCTATGCTGTTGACGGTGGGGCCACAAGACGAACTGGGGTCCGTCTGATGCTGAGGCAAAGGATTCTGAAGGATGTTGGTGGAAGCTGCTGCGGGAGTCCCAGGGACCGAGATGACGATCTTGCGGTCGTCAATCAGATCTTGTATGGCATTCTTCAAAGTAAAGCATCGATCAGTAGTATGGCCACGTCCTTGATGGTAGGCACAATACTCATTTTCTCGGTAGTTTGGAGGCAAATGATGAGGAGGAGGCCTAGGTGTCATCAGAGTGAGTAACTGCTTTTGTACCAGCATAGTCATGACTTGACTAAGTGGCTAAGTAAGTGGGGTGAACTTCCGGGGCTCCCTGTAATTCTGCCTGTTCTGGTATGAGTATTGACCATTCCCTCTGAACTGTTGCTGCTGTCGAGGTGTTTGTGGCTGTGGTTGCGGATTTGATCGTGGTTGATACCTCTGAGGTTGGTGCTGAACCTGATTCTGCTGACGCTGTTGATGTCCCTGTGGGGAGCGTATTGATTACCCTGAGCAGTGGTATTGATGTTGTTTACCTCTGTCGGGCGGGGAGGAGAACCGCTTCGGTTTCCGTTCCCATATCCGATGGGTCTTCCCTCCACTCTGCTCCTCTTGACTGGAGTGGCTTGATGAGGCCATGGGGAGATTGTCCCGGCACGGATTCCTGCTTCGACTTGTTCTCCAGCGCAGATTAGCTGCGAGAAGTTCGCATATGGATGCGAGATGAGATATCCAGATATGCCCGAATATGTTGAATGAACAATCATGGAGATTTGTTCTTTGTCGTCGATAGGTGTCCGCATTCTGGCTGCCATGGCTCGCCAACGTCCCACATAGGCTGATAGCGTTTCATCACTCCTTTGCCTGAGAGCTGCGAGGTCGGCTCTTCTGGGTGCCATGTTGAGGTTGTATGCGAATCTGTCGATGAAAGCCTGGGAAAGCTGTTCCCACGTCCTGATGCGGTGGCAGTCCAATGAGGTGTACCAATCTAGGGCATCGCCCTTCAGAGATTTTTGGAACAAACGAATGAGGGCCCCTTCATTTCCTGAGATTGCACTCAGCTCTCCACAGAAGGCCTTGAGATGTGCTGTGGGACAACCGCTGCCATCGTATCTTTTGAATTTTGGTACCTCAAAGTTTTGAGGTACTTGAGCATTTGGGAAAGGACACAAGTCTCTGAACTTGGTCGAAGGTAGATCGATTCCTTGTTGTCGCTGAAGCTGATTTTGCAAGATCTGGAACTGTTCCTCAACTCGTCCAGTCCTGAGTGATCTGTTTGAGCGACTGGTGCCTCTTGGAGTAAGGTACTTTCTTCTTCGGCATAGTGGTCGATGTCTTCGACCCTATGTGCTTGCTGAAAAGCAACCGCGGGTTGCTGAAGTTGATTTGATGATTGAATTGGATTCTGATGAACTTGTGCTTGAAATGATGGCAACTGAACTGGAGATTGTACTGAAGGTTGAACTGGAACTCGCTGGAAATTAACTGGAGTTTGCTGAATTGAAGATTGCTGAAAATTAACTGGGATCCCATCGGTGGGGATGTGATGGAATTGAAAAGTACTCCTGTTTGCAGGAGGCTGAGATGCTGGGAAGTGACCCCCTTGTTGTGTATTCGCCACTGTCCGCTGATTGATGTGGGCTTGACACTGACCCCCATTGTGGGCATTCGCCAGTGCTGTCCCTGTTGCTGGAAATTGAATTGAAATCCCATCGGCGGGGATGTGCTGAAATTGAAAAGGAGTCCCATCAGTGGGGACATGCTGAGATCTACTGAGACTGTTGTTTGCAAGATTGACCTGATGCTGACTGGAAGTCCCTGCGACGGGAGTGCTCTGAGATGGATCTGTCGTCGTGGGATGGTATTGAGGAGGATGCCCCATAGCGAAGGGCTGAGATGGCGGCTGTCGGTAGTCTTGGGCAGACTCCGATGGTTGTGCTTGATTTGAACTGGAAGCCGGAGGGACCCGGCATGGCTGCTGAGATTGCTGAACTGGGCCAACCTGATTGTTGGCTGCTGCGATGGCTTGTGCTTGCATGAATTGCAAGAGCATTTCTTGCATTGCTCTCATTCCTTGTGCCAATTCTTGTATGATTGGCGTATTATCAATGGGCTGTTGCGCTTGAGGTTGCGCTTCGGTCATCTCAAGAGCAGGGAAGAGATGAGTTTCTTCTTCGTGGTCAGACATGGCTTGCTGAGCCCGGGTGCGGATTATGCTGCGGAAGGGAAGTTGTTTCCGAACACGTTGAGTTCGAGGAGGTGCAATGGTGAGGACTATACTCTACTCTTTTTGGGTTTTGGGATTTTTTATTTTTTTTCTGGTTTTGGGATTTTCTTTTTTATTTTTTTTTTTGGTAGAATGCTATGCAGATGAAATTGTATGAGGATTAGTGACATTCAAGTATGGGAAGGATTCTATTTTTCAAGTCGGATCACGACCAGTGGGACTAGCTCATCCCCAGCAGAGTCGTCATTCTGTGGACCCTCGCCGTTTTCGCGCTCCCACACGACGTTCTCGTCCCTTCCCCTTTCGGGAAAAGAAGGAGAGGATGCGTGAGTGCGAATCGCCGTTTGTGCCACTGGCTTGCCTCGTTCTCGAGGGCTTTGTTTGGTTTAAGCTGGATGTGTTTAAATGAGTTTATATAAGACCAGAGTCGCCACTAGCCAATTACTTCGAATCTACAGTCGGCTAGACCCCGTAGAAACGTTAGAGAAGGGGATCCGAAGATTCCTTCCTCTAAAATGACTCCTTTTGATCTGCGGCCAGAGATTCGAGGTAAGGGATCACGGTTACAGGGTGGGAAGAGGTTAAGCACCCCACACACTGCCCGTACCGAAGTATAGTCTCTACTTCACATAATCGAACTAACACTTGAAAGCCTGTTTTAATCCTCGTACATTCTCATAGATGACATGATGCATGAATGCAGGTCTGAACAGTAAGAGTTTCTGATGGACAGGTTCCAACAACGGGCAAGCCTAGAGCATACGCTCGAACTGACAGGTGCTTAATATAAGACGTATGCAGTGTGTTTGAATAATCAAGGTGCTTTATAGTGAAGCATGAATGCAGGTCTGAACAGTAAGAGTTTCTGATGGGCAGGTTCCAACAACGGGCAAGCACAGAGCATACGCTCGAACTGACAGGTGCTTAATATAAGACGTCTGCAGTGTGTTTGAATAATCAAGGTGCTTTATAGTGAAGCAGGGAGGTTGGAAGAAAAGTAAATGTTGCACTTATGCTAGATGCAAATGAGATGATGCTGGAAAAAGAGTGGCTGGATGGACGGAGGTGTCGCAAAGGTTGGCTTCGAGTGGCTGGATCAAGACTTGTATGGCTTGGGAGGCTTGGACCAGTGGTCAGGCTGGGCTGGACCAAGGCTAGGATCTCCTCACTCGGGCTCTCCTTGGTGGAGGAATGGGCTAAGGGGTAGAGGAGAACTCAGACGGACGGGTCGCTGGACTGGGCGGATTGTTGTGTTGAAATGAGAAGGGGATGGGGTATTTATAGCAGCGGGCAGTGGCAGATTGTGTAAATATTTTTGGGCGGCCCGCTGTGGGCCACCCGTACGGTCACTCCTCGATTTCCAGCGAGGTACGGTCGTTCCCTCGGGGCTGTTGTTTGGCTCGGTGGTCGACTTAGTGAGTTGACTCAGCGGGTCGACTCGGTGATTTGACTCGGCGAGTTGACTCGGTGTTTTGACTCGACGAGTTGACTCAGTGGGTTGACTCGGCGGGTTAACTCAGCGGGCTGACTCACTGAGTTTGACTTTTTTTGGATTTTTTTTACTGGCTTTTCTTATTGGGGGTTTTTCAGGCTGATGTTTAGGACTGGGTTGACTGGGTTCAGGCTTGAGTTGGGCTATGGACTGGGGCTTACAAAGGTGAGTTTGGCTGAGTTTGGTCTTGGGATTTGGGGGTATGGTCCTCCATTCATCCAGCTATCTCTACCAATAGTGTAGCCAAAGGTAGGGTGTCTACACTATGTTATGGAGAATCGAAAATCAAGTTATAGGGCTATGTTGTTTTGGATTTAACAGGAGATATTGACAACAGAAGGAGCACTGCAGGGTATGTCTATACTCTAGGTAGTGTTGCAGTGAGTTGGGTCTCTCAGTTGCAGAAGATAATGCCTATCAGTACAACAGAAGCGGAGTATGTTGCAGCTATAGAAGCATGCAAGGAGATGTTGTGGATGCAAGGTTTTATGGAAGAGTTGGGGAAAAAGAAAGTAGATTGCAAGCTGTGCAGTGACAGTCAGAGTCCAATACACTCGGTCAAGAACTTAGCCTTTCATTCAAGGACCAAGCATATTGACATTAGGTATCATTTTATACATTCACTATTGGAAGATGGATCGATCATTCTGGAAAAGATCCATACAAGCAAGAATCCTGCAAATATGATGATCAAGGTGGTCATAGGGAGAAGTTGAAGTTCTGCTCGCTTCGATTGGTCTTCAGGCGTGAAGATAGGGAGGTGATGCACTCCGGATGTAGAAGACGAAGGGATCTTTGGTGATCTGTCTCCAAGTGGGAGATTATTGAGGTGTGGAGCCAACACACCATTTGTTTACAAGCCTGGGGTGGTCGTGCGCCCAGCCGGTCTTGACAAGGCGACTGAAATTCACCCAAAGTGACTAAAAGTCACTAGACTATTTTCAATACAGTCAGGTGCCTGATGGTATGTTAACCGAGCACCCGACCATGCTGGGTCAGATGCCCGAAATTAGGCAATTTTTCTCTTCATCTCGCTGGACGGATTTTGGATCTGTCAAACGCCCGACCGTGCACGAACTGCTTACATGTAGTTTCCTATTTTGTCTCTGATTTTCATTTTATACTATATAAAGGGTTGTAATTCGACATTGGGGTATTGTATTAGGGTTTCTATACGTCCAAGGTGTGTGTGTGTGTGTGTGTGTGTGTGTGTGTGTGTGTGTGTGTCTGTGAGAGAGAGAGAGAGAGAGAGAGAAGAGGTTTGCAAAAGGTGTCATCTCTATGCATGGGAAGCATAGGAGAAGGTGAGTTTTCATTGTAACTTCATTTTTATTTATAACGGAGATTGCGTCTATGGTTTTTTACCCTTGTTGGGGTTTTTCTACGTAAAGCTTGTCTTGTGGTTTGTTGGTTTACTTGAATTTCGTTTCTTCTTGTTATTTCTTCATGTTTATCGTTTCTGGGTGATATCGGAGATTCGATCTCGGTTCACCGGCATTGTTGGCTTGCTGCGCAACAAATCTTAGAAAAACGGATGGACAGTGTAGATGAAACACGTACATCACAGTGGGCCACAAGGAGTTTGTTCATCAGGATATCCTAGGTCGCCTGACAAACTGCTTGTGGTGGCTCATAGGATGAGACAGTACAACAGGAAGAATCGAAACCAATAAAGCCATTTATCTACCATGAACTTGTCAAGGTGATGTTTCAATCATGACCGTCCGTCTAGTGGGCCAATCATGGATGGGAAATGATTTGAAAACCATACCAATCATGCAATCCTGTCCCTCACTTTTGACCACTTTCCATAACTTAATGTTGAGCATCAGACATTTTATTCTTAGAAGGAAATGATCACTACAACGGCACTTATAAATCCGCCGCTAAAACATTAATTTTCGTCGCTATAACCTATAGCGGCGGTGCAACGGCGGATACAATATCCATCAGTGTTTCCGCCATCGGTGTATCTATAGCGATAGTTAACCATTCTGTCGTTGTAGTTAGCAGCGGATAATTCTGTCGTCATTATAACAAGTTATATCGGCGGATCTAGCGAGAAGAATTATAACAATGGATACGTATACGACCGCTGTTATATTTATATATAGCGATGGATACATCTGATGCTGAATAGTACTTTGGCAATGGTTAACTTATCCATCCATCACAACGCCCACTGCATGGAAGGTCTTGATTTAAACATCACTTGGTCACGTATCATGGAAAAATAGCTCAAAGGTATTTCAATTCTCCCTGCTCCATCGTGCATCTTCCTATCCTACATGCAATACATGTGCCAACATACACATTCAAGTTTCCCACCTTTCTGCTCTTAATTTACACGTGTGTGTACGCACGTATACATATGCCAATATACGAGGGTTAATAAGTGTCATATGTGTTGTGTGTATTTCAAAACAAAACAATCCATGTTTGTGTTGCCTTTTGTTTTTGTCTTTTTATGGTTTTCTTTAGTCCCACATTGGATAGAGTGAGAGAAAGAAAAGTGGTTTTTGCCCAACATAGACTTTTGCAATGTGTCTTAGACTATGCGAAAGCCCGTACGCGCGCGCAGGGGGGGTGCGGCCGGCGAAAAAACTGGTCCAGAAACCTTTAACCGGGAGTGTGCGCACATGCACACCCTCGCATACTCGCGCGCAAGGGGGGTGCAACCAGACCCTAATTGGCCTGGGCTGGCCCACTTGCTTAAAGTCTTGATGGGCTGGGTTTTACCCAAATTGATAAAAAAAAATTTTACCATTGCTTTGATCGCGACCGTTAGATGTGGCCCACTTGATTAGGCCGTTACCATCGTGCAAAACATGCCTTAGTTATCGAGCACATCGAAACGACACGACCGTTTCTCTTAACAGATATTTTTTCTTAATGTTTTGTTTTTTGGGGATTATATAAAAAGGGGTTTAGGGTTAGGGTTTCGATAATCTGAAATCCCGATCTCCCTCTTCTTCGTTTTCATCTATAAAAGAAAAAGAAAACATTTTCTCTGGGCAATAGGAAGGGTGGTGTTCGGTGGTGGTATTGGTGTTGGGTTCTTCCATTGCTTGTGCATGCTGTGGAAGAACATATCTAGGGAGTTGTATCCTGGAGGTAGACAGGTCAACATCCTTCTACACCGGTTCTTTGCACCAAGGGGCGCGAACTATCTCAAAGATAGCAACAGAGTACGCACCTCGACCTAGAGCTTGTTACTTTATATCAACGATATCTGTTAGCCAATGAAGAAATTCGACATACCAGGTATAAGGTTCCTTTAAGCATATTTATTTCTATCAGTTATTTTCCATTTTCATTGAAGTATTTTCAACAATATGTGTTTGTCCATTCATCATAACTCAAATCTACCGTGTTTAACAAAAAACATAGCTGCGAGTTGGCATTTTCATGCATGACGTGCTTATTTGTCCAAAATATCTATAATCTTTATAGATTAGCTTATTAAAAAATGCACCTATAATGGTCACTATCCTAACTCTTAGAAAATAATGCTATTGGTAATACCATTACTTATTTCATGGCATTATAAAGTGAAAAGAATAGAAAAAATAAAAATAAAAAGCAAAGTTTGAATAAAAATAAAAGATGATCACCCTTTTTACAGGAAATAGCATTATCACTACTAGGAGTATGGGAGGTGAGTGAGAAAGAGAGGTGATGGGATTTGAAAGGATATGGGGCCTCATCCCATGGAACCATTTAGGGTGGATACCTTCAAAGAGCCATGTGTGATTGAGAAGAATGTGGGTGACATTCATTGGAATTATGTTCCATCAAATTTCATTCTTAAAAACATCGGATTTTAAAAGACACTAAATACCTTCAATCACGAGGATGGTAGTATCATCTACCCATGCAATTGTGTGTGGTGTTGGATGCTTTTTAGTTAGCTATTTGAACTTATCAATTACATCTTGCGAGACGATGTTCATCACATTGCCATTATAGATGATCAAATAACTTGCCCTCGCACTTTATCGTGATCGAGAAGAATGTGGGTGACATTCATTGGAATTATGTTACATCAAATTTAATTCTTATAGACATTGATTCTAAAAGACACTAAATACCTTCAAATCACGAGGATGGTAGTATCATCGACCCACACAATTGTGTGTGGTGTTGGATGCTTTTCAGTTAGCTATTTGAACTTATCAATTACATCTTGCGAGACGGTGTTCATCACACTGCCATTATAGATGATCAAATAAATTGCCCTCGCACTTTACCCACATACAAAAAATAGAGGTAAGTTGTCAGTCTTCTAGTTCCTCCTTAGTGGGGGTAAGGAGGTGGCGTATGATAAGAGCGTAACCTTCAACCTTGGCTTCGGCCACAATTTCAACAGGGGGTCCTTTGGCCATGATGTAGGTTCTATACTTGATGTGCTCATCGTAATGCTCAAGGCCATCCTAGTAGTAGAGGCCCTCATTGCCACAATAATGGAGGTTCTTAGCTTATAGAAATTCATTAGAAAAGTCTCATCTTTGTCCACAACAAAACTCATTAGTAGGGGTCCTCTAATAGCAAGGCACCCCATGATAAAAGGGTTGTTTTCAATGCTTTGCCACTAGATTCTTCTTGGGCCTTTTAGCTTGACTTTGGCAAAGGTCGCTCGTTGAATATTGTCCATGTCATACTATTATGCAAAATAATCTCTCACCATTGTAATCAAGTCAACAAAAGCCTTTGCGTCAAGGCAATCCATGAAGTTTGGAACTTCAGCTAGTACTTTCTTGAGTTTTTTTTATTGAGTCATCATGGGCTCTCTTTGCAAAGATCCACTGCATGAAGTCTTAATAGACTCCCGAGGACCCGTACTATTTTAATTCACCGAAGGTTCTAGTTGGAAACCTAATCGTGGGGTCAGGTTACTCACCATGCTATTCTCCTCGTAGCTGGTCAACAACGGCTTCCAAGCTGGTTACCTTTGAGAATAGCTTGGTGATGAAATTGTTCCATGGTTGGTTGGTAAGACTCCCTCGATTAATGTTACCGCTACAGAGCACTGGCTATTAATTGGCTGCAGTAATAGACAAAATCTAGGGCTGTTTCTAGGCTAGAACGGAGGACTATTAATGGTCTGGGATTTGGGGCTTTTAATGTGTTGGAACGGGGCTTGATTTGGACTGTTAATAGGCTGTATTAACAACCTATTAATGTTACCACTACACAAAGCAGTAGACAAAATATCCAGGTTGATTATCGGCTATTAATTGGCTACGGTAATAGACAAAATCTAGGGCGGTTTCTAGGCTAGAACAGAGGATTATTAATGGTATGGGATTTGGGGCTTTTAATGAGCTGGAACAGGGGCTGGATTTAATCTTGTTAATGGGTTGGATTTCTGGACCTTTAGTGGGCTGGGATAGCGTCTGGATTTGGACTATTAATAGGTTGGATCTTTTGGCTTTTAATGGGTTGGAGTAGAGACTAGAATTGGACTATCAATGGGTTGGATTTATGGGCTTTTAATGGGCTAGATTTGGACTTGTTAATGGGTTGGATTTGTGGTCTAATGGGCTGTATTTAGACTTGTTAATGGGTTGGATTTATGGGCCTTTAATGGGCTGGAATAGGAGCTGGATTTGGACTGTAAATAGGCTGGATTCTGGGCTTTTAATGGGTTCGAATAGGGGGTGGATTTGGACTGCTAATGGGCTGGAACAGGGGCTGAATTTAGACTTTCAGTGGAAACGCATTATGTCATTAAGCTACCATCCATGTTTCATCCAATCCAGTTTTATTATAGACATAAGAAATACATTCAAGTGGATTATCAGAAAGAGTTCTTTTGATCATAGCCGTTGAGAGAGAGAGAGAGAAGGGTACAGTTGATCAGTTGATCATGTTAGTACACCAACTGTATGGAGGCTTATTAAAGATTTTGAGTTCACAAGTTTAGTACATAAGCTTATTTTAGTAACTTCCTTTTAGTATAAATGTAACTCAATGTTGTATTAGGTGTATTTTCTATTTTTCTTTAAAAAGGCATGAGCGAGGCATCATAAGAGATTTCTTTCAACCCCCATTCCAGTTTTTGAAAGCTTTTGGAATTTCAACAGTTTAGACCACTGTTGGCCGCATTTCTTGGATCCTAGCACCCCATGATACAACTCATATCTGCGCCGAGGATCATATAAAACCATCTTTATTGGGTTACTTGGCTGGATCAAAACATACTCAGGTCCAGCCCATGAGCTAAGAACCCAAGTCAGGCCACCCAGAATGAATGAAGGAATTAAGACTTAGGCCAGGCCAGCCTACAAGCCAAATACCCTTGGGATGATGCAGCTAAGATCCAGCCCAATTAGGTGCTGGGCCTAATTAATTAAAACTTAGGTTATAGGTGCAAGCCACAATCTTTGAGGCTCAGTTGGAACCTGTCTGAAGTGGGCTGGACTAAGGCATGATCAGCCTAGCCATTGTGCGTTGAAGCATTTGCCGGCGACTGGACTTCCTTAAATATTTTTCCACAAGTGTGTATCTGTCTCACAACATGTGAGGATGGGGTGGAGCTCAACACCCTTCCGTGCAAGTATCAGTTCCATTCTGCTCTATATGGGCATGGCCTTCCATGGGTAGGGCTTGGGCCTAAACTGCTAGGGCAGGCAGGTCTGGTCTAAAAAATTTAGGCCAAATTAAGAAATATGTCTGGGCTCATTGCATCTGGCTATGTGGGGCTATGATATAATAATATTAAAAAAATAATAATAATAATAAAAACTCAACTCAATAACGAAGGCTATCAAATGACCTTTAATCAGTTCTCATAACACTTGGAAGAAAGCCACGGAGAAACCATCTAGCCCCAGCGCTTTGTCTCTACAGCACTGCTGCCTTGATTTCCTTGGAAATTGGTTTTTCAAGACGTGCAACCTCTTTTGGAGGAATTATGTTAAATGCTAGATTATCATATGCTTAGGGAATATTATTTCAAAACAATGATGGTCAAGAGGGGAAGAGCGAGAACGAGGGTAAGATCGAGTGGTAGATGGAGCTCAAGTCCTAACTTTGCCATCTTACCTCTGATTGAGCTGATCTCAGGATTTTCGAAAATGTATTTGAATGAACTTTGAACCCTAAAAGTTCTTTTGTACAAAGCATCAGGAGTGAGGAGATCTATCATGATGTTACAGGAAGTGGACACACTCGTAACTATATCAGATTGGTTGAGCAATCCTAACCTCTGATTCATGGGCATTTGTTTGTAGAAATAGGACCATGGGATATTTTTCATTTTTACCAATTCGATGAATGTCCAACAATCCAACAGTAACATAATAAATTAAGTGTAATTTTTGGAGCATGATCCATATAAACCAAGATGGGAAACAACAACAAACAGTAGGGTATTGTGAACAAGTGTGCCCTGTTGGGAAACCGGTCAGCAGAAGCACCGAGAAGAATCAAACGATCACCACATGACACACATGCGATCAACACAAAGACAATCCAAATTTTACATGGAAAAGCCTTGCGAGAAAAAACAATGGCACAAAGCAACACCTGCACTATGAATATCAGAATATTACAGAGATATCTACCCACAAACAATAGCCCAAAGAGAATAACAAAGCTTCTCTCCCTCACAATCATCTCCCCAAACTCTAATCTTGAATTAAGACACCTTGATAGTCTTAGGAATACTTCGAAATATGATTAGGAGTCATTTATATAGACTCCTAATAAAAAATAGAAACATATTACACAAAACCGCGTAACAATGCAAATCACTGCTAATACTGCCGACTGATCGTGGCCTACCCACGACCGATCGCTGGCAGACAAAAAGTGTCCAGAGATATTTGCTCAAAATTCGACCCGTTCTGCCTCAAAGGACAACCAGTCTTGGTCAGTCGCGCAACACCCGACGACTGGTCGACCGATCGTCAGGACACCCAAACTGTCCAGAGACTTCACTACTGCCGAGCCTTTAATTAGACCGGTTTCAACATACGTTGAAGGCTCCACCAACATGCTCTAGGCTTTTCCATCTATCTCAAATAAATTGAGCAATTTGCACCAATTATTTTAGTAAAATTGAGTTTTGTATGAAGAGCTTCTGTCATAAATTTTAAGAAAAATGATTGCATTGCATGATAAAATAATCTTGGTCTAGTAAAATGCACATGAAATTTTTTAATTTTTGACATGCATAAAGCTGCAATTTACCAAAGTTGATGAAGCTTACATTCAATTCTAGCAATCCCATGGGTAGAGTTTGATCAAGAGAATGTATTACCAAAAATTTGGGGATCATCAGAGGTTTACATTTTTTTATTTTTATTTTTGGAAAGTTGATAAAAAAAAATTATTAAGAAAGCACTAGCAATTAAGAATACAAAGGCAAAGTCTCAAAGAACATTCCCCCCTCAAACCACAAACCCACAAATAAAACACCCCCAAAGGGACAATCACCCAAAAGCTACCCTCAACACTAAACTGTTGGAAACGGACGCCTTAAATCTCCATGCACAGAGGCCACCGACCGGTCGGTCACGATGGAGCCAAGCAGTGACTCGCTAGACCTTTTTTGGGCATTATTGACCGGTCAGCCGACTGGTCGACAGGTTTCCTAGTTGGAGTGGGTTTCTTGTGGGGTTTTACGCAAGGAGTTTCTAATCTCGGTTTTCTCCTATTTAAGAAGTGTATTACGGGATTAGTGTATCCTAGATTGGAAAGGGGATTTGAGAGAGGTTCTAGGCGAGGAAAAAAGCTTGAGAAGATAGTCTTCTTCTTGGAAAAGCTTGGATTTCTCTTGTAGGTTTGTGATCTTGAGGTTTTGGGTTCCATCTCTTGTAACTTTTGATATTATAGTAGATTGGTGTCGCTTTGTGTCATGATTTTTTACCCGTGATGGGTCTTTCTACGTTAAATTCAGATTGTCTATGTGTGGTTGGTTGCATGCATTGTGATTGTATTGTGTTGCTTATTTAATTTTCTTTGCTGCTGTGTTCAGCTTTACTTCCACTGCCAGCCTTTTATCCCAACAACTGGTATTAGAGCGATCGTTGGAATGTAACAAAAATTCAGATCTGAGACAAGAGCATGGCATCGGGCACGAGATTCGACATAGAGAAGTATTCAGGGAAAAATAATTTTAAACTTTGGAAGGTGAAGATAAAAGGTCTTCTAGTTCAGCAAGGATTGCAAGGTGCGCTCTTTGAAAAGCGACCGGAGGCTATGAAAGAAGAAGAGTGGAAGAAGATCGATGAAAAAGCTAATGTCTCAATCCAATTGTGTCTGGCAGATGAGGTCCTGTATAACGTCATAAAAGAAAAAGTTGCGGCTGAAACATAGGCGAAGTTGGAGAATACCTACGCGAAGAAATCTCTGAAAAATCGCATATATTTAAAGTTTCAGTTGTATAATTTGATGATGGCAGAGGGGGCCGATGTTGAGAGCCACATCAGCAATTTCAATAGGCTTATTTGTAAGTTGATCGATGTAGATGAACCGATGAAGGACGAGGATCAAGCGTTTATCCTGTTGAATTCTCTTCTAGAATCATATGAGTCGCTTAAGGACTCGTTGTGCACAGATAGGGAGACTATTGGCGTAGAAACCGTTATCTCAGCCCTTCAGGCGAAGGCAATGAGAAGGAAAAGCGGCAGCATAGGTCCCTCTATGGATGAGGCACTGGTTAATAAGGGGGAGGAATTCTTAGCTGGGTGGAGGATCTCCGTCATCGAAATCTAAATCAAAGGACAAGTGGAAGTACAAGGTGAGATGCTGGAATTGTGGGGAAAAAAGGCACGTGAAGAGGGATTGTTCGAATCTCGAAAAAAGGCAAGAGAAATTTGAAGATTCTTCTAGGGAGGGGGCCAATACCGTAGAGGACGGTGGTGATATTTGTGATGTATTGATTGAATCCGCCATAGAGTCTCTTGGTGGAGAGTGACTCTTGGATTTAAGTGTATTATGCCACGTATGTCCTGACCGGAGTTCAGTCATGGCATACAGGGAGTATGACGGTGGATCAGTTGTTGTGGGTGATGACTACGCTCGCAAGGTGGTGGGTATTAGTTCGGTGTGCATTAGGATATTCGACGAGGTCAAACGGATCCTGAAAAGTGTGAAGCATGTCCCTGAGATGAAAAGGAATGTGATATCTCTTGGTGCACTCGAGGCGAAAAGGTGCAAGTTTATCAGCTATGATCGGTGTTGTAAAATGGTAAAGGGAGCACTCGTGATGATAAAGGCACGGAGGTGCGATAACATTTACAAGGTGATCGGGAACACAATTCATGGTAGAGCTGCGGGATCGGCAGTAGGATCCACGGTTGCTCATATGTGGCAAGAGAAAAATGGCCACATGAGAAGAGCGACAAGGCGCATGAAGATGTAAGGATAAAGTCGATGGGGCACGAGAAGCGACAGGACTATGATGATGATGAAGTAGAGGTGGTGGATAATGCGTGGCAAGGTGTTGCATGAAGATTGGAGTCGTTCTGGAGTTTGTTGAAAAGGATGCCTCAAATCTTCATGCACAGAGACCACTGACCGGTCGTCCGACTGGTCGGTCACAATGGAGCCAAGACACCGACCGGTCGTCCAATAGGTTTCCTAGTTGAAGTGGGTTTCTTGCGCAAGGAGTTTTTAATCTCGGTTCTCCTATTTAAGGAGTGTATTACGGGATTAGAGGTATCCTAGATTGGAAAGGGAATTGCGAGAGGTTTTAGGCGAGAGAAAGAGCTTGAGAAGAGGGTCTTCTTCTTGAGAAAGCTTGGATTTCCCTTGTGGGCTTGTGATCTTGGGGTTTTGGATTTCATCTCTTGTAACTTCTGATATTATAGTGAATTGGTGTAGCTTTGTGCCATGGTTTTTTACCCGTGAGAGGTTTTTCCACGTTAAATTTGGATTGTCTATGTGTGGTTGGTTGCATGCATTATGATTGCATTGTGTTGCTTGTTTGATTCTATTTGTTGTTGTGTTCGGCTTTGTTTCCATTGCCGGCCTTTTATCCCAACAAATTCCTCGAAAAACTCAGCCCCATTCTCAAGAAAAGGTCCGAACTCTTCCAACAACCCAATTGTCTAGGTTTACATTCACAATGCATTCATTGAAATCATGAAGGTGAGACAGATTCGGCGTAGCTCATCCTCTCTTTTTGGATAAGATAGCTCATATGATTAAAGTCACCTGCAATCCACCAAGGGGAATTAATATTAGTTGTTAATCTTATGATGGTGGCCTATAAGTTTTATGTTTAGGGGCATCATTTTATCGATAGATGGCTATAACCAACAAATGCTTATCCAACAAAGCAGATTGGATGGCACAATGGATAAGATGTTCTCATGCACCGTAAGAGAGGTATTAGAGCTCCATGTGATGAGAAACCTAGCATTTGAAGTAAAATCTATGTTAGTTGCAAAAGACTTTGAAGAATGAATGTTTTATTTACAAATACATGCAGATTATTCTTCATAATATGAGTTTTATTAATGCACAAAAAAGAAAGGTTGAGGTTACTATTCGTCATTCCCGATTTCTTATTGCGTTTTCTCTCATTAAGGCTCCTCACATTTCATGAGATGGTATATGTTAAAATTGTGTCATCTAAGGCAACAACCAATGATATTTTCCTTTTTTATTATGCCATGCAATAGTTTGTCTAGCTATTTCAATTTTGGCATTCAACAATTGAATAATTTCTTCCTTACATTTTAGATCCCATCAAGATAGGAAAGAACATAGAATGAGTAATTAGGAGATGCCAAAACATTACTACTTGATGTTGAGTCCTAATGTCATTGATTATCCTTCTTTATAAGAGCACTTAAGATTTTTTTTCTCTCGATGCAACCACATTGTTTTGCCTATCTTGGGCAGTTTGCACTATGATAATATGAGCTCTAATTCTGAGTTTCTAATGCCGATGATTATTAAGTTTGTATCGGTTGGAGCTCAAAATGTCAGGAAACACTAAAAGACAAAATGATGACTCGAAAATGGCGATCGAATTTGGCAAAAATCTGGAAATGATTGAGAGATGGGCAAGGGCGCATGTATGAACCAAGCCCGAATAGCATGCGCACCATGTAGAAGATATTCACCTACTGTCCGGATGCCTCAAAACACACGCACTTCTTAACCTAATGAATCATATGCCCCGAAAACCATTTACCTCTTGCTTGTACACCCCGAAACACATTCATTTCCTAACCTAATGCACCAGATATTGCAACAAACATTCACCTCCTGACCAATGTGCATGCGGCCCCGGTCCGAACATAAAAAATGCATGCACCTACCCTTAAAACCCACATGCCCCTTGTTTAGGTGACCAAGGTACATGTGCCCCTTGTCTAGTTAACAAAAATGCATGCACTTACCCCCTAAAACCCATGTTCCTCCTATCTAGATGACCAAAGTATATGCGCTCAGGACCAAAGTCCATTTGCCCCCTCTCAAAGGTACATGCGCCTCCTCGCAACACCATGTGCCCCTTGTTGCAAAGTAAATGCACATAGAAGAGACATGAGGGAGGGAGAGAAGCAGTGGGCCCTGGTACATTTTCTCACCCCACATAAATCCTCGAGAACCCCTCGCTGGAAGCCCAAAAACCCTCACCGAAATCCTTGCTGGAGCTACGTCATTCTAACATACAAGGTGTGGGCTTTGGAGCTAGTGCATGTAGTTTTACATTCACCTCCTAACCTAAGTCAAAGGACTAACAACCCAAGTATAACGGACCCAAGGCGAATGTCGGGACAACTCTAGAAGGGGGAGGCTTATGTTGAAGGTCAATGTGCCTCAGCTGAAGCTCCATGCGCCCAGGCTATAAGCCTATGTGCTCAGCTAAATTCTCATGCACCTCAACTGCTAGAGCATTCACCTACCTTAATTCAACCTAATTGAGCATTCACTTAGCCTAATTCAACATTCACCTACCTTAATTTAACCTAATTGGGCACTCACTTAGCCTAATTCAATATTCACCTACCTTAATTCAACCTAATTAGGCATTCACCTAGCTTAATTCAACATTCACTTAGGTGCCATTTGGTAAACTGAAAAATTATGTCTGAAATTAATTTAAGTACTGAAAGCTTAAAGTGCTGAATGTTAGTGCTTAAAAGTACTGAAAATTTTGTTTGGTAATTTATCTGCAAAAAGTCCTGATGTCTGAAAATAAGCATTTTTTTTCACAAAAAAGCTATTTGGCAAACACAAATTATAAATGTCTGAAAATTAGAAATTTGTCATATTTGCCCCTATTATCTCAATTCTATCTTTTGTAAAGTAGAATATGAAAACAGTTATTGTCATGCCTTAAATTTGGACACACCTTTGTTCAATTCAATAAAAATTTAATACTTTCCTCACCAAATAAGGCCAAGTAGATGAATTATCTAAATCTCTCATGTTTGCCATGTGTAGTGGCAAGAATTAATTGTATAAGTAATTAAGTAGATGATACTCATCTAAAAAATGTATATTATATATTTAGATTTTCAATTTCTACACGTGTAACTTTGAGTTATGTGGTCAAAGTGCATTAGTGAGATTGGCCACACCATTGATGCACTCCATTTTAAATAGATAAATAACTCAAAGATCATATTGATTAATCCATCCAAATTAGTACATTGATATTATATCTTAATCAATTTAATTTTAGCCATCCATTTGACAACCATAAATTAAATTGTTAAATCTTTAGATGGCTTTGATTTTGAGGCTATGATCCATTTATAATGGAACTGATAGCTTAGATTGTCTAGAGAAGCATACATCTACACAATGCAATGGGTGTGATAGATGAGTCACAACTATTTTAAGCATTGTGACAAACTATCACAATAGTCTTCTAGAAACGGAGATCCGGCCAAGTGGGTGTGACCTTGACAGTGCGCCCGGCCTCAATGTATGTGTTGTATACCCACACCATTCATCTATTTTTCTACCTCGATTAAGGGAAATGGCCTAAAATAAAGTACAGCCAAATCTCAGGTGGACCACACCACATAAAGCAATGGGACAATGATACCCATAGTTAAAACCTTCCTAAGGCCCACCACATAAGCAATGGATAATGACGCCCACCGTCAAAACATTCCCGAGGCCCACTTTTCCAATGTTGTGGTCCACCTTAGATTTAGATTAGCCTCTTTTTTTTTTTTTCACAACTCACTTTAGAGCATGAGCAAAAAATGAGGCAGATAAGGCTCTAGCGAACTACACCATAGAAAAAAACCACCAAGAAGTTTTTAATGGTGGGTGTTTAATCACCACTTTTTTCTATGATATTGTCCACCTTAGATTTGGATCTACTTCATTTTTTGGACCACGCTCTAGAATGATATGGAAAAACTGATGGACGGCTTAGATATGCAACACATATACAAGGTGGGCCCCACAACTAGGAAAACACCCGTATCATGTTAATAGCATCTTACATGTAACAGCTCATCCGCCTGTTACCAGGACTACCTTGAACATGGCACCACATGGGTACCAAGCTACCATGTCGGCATAGCAAAGTTTTATAGCCCCACTATGATGTATGTGTTATATCAACACCATCCATCTATTTTTTCAGGTGATTTTAGGGCATCTACCAAAAAATGAGGTAGATCCAAAGCTAAAGTGGACCACACTACAGAAAACAGTAGGAATTGAATGTCTACTATTGAAAACTTCTTGAGAGCCACAAAAGTTTTGGATCAAGTTGATATTTGTGATTTCCCTTCATTAAGGTATGTTTGGCCTTATGAACAAATTTGATGGCAAATAAACACCACCATGGGCCCTAGAAAGATTTCAATGGTGGGCGTCATTGTCCCACAATTTTCTTTAGTGTGGTTCCCTCAAGCTTTGGGTCTGCCACGTTTTTTAGATCTTGCCCTCAAACAATCTAACAAAATGGATGACTGGTATAGATATAACACATATATCATGATGGGGCCAAAGAACTTTGTCATGTCAACATGTTTCTACCCTATCCCATTAGTTCTTCAAAAACTTGAAGAAGGTAGATGAGGGCAAAGTTGTCATTTATAAAAAAAAAAATTAACGCATAAATCACTTACCGCATTCTGTATTCAATTTTAAGTCAGAGGAGGGAAACTTTAAAAAAAAATTCTATTTTTTCAGTGAAAATCTAGATTAAGCACTTAATTTTTTATTATTAACCAAACGCACTGAATCAAGAAAATCATTGAAAATTGACCATTTCAATGATAAGTGGTGGAAATAAGTTTTACCACACAAGCCCTTAGTTCAATATAACTTAATTAAGCATTCACTTTGTATAATTCACTATTTACATAGTTCAATTTAATTAAATTAGGCATGCACTTTGCTTAATTCAGCATGCACTCCGCTTAATCCAGCATGTACTCTCCCTATTTCAACTTAATCTAGAATACACTTTGTTGTATTCATCATGTACCAAAATTCTTTGTCTTATTTATGATGTCCCACACATTCGTGTACACAAGCAGACTTCAGAATAAGCTTTTGTTGTGCAATCAGCTATCAGCAAGTGTACAGAGCCTAGAACGCTCCTGAATACGAGTGACCAAACTACGGCATGATTCAATAACTGATTACGAGAATTTTGTATTGATTGTGTTAATTGTACAACTAGATTTCAGTCTTGATTGAGGCATTGGTCTAACCAAAAGAGACTGTGGTTATTACTAAAAATCAAGATTGAAGAGTTCCAAATTAGCACAAAACATTTAATATTGATTATCATCCTAAAACTAGTCAATGTACTACCCATCCAAAACATGATCCGCTAGTTGAGCTAATCAAGTATCCAGTCGTAGTGTGTCTTCTTGCGGTCACCCATCCACAGTGACGGACAGTGACTCTGCGTCGCACCACTCGATTAAAACCCTCACTGTCTCTCAACTTGAACACCTAAAAGAACATGGAACATAGGCATCCAACCTATCTAAACAATGGCTTGATCCATAATGAAACCAAACCGGTCTCTACGACCGTGAACTCAAAGACCATAGTCCTCAATGACTTAGTCTTTTACCTTTTAATCAAGGATTATCTGTTGAGCCTCCAATTTATACATGTTATGGCCCATTACATCACATTATATGCATGATTTGCATGTTTAAAAGGCCCATCTAATACATGTTTTGTGATTGTAGGAATGAGAGCGGACTTCGCCCAAATAATGACCAAAAGGGGGGCATTTAGAGCCATTGGATGAGGGTTGAAGGAGGACCAAAGAAAGAAGAAAGAAGGAAGAAGAAAAGAGAAGAAAGAAAGGAAGAAAATGAAGAGGAAAAGAGTCCGACTGGTCGTGACCGATCGGCCAAAGCAGTCTGACCGGTCAAGACCAGTAGACCAACAGGTCAGTCCCCCCAGCTGCACTCCCTGGACTCCTGACAGGCATGTCCAACCGGTCGTGACAGGTTGGCCAGCCCAGTCCGACCGGTCAAGACCAGTCGGCCACACGTAGACAACAACTTGAAGTTTTTAAATTCGAATTTTGGGTTTCCTAAGTGAGGGAGGACTCCGTAGTTTCGCGTTTCTTCCAAGTCGGTGACGCCTCTAAGCTATAAAAGGACACCTACAGCCTCTTCCTAAATCATCTAGCAACGTGGGGAGCAAAGAGATCAATGCCTAGGAGACTTCCTAGCCTCCTACAACTAGTTTTCTTCTTCTTCCAGTTCTAGTTTTTAGTTTTTAATGCTTTCTTCTAGTTAACCTCTTAGCTAGAGATAAGAGGTGAAGTTTGTAGTTTGTTTCAATACTTTAATTCGTTCTTCAAGTACCCTTTACTTTGATTATGGATTTTCAAGTTCTAGTTTGAATAAAGTTTGGTTTTTTAGAAGTTTTGTGAGAGTTTGTGTACTCCGGACATGAGTTCCTTGCAATTCTGTGAGATTACCATGATTGGGTTGTTTGAATTCGAATTGTAGTAACCCTTGAGCATGCCATAGTCTCTTGGCATGGCTGTTACTCTGAAGACTACAAGTTCAAGTTCTATGTGCTTCATTAGAACTAGAAATCTGATTTCCAGATTTAAGTGGGACTGTTTGTGCTTGAATGTTATATCCTCCAATTAGATGAGAGATAGGACTTCGATTCTAATTGTGTTGTGGTTGGATGAATGGATTGGCATTGGACTACTACAAGTGAATCCTTGATGCTCTAGTTCTTCTTAGTTTCAGATTTTTCTATTTAATGTGAAAAATATTTTCCTAAACTTCTTAGATTCTAGTTATTAGAGTAGTTGGAATTGTTTACTTCTTTCCCTGTGGATTGACCTCGGTCTTACCGAGATTTATTACTACATCGCAGCCTTACACTTGAGGCGAGCGAACATTATCAACCATTGATGTAATTATGTGCTGGTGCCAGACCACAGCCTGGAATGTACAAGATTTGGGAATCTCTTGAATAAAATTCATCTTGGGATATCTTCTCTTATGTGTATTAATTTTTGTGATTGTTTGTGATTGTTTATGAATGTTTCATTACTCAAAACCTAGAGCAACAATACACAGAAAATGTCCTACTCATTTTCAATATTAACAATATCGTTCTTTTTTTTCTATGCAAAGTTTTCCTAAAGGTTGTGTTTTTCAGTGTGTTATGAGACTAATTAGATGGTGAATGGTTGTTGGGTAAAAAAGGTAAGTCTGGGTCGCACTCCTCAAATTCAGATTGTGCTTTCCTCACACACCTACCAATAAGGTTCTGCCTAACCTCAATGTTAATGTTAATATAAATATAGTTTGCAAACCCCTCAATGCAGAAGCACAACTGCTTCTGTGTACTCCATTGTACGCTTCACATAACCAAGGGTAGCACGAGTCGCCTTCTGAGGAAGCATGACATATCAAGAAACATATAAAATAAGCATATATAATGACCATTTAAGGGGGATGTTGTTAGTGTATTTTTTTGTGGCATATTAGTGTACCTTATTTGTCAATCACATGCGTCCATGTGTTGTAATGTCGGTTAAGCCTTAGTAAGCTGAAGACCGAAGATTCAAGTGGACAAGCATCATCAAGGAAGAAGAAACATATAAAAGAGATGCCTTAGTGACCCTAACCCTTAAAACAAAAACATCATAAACCTCTAGATGACTTGGATCACATTGGTAAACCCTTAATCATTTTCATTAGCATTACAACACCTAAAAAAATATGATAAATTAGGCTAATAAAAGAAGTGAAAGCTGTTGTAATTAAACTAACCCAAACAGCAGTTTTCGATGAGACTTTGATCCATCGAAGTTTAGTTTCGATGCGACTTCAATCCATCGAAAATCAGTTCAATCCATTATAAATTAGTCTAGCAACATTGTGAACTCTCTGAACAGTTTTCTGATCTATCAAACCAAACACTTCGATCCATCGGAGTGGAGATTTCGATCAATCAGAGAATGGTTCAATCAATTGAACTGGATGTGCAACAACTGCATAAACTCTCTGGACAGTTTTTCGATCCATTGGAATAGGATTTTCGATCCATAGAAGATACCTTCAATCCATTGGAATGTATTTTGAACAATCGAAGATTTACGAATCTGCTAATTTTTTTACCGTTGGAGATTTATCTATAAAAGCGGTGAGTTCATTTTTTGGCATAGGGAGAAGGAGTTTACTGATTTAGAAGCCACCACTATTGCAAATCATTAAGAACTTTAATCCTAACCCATCCAAGTCATTCTCCTTGTAATTCATCACAAACACTGAGCATTCAAAGTATAAATCAGAATGGACTTGTTATCTCTTGATTCCTAAGAGTTTAAACACTTTGATCATAAGTAGAACATTTGTCTAAACACCCCCTAGGAATTCAATTATGTATATACCCCTAGGAAATCCATTTCCTACTAGTTGTAGAGGATTCACCGCCTCCTAGCACATTGGGCATCCCAATTAGAGCATCTCATGCAAGGTGATTGATCGTTGAAGCTGGAACAGTGACGACGCATCGACATCAATGATCAGGGGAGCAAAGGGTAGCTGATTGAAGCACAGGAGAGTGAAGATCAAGCAACCTGAAGCAGTGCATCAACAAGGCTCAAATCCAATAAGTAAAGTTATCATTTGTGTTAAGTCCAACCACTCTCTTTTCATGGAGAATTGAGTGAAGAATTTGATTACCAAACTTGATAGGTTCAGTTGTAAGACCTAGGCCCTTGTGAAGGGGCTGGTCGAATCTCCGTGAGAAGCCTTCGGTAGGAGTATATGATTTTGATAAGTTGGGAGGAACCTTAAACTCCTTAATTGGGTGGAACCATTAAACACCTTAATAGGTTGGGAGGAACCTAGTCAAACTCCTTGGTTGGGTGGAACCATTAAACGCCTCGATAAGGTGGAACTGATTTAAAACACCTAGATTGGGAGGAACCTGATTTAAACTCCCTATGAAATTTGGTGTGCTTAAGGGTTGAGTATTTGAAACGAGAGTGGAGTAGACATGTAGTCGAACCACTATACATGCTTGTGTTTGTGATGTATTTGAGCACATTGTTATCTTAGCATTGTATGTTTAATTACTTAATTGTGAATGCTTGATAGGAATGTATGCTAGGCACTAGATAGGCACATTCACACAAAAGATGTATTTTCACTAATTGTATAGACTTGAACGTATATGATCATATCTCATATAGTCTATATAGATTGCATAGATTAGGTGCTTGATTAAATTAAATCATATGTTAATCTACGCATGTTAGACTGGGTAGCTTAATTGCTTATTCATATGCTAGTCTTTGTGATTGGACCAACTTAGTCTTAGAAGCCGAAGTGTTCTTGCTTACTTAGCTTAAATTGTAGAATAATTCCCCCCCCCCCCCCCCCCCCCCCCCCCAGGACTTAATCATAATTCTAGTAGCTCCGTTAAGCTTCTACACATAGCGTAGGGTATTGTGTTAGATAATCCGACGCAATTTCATATGTAACTGTTTAACTGCCCTGAAAGAGAAGGTTCATTTTGAAGGAAAATAATCGCTTTTCATCCTGATAAATACTCTTTTCGGGTCTTCATTTGTAATGTTTAACTTCGGACATGTTTGAGGAATTAATATCGCTCTGTTCATGCTCTCTTGCCTCCATATCTTCACCCCTGATAACTCAGACAAGGTGAGCATGAAGGAGTCCTCGCACCCCAAGCCTGAGGGGATATCCCCACAGTAGAGGCCTCGCGCCCTCCGCTTGAGGGGATCTAATGTAGCTTGCACACCCTCATCCGAGACACTCTTAGTTATATGCATTGGATGTGTAATCCCTGAAAGTGATCTTGCTTTGAGGCAGTCTTGTTGGAGTTATGCCTTGGAAAACTAACGTGAATCTTTTTCATAGATGACATGGAAGTGATATTGGTGATCTTTTGTTTGTAGATCATGATGACCATGGGTCATAGATTGACGGGTTATAATGTCATGTTAATATGTGAGAGTGCCTTAAACGGATATGAACATGGGTTAAAGGAGAAGGATTCCTCTTGTTATCCTTAGGAATGTGAGATTGGACAAAACAATTACTAAGAGAAGAGTTGTGGATAATGTTTCTTTATACCCTATTGCGCGATGACCACTTGGCAAGTTGTAAGACATACATGTGGTTATGTATGTGGTCATCCTATGTGAAGGAACTAATGACGAGTTAAGATGAAAGGTTTCCACCATCCGGCATGACGACAAGTCAAGTGCTTTTACCCTACCCCACCTCAGGGTGTGAGTGCACCATGGGAATAGGCTAATGGTGTTAGGTCGTTGGTCACTTACATTGGTGGATCAAGTTCAAGTCTTTGGCTTAGGAGGCCCATCATGCCTTGATAACAATCAACTTGAGGACATACCAAATGTGATTAATACTTAGACCTAAGGATGTTTGAGGAGTTCACGGTATTGATCACATGTGCTTTAGCTTATTTTACAAGCTCATCATGTTATCAACAGAAGTTAACGTAGCTTATTACATCTATTGATAACCAATTGAGGCTCACATGGGCCAATAAGGGATCCACTCGGCCTCACCACATGGCCTCACTTATAGAAGAAAAAAGAGGAGGAGAGAGAGAGAGAGAGAGAGATCATTCACTCCATCACACGTGTGGGGTCTACTTACGTGAACAACTTTTTATGTCTTCCTTGGCCTTGTTCCAAGACTTGGTGGTGTTAGCTCTCGTAGAGTTATAAAATATTTCTTTGCATTTATACAATCTTAATAACCTTCAGAGGCTATATTACCTGGATTCATAGCCCACAATCAAGTTGTGCACCCATGTCTAGAATGTGAGCAATGACCCATTCACATGTCTAAGCTCCGTGCAAAAATTTTGAGTTGGTTAAGGCTAGTTTTCACATTTGTATCCCTAGTGATAAGAAATTAAAGAGAACTGTATTTGATTCATAATTATTGTGCATAGTCTTCGCAGTGATCAAACACCTCTCTGCCCAGGCCGCGCTCTCCTTTAAAGGAGTCACGTACGCTAGTCAAAATACTACCCAATGCATATTTTGATGCATTTCAACATATGAGCCCCATAACAATGTTGGAACCTTTGTCACAAGGCTACATGGCTATATCAAGTTGATGCCTCTCAAGTAACATGATACATATCATTTTCCACCATCTTAACACCCAACTGGCTATGGGAGATGCCTAAATGCTAAATGATGTCACTAGTTTTCTCAACATGATCGATGGTTTGGACACTCTAAAGATGAAGGACAATAGGTTAAGGCCTTTAGTTGCATAGAGCTATTTTGTACCATATAACATACTAGTTTTCCTAATTTTTACCTTTTAATGAACAATCTTTTAAACCAGGGATAACTTAATTGTGTATTCTAAACCATAGCCTGAAACATAACAAATGGACTTGCTCTATCTAGCCTTGATAGAAAAAAAAAATTCAAAACCTAAGCCCAAGCCTAACCTGTTTATTAATTGAGCTTCAAAATCAATCCCTAGTTCCCATAATCCTCCATACCCTAGCATGACCTTATCAGGCTAGGACCTAAAACCCAGGCCGCTGCCACTCCTACCCATATGATTGATAGTTTGGATCATGGTTTAATAATTGGCAACTCGGACAGGTTCGCTCAATCTTGAATTGAGTCGGGACTCGTCCAAGTCACTCTTGTTTCCAATTCTTACTTATGGTAGTAAATCTGTCATGATTCGATCGAGTCCTAGTTGACTTGAATGAGTTGCCAATCCATGGTTTGGATGGCCAAAACATGGATCCTGCATGCAAGGAATCTAGTGCATGACTACTCTGTAGAATAGTTCTAAAACTCGGTTGGGGTCAACTCAAAACTTGCCCGAGTCAACTTGAGTAGGTTAAATTTTAAAAACGAGTTTCTTGAAAACTTAGTGCCTGTTTTGATACCACCAAAATAAGTTACTTTTTAACTTATGTTAAGTCATTAAGTTACTTTTTTCCACTTAAATTAGCTTAGCAAACATGACTGCAAAAGTAACCCAACGTGCTTAAAGCTACTTATCCCTATAAGTGTTTTGTTTTTTTTTTAGCTTTTTAACTTTTCTACTTTTCTCTCTCACAGTTAATATCAAAGGAGTTCCCACAGTGATGGACTGTCCACATAGAAGGTGGGGCCCACATGATGGACGAACCATATTAATGTGGGCCCACATAATGGATGGTTCACGTCAAATTAGGTGGGCCCCTAATGATAAATAGCCTATATCCAACAAAGGTGGGGTCCACACGAAGGACGGTATACAACAAAGGTGATCTTCACATGAGGGCAATGGTCATTAAAGCTGGCCCCACATGATGGATGGTCCACATCAAGGGTTTCCCTAATGATGAATAACCAACATCCAAGGTGAGCCATGCATGATCCGAAACTCACATTGAAGATGGGGCCCACATGATGGATAGTCTACATCAAAGGTGGGCCCCACACTATGGATGATCTACATCAAAGTGATGGATGGTCCACATCAAAAGTCAGCCTTAATGATGAGTGGCTCATATCCAAGGCGAGCCCCGTATGATGGACGGCCCACATCAGAGGTGAGGCCCACATGATGGATGGTCCACGTTAAAGGTGGGCTCCACATGATGGGAGGTGGATATTGAATGCGGGCCCCACGTGATGGACATTAAAATTGATGGTGGGCCCCACATGATGGATGACCAACTGTTAACGTCAGATTCTGTAACAGGATCCTCCGGTCGTTCACCTTCTCTCCAACAGAGATTTCCTCCGCCGGACTTGTAAGAAGGCAGAAAGCAACTAAGGGTGGCTGGTGTCCAGCCGTTAGCCCTCCGATGCTTAAGTCAGGCAGAGCAAGAGAATAACCAGGCAAAACGAGGCTAGAGATTGAATATTGTGTACCTGTATCTTAATGGAGTCTTCTCCTTATATAGATCTGGAAGGGTCCAATCTGTTACGTAAGATATCGAGATCCCGTTGATTTCGTGTACGATACCAAGATCCCGCTGATTTTGTGGGATAAGATCCTTATCCTTAGAGAAGAGATCTAACCCAATGACTTATCTTGACAATCACGTTCCTTGATAGCAATCTCTTGAGATTCGGAACCATAAGAAAAGATAAGCCCAAAATCAGCCTATACGGGGTGCTGGTACTGAAGGCTAAGGGGTGTCGCCACAGAGAAAGATGTTCGCATGTTGGAAGATGGTCGCGAGTCCAAGTGCTTGCTCATTTAAATGTAACACCTTTCAATGACTTGTGAGAAGGTCTGCTCGCAGATCAAGAAGGGAATCTTTGCTTTGCTATATCCGACTATCGGCTATGGGAACTCGAGGCCTTGTGAATAGGTGCTCCGTATTTATCAATCCTGCGACTCTCGAGCATATGATCTCGAGAGTCGAATGGGCGTCCCGCATTTATCCAATCTGCGACTCTCGATCAGATGATCTCGAGAGTCGAATGGGCGTCCGCGTAAATTCTTAGCAGCTAAGTTGATCTCCATCATTTTGCCTATAACAGATGCCCCCCAAGTCCATGCCGTCAAGAATTCTTAAGGGAAGGACTTAGCTTACTATCACACGTAACCGCCTGCTGTCTTCATCGAGAACGGAACCATACATGATGGGCTGGAATTAATGAGCACCAGCTTTCCGCAGCCTTTTCGCAGACAGAAAGTGAAGAGACGCTCGCCACGTGTCCGGAGAGTTAATGGGCGTGCCTGCTGGACTGCCGCGCCAAAGGGGGGGCTGCCGCGTGTCACCAGATGCGGCGGAATGATTGCCTATAAATATACGGAGTCTGCCATTTCTCTGGTTTTCTACAGAAGTTTTTTCGATGGAAAGAATTCTCCCGTCATTTCCCTCTCCATCTTCTTCCTTTGGTGTTCCTCCTTCCTCTCTTTTTCTGTACTTGGTATATTTCCTTTTTCCTCTTTTTCTTCTTTTAATCTTCTCATGGCTGGGAACTCTGACGAGACCACCGTCCCTCTAGGTGATGCCACTCCGGAATCCTCTGCTTCTAGCAGTACGAGGGTTCCGGCAGGGAGATACACAGCATCCGGATATCCTTCTGTTTTATCGGAGGACCGGCTAGCTGAGTTACGGGAGAGACATCTGATCCCCGACTCAGTCATTCTCTGATTGCCCGGAGATGGAGAGACACCAGACTCCCCTCCCCCAGGATGCGTAGCTTTTTATGAGTACCAACTCATCCTGGGGGTACGCCTCCTCCTCCATCCCTTCATACGCGATGTTCTCGATGTTACAAGATTGCCCCTAGGCAACTCATCGTGAACGGATGGAGGGTAGTTCTGAGCTCCTTTGCCCTCTGGGCTCAGGCCGGCAACGGGGAGCTCACGGCGGAGGAGTTCCTCCGTATGTTCCGTCTGAAGAAAGCACCCTCCAGCGAAGGCTGGTACTACCTGTGCTACTGGCACCGGGATAACTTCGTGCTGGGGAAACCCTCCTCGAACTATCCCGGCTGGAGGAAACGGTGGTTCTATGCTTCCGGGAACTGAGAGTCTGTTTCCTCCAGGGGTCCAGGAGTTACCCGTTTTTTCTGTGAAGGTAGGCACAGTCCCACATTGTACAGTTTTCTCCAGTTAAGATTTTAGGGTTTCACTTCATTCTTTGACCTCTGTTTATGCTCGCAGGTATCCCGGTCTTGAAAAAACCAAATTTAAAGGGGGGGATCAACGAGAAGATAGTCAGGGTGTACAAGGTGCCTATTGGTGATAGGCACATCGAGGCTTGCTTGTCTCCCTCGCGACTCGCAGCAGCGGGATTAATATCCAGCGAAGAAGTCGCAATGACAAAGGCGGGAGAAAAGAGGAGTCTGTTGCCTCGATTAAAAGGCACAAACTCAAAAAGGCAGAAAAAGACTGCCGAACCTTCTCAACCATCAGCCCGCAAGGGTAGTGACCAACCTGCTCTTCTCGCGAGCACGGTGGGGGCACCGGCGGTGCCCATCCTTCCCTCACTGGTGGTCGCACCTGGACCGCCAGTGATTAACATCACTGATAACTCCCCGGATGGGGCAGGGTCCAGCTGCCCCCCAGCTGGAGAGGCTCGCGAGCAAATGGAACCTAGCGAGCCGGTTCCTTCTCGTGAGATGATTCCTGCTGTTGAGCAGGGACCTGCTCGCGAGTCGATGGCCCCGCCTGTCGCGAGCACGGCTGGGTTGGTTGTTGTCCAGCCATCTGGAGGTGGGACATACTCTATTCCTCGCCACCTCCACCCAATCTGTAAATTTCTGTTCGAGAACGTTTCCCCCCAAACTTTTGGCTCTCTTCCCGAGCCAAGCCCTGAGAACCTCTTCCTCGAGGCGGGGGTAAGAATGGTTCAGGTAAGACCTTGGAGATTTATTTTTAACTTCATTATTTTAGGGCTCTCAAGCATTTTTTCTCACGTTTTTCTTTTTCATTTTGCAGGGCTTAGATCTCATCCTGCGGACGAAGCGAGATATCATCGCCGCTCGTCGCGTGATCGATGAGACAGAAGGCAAGAGAATCGCCTTGGAGAAGGCGGTCCAGGGACGGGATCAACTGCTCAAGGCCCGTGAGGCAGTGATCGCGAAGAGAGATGAGGAGAAAAAGATCCTCATCGAGAAAATCCAAGTCCTGACCGACAGGTATCAGGCCTTGGACTCTAACTTCGCGAAGCTCACGGGTTTGAAGGAGAAAGCGGAGAGAGAGAGGGAGATCTTTCGCCAAGACAAGATCTCGTTGGAGGAGCGGCTAGCGGAGGCCAGGTCGCAACTCAAAGAAGCCAACGACAACTTGGAGAAGGAGCGCTCTGCTCTTGCACAGCTTAAGGACGACTCGATCCATTGGGATGAGGAGAAAGTCGCCCTAGTAAAAATGCTCTTAGAGGAAGGGCCTTCGGCAATTTCTGAGTTTCGGACTTCGCAGCTATATGACGATGAAAGATATGAGTCATATGATGCTGGTCGCGACTTTGCACTAAGAGTAGTGCAACGAATGTCCCCATCCTTCGATATGGGGAATTTGGGCGAGTCGCGACCATCATAGCTGCAGAGGAGCAAGCTGCTGCTGAGAACGAGGTGACCGAAGCTACGCAGGCTGGAGGGGCTCCAGAAATGGGCCCTGAAGTCGAGACCACCGCTCCTCCTCCGAGAGATTGATTTTCCTTTTTGTTTTCCTTTCTCCTGTACTTGCGAGCTGATACTTGTAAACATTTGATATTAATGAAAAGTTATTTTTGGAAATGTTGTTGTTGTTCTTGTTTACCTTCTCTTTCCCTTTCATGCAATGAATGCCCTTTTGTTTCAATGAATTATGCTCAACCCGGGGGGTCGTGATGACCATACCCTCGTGGAGATAGACTGATCTATCGATCGAGGAATAAATTGTGCTCAATCCGGAGGGTCGTGATGACTATACCCTCGTGGAGATAGACTGATCTATCGATCGAGGAATGAGTTATGCTCAATCCGGGGGGTCGTGATGACCATACCCTCGTTGAGATAGACTGATCTATCGATTGAGACTCCGAATTTACCAAGATTAGGATGGTCGAGAATACAAACAGGCTCTTCTGCAGTGTTGTTTCCTATCCATAAAATGGAAATGCAACCATCCTAGGTGAATTTAACCCTACCAAAGGTAGGCAATTGGCCAAGAGATTGTATGCATCCTCTTCGGGGCTATTCAGGTCCAAGTTAATGGAGTAGCGACCAAAAGATATCTTTTACTTTATTCACGAAATGTCGTTATGAACTACATCGAATCTAGGGATAGTATTGTAGCAAATGCTCTGCGTGCCAAGGGTGACGTACGGGTCTTCCCTGCATGTCTTCGAGGTAATAAGTACCGGGTCGCACAATCTTAATAACCCGATAAGGTCCTTCCCAATTTGGATCCAGCGAACGAGCGGGAACTCCGAGTTTTTGCCTCAGGACCAAATCTCCGGGCTGGAAGGATCTAGGTCAAATCTTAGCATTTCGATAACGAGCAATACGTTGTTGATATGCTGCCACTCGTACTTGGGAGGCATTTCTTCGTTCTTCCAAGAGATCGAGATGAAGTCGAAGGTCTTCCTGATTACTCGCGGGATCATACTGCTCGATCCGATATGAGAGCACTTGAATTTCCACCGGTACTACTGCGTCGACACCAAATGCTAAGGAGAAAGGGGTTTCACCTGTTGATGTACAAGCCGTGGTTCTATATGCCCATAATACTTCTGGCAGAAGTTCTGGCCACACACCTTTATATTCACCTAGCTTGGTCTTTAAGTGGTGTTTGATGATCTTATTCACTGCCTCGACCTGCCCATTCGCCTGAGGATGATATGAAGAAGTGCGGAGATTACGTATCTTCCATTTTTCACAAAATTCATCAAAGGCTACGTTGTCGAACTGCGTTCCGTTGTCGGTAATTATAGTGTGAGGAAGTCCGAAACGGCATATGATATTTCTCCATATGAACTTAGTAGTTTGTTTCTCAGTAATCTTGGCTAATGGTTCTGCCTCGGCCCATTTGGTGAAGTAATCAACCGCCACAATTGCGAACTTATTTTGTCCCTTTCCCATGGGCAAGGGTCCAATGATATCGACCCCCCACTGAGCGAAAGGCCAGGGGCTATCAACTGGAGTCATCCGTTCGGATGGTACATGAGGTATAGGTGAATATCATTGGCACTTGTCACATTTTTTAGAAAATTCAATTGCATCTGCTTTAATAGTGGGCCAATAATATCCTTGCCGCATCGCCTTATATGCTAGGGATCGCCCCCTGGGGTGATTACCACATGCCCCCTGGTATACTTCGTCTAGAACACGAAGTGCTTCTTCTGGATGAAGACACCTTAAATAAGGCAAGGAAAAGCTTTTACGTAGCAATATTCTGTCTTGCAAGATATACCTGGCAGCTCGAAGACGAATTTGTCTTGCAGCTTTCTTGTCCTCTGGTAGGTATCCGTCTCTGAGATAAAGGATGATTGGATCCATCCAGCATGGAGATGATTGTACCGATATTACTTGCTCAAGAGTTGCTTGGTCGATACTCAGGTTCTGACGATGCTCGATGGGAATCGAATGTGATAACTCAGATTCTAATGCAGAGGCGAGCTTTGCCAGGGAATCGGCAAGTTGGTTCTTCTCGCGAGGAATATGAATTATTTCATAAGTCTTCAGTTTTACGAGCAGGATGAGGACACGAGACTTGTATAAGGCCATCCTTTCTTCTTTGGCCTCGAATTCACCAAGAACTTGGTTGACAATGAGCTGAGAGTCGCTATGAATTAACAGATTCTGAATTGCGAGGACAATGGCCAGTTCGAGACCAACGATCAGGGCCTCATATTCTGCTTCATTATTTGAGACGCGAGAATCGAAACGCAGAGCATACTGGAAATGCGACCCGTTGGGAGCCACTAAAATCAGGCCCGCTCCGCTGCCAGTGGCCCGCGACAACCCGTCCACGAAGAGTGACCAAGGAGGCTGGTCGCTGGTCATGGTATTATCATCGGAAGAGTATGTGAATTCGGCGATGAAGTCAGCCACGGCCTGGCCCTTGACTGCGGTCCTAGGACAGAATGAGATATCGTGCTCGCTGATCTCGACCACCCATTTAGTTAAGCGTCCGGAAGCCTCAGGTTTTGGAGGACTTGCCGTAGTGGATGATTTGTTGGTACTAGAATAGCGTGGGCTTGAAAGTATGGTCGTAGTTTTTGAGCTGCCGTGACTAAGGCTAGGGCCAGCTTCTCCATATCAGAATACCTAGTTTCTGCATCAACCATTGCTCGACTGATATAATAAACGGGCCTTTGCACCTCGAAATCTTCTCTCATCAAAGCGGCGCTAACGGCCGTAGTGGACACAGAGAGATAAAGAATGAGTTGCTCATGTGCTACAGGTTTAGATAAAATGGGGGGTGTGCTCATGTATAGCTTCAATTGTTGAAAGGCTTCCTCATACTCTGGCGTCCATTTCCAATCAGACTTGGCCGTTGCACGGAGGAGTTTGAAGAATGGTAAGCACTTGTCAGATGCTCGCGAGATGAATCTGTTCAACGATGCGATGCGACCAGCCAGACGCTGGACGTCCTTCAGAGTAGTGGGGGATTTCATCTCTACCAATGCTTTTATCTTTTCAGGATTTGCCTCAATTCCGCACTAGCCGACCATGAAGCCGAGAAATTTTCCTGCAGACACTTTGAACGCACATTTTTCTGGGTTCAATTTCATTTGATACCTCCTCATTAGGTCGAAGGCTTCTCAAAGATCAGAAATATGATCATCTTCTACGATGCTTTTCACGAGCATGACATCAACATAAACTTCCATATTCTTAGCGATTTGAGCAGCGAATATTTTGTTGACGAGACGTTGATAAGTGGCCCCCGCATTTTTAAGACCAAACGGCATTACCTAGTAGCAATATAATCCCCGATCTGTGATGAAGGCAGTATGCTGGCTATCAAGTGGATGCATCATGATCTGATTGTAACCAGAATAAGCATCCATAAAACTAAGCAGAGCGTGACCAGCTGTTGAATCGACCAACTAGTCGATCCGCGGTGTCGGGAAGCTATCTTTGGGACATGCTTTGTTCAAATCTGAATAGTCAACGCACATTCTCCATTTGCCATTAGCTTTTCGGACGAGAACTACGTTTGCGACCCACTCTGGGTAGTCAACTTCTTTTATGAAATTGACCGTGAGTAGCTTCTCGACTTCAGCTTTGATCGCCATTTGCCTCTCTGCAGTGAAGGCACGTCGACGCTGGTGCACGGGTTTATGCTTCGAGTCGATATTGAGACGATGTACGATGACATTGGGGTCGATGCCTGGCATATCTTTATGAGACCAAGCAAACACGTCCTGGTATTCGGTGAGGAAACGGACCAAATCTTCACGATGGACATTGGTTAAAGAAGATCCAATGTACACGACCCTAGACGGGTCGTCTTTGGTTAGGTGAATCGCCACTGTTTCTTCCCTAGGAGTTCTTGATTGGAGAGCGTTTTCTCTCGGATCCAACGAGGTGTTGGTGGGAAAGTTGGGTGAACCTTGTGCTATCTCCATAACGGGTGTCACTTGAGCCTTCTTTCGATCTTGTAGGGCTATCTGATAGCAAGACCGTGCCTCCTGTTGACTTCCTCGCAAGACCCCGATACCATTTGGGGTAGGAAATTTGACACACAGATATGAAGGGTGCAAGGCTGCCCCAACCTTAGTAAGAGACGGCCGCCCCAAAATGGCGTTATACGCTGATTTTCGATCCACCACGAGGAAGTTTATGAAGACGGTAGTCTTCGTTGGATGTTCTCCAAAAGTAACTGAGAGATCAATGCTTCCTTCAGGTGTTACTACCTCACCTCCGAAGCCGACGAGGGGGGTCGAAACTGGCGTGAGTAGGCTTCTGGCAAGTGCCATTTTGTTGAAAGCCTCCAAGTATAGAATATCGGCTTGAGCTACTTGTATCCACCATAATTCGATGAGTCAGATAATTTGATACCTTTAATGTGACTACGATGGAATCTTCGTGAGGGAAGTGAATTCCCGCTGCATCTTTGAGGGTGAAAGAAATTGGAGGATGGCTGGCTTTTGACGAGCTGGGCGTCTGTTCCAGCCAATAGATATGCTGGGGTTCTTTAGACGCCTTCCGAGTGTATGCTTTCCTGGAAGCTTGAGAGTCACCCCCACAAGCTGGTCCTCCGACGATGGTGCGAATTTCTCCAGTAGGCTCAGCGTCCTCTTGGGCAGTATGATGATGAGGCGGTTCCTTTTGGCGTGGTGAGGCTTTCGCCCTTTCTGGTGATCGATTTTTACGAGCGACATAATCCTGAAGATGGCCTTTTCGGATATGGCTCTCTTCTCGGGATCGGATTTGATCTTTGCAGGCCACTTCACATATGGCTTGTGTTTTATCTCCATTAAAACCTTTTCATGAGACCGATTGAGAGGAGTGTAGTTATGATATTTACCAGAATAAGGTTTCTTGGGGGAACATTCGCGCTGATCACGATGATATTTTTTATCTGCAGTAGAGGTTCCCTCTGGCTTGCGCTTCTTACCCTGTACTCCATGGCGTGTCATTGCGACTTCTTCTGCATTGATATATTTCTGAGCTTTGGTTTGGAATTCTGCCATAGTTTTTGGAGGGCTCTTATCTAAAGCAAACCTGAATTTCTCGCTCGTTATTCCGGCTATGAGGGCTGTAAGACCTTTTTCTTCAGTATAACCCTCAATTTGAACGGCTTCGGCAGTGAATCGTACTGTGAACTCCTTTATTGTCTCCCCATGCTGCTGTTTCAGATCCATCAGATGGGAGGCTAGCTTCTTAATGCGAATGCTTCCCATGAATTGAGAAAGGAATATCTCCGATAACTGGGAAAAGGAGCTGATGGAACGGGGCTTCAACCCCCGGAACTATGTACGAGCTGCTTCCTTCAATGTTAGGGAAAAAGCCCTACAAATGATTTCTGAGCCATGTCCCTCCAACTCCATGAGAGACCTGTATGTTTCTAGGTGTTCAAGAGGATCACCAATACCTGTATACGGGGTGATAACAGGCGTTCGATACTTTCTAGGTAACGGTGCCTCCATAACCTCACTGGTAAAGGGAGACTCGGATTGATGTATCGCCGCCATGATGGCAGATGGCCGATTTGCCTGATACTGCTGTTCCATGACGTCAAAACGATCATGGATTCTTTTGAGATCTCATTCCCATGGTAGGGTATAGCCTGATGTTTTGGCGGTGGAGCCCTGAGGTTGAGGTTGTCGAGACAAACTAGAATGTATAGAATGTGGGGACGGCACAGGGAGATGGTTGCCAAGTGGTGGGACTTGTGGTTCGTCCATAGAATGTCTGAAAGCTACTGGTATGGGTTGCGGTGGTAACCCTTCGGAGGGTTGTCTCTGCGGTTCGGAGAAATGCTGATCAAGCCGATTCGACAGGGCCTGAACTCCGGCATTTAGAGTTAGAATAGTATTTCCGAGGAAACGCAGGACATCGTCTTGATTTCCAGAAGCCTCCAATAATGGGTTTGCTGATGGCATATTTGGGGCTCCTTGAGGGATATTCGTCGAAGTGGGTGGAAGAGCAGGTATGGATTCCGTCTCATCGGGCGGAGGTGGTGCCTGCCTTGAAGTCGAAGGATGAACAACCTTTTTAGGAGGCATCGCAGAAGGATTTTGATCGGTGGTTAGAACAATTAATTTTGACGATCAAGTCGTTTCCCACAGACGGTGCCAAACTGTTAACGTCAGATTCTGTAACAGGATCCTCCGGTCGTTCACCTTCTCCCCAACAGAGATTTCCTCCGCCGGACCTGTAAGAAGGCAGAAAGCAACTAAGGGTGGCTGGTGTCCAGCCGTTAACCCTCCGATGCTTAAGTCAGGCAGAGCAAGAGAATAACCAGGCAAAACGAGGCTAGAGATTGAATATTGTGTACCTGTATCTTAATGGAGTCTTCTCCTTATATAGATCTGGAAGGGTCCAATCTGTTACATAAGATATCGAGATCCCGTTGATTTCGTGTACGATACCGAGATCCCGCTGATTTTGTGGGATAAGATCCTTATCCTTAGAGAAGAGATCTAACCCAATGACTTGTCTTGACAATCACGTTCCTTGATAGCAATCTCTTGAGATTCGGAACCATAAGAAAAGATAAGCCCAAAATCAGCCTATACGGGGTGCTGGTACTGAAGGCTAAGGGGTGTCGCCACAGAGAAAGATGTTCGCATGTTGGAAGATGGTCGCGAGTCCAAGTGCTCGCTCATTTAGATGTAACACCTTTCAACGACTTGTGAGAAGGTCTGCTCGCAGATCAAGAAGGGAATCTTTGCTTTGCTATATCCGACTATCGGCTATGGGAACTCGAGGCCTTGCGAATAGGTGCTCCATATTTATCAATCCTGCGACTCTCGAGCATATGATCTCGAGAGTCGAATGGGCGTCCCGCATTTATCCAATCTGCGACTCTCGATCAGATGATCTCGAGAGTCGAATGGGCGTCCGCGTAAATTCTTAGCAGCTAAGTTGATCTCCATCATTTTGCCTATAACACCAACATCAAATGTGGGCCCTACATAATGGATGGTGCACATTAAAAGTTGGCCCACATCCAAGGTGGGCCCCACATGATGGGAGACCCACATCAAAGGTGGGGCCCATGCGATGAACGGTTCACAACAAATGTTGGACCACATAATGGACGGTGGATGTGAGGGGGACCAAACATATTTAAGGGCTAAATACTTGTAATGTTGGAAACCAAACAGGCTTTTTTTTTACTTTTTTTAGTTGATACTTTTGTTGTTTACCAAGTATATCTATCTCTTGAATAAGTAGAAACGAAGATAAGCTACTTGTGGCATAAGAAACTTACTATTGCATGTGGATGATAAGTTACTTACGACTCAAGTAACTTATTTTGGTTTCTACTTAATCAAATGATAAGCATGTTTGGTGAGTATGTTTTTAAAACACCTCACAAAAAAGTCTTATGCTGCTATGTTGAAATACCCAATCTAGTAATGACATAACTGTGGGACCCACTTTAATGTATGTGTTAGATATCCACTATGTTCATCCATTTATCCAACTCATTTTAGAGTATTAGGCCAAAAATGAAGTAGGATCCAAATCTCAAGTGGACCACACCACAAGAAACAGTGGTGATTGAACACTCACCATTAAAAACCACTAAGTGCCCACCATAATGTTTATTTGTCATCCAATCGGCCGATAAGGTCACATGGACCAAGATGAAGAGAAAACAAATACCAGCTTGATCCAAAACTCGTGTGCCCCCAAGAAGTTTTTAATGGGGGGAGTTCATTCACCATACTTCCTATGATGTGGTCCACTTGAGATTTGGATCAGCTTCTCTTGAGATCATGCCCTAAAATAATTTGGCAAAATGGATGGAAGGCATGAATATACAACACATACATTAAGGTGGTTCTACGATCACTGCCTCACTAGACACGTTTGGGTACCTAATCTGCTCCGCTCCTTAGGATGGAGGTAAATTGGTGGGTGAACCCAACTCTATGTGCCTAGGTTCACCATAATGTTTCTTAGAAATCCATTGATGGGATTTCATCGAATTGCGCAATAGAATTTGATTTTCTCAAAATCCAAAAATAAAATCCTAATCTCAAGATCTCTCGAATACGATCATATACAATTTCTCGAATCGAACAACTAACTTAAGAAAGTTAGTTCATACCTAAATCTGACGATATATATTGATGTAATGCTGATGATGGTCCTCTAAACTAAGAGGTCTCTCCTTTATCTATCCCAGTACTGAAAAGATATAGATAGCCTAAGAGATTTTCTCTAGTAGGTGTTAAGGAATCCCACTACCATCCACAAGGATGACCACACAGAGATGGAGAAGATGAAAAACTCATTTGCTCTTTCTACAGATTTCTCTCTTTTCTTTGATTCACACACCTAAGGGAAAAGGTGTCTAGGGCTTCTCATATCTACTCATCTAAGATAGAATCAAATAAATAAGGAAGAAGCTAAGGTTTCAAGAGAATATCAGTATGGTACTTGTCGCCCTACGCACAACTTTATAACCTACTATGAGGGAAATGAGTCGATCCGCTTCATCTATGCATATACTCATGATCTAATCCCTCCATTGCCATTGACATATCCCATACCAATCAGAAGTAGACCATCAAGTTATCATCAAGTGCAATTAAAATAGTTTTAACGATTAAAATAAAACTTCAACGGTTAAGAACCTTTAACAACTTTATTAAACAATCAGAGTTCTGAGCCCAGCGAAAAAATTACTTGATGAGTTCCTAATTTATCCATATCAAAGTTATAAACATATTCTTAAGCAAACCAGTAAATCTATTGTTAGACTATGTAAGAATCAACAATTCTTGATGGAAGTACCCAGCTACATTCACTTTATTGGCCCCTTCATGGATCTTACAAGAAGAGTCAAAACCGACTGGTCAAGATCATGACCCTTACACGTCCTCAAGTCTAAGGATTAATCATCTTTCATACATCATCAAGTCTTAATCTTACGATCACAGTCCAGTCTAATGGGACCCCAGATAGCTGACTTGATCTTGATCCACCAATGTAAGTGACTAAAGGTCCAAACATAGATCCTTTGTTCATGGCACACTCACACTCCTGTCTAAGGTAAGGGTAAGGTATAAACTGACACTAAGTCGATTCCCGATTATGGAGACTGTCCATCCTGACCCAAATCAGTCCCCTCACATAAGATGATCGTACATCTCATGAACTAGTGTCCACAGGTGTGTCCCAAACACCTGTAACGGTCATGGTATAATAAGATATTGAGATCCATGGACCATGACTCTCCTAGATCAATGACTGTCATATCCAATATCAAGTTCCCAAGAACTATCAGAGAAATCACTCCTCAATAAACCCATAATGAAAATTCAAGGCAACATTATACACTGAGGATCAATGAGATGTCCATTAAGTACTTATGGTCATTATAATCTACGACTGAGATCGCCTTAATCACATCCACATGGTTAATAAATTAGAGCTCACATTAGTTTTTAAGGCACAAACTTTAACATGCGCCCTGTCCATCCATTTTACTAGATCATGTTAGGAGGTGGGCCTAAAAATAAGGCAGATCCATAAATTAAGCGGGCCACATTGAAGGAAATAATAGAGATTGAACAACCACCATTGAAATCTTCCCAAGGCTTACTATGTTGATTATATGCTATCTAAACCGGTCATAAGATCATTCCCACACCCAAAAGATCATATGAAGAATCTGGTGGATGGGTGGATATTTCAAATAATATCAATGTAAGCCTTATAACTATTTCAATAGTGAAAGTTCAATACCATTGTTTCAAGTAGTATGGCCTACTTAGAGTGTTGGATTTGTCTCATTTTTGGGCCTACAACCTAAAATGAGATGACAAAATTTGTGAATTTAGTGAATTTCTCAAAAACATCATGGCGGGATAGTCCCACTCTAGTGTTTTTAGCTCCTCTAACTCGATTGTGGGGGTTCAACAATAGTGTTGTAAGGTTCCTAATTTACTTGAGTTTTGGATCTTTGTTACATTTAGGTCCACCAATTAAAATCAGATAGAAAAATCGGTAGACAAGGTGGATTCTCATAAACATCATGGTGGGCCACACAACAATGGGTGCGTTTTCAATAGTTGGCATGCAATACCACTATTGTAAGTCATGTGGCCTACTTGAGTGTTGGATCTAGGTCATATTTGAACTTCATCCTAAAATAAGATAAATAAAATAGTTGACAAGGTGGATTTTCAAAAACATCCCCATGAATCTCCCAATAAGATACATCCATCATCACAACGCACTCGGCTTAAGTTACTTTTTATAAGTTAAAAAGCAATAAAAAAAAATAACCAAAGAAAATAAGTTACTTTATTTAAAAAGCTACTCATTTAAGTTGATTAACCAAACTAAATTAAGAAAAGTAGCTTATTAACTTACATAAGTTAAAAAAGCTACTTATTTAAGGGGGCGTTTGGATTGTAAGTTATTTAAGATAAGCTACCTATGCCTCAGTAGTAGACTCATAAGAGTTTCAACACAGAGGTCATGGTTTGGTGTAACTCCCCGGGTTTTTACAATTTATTAAGAAATTTTTTATATTTTATTTTGATGTTATTTTAATTAAATATCGAGCATTTACTTTGCTTTGAAAACAACAGATCATCCGTGGGAGATATGATAGTTGATTCTTTACAAAAATTGTTTAGAATGATGCCATAAACAACATAGAACTGGCAGATTTCGCAAAACTCGCATTTTTTCGATAATTATGATAATGCCATTGGATTCCCTAATTCATGATTTCAGATCAATCAAATTGGTAATTTTTTAATCTGTCCGAAATGTAAGAGTAATTTTAGGTGTATAACAATGCCGTGTAGATAGATTTTCAAGTAGGCCCCGCGATCATGAAGATCTTAACCTAGAAGCATCCATAGTCGTTGATCAATGAATAGAGTTGGGAAAGTAACCATACCAAACTGATCGTCTTAGTGATAAACTCTTAACTTAGGATTTGAGTGATTATCTGAGGTGTATAGATATGGAATCTTGAGTGTCCAAAATGTAAATGACTCACATTGACCCAGACCCTTGATTTATAGATCACATGGTTCCCATGATCCGTTTGACTTAAAATTTTATCTCATGCCTATTCATCATAAATTAATCATACAAGTCAAGTTTCAACCCTTAGATCATAGTATAAGTGGTCCAATTGTCAAATCAACCCCTTAACCCTTGATTTTAGTGTCCATCAAGTAAGGAAAGTGGATGGGTAGTCATAGTCAAATATTCTCCTTCATGTGAGTGACTTAGATCGTCCTTATTATGGGTCAATAGTGTGATTTGACTGCCCCACCTTGATAAGCCTCTTTATTACTTGCCAAGTTATCCCATTTTAGAAATTAACTGAGTTACCAACTCTTCTCAAATCTGGACATTTCAATTAACCCACTTCACACCGCTAATCTCTTCTCAAATTTGGACCACCTATTATCCTCATGTGACTATGAGTTTATACAAAATTTGAATCATGATCTATGATCCTACACCGTCAAACCCTAGAGCCACTCCCTTCCTTTACTCCCTAAAGGTGGATTTCAGATCTAGGCATTTCCCACCATCAATCAACCATCAAAATTTGTCCAATTGTTTACTTATCATGACTACACATTTCTTCCAATTTTGAGCTCTGATCATCAAGTAGATTGTTAATTGAGATCTAGTCCGTTTTGGCACCCATCAGGCCATTTTTCAAGATCGACCAATTTAGATTTCAGATCACCATGAAAATTATATATCTCAGCTCTACTCTTCGTTAGAGTTGTCAACAGGTCGGATTCGAACCGAATTAGTGTTGATCTGAATCTGATCCGATTAAGGAAGTGGCTGACCCGACTCCGACCCGAATCCAATCGGATCACCATATGCCTTATCCGACTCCGATCCGTTTAGCGTTTTTAAAATCTGAATCTGCTCCATTTTCGATCTAAATCTGATTAGGTGCATCAGACAGTGTGGTGTGGCCTAATGGTGCATCGTGTTACTAACCTTGTGAAGAAGAAGGGCTGAGAGAGGGAGATGTGAGGATCGGTGGTGTGTCGAGTGACTAACCGTGAAGAAGAAGGTTAATAGAGGGAGATGTGAGGACTGGTGGTGCGTCAAGTGACTAGCATCGTGAAGAAGGTTGAGGGGGGGAGAGAGATAAAGATGTGAGCACCGTGGTGCATCATGTGACTAAAATTGTGGGTGCCTTGCAGAGCTCCGAGGTGGGTGCAAAGGTGCGTTGCATGACTTAAACGATCGGATCGTTGCCAAATTGGATTGGGGTCAATCCGAATCTGATCCGATTATTAAACAGATCAAAAATTCTGATCCGTTGATCCGATTAATTATCTGAATTCGATTTATTCGGAGCATGATCTGAACTGTTGACAGCCCTACTCTTCGTATCCAGCACGGTGAATGGATTAGAAATCATTAAAGATCAGTCATTAATCACGTTTTGAAGATGTCCTAATGAGATTAGAAAGGGTGGACGTCCACCTCATTAAAAGAGGATGCACACACCCTTTTCTCTTTATTTTCTCCTAAACATCACACATCTACCCCTCTATTCTAGCCCTTAGACGTCCAAGGGGAGAGAGAGAGAAAGAGGGAGAGAAAGAGAGAGAGAAAGAGAGAGAGAGAGAGAGAGAGAGAGAGAGGATGCCAAGCCCTTTCTTCTCATTCTTCTTCTTCCTTCTTCCTCACTTGTTCATGTAAGATCTCCATTGTTATGGTTTGTGTAGATGCCTTCTCCTCCACCAGATTAAATCTAGAGTTTCATTTAAAGTCAAGGTGAGGATCTCCATTCAAGCTAAATATAATAATAATATGCTTATCTAGGGTTTTCATGTGTTAATAGTCATATTTACAGTGTTGTTTGTGATTAACTTGTGTTTGTTGATTTGAATATGATTTAATATGATCTTTTACATAGAATTATCGTTGATTTCCAATATAGTAACTTTGTGATGCTTGTATGGATGTTGGTATGAGAAAATATGTGTAATATTGTGATTATGTGAGAACCATGTATAGATTACTCTAAAATCATGCTTTACATTCGTTAATGATGTTTTAGATGATCCATGTGATGTGTGTACAGGATTATCTATGTGGATATTACATTAATGCACACCCCTTAAGCCCATACTAATGTAACCATTTGATGTGAAAAGATGAGTCTGAATGGGACCTTGTTGTGTTAGAATTACCATGTGGATATTATTCGATGAGTATGCCTTGTTGTTTCGTATTGAAAGTTGGCATTACCGTATGCATTGTTGGATGAATATGTCTAATTGTTGGGTATTAAATGTTGTTATCACTATATGGGTATTGTTGAATGTATATGCCATATTATTAAGTTTTGGCACTACCATGTGCACATTATTGGATAAGTGCCAAAAGGATCATCATATTGATACGTTACTTGTGATGGATCCGGGAAATGATGAAATTAAACTAATTGGGGTAAGGAATTGACATTACTTGTAAATATCGTCTCATGAGCCGAGGTTGGTGATATGGACACTAAGCTCGAGCTGTCATCCTATGCTGGGTTGCTTGCAACTCCCCATAGTGACTAATGAGTTCCTTTAATATGGCTGGATGCGAAACTACTTAAGTAAAGGTGAAAAAATTGATGCATTCATTAAGGCCTAACTTAGTGGGACAATCCCTTTAGGTTTCACGGAGGAAGTTTATTGGGGGTTTCCTGCTTCTTTTCATGCGCTATCTAATGGAAGTATATTGGGGTTTCCCGCTTTTATTAGTTGGGTTATTTACCTCTAGTGACTAGTGGCTAGCGTGAAATGTAACGGGGGTTTTCCGCTTCACATATTATGATTTTAGCCAGGGTGCCTTAGTCAGAGCATGCATATCATGCAATGCATTAATAAGGTTTTATCTTGTATATTTTGGTTGATAATTATTATTATCATGCTTACGCTGTCTCTATTTGGTTATTAATATCATGTTTATCTTGGAGGAATATACCTCATTATGGTAGCGATTAATGTTATCCAAACACATCCTAGATAACGCAGGTGAAGATCCCATAGTTGAACCCGAGCTCCAAAGAGAGGAGTGTAGACACCCCACCTTCGGCTACAAAGCTGGTTGAGATGGTTGAATGGATGGAGGTCCATACCCCCAAACCCTATATCCAAACTCAGTCAAACTCACCCTTGTAAGCCCCAATCCATAGCCCAGCTCAAGCCCAAACCCAGTCAACTCACCCCTAAACATCAGCCCGAAAAATCATTCATAGAAAAACCAGTACAAAATTTCCTAGAAAGTTAAAGTTGGTGAGTCAACTCACTGGGTCAGCCTAGTCATTGCACCCAGTCGACTCACATTGTCAACCAATCATTCAAACCCGGTTGACACATCCTTCAAACCCAGTCAACTCGCTTAGTTTCAATCCACAACTTCGGAGCAGCTCCGAACCTCAGACCTGGGGATTTCTTGCTTCAAATTCGAAGTTCGTACGCTCCGAAGCTGAAACAAAGTGGTTGTACGGGCAGCACCCAGGGTGCCACCCGAACCTATTTACGAGAGTTGCCACTTCTCATAGTTATAAATATCCCCTCCTTCTCATTTCCAACATCCATTAGCTTCGAGTCCTCCTCTGTGAGAGGCGACTCATCTCCACCCCTTTAGCCCATTTCCTCCACCAAGGAGGGCCCAAGTGGGTGAAGAGTTTAGCTCTGGTCCAACCCAGCTTGACCCTGGTCCAAGCCTTTCAAGCAATCTAAATCCCAATCTTAACCACTCGAAGCTAACACTTGCGATACCTTTATTCATCCAGCTATACTTATACCAACATCATCTCATTTGCATCTAGCATAAGTGCAACATTTCTTATTCTTCCAACCCCCTGCTTATCATTCCACTACAAGCACTTGATCAGGTCTTAGCCTATGCTCTAAGGCTCGCCGACTTATTCGAAACTTGCCCATCAGAAACTCTAACCGGTCAAACACACATCATGCATATCGCATAAAGCACCTGTCAGTTCGAGCGTATGCTTTGGGCTTGCCTATCTAATTGGAATCTACCCATCAGAAACTCTTACTGTTCAGACCCATATTCATGCATTATATCATTCGTGAAAATGTACGATGAATAATTCAGACTTTCAAGTATTAGTTAGATTTTATGAAGTAAAGACTGTACTTCGGTACGGGCAGAGTGGGTGCCTAACACCTTCCCACCCTGTAATCGTGATCCCCTACTTCGAATCTCTAATCGCAGATAAAAAAGAGTCATTTTAGATGAAGTAATCTTCGGATTCCCCTCTTTAATGTTTTTACGGGGTCTAGCCGACTGTAGATTTGAAATAATTGGCTAGTGGCGACTCTGGTCTTATACAAACATATCCAGTGAAACCCAACAATAACACGGTAAGAAAAATCCCTCGAGAAAGAGGTGAGCCCGTGGTAATAGCAATTCGTACACCTTCAAAAAGGGGGAAGCGAGGAAAGGCGAGCGTCCATAAGGAGTATGATGGTTTGTGGCAATAAATGGCGGATGACGAAGCCAAGATGGCTTAGATGAAGATTTCTTTTACATTGTGTTTCTTAGGATAGTTTATTTACTTTACAATGAAATTGTAATAAGTCTTCTTAATGAAGACAAGGATTGATACTTTGTTTGGTTTAGTTTCAAGAACTTTGTGATGATAACATACTTTAAAATTTTATGTAAAAAGATAATTTACTTTCCATCGCTATGCTTAAATGTTATAAAGTATTAAATGTATGAGTGATTGATAGAATGCAGAGGATTTTATCCTTGATGCATTCTAGATAACTCCTGGGAACTCGACCCAGCCATCGTGGTATCCACGAGGACCAAAATGTCGAGGTGTTACATTTGGAGTACCCATTGTGGCAGTGGTGGAGTGTGTAAAATGATAAAAGGAAAAAAAAAACTACTTATTCTTTATTAAACTGAAGTGATTAACTTAAATAAGTTACTTATAATTGATCAAAAGCCAAATTTATCTCGAATTAGTTACTTGTCTACTATTGTAAGTAGAAAAAGTAACTTGTTTGGTGGTATCCAAACGGGCCTTAAAGATTGTAAGTTACTTAAGATAAGTTACTTATCAAATAAGTAACTTATCTTGGTTTTTACTTAATCAACGGATAAGTATGTTTGGTAAACAACATGCTTATCAACCAAAAAGTAGAAAAGCATGTTTGTTTCAAACATCATAAGCGATTATCCCTCAAGTCTGTTTGGTCCCTGCACATCCACCATCCATCATTTGGGGCCAACCTTTGGTGTGGATTGTTCATTGTGTGGGGCCCACCTTTGATGTGGGCAGTCCATCATGTGGGGCCCACCTTGGATGTGGGTCATTCATCATTATGGCCCGACCTTTAATGAGCATCGCTCATTATTTAGGGCCCACCTTTGATGTTGGTCATCCATCAAGTGGGGCCCACCATCAATATCCATTGCCCATGATGGAGCCCACCTTTAATGTGGACTGTCCCAAATGTGAGGCCCACCTCTAATGTGGGACGTTTATCATGCAGGGCCCACCTTGGATATGCCCCACTCATCATTAGGGTCGACCAATGGTAGGTGTCAATGACCACTATTTCCTGAGGTGCGGTCTATCTGAGATTGGATTTTGTTTAATTTTTCGGCTGGACCAATAAGGGTGGACGGTGTGGATTTCACGTGCACAGCATGTGGGCCACCCAAAACTAGTTGGAAAAATAGATGAATGGCATGAGTAAATTAAACACATCACGCTAGGCCCAGGGAGGTTTCAATAGTGTTATCATTATCATTGCTACTTCCTGATGTGGGTTCCACCTGAGGTTTAGATCTGCCTCACATGCTAGCCCCACTCATGTCCAGGCCAGATGGACGGTGTGGATCAAATACATTGCAGTGGGCCCCAACAAGCTAATTAGTCAACATGGGTAAAACCGCTGCACCCGCCCCACTGTCCAGTTCAAAAATTAGACAGTGTGGGTTCTCCATGTGCATCAGGTGGGGCCAAGGAAAGGGCTATATACAACAGTACTATGCAAAGATGTGGGGTCCACTTTGAGATTTGGATTTGGTTCATTTGGGAATCCTACGACGGTGTGGCAGGGTTACACATCCAAAGAGTTTTCAGTTGTGGGCACTCCCACTGTTGGGAGAGGTGGGACCCACAAAAGCTTTGGATCAAGATGATATTTGTGTGGGCTCTACACACAGGTCACTCATGACCTCATCAATAGGCTTGATGGAAAATAATCCAAGACGACGGGCCCCAAGAAGTTCTATAATTATGGACCAACACAATGACATGGACCATCCATATGGGCCCACATTAATATGGGGCCATCCATCATGTGGCGGCCATCTTTCATGTAGACCACCCACTATGTGAGCCCCACCTTTGATGAGATGGTCCATCATGTGGGGCCTCCTTTGATATGGATTGTATAATAGAGCAGCGCCTGACATTAACCATGAAAGAGAGCTTATCAGCTTCTCCTCTCGTTCATCTCTCCTCATTCCTCTCTTCAGCAACTTATGAAAAATAGAAAAGCTAAAAAAAATTGAAGTGATAATGTACTTTTAAGTAAAAAAAGTTATTTATAATTAATCATAAACCAAACTTACTTATCTACTATTGTAGGTAGAAAAGTAAGTTATTTGGTGGTATCCAAACGGGCCCTAAATACCACTTGCTTAGCTTAATAAATATCGAGTCGAGCCAAACAAAGACTTGGTCGACTCGGAAGGACATCAAGTTGAGTCAGATTTTTGGGTTTTTAAACTATGATGTGGGTTTGCTGATGGTATCACTCAACCTTTTATCACTTACAGACAAGTGATCATCTTTAGAGGATTTTGTATTTGTAATCTAGCTGGTTGAATGAGTTCTACTTTGTAAGCTTGCTATCTAAAGATAGTTAAAAAATGACTCAAGCACATCTCACCTCTTTTATAAAAGGGAAAGAACCAAAACTCATGTGGGGCCCAACTTTAAGAAAAGAGCCATCATATGATGATAATCCAGACGGATGGTTGTACACTACCATTCAGGTTTCTACTTTTGCAGAATTGAGGCCCATGGTTCAATAATTCAGACCGTTGATATGGTGGGCCTCGCCCTTAGATGAACTAGTTACGAACCCAAAACCCCCTTCCCGCCATTATATCCATGAATAGTATTTTGCCTTCTATTCAAGGGTTGGGATTCTTTTGATCTGGGAGATCTTTCGATGGGTGGGTGGGTCATCCGGCCTGGGGCCCACCATATCAACTGTTTGGATTGATGAACTGAAAACTCTAATCCGAGCATACGTGATGCATTAGTCCAATGACTGGCTTCTTTTTGGCAAAATGGGGGAGATGGGCCATTAATATTAACAGCATCCCACCTTAATTTATTTAAAAAGTGGGCCCCACCATCATGGATTTAATCCTCAAACCAATGGTTTAGATTCATAGAGGTAGAGATAATTTTAGAAAAAATCCTATTTGCCTGAAGGCTATATCCATCATCTTCTACTTTCCAGCACTTAATTTTGACCATTACTATTTTTTTTCCCTAGCCGTTGATTCGGAGGCCACTGCTTACATGGTTTCGAACATCTGCTCTATGCCTATTTTGAATCAATCTCCATTCATAGTGGGTCCCACTAGATGGACAGTCCTGATTAAATAAAATATAACCATATGGCTCTACGGTATCATCTCCCCACAATAGTTGTGTTTTCAACTTGGACGAGTGGGGCCCATGGTTTGGGAATCTAGACCGTTGGTTGGTGACATCCCACCATAGCTGGCTTATGTCAATAAATTTCCTTGTAGCTTTAATTTAGGGCTTACAATAGAAGGTTAAGAAGAGATATGTCCACATTCAACTATAAAAAAGTTCCAAGATTTTGGGGCATGGCTCATACAAGGTGGGGAGGCAACAGATGGTTGGTCTGGATTACTAATCCGTAGGCCCCCTACTTCCAAGTGGGCCCCACCTTATATGTTCTGCACCACGAAAATCCCACTGATTGGGAGGTCTGTTCGGCCGCACCTTGGGTTGCAAAATGGATGTTTAAAACAGAAGAGCAAACGGTTTACATTCAACTACCAAAAGGGTCCATTAGTTAGATGGTTGGGATTTTTGTATTGTGGGCCATCCGTAGTAAGATCAGCCCAATAAACAATCCGATCATGGAGTGTTGGAATTAATTGCTGAAAGCAGTAGATAAAAAATCGAAGACAAAACTAAAATAATAAATTAAAGAGGTAAAGAACTTATGTGTTTGAGTCGAGGCGTGACTAAGTCATTCAGCTTGAAACCAAATCTGCCCTCCTTGGGCCGCGTCCCAAATGCAACAAGATTTCTTGGACAGTTAGCCTTCAGGATACAACGACTATTGCCCGGTCCCAACGGTACACTCGTTGTATATGGGTTCGAACCAGCGTGCAAAACTTAAACCCGAAGTGATTAACTCGCTTGCAAACTCAGTTGACAAAACAACAATAAACCAGAGATGATTTTGAAGAACCAAAAGGAAAACTTGATTTCAGATTGATTAAAACGGAGTAGAGGACATGTCTATATATAAACCGAGATTAGGTGCCTGAAGCACTGTTTCAAAAGGGTTAGGTTTGTTGGGTTTAAACCCCCACATGAACAGACGCATCTCTCATTTAGCGCGAGTATATTCTCAATCCCACATAGACCTAGACCCGAACTCGGCATCGGCCACGTCACGGCTCGGCTCGACCGGTCGGCCGGCGGGGGCGCGCGCGCATGTGGTCAATGGCACAGATTTGAGCTAATGGCATAACCCCCATCAGACCAAATTCACATGCCCATTGAGAAGGTTCAAGGGGCTCAAGCCCAATGCCAAAACTCCATCTTATAACATTGATATTTCCATTGTTCATTTCCGATGTGGGACCAAAGAGTAGCACTAAAAGACAAAACTTTTTTCGAAAGAGAAATATGGAGGGAAATCCATATTTGAAACACTTTTCAATTGTAAAATACAACATGAGGGTCATCCCCGCCATATGATAACAAAAAATCACACCACTAAGCATACCAGCCTCCTCCATTGTTGTGTCATTTTCATGTACCATCCATCAATTTGATGGGCCATCTTCTTATGGGTCAAGTTCAACGGAAGCGGATTGCATAGGGTGCCACACACCACCAATCTCAATAGTGTGTTGACGTCACCAAGTTGTGTGGGGTCCACCATAATGTGTGTTATATCCACACCGTACATCTATTTTACAAGATCATTTTAGGGCGTGAGCCCAAAACTGAGGAAGATCCAAAGCTCAATTGGACCACACCACAAAAAGCAACAGGGACATTGATCCCCCATCGTTGAAACATTCCTATGGCGCACCATAATGTTTATCTGTCATCCGACTTGTTCACTATGTTACACAAACCTGGATGAAAGGAAAAAAACAAATATAGGAATGATCTAAAACTTCTGTTACCCTCAAGAAGTTTTCAATAATAGACGTTCAATCCCTATTGTTTCTGTGGTGTGGTTCACTTGAGCTTTAGATTTGTTTTAATTTCGGGCTAGAGCCCTAAAATAATCTTGCCAAATGGATGGACAGTTTGGATATAACACATACATCATGGTGAGGCCCACGGAACTACATGACATCAGCACACCACCAAGCACACCATGCAATCCACTTCCAAGTAGGGCTGCACATCTTCCCAGCTAACCCGCCCGACCCGACCCAGTAGAAACCTGATCTGTCCCAACCCGGCTGAGAAAACGGTTCGGTCCTGGTTGGATGCGGCTGGACCATTTTTAATTTAGGTACGGTTTAGGGTACATGCCAAACCCGCCCGACTCGACCCGTACCCTAACCCGTGTATACCCGACCCCGCCCCGTTTATACTAGCTTATTGCTTTTAAAAATATTCATATGACATTATCAATAGGTTGAATGGTCAATCAACATTAGGGTGGACTCTAAAATCTTTTAATGGTGGAAGTTCAATGACCACTGATTTTTGTGGTGTGGTCTATCTAAAGCTTTTATCTGCTTCCTTTTTAGGACCATGTCCTATAATAATCTGGAAACACAGATGGACGGCATGGATTTACAATATATACGTCGAGGTGAGCCTCATGGTCAGGGTCTCACCCACATGGCTGGTTCCGGTGTCTTACCAACTCTCACCCAAGCTGCGCTCATCTCACACTCACAGGGAGCGGATTAAGTGACATCCGGGATCCACCAAGGTGGGTGGCCCCGGACTATGTGTCTTAAATCCAGACCGTCCAACTATTTTGAAATATCATTTTAGGATATGATACTAAAAATGAAGCTGACTCAAATCTTAGGTGGACTACACCATAGAAACATAGTCCTAACCCGGCCCGACCTAACCCGGTTTAGCACATAGGGTAGCGTAGGGTTAGGGTTAACCCTTTAACAAGTAGGGTAGGGTTAGGGTTGGATCAGCCCAACCCCGTCACAACCCTGACCGAAACCCAAACCTTTGAAATATATTTAGGTTCGGTTCAAGGTTGGGCCTAACCCGACCCTAACCTGACCCATGTGCAGGCCTACTTCCAAGTTTAACATCAAAGAAATTATCACAAGCATTGGACCCATGGACAAAGAAACTACCTAATTAATACAAAATAAACCAGTACCTTTTTTTTCCAAAAAAGGTTTTCAATAAACTACTTCATTAATCTAAGTAGCTACCATTAAAAGTATCTACAATTGCATGTTACCAGTGGTTGTGTGGTGGGGGAGGGTGGGGGAATTTTATAAGAAACAATGTAATTAATATAAAATTAGTATTCTAATACCTTTCTTAAAAGAGGTCTCAATAAACTACCTTACTAATATAAATAAATATTATCCAAGTACCTTTCTTTCCTTTTTCAAACAAATGTATCGAGATGTGAGAAAATAAGTGGCTGGTTTGGGTGAGTTCTACCGTGATGTTTATGTGCAATCCACCCTAACCATCAGATGAGTCATCCTATGTTAGGCCCAAGGCTAAAAACTCAGCCTCATTCATGAATCAGGTGGACCACGCAATTGGGAAGATGTATAGCTAAGGTTGACCTTTCAATCTATTTCCCTGAGTGTGGCCCATTGAATCACGAATGGGCTTTCTTTTGGTATAGTCTACTTGAATCATAGATCAACCTGCTCTTATGACCTGTGCCTAACGTGGGATTAGGTATCAAATGGTTGGAGTGCATCTCACATACACATCATGATGGGCCTCGTAAAAAGAGTCCGAGTCTCTCCCCATTATTCCAAAAAAACAATGAGTTAAAAATCATGAATTTTATGAGACGCCCACTTTAGGTCTAGACCTAAAATTTAAGTTGACTTGTGATTCATGTAGGCCATACCCACAGAAATAGTTGGGAGAGAGATGCCCTTGATGGAATGTTGTGGTCTCTGTAACAATCATATGAAATCTATTTCAGCCATTAGATGCCACACCCAATTTAGGCACGGGACCAAACGATCAGGTCCATCGATGGCATACCAAGGGAAATGGTTTGGAGGGTGAGTATTTTCCTGTACAATATCAATTGTGCAGCAACGAAGCTGAATTTTGAATCTTAGGCCTAACAAAGGGTGACACACCAAGCGATTGAGATGAATTTCACATAAACATCATGGTGGGGCCAACTTTAGCCATTGACCCCTTTTCATTGTTAACAAAATATGATGGAAGGTACCCTAATTATAATTACTTATACTGAAGAGATTGCTTAGCAAAATTTTTTGAGAAAGAAATTGAAATATGATTACTTTTGTAATCTTTTTACAATGAATAAATACAAATTATGTACTACCCAACTCTTTTAAATATGGTAGAATTTGATTAGAAGATAGACCTAAAATAGCCCTAAAATAGGGCTATCTTTATATGGGTCTAGATTCACAAGAATTTCAACATGAGTTGATGGGTTCAATGGACTGCCGGACGGTCCTCTATGTACCAAAATTTTTGGGTTGATGCCGTGAAATGAGCTGGCAAAATGAATGGACAGCATATATAAAATATACAACGGGCGCACATAGCACCGTCCTATTGGCAAGTGTCAGTAGGCAATTGGTGTCAGTTTGAAAGTTTACCATTAAATCAATTCCCGACGTGCACGTGGTGGAAGGGAAGTACCCAATCCGCGTACACGATCAAGCAGAGGCTACGCTTGGACAGTTTTATTTTTTGTGGTGTATACATTGTTGGTTCACCGCCATTTAAAAAGTTGTGATGACTCTTCCACTGTCTGTACGTAGGATGGTCATATGAAAATCTAGACCGTCCAAATGGCTGGCATAATTATTAATGACATATAATAGAAAGAATTACACTGAGAATATAGACCGTCCATCTAATTGTTTAATTTGAATTTGGACCACTCACCATGCCACGTACATATATTTATTAGGAATTAATTAGATGGTTCGGATTACTTGATCAGTCGGACTTTGGACAGATATTACATCCACAGTGGGACTTGCAAGTTTTATGGTCTGGATAGCTTTACCTCATTGCCACATGTGATAAGATGAATCACCACCATTTTCAAAATGGTGTTGAACAAACACAGGAATCAACGTTTGATTTTTAGGTCACTGTAGACGGGACCAGTGATTGGACATTTTCAATGGACGTGGATTGGGTACTACCCCACCAGGACCTACGTATAGACGGACGGTCCTGATTGGGGCTCTGGGACCCACTGTGATGTACGTATTTCATCCAAGCCGTCCATCCATTGTGACAGGGCATGAGCTAATAATGAAGCAGATCCAAAGCTCAAGTGAGCACAATACAGGAAGCAGTGAGGATTGAACGCCTACCATTGAAAACTTCTTAAGGAGTATAGAAGTTTTGCATCAAGCTAACATTCAAGTCTAAATGACCTCATAAGTTATATACAGATTAGACGGCAAATAAACATCTAGGTCCGCTCTAGAAAGTCTTCAACGGTGGGTGACATTGTTGCCACTGCTTCCTGTGGTGTGGTCCACTTGAGCCCTCGATTTGCCTCCTTTTCAGGCACATGTCCTAAAACAATCTATCAAAATGGGTGGACGGCGTGGATAAAACACATACATCATGGTGGGATCCACAGAGCCCTTATCAAGGACCATCCATCTCGAGCTAGGTCCTGCTGGGGGTGGTACCCAGTCCACGTCCATTTCAATCCCTGTTTGGAACTTTGGATAGGATTTCGATCGCATCAAATGATCTAATCGTCCGTTCTGGGGACCTTTTCATGGATCGTTGTCCATAACTTTTCTAACTGTCCAAACTCCAAAAAGTAGCCGATCGATGGAACAGTTGTGTCTTTAGGCTACCACCAGCTGGATGAGGGCTCATATACATCAATAGCATGCAGACAAGCGTTTAAAAGGTGGGCCCCACATGGCACAAAATCACGCCCTATCCACTCATGTGGTGGGCCATGCATATCATGGAGATCGAGGACACTATCCTTTTGTATGATCTATCGAGAAACTCTTTAAAATAGGCTCGTGGGCCACAAAGATTGTCCCTTAAGATCCATATTAGGGCTTTCAATGGGTTGGATACAGTTGGACCTGGCTCAAGTCCAAAAATACGCAGACTGGGATTCAACTCAATCCAAAAGGTGATATTCATATCTGATCCATTTATAAGTAGCCAAATCCAAAATTCATATGATCATTAAATTCTAGTTGGGATCTAAGTTCGAATCCACCCCATCACAAATTTAAAAAAATATAAAATATATTATATTTAATTTAGTAGCAAAATGATGCAAATCTTATCATTTACCATGATATGGTCGACTTGAGATTGGCATATGTCTCAATTTTGAGACATGGCCTAAAATAATATGAAAAATGAATGGCAGGCATGGATATAACATGTACGGTGGGGTGACAATTTGAATCTGGATCGGATTCAAATGGATCCAAACTCCAAGTCCAAAAATTTATAGGCGGATTCGGAATTAATTCAGATCTTTTTCTATAAATCCAAATCTGGCCCATTTAATTAATCAAACCTATTTTAAGATTCAAATTCATGTTACATGGATCTCGAATCTAACCCGCTCCATTGAGAGCCCTAATCCAGACCGTTCAACCATAAGGTCCCATTTTTATGGGCCACACGACAAAAATTTCACTAAGGCATTCACCATCCATCCAAAGGTGAGATGAGATGTAGTTTCTTTGACTGTGGTCTGCAAATACCCTTATCCATCCAAAGGCTAAGATGGAAATTGCCCGCTTTTGGTGTGGTCCACGAATCACAAGCAATATCCAAACAATTCATTAGGTGGATCCCATTGTGTCAATGTCCTCACCCAGAAATCACACTCATCCACTCATCAGCTGGGCCACACTATTAGAAACAGGTGGATAGGTTAGAAAACTTTAGCCAAGCTTTTTCCCTGCTGTACATTTGATTCATAAACCGTGCCCCACCTTGAAATTGGAACGTTCTGATTCTTCGAGCAGTACGTCTACATAACTAGAACTCTCTAGCGGAAGGATCGGATCCGTGCTTATGCTCCATCTTGTCTCAAGTTGTGGCGTGTACATAATCCACCTTCTACACGAGCATGGGATTAGCGGATTCTTAGAACAAACCGCGGCAGCGGACTTGGAGTTGGGTCACTCGCTGGGTTTATTTTTGTTAACTGAGAGCCACGTGGGTGCAACTATCAAAAGATCCAACTCGTCCATCCGGTGTGCTGTCTCATGTTCACCCATGTAAGCCAAAGCCAAAAATCATGATAAAAAACCAATAAGGTGGGCCATGTTATAGGAAAAAAGCTGGGAAGGGACTCCCACTATTAGTTTTATGTAAGATCCACCCCAGTGTTTAATTATTTATTTTGTTTATACCCATTTTAACACACCTACATAGTTTAATAAAAAGTCATTTCCTATTATTGCTTTACGCTTAATAATGACAAGATTATATTTGTATGAGGATATCTTTTATTGCTTTTCTTTCAGCAATACACCTTCTATCATACATGTAGGGGTACAGAACTATATGCATGCCTTTAAAGGAACGAAATGTCAAATCACATGTATACCTAATTCGTGTAGAATGCGATTAAGGAAGCGTACCCAGTATGTCTATAAAAGACCCACTAAGACAATGATCCTATCACAGATCCGGATATGCTCGGTAAGACCGTCTTTCACAATCCTTCCAAAATGAGAGATTTTCCTAAAGATATTCAGGGCTCTTACAACAATTATAAAGATTCTGAATATCAAAACATCGGACCAATATCTGAGCATATTGGAACCGATGCATTGGAACTCAATAAAGATCTGGTGAAAACGTTTCCACTAGTTCCACGAATATTCAAGGTTACCATATGTGATCTTTAGAGAAAGCTCTGATCGAGCCATGATTAGATGCAGCAAAGTCCTGAAAATGATTTCTAATCTACGGAAATCATTGTAATAATGCTTGTAAGAGATGTGAAAACAGTTTCAGATCTATAGATATCTCTTGTGGGAAGACCACATAAAAAGCCATGGCTGCAAAAGGATACTAGATCAATAAGAAAACTCAGAAAGGGTTTTGCCGCCTTCAAAAGCCATAAAAGGATAACGCGAAGAAGAGCTCCAGGCCCACACCAAATATAATCTATTTACATAGTCTTTGTCTTTTCCTTTCTTTTATTCTGGCATAGCTTCACCTAGCTTTAGCTTAAATCGCCACTGTCCAGTGCCATCACTACAGTATCGTAAGAGTAAAGTAAATGTCTGCAAACTTTTATTACCAGATTCCAATTAACTGAGTTCTTACTTAGAAGATCAAACATCCTGTTCACATTTTACTAACCATTTGTTTAGATTGTTTATCATACGAAAAAATCTAGTATTTATCTTCTGTTTTATTTTATTTATCTAGTTTATTCGACACTCTGTAAATTGTAAAGAGTATCATTTGCAAATTAATAAACTCGGCATTTTTTTAGCCTCTTTTTTGTTTAATTTATCCATCTTTGTTTCTTTAAATAATGCATTGGCTACAATTACTGATGAAAGAAAAGTCTTGATTATTGTCACAACAGGTGGTTGAGAGGGCAGCTAGATTCTAGAATCTAGTCTTAATCGGTCTATCTCAACACAATAGGCATTGGCGTTTAATCAAACATTAAGTAAAGTATAACTCTGGCATGCCCGCACTTTCTAATCACACACGTAAATCAAATCCAAGCCCTAGTTTACATGTGTGGCCCAATATTTGATTGAATTGCAAAAAATATGTGTGTCATCTAATGTGCCTCATTTAGGACAAAATAATTGCCCAACTTTTAGAGTATTCTAAAACTTTGGTGGGCCATGCAAATTTCAGAGTGTTCTAAAACTCAAGTGGCCCATAAAATGTGGATTTAAAGGTGTTAAGTATAATTTTTATATCCAATTTGGCTAGTGACCCCAACACCTACCAACTAGTGTCAAAGTTTTGCAACCCTCATTATGACATATGTGTTTTATCCATTTTGCTGACTTATTATAGGGCATGAGCCCAAAAAAAGCCAAATTCAAATCTCATGTGGATTACACCATAGAAAATGGTAGGGATTGAACACATACAGTTGAAAACTTTTTGGGGTCATAGACGTTTCGGATTAAGCTGATATTTATGTTTTCCAATCATACAAGTTTGTGGAGCCTTATTAACAGGTTTGATGGCAATTGCAACACAGTGGGCCTTGTGAAGTCTTTTTTTATAATGGACATTCAATCAACAATTTTCTTGTGGTGTGGTCCACTTGATATTTGAATTTATTTCATTTTTGGGCTCTTATTAACAGGTTTGATGGCAAATGCATCACAGTTGGCTTTATGAAGTTTTTTCTTTTATAGTGGAAATTCAGTCAACAATCTTCCCATGGTGTGGCCCACTTGTGATTTGGATCTATCTCATTTTTGGGCTTATACCTTAAAATGGGCTAGCAAAATGGATGGATGCATCATGATGGGGCCCACGGAGCTTTGAAAAACAAACTAGCTGGCTGAGGTTAGGGTTGCTAGCCAAACTCCATCCATAAAATTTTGGTGTGGTCCAGTCGTAATTAAGTCTGCCTGATTTTATTTTATTTTTAATCAAACCTGAAGAACAGGGTCGATTACGTGCACTTTAAGTCATTTCCCCAAATTCGAGGAAAGTAACCCCATAGGTTGTACGTACCTAGGTAGGTTTTACGTACCTAGGTGGGTTTTTCCTTTTTAATTTGAGCCATGTGCTACTCCGGCCCACCTAGAAATTGTATAAGCGGCATGAGGTGTGGATTGGGTACTACCCTATCTAGACCCAACACCAGTTAGATGTGACTTGGTGCGCCTCTGTTAGAGTTGGGCAGCAATTATTCATCCGAATAACTTTTGGACATGCTTTCCACCGTCCCGCCGCTGACAAATATCCACAGACCAATCAAATTCCGCCATGTTGTGTTCATCATATGCTGCATCCCGGGTTGCGGCAGTGGGATCCACTGTCAAAATGCCACGTTGAGCAAGAGGCATGGACGTTTGTTTGTAGAAATTGGACAACAGGGTATTTTTCAGTTTTAACCGTCCAATAAATGTTCAGCAATCTAAGAGCAGGATAATAAATTAAGTATAATTTTTAAAGCATGACATATATATAAACCAAGATCCGTGATTTGGACGGTTTGATTTGATTTAATTATATCTTACTTTTGTAATTTCTGAGTAATATATAAGTGCCTGCCTGTCACTCAAAACTCCCATTCAAAATCATCATAAGCTTGCGGTGAAAAAACTATGGTACATCGCAGGAGTTGGTCAATCATGTAGAGGCCCACGCGGTGGATGTGCTGTGGCCAGAAAAGTCGGACGCGGATTGCACACTGACTCTGACCCTGTTCGACACCGACGTCGCTTTTGGTTGGTGCTTTGTGAGCCCCACCATACCATGATGTATATATTTTATCCATGCCGTTCATCTATTTTCCCAACTCATTTTAAGGAATGAGCCCAAAAAAAGAGATAAAACAAAGTATCAAGTGGACCACACCACAGGAAAATAATGGTGATTGAATGGTCACCATTAAAAACTTCCTAGGGCCACTTTAATCTTTATTTTCCATCCGACCTGTTGATTATGTCACACAGGACTAGATAAAGGGAAAGCACAACTATCGACTTGATCCAAAACTTTTGTGGCCCCAACGAGTTTTCAATGGTGAGCGTTCAATCACCAATGTTTCCTGTGGTGCAGTCCACCTGAGATCTGGATCAGCTTCATTTATGGAAATGGATTGGCTGGTGACCCTGGCACTATGATGTATGTGTTTCATCTAGGCCGTCCAGCTATTTTTCCAAATCATTTTATTGTATGAGCCTAAAAATGAGGAATATCCAAATCTCAAGTGGACCACATCACAGGAAATAGTGTTGATTAAACGCCCACCATTAAAAACTTCTTGGGGTCACAAAAGTTTTGGATCAACGTGATATTTGTTTTTTGGCTTCATCCAGTTCTGTATGACCAAATCAACCGGTTGGATGTCAAATAAACATTACAGTGGGCCCATAGGAGGTGGTTTTTAATGGTGGACATTCAATCACTACTGTTTTCCTGCGATGTGGTCCACCTGAGATTTAGATCTGACTCATTTTTTATATCTAGCTCTAAAATGATCTGAAAAAATGGATGGACGGCTTGGATAAAGCATATAAATCATGGATGAGGCCTCACAGAGCACGCTAATGGCAGCCGACACTAGCCAAACCGTGTCCTTCATTTCTGGGCTCATGCCCTAAAATAAGCTGAAAGAATGGATGGACGGCGTGGATAAAACACATACATCACATCGTAGTGGGACCCACAGAGGACTGACCATCAGGGAGGTGGGTTCTAGCACGCTCAGCATGCGATCCCTGTCCAGAAGACCCTTCACAATTTGATTATCATGATCAAATGGACGGTCAGAAGGCATTCGTCCACATTCAATGGGCAAACAACGTCCATTGATGGGAGTGTACGGATCCAGTGCTTGTGGTTCTACCTCCGGGTCATTTCTGCAAATGTTGCATCCATGTTAGATCCAAACCGGTTCAGTTGATAGACAGAATTTTGAATGGACCAGAGTCCGAATAACATAAATCCTAATCCCTATCATCGTTGCCATGCGGATGGAATCTGGGAGACAAAACTCGGCAATGGGCCAATGGCCCACATTCAGTGAGAGACGGTCCATTTAATAGATGGCTAGGGTGGAAGCGGATTGCGTTGGGGCCCACCGTGATTTACTTGTTTTATCCACTCCGTCCATCCATATTAACAGATAATTTTAGGTATGGTACCAAAAAATGAATCATATCAAGTTCTAAAGTGGACTACACCACAGGAAAAGTATGATATGAATGTCTACCATTGAAAAATTCTTGGGAGGATACAGAAGTTTTGGATCAAGCTGATATTTGTGTTTCCCTTCATCCATGTTCATATGATCTTATGAAGAGGTTCGATGACAAATAAACATCACTGTGGGGCCTAGAAAGGTTTCAACGGTGGAAATCATTATTCCAACTGTTTCCTGTGGCATGGTCCACTTGAGATTTGGATATGCTTAACCTAAAATGAGCTGTAAAAACATGTGGACGGATTAGATGAAGCACATATATTCTGGGTGGGCCCAACGGAGTTTACTCCTCAGGATGAGAGGATGCGGAGTTACTCCGCACGGCAATCCGATTTCGGCCAGGGTAGCCATCAAAGGAATTTCTAAAAGTTGTTATGGGTGATTCACGGCATGTCCTCAAATGGTGACGTGTCAGATGTACCACCCTTGATGTATGGCTCATCAATACTTAGGGCTTTCAATGGAGCGGGTCAGATCCGAGATCCGATTCGCTTATAATGCAGATTTGGATCTTAAAATAAGTCCGATTAGTTAAATGGGCCGGATTTGGATCTTAAAATAGGTCCGATTACTTAAATGGAGTGGATATAGATTCACAGGAACATATCCGAGTTTGATCCGAATCCGATTAGGATCCGGCTCATTGTCACCTTACTGTATATATTATATTCATGCTGGCCATCCGTTTTACAAATTATTTTAGGCCATGTTGACCATGCCATGGTAAATAGCGGGATTTGCATCATTTTCTACTAAATTAAATATATTATATTATATATTTTATACCATATATTTTTTAAGATTTGTAATGGGTGGATTCAGACCTACATCCGACCCGAATCCGATGGTTATATGGATTTTGGATCGGAAATGGATCTAACAATTTATAAATGGATCGGATATGGATATCACCTTTTAGATCTGAGTTGGATCCGAATCTGATCCGAATCCGTCTATAGATAAATGGACTTGGAGCCGGATCCAAGTAGATCCGATCCTAGATCCGACCCATTGAGAGCCCTATCAATACTAGATGATCACATGCAAGGATTTAAACCGTTCAAAATAGGAAGCCTCTTCATTTATCTTCATTGGTCAATCAAGCATCAGATGTCAACCAAGTCATCAGACCGTCAAATAGTAACATGAAGACATCTCTTCAGTATATCAGGAACTACAGAGCGACTTCCAAACTTTACAAGGCAGAGGCCAAGGTTTCGGCTCTAAATGTTTATTATGTAGCCAACCTGAAGTTGCGCCTTTGGATAATCCAATATCGTACATACTGCATAGTCTCAGCTTGTGGAGACCTCAATCTTGATATTTAGTGTTGGAAGAGCTTAAGTCCCATATGAGCAGCTAAGACTGCAGACCCCAAGTTTTCAGATGTATTGATTATTTGCAGAGCCAAACATACCGTACACTAACGTACAAAATAATAACCAATCCCGTAGGATCCGGGTGTGATAAGGGATTATCCCAAATAATCCTCTACATCCAAACAAGATAGAGATTATCCCAAGAGATTTGGGCATCATACTCGTATACGAATCCATCTAAATATCTCTAATGAACCTATAAATAGAGGTATCCCTCTACAACCTAAAGTACACTACTGGTGATCACCTATGTCCTAAAGTGAGTATCTCTTTCAATTCCGATATTGACTTAAGCATCGAAGGATCCTTAGTCAGCACGATTGGCGACCCCTTACCGTATCATTGTGGTTGCAGGTCCTTGATCCTGCTCCGCTCATCAGGAATGCCCATCATTGGGTGAAGATCTACCGTACATTCATCTACATCATCTATTGACCATTTTTGGTGTTAATAGTGGTTGAGCCAGCATGATGTCAAATTTAAATTATCATACAAGTGCCACATGTATGGTACACGAACTTAAGGATGCGAATGTATATTTAAAGGGTTTTTTTTCATACAGCCATCTACCTTTTGATCTACTTGTGAGAAAGAGCCTCATTTTAAAATATTTAAAGTAAATCGCTCAAGGTTCTAAAAGTTAAGAATATAACCGCCTGCCGTGACCTAGATATACGAAATTCATACTATATTTTAGTAATGACTACCCTAGGTGAAATCGAACTATGGTAGGTTTACCATGGTTAAACTCTTGCAAAATGTGTTTTTTTCACCAAACCTAAGAGCATGTTTGGCTGCAGAATCTAGATTCTAGAGAAAATTCAAATTCCAATGTTGGAATCCAAAATTGCAGAAACTGAATTGGAAACCCAGATTTCATCTGGAATTTGTTATTTAGTTGAAAACTGTGTAATCCAGATTCAGTTTGGTTGAAAGCTATCTAATTCAACCGTTGCTTGCGGCATGGCTCACTTGGGCATTCGGATCCACCCGAGAACTTGACCCCTGGCCTATAGTAGTCCCACAAGACAGATGGCCGGGTTGGATGACAAATAAACATTATAGTGGGCCCTAAGAAGTTTTTAATGGTAGACGTTCGTTCAATCAACACTATTTTCCTATGGTGTGGTCCACTTGAGATTTAAGACTGCCTTATTTTTTGTCTAATGCCCTTAATTAAGCTCTCAAAATAGGTGGACTGCATGGATATAAAACGCATACATTGAGGTGGGCACCACCTTAGGGTATTAACATCAATATTAAATGACACTCACTTCCGCCTCTTTTCCCTTCTGAAGAAGCGACCCCCCCACACCGTTTCCACTAATCCCAATTCCAACCAGTTTATGTTTCCAGATGGAACCCTGTTTGGTTGGAATTTGCCGCCAAACACGCCTAGTTAAAATTGGATTTCGCTGGAATCCATATTTTAAGCTGGAAACAGGTTTTCAGATGCCAACCAAACAGGCCCTAATTCCTTTTCACCCCACCCACTTTCCTCTCCAGTACCGATTGAGCCGAACAAGTTCACTACCGACACCTCCTTCTTCTCCGGCGTCAACCAAGCTGGAGCCTTTCACCGCCGACACCCCCTTCCTCTCTTATGTTGGCAGTATACTCCTCCTCTTCTTTCTGTGCGATTTTGGGTTTTTTTTAGATGATCCGATTTTGGAATTTCTAAGATGATCCGACGGGGCCCATGATCCGAAATGTTGATATGGTGAGACTAGTTATGAATCACTCGTGGACTGAAAACCTTGCATGTTATCATTTTGTTCAAGTGGTGCCCATGGTTTAGTGACTCAAAACATTGACATTGTGGGACTCGTTGTGCATTGCCCATGGACAAAAAAATTCATAGGATTTTAGTTTGTTCAAGTGAGGCCCATTGGCCAATGATCAAGAATGTTAAGACGTTGGGACTAGCTCTATGGAGGACACATGAACTAGGAACCTTGGGGGATTACTTTTATACTTACATTTTCTCTTCATCCAGGCGTCATAGTAACCTTATGAACAGGTCAGATGGAAAATAAACATCACGGTGGGCCCTAGGAAAGTTTTAATGGTGAACGTCATTTTCCCACTTTTTTCTATAGTGATCCAGACCATTGAATGGTGGGCCTCTCAATCAGGTATATCCATTCAGGATTTCCTTAATCCAAGCTGAAATGGACCAGAACATAAGATGTGTTTAAATAACATCCTTTTTCGATTGGGTCGTATGACTTCTATTGGTAATAGAGTTGAACACGAGCCGAGCTAGTTTGAAAAGCTCTCTTGGCTTGGCTCGTTCTAGCTCGGCTTAGCTTGGCTTATATGGGAAATCGATCAAAGCCGAGCTAATTAATAAGCTTGTTTGAAACGAGTCAAGCTTAAGCATGGGGGATATTGGCTTGACTCGACTCAAAGTTCGGCTTGACTTGAGCATGAAATATTATTTTGAATATATATATCTCTATATATCTATCTCTAACATATTATATATATATCTTTATATTATATATATATCCATTATCTTATCTTATCTATACAAATATCATCTATCTATAGATATTATATATATATATTATCTATTTATATATATATAATATTTTAATATATATATTATAATATTATATATCATATATATATATATATATATTATATATATATATATATCTCTATATATATATATTATGTTTTAAAAAATCTTTAGTCCCTACCCAACCTCATCCATCCCTTACTTTCTCCTTACTTAGCCCCCCGCCCTGAGCTCTCCTCGCTCTCCATCCCCCCCCCTCCCCCCCCTCAACTCAAATCTCTCTCCCTAGTCCTTGCCGCACAACTCGCACCCAAGCGACCCTGCCTGACTCAGCCGCACGACCCAGATGTTCTTCTCACTTCTTAAGTATGATTCTCTTAATTTTTTAAGAAATTATGTTTTAAATAGAAAAACCCCAAAATGGGGTTGGTTTGGGTCAGTTTTGTAGGCTGGATTGGTTCTGGTTGGGGGGTTGGGGCTACCGGCTGGGTTGGGTTGGATGGATGGGTGGGTTAGAAAAAATGAAAAAAAAAAATGACGAAGCTCGGGTTGATTCGACTCGGCTCGATAAAGCTCGATTGGTTCGACTTGAACAACAAGCCAAGCTCGAGCTACTGTTTTGAGCTCGAAGCTTAAGCCAAGCTCGAGCAAGGCAGAGCTCAACTTAAGCTCGGCTCGTGTTTAGCTCTAATTGGTAGGATCTAATATGGGTTTAGTTTGTAGTGAAAATCTATGATTGGTTTACTATATTGAATTTGAAAGAAATTACATCTTGCTGTAGGTGACAGAGGGCATTAAATGATTTCGTTGTTGTAACCCAAATATTTTGGAGGAAAATTAGTCTAGTGTTCCACCAAATAAGTTAGAATATGCAGGAATAGGACTTAGACAACAATACACTTTCATTTATAGACTTGAACTTTGCTGCGAGAGAATTGATAAAGTGTAGTACGGGTTAAGATGCCGTAATGAAATATAAACTTTCATTACAAAAACTTAGAGAAAAGATGTGAGTAGTACGGACCAATGCAGAGATGTTGGAAACGCCTGGCCTTTACAAAGGCAAAAAGAAGTTGAAAGTATTCTGTATATTGGTGTCGCAATAAGTAGGTGATGAACGAGGTAACGAACAAGGAGGTGAAGAGGACGATGATAATGAAGATGAAGATTTTGTTATAGGACTGGAGGAAGAGGATACGCCGGAATGCAATTATCCATCGAATTTTGAATCATTCAATTCTTTATTGGATATTCACACTAACAGTTTGTTCAACAATGCCAAATTGGATAAGGAATCTATCGAAAGATATGATTTCACTGTGGCCTATCCAAACTTTTTTGTGAAGCAAGGAGTTTGATGATGTTGAAGCTTTCCGTGCGGCGCTTCATCATCATTATGTTGTAAGAGGGGCCGAAGTGATGTTTCTCAATAATGATTAGAGGTGTGTGACGACAAGTTTTAAGGGAGAAAGTTGTAAGTGGAGAATACGTGCCAGTTTACACCAAAATGGTAAAAACTTCATAGTGAAGACGCACATGGACGAGCATAGATGCGGTAGCTTAAACAGTGTTAGGAATCAAATGGCAACTGCGGCATGGATTGCTACAGTAATTGAGGATAAACTTCGTGAAGATATAGATATTACGGTGGCAAAGTTGCAAAAGTATTTGTCAAAGAAGTATGGCCTGAAAGTAATTTACTATAGAGTATGACATGGAAGAGAGCATGTATGGAAGAAAATTATCAGTATTCATGAGGAATCATATGCTCCAATACTAAGATTTTCGCAATGAATTGATGTCATGTAATCCAGGTAGCATTATTAGATGCCACATTAACAATTGTGATGATCGTCGTTTTAGAATGTGCTTTATGTGCTTTGGTGGGTCTATTCAAGGCTTCATTTTTGCTGCTAGTCCATTCTTCGACTTAGATGGTTGCCACATCAAGAGCGAATTTTGAGGTGTCATTTTGTCTGTAGTGGCCGTAGATGGGAATAATGGCATATATCCACTAGCCTTCGGTGTTGCAGAAGGTGAAAATGTTGATAGTTGGAAATGGCTTCGTACTGCGTTACATAATGACATTGGTATGTCAAAGGATTTAGTTATCATGTTAGATCGACAAAAGGGGTTAGTTGAAGCAGTGAATACCGTTTTTCCTTCAGTGTTCCATAAATTCTGTGTATGGAACATTTCAAAAGCTATATAAGGCAAAATTTTTAAAGATAGATTTTAGAGAGTAGCACATGCGTTTATACCATATGACTTTGGACAGACAATGAAAGAAATTGAAAACCAGTCTTCTACGACTCATGATTCAATTTCGAAGGTCCTATCGCATTTTGGAAATTTGACCTACTTTCAAGACGTTTCACACGTCAATCATACAACAAACAATATATCGGAATGCTTCAACAATTACATCTAGGCATCTCGATCAATGCCTATTGTTGACGCTGTGAATGCAATTATATTAAAAGTTATGAACAACATGGCTATAAGGAGGAGAAATGCAAAATTATGAACCTCTCATTTTGTACCTAATATGATTAAGTCACCGAAGAAGTCCACCTGCAAGGCTCGAAGTTATGTTGTGCAGCACGCGACCTTGGATTAATTTGTCGAGAAGCTACATTGATCGCAAATCTACGACAAAGGATGTCATAGATTTTAGGTACCGAGACTACCATGTAAACACATCATTGCCACTATCTAGACCATAAGGGGCAACATAGACAATTATTGCGCATCACACTTTATGGTTGCAACATATAAGAAAATGTATGATTAACCTATATGCCCGATGCTGGACCACCGTCTTTGGCCAACAGTTGATGTCATTGTATTACATCCTGTATATCTGTGTTCTCCTGGTTGACCGAGACAATTAAGGATATGGGGAGTTGATGAAGCCGTGTGACCGTTTTCCTCGCAAACCGTTAAATGTAGATATTCTAAAGGGTTGGGACACAACCGCCGCGCATGCAAAGAACCAATTAACCTAAACTAAGTACCTATTTACATCACTTATTGTTTCATTTGTAATTATTAAGTTTATTTATAACACTTATTGTCATGCCCTGAAATTTGGGACTCGAGTACGACGACCTAGAACCCGAGTTCCACAGTGTGAATTAAATTTAAGCATACATTCAGAGAAATTCTATTCCATTCGCCACAAGATTAACTAAATAAAATACTTTATTTATTATCGTTTAATCCCAAGATTATAATCCAATATAATAACTTCATCTACCCTACGAATCAAATAATTCCACTGGAGTCTTATTACACCAACTTTAAAAAAAAGTAAATTAAACAACCTAATCTATGATAATACTTCTAATAGAAATATCCGTCCAAGTATTCCACTTCAGCTGCTCCTTCTTACCCCTGGAAACCTGCAGGATCTGAGGTGATTTTGGTGAGCTAAAAGCCTAGTGAAATCATTTTCAACATAGGAAAATTCCAATTGATTCAAGATAAGATCCTACACAATACTAAATATGGAGAGTTATTTTCATGTTACATCTAAATAGTTTATGAGTTGTGTTCTTGAATGATGCTTGTGAGTATCATGATATCATGGACATGCATGTTCAATGCATGATGCAATAAATATATATATGGGCAAATCAACCATGCCTCCCATCTTCAACCGAGCAAATCAATCATGCTCAACATCTCCAACCAGGCAAATCAACCATGCCTTGGGCAAATCAATCATGCCCGACGAACAGATCCCTCTGCTCCTAGATGTTAGGGTACCTATTGCAAATATTTAACCATACTCATCTAACCTAGAGTACAGCAGGGCGGCAAATCAACCATGCACGCCGGGAGTCAAATCAACCATGCTCCCGTTCCGTCATTCAATCCAAATAAAATATATACAAAAGGATGGATATGAATGTCATGAAGCATGGAAGCACTTTTCAAGCACATAATGCACTCAATAATTTGAATTCAAACACGCCATGCATGTGTTTCACATGTTTGTTCAATTCTAAGTATTTGATTCATACGTCAATCATCAACTATAAAAGAAGAATTGTGTAATTGTAACAGGAGAAAGGAAACGTATAATAATTTAATTATCTATATATGAAAGCATTGGAATCAAGTAAAGGCAATGTTAAAGTTATCCTAATATTAATTAAAGTACAACTAAGGAATGGGTTTCTTATCTAGGATCCTAAAGAGAAAGAGGGAAGGAAAATAAATTGAAATCTAGGTTAAATCATTTACTTAGGATATTATTCTAGAAATTGAGATGACTTCTAAGATCTAAAGATTTAAGAATCTAAGCCTCGACTCGCCAAAACAACTAGAACTTGAGGATTGGAAAACTTAAACTTAGATTTGAATAAGAAAGGATAAATTTAGAAAAATAAAAGGAAAAACCTCGAGAAGAATCACTCACAGATTAATGATTCCTAGGCTTCAAATAAGTTCCAGCTCGAATCTGAGTTGACTCAGCGAGTCGACTCGGTTTAGAGAAGAAATCTCTTCTTCTTCTTCTTCTTCTTTCTTTATCCTTCCTTCTTCTTTTTTATTTCTTCTTCTTCTTTGCTGGAGAGTCCTCCCAGAAGTAACAGGAACAACAATAGTAGGTGGGTCCCCCACTGGTTAAAGAGACCACACGACCTCTCTCACACACTCTCTAACGTGTCTCTCTCTCTCTCTCTCTCTCTCTCTCTCTCTCTCACGTTTCTTAGAAAGAAAGATGAGCGGACGGCTGGCTTTTATAGCCAAACAAGAAACACTTGAAATTGACGTGGATGGTTAGAGGTTCCGAATCCAAGTTGGATTTGATTCCTATTTTCTTGCAACACACGTCCTAGGGAATCCATTGCAAATATAGGTGGGGTCCACACGACCATGATGTAATTGATCCCGAACATTCATGCATAGCAAGAACTTGGATCTTGACAATCTTGGGTTTGAACAGTGGGTTGAAGTGGGCTACATGGTCAGTGTCTGATCACAAGATTCGGGATAATAAGGCTTTGGTGGGACGCGAAGCTAATGGATGGCTTGGATTTATCAGCGGTGCCCACCATGATGGATGCTGTGGTGCTCCAAGGTTGACAGCGGATGGATGCTGTTACAGCGTCCATCGAATTCGGGAAGAAGGTGAGTTTTTTTTTTTTTTACGTGCGTCGAACGTATATGCATTTACAGAACGCTGACCCACAAGTGGGGTCCATTCCCAGTGGATCGGGGCCACTTGTTCCATTCGACAGGTTAGTAAGAGTCATTTAACCGTTGACGTAAAGGATGGGACGGATTCGAGTTAAGGTGACCCACTTATGGCTTGATTTCTAATTAGGGCATTTGTAGGATGATCGGAGGGCTGAAATTCGATGTATACGGCTAAAATATATCCAAAAATTTGTATATGGAGAAAATGATCGTCAGAAACCACAATACTTAAAAATGGTAGTGTAACTTAAGTTTTACTGATGGCATTTTCGTAATTATTGTAAATTTGTGAGTTTTGTGAAATCTAAAACTTCTACCCTGTTCTAGGGTTTATTATGAGTAACTTTAATAAAGGGATCCTACTTTAATTCTTCATGGATTATTTATTATTTATTTATTAATAAATTAAGTGATTTAATTACTTAAAAAATTAATAAAATTATTATTTAAATTATTCTAAAAACCTAGGTCATTACACTTATTATATGCACATGTATGCCATTGGTGTGCATCGATTGATGGAGCAATGCGGATTGAAAGAGTCTTTGGATGGCGTGTTTTTTTTTTTTTATCAGTCGCCACTTTTGATAAACTGTTAATTTTGAACTATTGTTTGTTAGATGCAATTGGGATAGATAGCTGTATTTTTTAGTGATCAAAACTTGCATTACTGTTGGATATGTTTACACTTGTAGTAATTGTTTGCATTGTTGTTGGACATATTTATGCTTGTAGTAATTGTTTTCTATAATATATGTGTTTACTTGCATTCCTATTATACTTGCATTCATTGTTCTCAGTGTATGAAAATTATATAGCTTGCACTTTCATAAAATGAGCGGTGCTATTCTGCCACGATAATGCTCATGTGGAGTATGGCAGATGCATGTGTTCATAATAAATATTTCAAAAAATTATGATAGATACTTCTACAAATGTCCTATTAGGGGGTAAATATTTACATTCACTGTAAACTTATTTTAATGAAATACTAGTGCCTATTTCAGCTAACACATTCAAATTAATGACAATATCACAGAGGTCAATTCATTTGGTATATTAAGCTCTAATGACACTATACCGTTGAAGTTATTCAATGGCATTGCAATTAAACAAGTGGTTGCTTCTCTACCTATCTTTTCGTCACAGTCATCTAATTTTGAAGTGCCCTCCTCCCAAACACTAATCAGGAGGACACATCGAGATGCTGCAATGCAAACAATTGAGGAAGTAGAGTCAGGTAATGATCACCTTAATAGGATTGACAACATGAAATGGATGGTGCATGGGGCTTTTGGTTGTTGTGTTATACTATCTGTCATATTTTCTTTCTCTTTTGTCATAATTCTTGTTATCTATTTAGCCATCCGGTTAGTTGATGAAGAATACTATCTTTTTTTACTAACATGGATGATTGTGATGTAAACTCTACTTTTCCTATTTGTATTTTAGGTTTGACTATCTTTAGATATTTCTATCATGAGTTATAATTGCTTTGGAAGCATTTGCTTGAACCTAGTATTGGATATTTCTATTGCATTGGAAATTGTTGTCTTACTTACAAGTATCTAATCCTATGTACAATAATCAAAATAAAGTGGGGGTGAGTGTACTAACAATGAGGGTGTGTGTACTAACCCCCAAAAAAAAGAAAAGATAGTTGCAGATCATATTCTATGTACAACAATCATGCAACAAATTTGCAAGCCCCTGCTGGCACAAAATGAATGCTTCTAGTGATAAAGCTTCAGATCAATATATTGTTTGTAAAAGACAAAGAAGTTTGAAAGTTTTGAAGCATTGGTAATTTAAGCCAAGCTTTGTATAATATCTTTTTTTGCATTGATGAGATTTCTTAAGAAATTTTCTTTTTAGTGGATTGTCATAATTCATTGACGAAAATGTTATGATCTCTTCATGTTCATGTGTTTTTCGAATCATGGCTTGTACAAGATATTGTCCGCCAATTGAATGATCTTAATTCACCATCTCCTTAAATTTTCCTTTTCCTGCAATGATTTGTTGTGATAAAACATTGAAGCCCCAATGCGTAAATGAGACTTCTCTCATTGGAATGTCTGTTGTTTGGTAATTTTTAGTACAGGAAATTGTATGATCCGTGGCCTGCATATTTGCATGTATGCTATTCGTGTTTTCAACTATATGAAGGCTTCCTCACTTATTGAAGATAGGATATTAGATAAGATTTTTTTTTTTTGATGAAATAGGTTTGTAAGGCTAAAATAAGGCTATTTAAACTAATTGGCTTATGATGATAGAAGTATTGGCTCTTATATCGATTGTTAAGAACCTAACTATGGAATACATCAAGTTTGGTTATTTAAACCATTGGGATAATGACAATTTCCTATCCCGATAATCTAGTCGGTTCACGAATGCGAATTTCCTACAAAAGCTTTTCACAAGTTCCTACGTTGGGAACCTAAGCAGGGCCCGACATAATGTTTGTGAGAAATCCACTATGTTCATCTGTTTCGTGAGCTCATTTTAGGATATTAGATAAAAAATGAGTCGGATCCAAGACCCAAGTGGCTCAAAACTGATAGACCTGGCAAATTTCAACCCGACTCAACCTAACCCGATTTTTTCCAGTTTAAGGTTGGAAAATTTGACCCCAATTCAATTTTTGGGTTGACCCAACCCGATCTAGATTTTTATGGGTCGGGTTGGGGTTAAAGGTGACCCGACTCGAATCATATAGGGGTTAAGTAGACTATTATATATTGATTTTCTTATCAGTTAGATAATACATCGTTTTTTTTTTCTCACACAACCTGTTGGGAACAATCCACATGTCTGTCAATTTAATAAACATGTGCACACCAATGATCACATTTTATGACATGTAGAACTAAAATATCATGAGTTTTTTTATTTTATTTCCAGTGCTCATTTATTGAAGAATTGAAATGGTAGATAATGGTCCTATAAAATAAATTAATAAAATTATCTTAATGATTATATTTATTTGATTGTTGATAGGAATTTATTGGTCGATTAAAATGAAAGGATCAAATGGTTCCATCTCAATAATTGTGTCCACAATTTAACTATTTAAAAAATTAAATATCAAATGGTCTTGTTGATTTGATCCAATGGTCAAAAAATAAAAATAGAATTGCTGGACATTAATTTGATGGTTCAGATGAAATATTAAATGTCAATTTTAAAAAGTTTTACGTGAAGCATTATCCCGTCACTCTAATGGCATTAATGCTTAAAGAGGTATGCTTTAAATTTGCACTCCATTCTATCCATTATTTTTCTCTTTCAGTATTTACGTAATAAAAATACTTTATAAAAAAGGTTATTTTATTTTATTTTATATAAGCAATTACATACCTATTAAACATAGATTGTTTTGTTTTCAATTAAATGCTAGTGTTATATGCATCTAGTTTAATATACAAATTAGTTAGTTGATCATTAAAATGCGGGTCAACCCGACCTCAGTCGGTTTAATTTGGGTTAGGTAAGGGTGGGAAAAATGCCAACCCGAATTCAATTTGGGTTGGGTTAGGGTTGAGGTGGAAATGACTTGACTCGAACTTGACCTGACCCGAACTTGAATCAACTTGACCCATTGTCCACCTCTACCGAAACGTGAGGAGTGAATGTCCACAATTGAAATATTTGTGGGGCCACAAAAGTCTTGAATCGGGCTAATATCTGTGTTTTCAGTTTTCCCCAGCAGGAATGGCGTTATGAATGGTATGAATGGCATATAAACATCACTGTGGACCCCAGGGGAGTTTCAATGGTAGGAATTTCCCTACCCATCTTTTCTGCTTGAATCTTGGATCCGGCTCGTTTTTGTTTGCGTGTCCTAAAATGAGCTCCCAAAGCAGATGGACAGGGTGGATTTCTCACCAACATCATGATGGGCCCCACCTAGGTTCTCAACATAGGAACTTCTTACGAAAGGCTTTTGCAAGAAATCCGCGTGCTCAGTTCACTAGTTAGGTGGGCCACAATTAATTGAAAAGATGTACGGTTGTTAAAAAGTTGGGATCAATCATTAGAATTAACAAAAAATGGATCGTCTGACTCAACATACATATATGGCCCGCGTTGTCAATCAACCTGATTTTTCAAGAAGGCGATTAGTTCTCCATTTTGGAAATGTGGTCCATCCCTTTTGAAGTGCACCGGATGAACAGTTTGGGCCATCCCTCTTGATGTTTGAGCATTTCACGTCAACCATGCGAATAGAGCATAATTGCGAAAAATGATAAGTCTAAGGGCAAATAAGTTATTTCTAACGGACACGTCTGCTTTTCATCACTTGCCGTCTCTCAGAGTCATGTGAGGCGCGATTTTGTACCTACTTGAAAACCTTAAATGGTTTACTTTAAATATTTTAAAAGGAGGCTCTTTCTCACAAACTGTATGAAAAAATTCCTATACTAAAACATAGGAGTGGATTAGTTACAGATAGTGGGGCCCACCTTGATGTATGTGCTATACATCTGTTCCACCCATCAGCTTTTCCATGTCACTTTAAGACATGTTTCCAAAAATGAAGAAGATCCAAATTTCAAGTGGAGCACATTCTAAGAAACAGTAGTTATTGAATGGCTACCGTTAAAAAATTCCCAAGGCCCACCGTAATGTTTATTTTCCAACAAACCTGTTGATAAAGTCAACTCGCTCGCGGTGAAGGGAAAAACACACACACACACATATATCAACTTGATATGAAACTTTTGTGGCCTACATGAAGTTTTTAATGATCAATGACCACTGTTTCCTATAATGTGGTCTGCTTGATATCTCGATCTGCTTAATTTCGGGACAAGCCCTAAAATGAGCTTGAAAATCTAATGGACGGTGTGGATATACAACACACATGAAGGTGGGCTCCACGATCAAGGACTCACCCCCTAAGCTGTTCCCTAGACTCACCTAATCGGCGCCCATCAAACACAAGCCATCAATGGATGGCCACTTATGATGGTCCAAATCAACTTGTGGGGCCCACCAAGTTTACGGTGGACGAGGGAAGTGGCTAGTTTGGTACTCTTGAAGGGGAGTGCCAAACTGGACTGGTAAGCGACAGCTCAGCAGACGACAACACTTTAAGAGGCCCCACGAGGGCATTTTAGTCATTATCTTGGATATCTCAAAGTCCAAAATCAAAGGAATTCCACGTCATTCCAACCACGACGATGGGCATTTATGGAAATTTCGCACCTGCCTGCTGCGGCCCAGCTACTCCCCCAACAAACCCGGCGCGTGCCATTCCTTCCTTGGTGTCGCTGTATGGGCGTTTTCGTCTCTCAAATTCTAGTGGGCCCGAATCGTCTAGAAAGTCTGTGGGGCCAACCATATCGTCATTTTGAAATCCGCACCGTCCATCAGGTTCTTCCCTCGATGGTAGGCCTCGAAACTACAAAATCAGTTGGATCCACAACTAAGATGGGCGCGGATTGGGTGCTACTTCCACCGGGACGGTCCTGTTAGGGATATGTGGGGCCACCGTGATGTATATGCTTTATCCACGCCGTCCATCTATTTTGAAATATCACTTTACAACAAAAACCCAAAAAGGAGGTAGATTGAAGGCTCAAGTGAACCACACCTTGTGGGGATTGAATTCCTACCATTGAAAACTTCATACAGCCCACGGTGATGTTTATTTGCCATCCAACCTGTTCACAGGATCACATAGACCTGTATGAAAGGAAAACATCAATATCAGCTTGATCCAAAGACTTTTGTGCCGCCAAAAAGTTTTCAATGGTAGAAATTCAATCTCCACTGCTTACAGTGTGGTGTGGCCCAGTTTAGTCTTCAATCTGTCTTCTTTTTGGCCCAACTGCTAAAATAATATTTCAAAATGGATGGACGGTGTGGATAAAAACTATACATCATCATCATAGGCCCCACAAATGCCCTCACAGGACCGTCCGTTTCTAGCCTGGTCCGGTGGGTAGTACCAAATCCGCTGCATTGGAAAAATGTGAATGAATGCCGACCATAGGTTTGTTTCATCAAACCCATTAATCAGGTTTAAATCAACAGGACAGAGACACGACCAAAAATATGCTTGATGAAAGAACTGAGGTGGGCCACATCATGTGAAATTAGAGCTATTTATAGCATTTTTTCACCATACCCACTCATATGGATAATATGAGTGTTTTAAACTCATTATTTTTCATACTTACGGTTAAAATAATGGTTCTCACCTGATGGACGGATTGGATTTCAAATTACAAAATGATGGACTCATAGAACATGGATGTTTTATTGGGCTGCGTAAAATGGGGTGGTAGAAGATTCCGGTCCAATCGCGGTAGCGTTTCCGTAGACATCCGAATCCAACACCCCTAGCGTATCCTGCGGGAGCACCGTTCAAGCTCAACCCACGAGCTAGTTATCTATTCCCAGGATCGGCTCGGTCCATGAGCTAACCAAAACAGACCAGGGTCCACCAGGCAAGCCTAGTCAGCCCACTTTGACACCCCACCAGTGACCGGCTTTGCTGATTTTCTTTCCAACCGTCTATTTTCTTGTACTAGTGTGCCCCATCTAATGGTTGGCGGCACAAGCAGCACCAATCAATCACTCATATTATATCCAACGGTTGGGATTATTTTTGTGTAGAGGTATTCTCCCCCAGGACCTATCAACATGCGAGGCTTCCATCTTAAACGGTCCCGATCATTCACACACGTGGCATTACCTCGTCAAACTGGTGGTCCCGCGGTGCACCGTTCTTTTCCTTGGGGAACAAAGGACCGTCGACGAGACGACTACAACGGCGAACGCAGCGACGTTAAAAACCCAATACCAGTCCGAAGAAGCGAAAGTGAGAGAGCCCAAGAGGGTGAGGGGTATTTTCGTCACTAAAATATAGTGGCATTTCCGCAAATAACCAAACTCCTCTCTCATCTCGATCGGTCGCCGTGACGACGAACGGTAAACGCAGAGACGATATAAATACCCAGAGAGACGAGAGAGAGCAAAAACCTAGGGTTTTTTCTTCTTCCTTGGGTTTTCTCTTTCTGTGATTTTCTTTTGTCGTTGCGATCTCGATCCTGAAAATGCAGATTAGGGATTCTTGAATCCGCTCCTTCGATGCTCGAGATGATCAAGAATCTCTTCATCTTCCGATTCGAAGCAGAAAAGCACAGGAAACGACGAATCTCGATCCTCCTACTTTGATTTTCCTCTCTCGATTTTATTCATCTGTTGTGATGGCCGATGCTCTGTCGGTTATGCCGGCATCGGTTCTTCGAAACCTTGCCGACAAGCTCTATGAGAAACGCAAGAATGCTGCCCTCGAGGTATGTCAAGATTTTTCTTTTTTTTTCTTTTTTATTGTGATTTGATTGTGCTTTTGTTTGGTTTTTGAATTGTTTGTTTTGGATTCTCAAAAAAAAAAAAAAAAAAAGGTGGAAGGGATTGTGAAGCAATTGACGGCGGCAGGGGACCATGATAGGATAACGGCGGTCATCAATCTGTTGACTACAGAGTTCACATACTCCCCACAAGCGAATCACCGGAAGGTTTTACCCTTTAATTTCAGATTTTTGTTGATTTTTATTTTTTATTTTAATTTTTTGTGGGACTACTGAAAATTGGCAAGGAATGTAAATTTTAAGAAAAAAAGTGTTTTTTCCTTTCTTTTCTTTTGGGTAGGGTGGATTAATAGGACTTGCTGCAGCGACGGTTGGTTTGACGACTGAAGCTGCTCAGCATCTTGAGGTAAGGAGTTTATGAGAAAGATCTATAGGCAGATAAATTCTTATGCACTTTTCTGAAGTTCTAGATTCTTTTTTAATGTAGTAAAAGATATGTTGAAGAAAACTGAAGTTGCATCATAAAATAGGAGAGATGTCATATACTAAGACTTAGTCTATGGTTATATCATTCGCTTTTAGTCTATGGTTATATCTTTCTCGACATGGTGGTATGGGATGCTTAATGATGTGGATGAATGAGATGCGTTTTTCTTTTTAGATCCTCTGTTTTCAACCAGTTCTATGAGAAACAATAAGTACATTACTACAAGTGCTCATCTTTCCAAAAAAAAAAAAAAAAAAAAAGATACTGCAAGTGCAGCTGAAAACTTGCCATGACAGCCACATGGGGGAAGCCTATGAAAGAAAATGAAAAAACATGTCATTCCTTGTTCAAACTCATTCTCCGTTTCCGGGAGGTTGCAGGGGGGGTACTACGTAAATGTAGTCATGACTGTCTAATTGGACATCACTTCTACCATGAGGATGATTGAACAAAACACTTCTGGAACTGCTAATATCCGATTCCAGGATGTTGCCATCTTCTTGCAGATGAGGATGCACTCCTTGTTGTTGTGAAATTATACAATTGACTGAAAATCTCATGGAGTATTCTCCGTATAGAATCACATCTCCTCACTATTTCTTCCATGACATTCTTCTCGTTACTTGCCATTGATATGATGTAATTCCACGAATGAATTTGCTTTGAGACCAATTTGACGTTGGGTGGATGAGAAACAAGAAAAGGGAAGGGGATGGATTTTTGCATATCACAAAGGAAGACTTGATCTTTTAGAGTGTTCTCACTTTACAGGAGAATGCTTTCTCTCTTAGGGTTTGTTTAGATTGGCGAAATCCAAATAGTAATCATGGAAAAGAAAATGTTTTCCATTGATGTTACATTTTCTGCCGATTGTAACCATTAAGTCACTTGGTAAAACTGTTTTTCCTTTCCATGATTTTCCTGAAAGAGGGTCTTTTCCCTTTCCTCCAAAAAACTTGACAACTCATTTCTACACCTTTTTGAGAAGCAGATTCACTTTTTGACCATTGACAATCCCACATTTCCTTGGATATGATTGAAACTAAACAAACAACCTTCCAAGGAATTTTTTTCTTCATGGATTTTCTTATCCACATTTTTCCTTGGATGTGAGGTTTCCATTCCAAATCTACTTTTTGCATTTCATCAATACAAATAGGCTGTAAACTCATGCTTCTTTGTATTCCAATCTCATTCATTAACTCTTTCCACACATGTGGCCTTAGAGGTTTATATAGACCAAAATAGAAAAAAGATAAAGATCCAAGTAAGACCTTACAAATCTAGACTTTATTAACTTGTTTTTTCAATTACAAGTGTAAATGGGAGCAAATAGCTAATAATGACTATTGAAGGGTGTTTGTTTGAGAGGAAAATACCCATGTAATTACACCTTGAAAACCATGTCCAAATGCATGAAATTGAAGAGGGATTGGGCACCGTTAAAATTTGTGGTTCCCACCATGATGCATGTGTGTGATCCACGCACGCTGTCTATCCATTTTACCATCTGATTTTAGGGCACGAGCCCAAAAATGAGGCAGATTGGAAACTCAAGTGGACCACACCATAGGAAACAGGGGGGGGGGGGGGGGGGGGGGGGTTAATGACTTCCACCGTTCAAAATTGAAACCTTCCTATGGCCCACAGGGATGTGTATCTATCATCCAACCTGTTCATAAGATCATACTAACATGTTTGAAGGGCATACACAAATATCAGCTTGATCCAAAACTTCTATGGCCCCCAAGAAGTTTTTAATGTTAGGCGTTCAAGTCCCACCATTTACTAGGTGTGGTCCACTTGACCTTTGGTGCCTCATTTTTTGGCTCATGCCCTAAAATGAGCTGGTGGAATGGATGGATGGCGTGGATAAGATACATACATCATGGTGGGCCCCACAATTTTTACGTGCGGAAATTATATGGACTTTGAAGCTTTGCAAACTAGCTCCCTGTCATCCTCAACATTGGGAGTGCTGCTGTAAATACACCAGTAAATAATCACGACTTATTTACATTGAATTTCAATTGTAAATAAAAAATCAAACACCCCCTAAGGCACAAATTTCCCAAAATAGAAAATAATTACTCAATGTCACAGAAGATCCTATTAAGAAAAAAGAATCTTTGTTAAATAAAGACTCAAACGAATCAAGCTACAGCATAGGGGATCTGTACCTCAAAAACTCTACACAGAATTCCATGTGTGGGGCCCACCGATTGGGTGGTAAATTGATATTTTGGGTCCACATGTTCATTGCATGCTTATCGAGATCGTTCTATCTTGCATTAAGGTGCCTGAACTGATTATGATGGTAATTTACTAGAGCTCTTTAGGGTATTGGAGCTGTAGTTATAGGAAGTATAAACAAAAGTTGCAATAGTGTTGTGATACAATAGCTAAGATGCAGCAGGTGGAGTGCAAGTTCGAAGTGTGATCATACATCATTAAGATTTTTGGAAGATCAGAAATGAGGACGAATGACCTTAGAACTCCCGTTTATTTTAAATTTTTTTTTCTTCCACAGTGGATTGGGTATATGAGATCTGTGGTAAAATTAATGGTTCATCAAAGCGAGTGCGGCGCTGAGGCGGATAGTTCATTAAACAAAGGTTGGGGAAGAGGTGCTGGCATATGCAGGTTTATTTGCATTAAAGGCTAAAATGATGTTGGGGTGTGTGTGCATATGTTTTTTTTTTTTTTTTTGTATTTCTTTTATCCTTCATTGTGGTCTTTGGTTGTAGAATGTGATCCGTTTGAGTGCAATCCAGTTGTTGAGTTCTGTTAAACCTTTCATCTAAAGGCCAGATACTCATTTGGAGGAGATTCGTGATCTTAGGTAGCTGATGAAGTTTTGTTTTCATTATATTCATAGAGAGGCAGATGAGGATTGTAGATTAGTTTGGAGGGTGATCTTACCATCTTTAAGGCCTCCTTGGATGTATCCAAACTGAGGAATATGGATGGTGCATTCCCTACCATGCGTGTTTTGCAGAAGCAGGAATGCAGGACTGTCTCATCCTCCAAAATGCATGCTGCAGGATACCTCCTGTTTTCTCTTCTGCGTTTTGGGTGCTAATCCATGTTGTTTCAAGCGACTTGCCTTTTTATCCAATATGAGAAATTTGTGGTTTATGGCTGTCCCGCTGCATCTGTTGGGTTCCAAACAGGCCCTTATTGTATTTTGGGAACTCCATCACTGTTCTGTTTCTTGTTTTCTTCCAATAGGATTCCTGTATGAACAATCCTCCAGTTTACACCTGTGAATTGTGATGGACCACATGCTTATAGCCTGAAATAGGTCCGGGAATTGGAGTCATATCATTAAGTAATCATCTCAGCGCTATCAAACAGCCTAAACGGCATCTTGCCCACCTGTATGTGGAGGGGGGGATCTTCAAGCACCATGCCTACTGCTTAGGGTTCTGTTCTGTACCTAGCTTGATGACCTATCTGACCTTTACATTCTTATCCTTAACAAGTGAAACTTCTAAGTACCGGCGTCACGGAGAAGCCTAAACTATGGCTTCTTTGTTCAGATCTTATTTAATTCTTGAGCCTGTATGACCTAATCAGCTCATCTCTCGCAGGTCCAGACACATCCTCCATGCTAAGTAACCGGTGGATGGTTTTCTGAATTATCATAGTTTAACTTCATTTTGTTTCTCTTTTTGCAATTCTTCTTGTAAATGCTTTAGAATGTATTCAGCTGGTTACTTGCCAATAGGCAAACTAAGTCAACTTCTCTGACTCACTGAAAAGAGGAAATAATGGTTAAAATTCAAGAGACTTTTAGTTGTGTTGCTGGCTGAAGTCTTTGATGAGTCTTGAGTTGAGTTGATTGTAAATTGCATGTGGAGCAAGTTGATGTAGTACGTCACGGTTAAAGCATTTATTTTTAAATTGATCATGGTAGAAAAAGGTAATCTATAAAAGTCTGTATGTGCATTCGGATTTTGAAATCACACTAATTTCCAGATTTGTATGTTTGGTTATATTCTAATCTCAATGTTTTCATGTGATTTACCTAATTCTGGATCAATTGTCTTTCTTTATTTCTTTTCCTGGATGTTCTATAAGTAATTTCTTTTGGTTGTGTAACCTGCCAGCAAATTGTACCACCTGTACTCAACTCCTTTTCTGACCAAGATAGCAGGGTGCGTTATTATGCTTGTGAAGCACTATATAACATAGCAAAGGTGAGAGCGGATGGGGTGTTTTTATTTATATTTCTAGATACCCTATCAATAACTGTTCTCTGTTATCTAGCCTAACCTATACTCTAGCTGTTTTGCAGGTTGTAAGGGGAGATTTCATTGTATTCTTTAATCAGATATTTGATGCACTTTGTAAGCTTTCGGCAGATTCGGACGCGAATGTGCAGAGTGCTGCTCATCTTTTAGACCGGCTTGTGAAGGTTTGCCATCAGTGCACTTTCAGTTAACTCTTATATTGGGTTGTGCCAATCAATATATCCACTTGCATAATTTAATATTTTCAACTAATAACCAGGATATTGTTACTGAAAGTGATCAGTTCAGGTGCACATTCTATCCTTATAACTTCTATTTTGAATTTATATATAAAATATTCAGCATAAAGAAAAAAGAAATTGGAGAAATATGGTTGTAGGACTTACTATATTGTCTTCATCTTTTCAGCATCGAAGAATTTATACCACTGCTAAGGGAGCGCATGAATATTCTGAATCCCTATGTCCGCCAATTTTTGGTGGGATGGATCACTGTACTGGACAGTGTTCCTGATATTGATATGCTTGGTTTTCTTCCAGATTTTCTTGATGGTAACCGTGCCTTAGTGACAAATAACAAACTCCTTTAAGCTATTTCTTGTATTGCGACTTGAATTTACATGCTAACTCATAGGGCATCATATGTTCAGGTTTGTTCAACATGTTAAGTGATTCCAGCCATGAAATACGGCAACAGGCTGATTCCGCACTTTCTGAATTTCTCCAGGAGATAAAAAACTCTCCAGTAAGACTTCAATTCTCCAGCTAGGGCAGTTCTTTTTCTTTTTTTCTTTTTGGAATCTATTCTGTAATTAATAAAATTCAATAAGAAACTTGCTGCTGATTTTTTCTTCCTTACGAGACATTATCTAAACATTTTCCCAATTTTTTTTAAATTTTTTTTTTTTTTGGTTTCTCCTAGTTTATGGCTTAATCTAGACAATAAAATGCTGTTAGATACTTCTTCTTATGAGCAGAATGCTGGTAGAGATTCGTATTTATTTGACCAAGCATTTTAAAAAAGAAATGATTTCCTTTTAAATCAGTATGGTTCATTTGTCTTGTAATTTTTCTGACTTAAACAGTGCTACTCTGAAGTCTGTAGATTATGGTCGCATGGCTGAAATTTTGGTAAAGAGGGCTGCTTCTTCCGATGAATTTACCCGTCTGTGTGCTGTCACATGGGTAAGGAGATAGGCTTAACATAAAATTCATCAAGCAATTTATCATGTTATAGCGTCTCTATTTCATTTCACTTTCCTAGTTTATTATTCTGTTTTATGTTCTGTTGCAAAAGGATGAATATTTCTTTGTTTGAAGGCTAATTATTCGAAATAGACCAAATACCCGTTGCTGGTTATAATTCAGTGAGATAACTAATTTCTCTTCTGCTGCTTTGTTGTATAGATAAATGAATTTGTAAAACTTGGTGGAGACCAGCTTGTTCCTTATTATGCTGATATTCTGGGAGCCATTTTGCCTTGCATATCTGATAAAGAGGATAAAATAAGAGGGGTAAAAAATTCTTCATTTATTTAATGATTGCATCTCATGCAATTGCCTGCTCGTGTTATTTTTTTATTTTTCTTTCTTCCCTATCATCTTGCATGCTCCGCTCTTTTTATTCCCCAGGTTGCTCGTGAAACCAATGAAGAGCTTCGTGCTATTAGGGCTGATCCAGCTGAGGGATTTGATATTGGAGCCATCCTCTCAATTGCAAAGAGGTACAGTCTTTGTCACCCGAGAAACCAGCTTCATTTAAAGGTTACTTGAGGTCTCAATAATTTTCAGTCAACATACCTATTGTGCTTGTGAAAGAGCAACAAGGAGAAATCATGACAGAAAAGTTTCTTTATTTCATGCTATAAGTTTGTTGATGGGACAATGCTTGTCTTACCACTTAGTATGATGATTAGATGGTGATTTTCAGTATACTGGTTTTTTCCAGACAATTATCTAGTGAATGGGATGCTACTCGAATTGAGGCATTGCATTGGATTGCAACACTTCTAGCCAGGCATCGTGCGGAGGTAGCCATTGATAATCCCCCCTTTTATAATGCAGTGAGTGCATATGCACTCAGAGGTTGATCGCTCGTTTTGGAAATTTGCTTACCTGATCTCTAATGTTGTTTTCACTGCCACCGTTCATGCGAGCTAATGTCATTTTCTGGATTTAAGAAGTTTACAATTAAAGAACATTAGTTTTTTATAGTTAACAATTGCAATAGGTGTAACATTTTCTCCAAGTTGTTGCCTGGGATGTTCATTGAAAGGTAGAGATTGATTTGAGATTTGTATATTGATCACTTGTTTCTGAAGAAACTTCTTCTATGTCTACTTAGCGAACATTCTTTATCTTTGGGCAGTTATTTGATACTCTGGCTGTGTATGATGCTTGATAATCAGGCATATAGAAATTGTACATGTGCCATATGTTTACTCAAATTAAACAGACTAAATTATGGAGCCCACTGTCAGTAAGTTTCAATCTAAAAATCATATTATTGGTTGAACAATCCTAACTCTGATTAATGGACACTTGTTTTTTGAAATAAGACCATTGGATATTCTTCATTTTGGACTGTCCAACACGTTCAGCAATCTAATAATTATATAACCAGATAATAGTGTTAATATTTTGGTCATGATACATCTAAACTAGTACCCATAATTTGGAACGGCTTAATTTGAATTACTTATATGTGCGCTTGCAATTTCTCAGTAACTTATTACTGCCTGCGTGTCATCCATCACGCCCTGCCATTGTATCAAAGTATTTCTGTCTTATTGTTGTTGGTCACAGTTGTCAAAATCCTACAATTTATGATTTGAGTCGATCTTAAGCAACAAGTTTTGAACCCCACCTTGAATCCCTTTTTATATGAATCGTATGATTCTATGATTTGAATCCTATGATTTATGATTCAAATCATACTTGCTCCCTTCTATTTTGAGCCTCACTTGGCTTTTATTTTATGTTTTTAAATTGTTGGGGGATTTAAGAATCGTTTAGAAACGTTGCAAAAAAGAAAAAAAGGAATCCTTTAGAAAACGTAAATTATTTTATTTTGTTCTTTATAAGAGATTAAATGATACATATTATCTAACATTCAATCATAGAGTTTTTATTTTTTATGAATTCTTTACTAATCAAAACACCAAATTGATATGTGACTTATCTGGAATATTTTTATGGTGGTTATGATCATGTTGACCTATATGTATTGTGGAATGATGGTTGGAAATCAAAATATCCTTTTTCATCGGCTTATAGAATCAAATACCTTTTTCTAACTTAATTCTACATTCAAGAAAAGTAGGAAGAACAGAAATTATTAAAGGATCCTTGCATGTTTTTCTAGGGAAATTTTTTGAAATACTAAAAAAGAAAAGGAAACATAAGAATCTCTTAACACTATCATCAATATGGTATTCCTTGGTGCATGTTGATGGCAAAATGGTGATTGATGAGTTTTTAATTTGTTTCTGATTTATTTTTATTTTTCAGATTTTTTTTTTCAATTTCTAAGAAAACCATAAAAAATCTTAATTTTAATTCAATACGATTCAACCAACCCCTATTACGATTTGTGATATGACAGCATTGTTCTTAAAAGAAAAGATCTTGATAACATTGCTATTGGCATCTGATCCCGTGTTTCAAGTTTGGAACTTTCTTTTATGTTTAATGTTATGCTTATTTTGAATCAACTGACCCATGTTCATTCTTGTATCTGGAACAGGTCTTATCTTTCCTGGATGAGATCTTTGATACTCTTCTCAAAACATTATCAGATCCTTCTGATGAGGTAACTTGCATTTCCATGCTTTATGCTTTTTGACACACACACACACACACACATGTATGCGTATGTTTATATGTACGTATGTACGTGCGTGCGTCATTTTGAACGGCGACAAAATTTTATTCACAGCAAAAGCGAGGGGACATTGGTGGACAAAATTTTATTCAAAGCAAAAGCGAGGAGACATTTGTGACAACCCTCTTGTCACTATCTTGCGAGTGAGGCTATCGGTGACTTAATTGGCAACTTTTGGGGAGAAGGAACAAGAATCTCCCAAAGAAGCATTTAGAGAGACAATATACCAAAGACAAAAATCAATCTCCAGGGCCCCAGAGATTTCCCCGAAACTCACCAATAAATCACTAAACAACTCTTCAATAATGAGCTTCCCTGAGATAGAGTCACTAATCAAATGCAGTCCCTCTCCACATGCAATTAACTTTGTTTTTATCAGCTCCATCTCGTCACTAGGACTGGAAATCGATCAGCACCTCTTCTTTATTGTTTCTCAGAATGCAACTGTTTGTTGAAGGGATCATAACTGCCCACTACTCTCCCATCAAAGATTCAAAATTGACCTTCATGAATCCAACCTGGGGCAGCTCTTATGGCAATTCTCTCCACTGTACCTTTCCAGCTCAGTCTGCAGTTTATATGTATTTTGACCTTGGAAGCATGATTATTCAAGATTGACTTCATTGATTCGACAGTTTTGAACTTTTTGTGAAATGGTTAAATTTCAAGGTTGTCCACTGCTTTGCCTTCTTTGACATGTTGAGTTCTCTCTCTCTTACTCTCTCACACACACACACGCGCACTTTTCCTAAAAGACTCTTTTACATGTTTGGTTGGAAGACTTTTTTATTTTGACCGAGCAACTCCAAATATTCAATTTGAAGGCTATTCTGAACTCTTAAGCCTACATATTTGTGTTTTTAACATCTCAAGGAGCTTTCTTTTCATATAATAAGTTTAATTTTTCTTTTCTTTTTCTAGCTGAAGACAAGGATAAGTTCATCTGCATGCCTATGGATACAAACACCTTATACCTATTCGCCTGCAGTTTGTGTATCTCGCAAATACTGTTCCATTTGTACTTATTTGAGCATGGAAATGCTAGTTTTTGGATCTCATTTCCTTTTACATAAAGATGCTGGAATAAGTTCCAAAGAGATTTAATCCTCACAGAAAGTGTTGTTCTTAACGCACTTGTTTGTGTGGTAAAAAAAATCATTGTCATTACTATTTGCTGACAACCTAATTCGATACTCACGGTCTTTAAGGTTTTCAGGTTGTATCTGCAACAATATATGGCAGGTAAGAAAACACTCCTGACTGTTGAGTGTTCAACACGTTGCTTTTGTCAATTGTATAAATGTAAAGGAGTGAAGACAAGGAAGGGCGGGTGGTGGGCTAAGTAGTCTTCTCTATATAGGGCTTGGTGATTTGGAGGGCGATTGCAAAATTTAGGGTGAGGTTCAAGGAGGGGTTAGGTTTCTCCTTGGGGGATGGGAGGGGAATCAGGTTTTGGGAAGATGTATGGTTAGGAGATATTACTCATCGTGTGGATTTCCCAAGGGTAGCTAGTCTACGACTTTACCGTCGATAGCGGAAGTCCCCGAGGCTCCACGTTACTCCTTTTTGGGTAATGAGGTGGTATGGACTCTGCTGTGTCATAGGTGCCTGTTGGAAGAAAGAGGAATCTGATTTTAGCTCTCTTAAATTGGCTAAGCGTGCAACCTTTGCTAGATGCCAAGGATTCACTGGTCTGGCTGAAGTGAAGTCGGGGAGATTCTTGGTGCGCTCTTTCTACAGGTTGATATGTGACATCCATCTTGAAGGGGCAAGGGGGATACGGATTGCCTGCGAAAACCTTTCGTAGCAACTTCTTGCTACAGGAAGCTAGGTGGGGCCCACCATGATGTTTGTGAGAAATCCACCTTGTCCATTTGTTTTGCCAAATCATTTAGAACATGGGCCCAAAAAATGAGGCATATTCAAAACTCAAGTGGGTTGCACGATAGGAAAAAGTGGGTAGGGAAATGCCTACCGTTGAAACCTCCTTGGGGGTCCACCGTGATATTTATATTCCATCCATATTGTTCATAAGGTCATTCCTATTGGGGTGAACTAAAAACACAAAAACATTACCTTGATCCAAAACTTATGTGGCCCCACGAATGTTTCAACAGTGAACGTTCACTTCTCACCTTTTCCTATCATGCGGACCGCTTGAGTTTTGGATCTGCCTCATTTTTGGGCCCATGTCCTAACATGTTTTGGCAAAACGGATGGACGGAGGTGGATTTCTCACAAACATCATAGTGGGCCCCACCTAGCTTCTTGTCACAAGAAGTTCTTGCGAAAGGCTTTCATAGGCAATCCGCGTCGGGCAAGGGGCGTACATCTTTTGTGTGTCATTATGGGGCCCCTCCTAAGGTTGCCGTGTTGGCTTGGCTAATTGGCAGGGGCTAGGTGCTCATGATGGATTGGAAGAGGAATATGCTAGTGATCAATGCTTGTTTTCTATGCTTGCAATATGAAGAGTTGGTTAGTCATTTGTTTATGCATTGCCCCTTCTCTAGGGAGATTTGGAAAGGATTTTTGAAGTTTTTTGGGATTTCTTGGGTGATGCCCGAGTTGATCGAGAGTCTCTCTCTCATGGCATGGTGGAGGAGTTGTTAAGAAAGGGAGTGTGTTCTAGAGTTTGGTGTTGCAAGCAGGTCTTTGGGCAATGTGTGGGGATCGAAACATTCAGTGTTTTCGCAATTGTAGGAAGGAGGTGGGGGAGGTTTTTTCTGTGGGTGAAAAGAGACGTAATAGATTGGGTCTGGTGTTTGAGGGGTGGGAGAGAGAGCGCTCTTCCCTCTTTGCCCTTGGCTGCATTGTAGCTTTATTCTTTGGCTGTTTTGAGCCTTTATAGTAAAAGCATCACCTTCCACAAATGAGTGAAGAAGAGAAAATAGGGAGGGGGAAAACCTTGGAGAGGGAGATGAGGTGGTTAGGTTCTTGCAATCACAACCTTATATTAATAAAAACAAATATAGGTATAGAAATGCCCTCAAGCTCTTAAAACTAAAACATCTCAATAAAACCCTCTAATCCTCAGGATGGTGCATAGATGTCACAAGCGTTGAGCACATCTGATGAGTGGAGCAAGAGCCTGCCAGCAGTTTTAGTGAACTCATCAGCAACTTGATCTAAAAGCTAAAACATCTTCATAAACCCCTCTAATCCTCATGATGGTGCATGGATGTCACAAGCACCCAGCTTGTCCAATAAACAAAGGATCAAGAGCTTGCAAACATTATTAGTGAATTGATTAGCGACTTGATCATCAGATCTGACATACGGAACTTGGAATAAGTGAATGTGCAAGAACTTGCAAACAGTTTTAGTGAACATATCAGCAACTTGATGATCAAACCTGGCACATGGAACTGATATTTGATTACGATGACTTTCTGAAGACCAAACGACAGTCTATTACACTATGCTTAGTTCTTTTTGAAATAATGGATTAGAAGCAATATGGATATCTGCTTGATTATGACAAAACAAGCTCATGAGAGAAGAAGATCTGAAATCAAGCTCTATCATTAATGACTGAAATGAAATGAGCTCTCCTATAACATGGTAGTCTGCCTCAACACTTGATCTAGCTACAACATAATACTCCATGCAACCAAGCTCCTGCCACAAAAGTGCAACATGTAGATGTTGATTGCGAAATCACTATTTGAACCAACCCAGTTGACCATGAGAAGCGTGGATAATACTATAATTGAATGAGCTGTGAAGCAAAATGGCAACAGATTATTTGGGGTGGGGAAGCATCTGTTCTAAAACACTAGCAAGTATAAACAACCAAGAAGCGGGAGCTTTAGTGTGAAGCGTGTTTTGAAGTGGGAGTAGCACCTAAGGTATAAGGTCTGTGTAACTAAGGACAATACCATGACATGGAGAAAATTTTCAATATTAAGAATCTAACAAGCAACTTCTATATGAGAGACATAAAGATTATGTATAATCAGGCTAACAATCTTTTGTGTCTTAAGGTATGGGGTGGGAAATTGTCAGTTAAATTTGTTTACAAACCAATTTCTGATAAGCAGACACAACCTCAGCAAGCTTTACCTTAATAAAACCGGAAATGTCAATTAAAAGAAATTCTATAAATGGTAACAAGCTGGTTTAGTGCTCCTAGCCTCACATAGCAAAACCTAGGATATTTTTGTGAAGACTGAAGATATATTGATCTCTCTCTTGACTTTGTCGCTTTAATACCCAAGAAATGTTGCAGTGCACCCAACTCCTTATGGAAAATATTTGTCCCAGGACCATTTTGCTTCGGTTTGTCGAACCCCAGTGAAATTTTGTGTTTTGATCATCAAAACAGGCCTGGATCCAGTCTCGAATTAGTTTCTAAACTTCCACCATGGTTGAAATATAGAAAGAAGAAGAAGAAAATAAGAGCAAAAATGAAAATAAAAATTCAAAATGGGTACTCTATGGCTGTATCAGCGGATACAAGTCGATACAATTCATTTTTCATAGAGGACCTGTTCAACCCTGTAACGTTCATGTGGCCATATCATAACCAATATTTAAAACCATGATTGCATCCCTAGAACACGTTCTCTTATGAGTTTTTTGTATTCTTTAAATGGAACTTGAATTATCTTGGAATGATGTCCAGTAGTTGTTTCATGGTAAAAGCATCACCAGGCGAGCACTCAACGTCATGAGCTGCATGACCCCCCCCCCCTCCACTTCGAACCTTGAAGATCCAACACCTGTCCTTTGTGTGGTTATTCTTGAATTGGAACTTTAGTTGTCCTGGAATGAGACCCAATAGTGGTTTCATGGTCCAGATCCGTAGGTGGCCAGGCGCACTCTCAACATCATGAGTTGCTGGACATTTGGTTTGACTTTGAAGGTTGCTCAAAAAGATCCAATGCCTATCCTTTGAGTGGTTGTTACGCAGTTGGCACATTCATTCATTCTTCTTTCTTTTTTGGTGGGTAAACCATGATTTTTCAACAAGTAACCCAAAGAATTTTTTTTTTTTTTTTTTTTTGACATGTAACCTTGGTATAATGTCTGGCCACAATAGAGCTGGACATCGAGCTGAACCAAGTCGAGCTGGGCCTAGCTCGGCTCGGCTATCGAGATGGAATAGCATGCTCGGCTTGGTTTGGTCGAGCTTTCGAGCCGACTTCGATCCTGGAAAAGCCCAAAATTTGAATAGGCCCAGCCCAAAAGCCCGGCCTAAAACAGTTCAAAATCCAGGCCCGAAGGTAACCCAGGCCCATTGTCACTCCTTACTGCTGCTTTTATAGACAACTTTCCTTTTTATATCTTTGCTCACATCTGATGTGGGACTAAAAAACCTCACTTTCCAACTACCTGAGTCGAGTCAAACTGTAACCGAGTCAACACAAACCGAGCTTCGAGTCGAACCGAATCGAGTTCGGTCCAGCTCGAACTCGACCCGGTTTTTTTTTTTCGAACCACACCTGTCTAGCTCGACTTGGTTTGAACTATGCAACAACTCAAGTCAAATCAAGTTTTTTCGAGCCGAGTCGAGTCGAGTTAACTGAGTTGGCTCGGCTCGTGTCCAGCTCTAGGCCACAATGTGTACACTTCATTTTCACACATTCTTTTACTGATTGTATTGTTTCATAAATTCGAAGTGATAGCCACTATCACTGCCCTTTCTAGGTAAATCCAAATTTGCAGACCTTTTGATAGCCTTCTGCCGATCTTCTTCAGTTGGTAGAATTGTAAGCGCGGTGGCTAGTGTTTTTATTGTTCCATATCCAAGAATGGTATCTTATTGATTTAAAAAATTCTTTTGTAAGTTAGCAAGGAGTTCAAACTGTTGTTACTCATTAGCATATTCATATGATTTATGGTTGAGACCCATAAGTGCAAGGACACGAACATTGTTGTACTGGTTCTAGATTTTTAATTTTCAACTTTTTAGTAAAACTCATCCCTTGGTTTTCCTCGAGAACAAAGCATTTGCAAGTACTTCCAGATTTCCTTGGTAATTGTAATGAACATCACTGTTGCAGATATAGTTGGGGTTCCTTGCATTTAACAATCATGAAATAACTAACTGATTCATACTTTGCCAAGCTATCTACTTCTCAACATGGTATGTCTGCAGTAATTGGTTCAACTTAAGCAACTATTCCATCTATGTACCCAGACAGACACTTACCTCCAAGTTATAGTTCCACTGACCTTGACCATTGAAGATAATTTACCCATTTCAATTTCTCTGAGACTATAACTGGCCTGTGGTTCTCCATAGTACTTGATGCTGAACCAAATGCATCCAGTTGTATTCTGGAATGTGTCCACGAACCAAATGCTTTACATAATACGTCCGATCAGACAAGATTTCCACTGGTCGTGTGATTACTTGTAGTCTGAGAGGAACACTAAATGAGTACCACTCTACTTTATTGGATCCATGAACTGCTGATATCCTTATAGATATCTACTTAAGATATCTATGATAGATCTACCCTCATCCTGTACATGGAGCCAAAATGAAAAGAAAAGAAAAACAGAACAATGGCTGCCAATTTTTTTTTTCAACTCAACAAACCTCCAACTCTACATTTTCCTTTCTAGGTAGCAGGTTGCTACTGGTTTTTTAGATCTAGCGTCAATATCAACTGCTGCTGTTTTTGTAGATCTAGTGCATCGTTTCATAAAAAAAAAGTTTTCCAGATCTAGTGTCTGGATTTACATCGATCTCTTTTCTTGATAAAGCATTGCATGCGTGCTTGCTTCTTCCTCCCCCCCCCCCCCCCCCCCCTCCCCGGACTTTCATAAAAATGGATGATATCCACTGCACCACACTAGAATGGAACTTGGTCCTTAATCACATCAAGCCTGCACCATGCTGTATTTTTGCTCATTTTTCAGCCTTCTAAATGTCCCACAATTTGTAAATGAGTTGCATGCTTGTTGGTTTCTTACTATGTTAAAAAAGTAGAACAAGAATTTTAGGGTGATGAAAAGCAAAATTATCCTTGCTCTAAGCAATAAAAATGTGAAGGAATGATGAAGAAAAGAGAAAATAGAAAAAGAGGGAAAATGTGCGAGAGGGACAACAGGTGATTAGTATCTTACAGTACTAATCCGAACTTTATTAATAAAAAGTAAACAGATAAAAATGTCCTTAAGCAGTGAAAACTTACTAAAACACCAGAATATACAAATGTATGGTCATGTACATGTGCACACATGCACATACAAACCCCTTGTACATCTCTCGGCATCAGCTATATTGTCTCTAAAACCTCACAGGAGGATTTCTAGGGACTAGGTTCATGAAGGTCTGTCCTGCTTTGTTTATTGTTAGGATGAGGGATGATGAGGGTAGGAGGGATCAAAAGCTAGTGTTTGAAGATCTTGCTTTGATAACATTGATTAAGTGCAAGCAGAAAGGCATGTGATGGTATAGAGTAATGGTCAATCCCAATTCAGACTTAACTATAAATCCCCTCCCAACTAGCTGGGACTTTTTTTTAAAAATTGTTTTTGAAGTTGTTTCAAGTATTGAATGTCCTATTAGCCAGCAGATAGTTCCTGTTGCCACTAATCCTTTTAGGAACTTGTCTTTTTTTATTTATTTATTCATTTTTATGGCATCAGGGTGTCCCCGCCCCATTTTAAGGCGAGACTATTCCCTGTGGATGCACGCAATCACCTGCAAACCACATGCATCGGGTAATCCGGGGGAGGGGAATCGAACTCACGTCTGTGGGGAGATGTTTGCCATTTGCCCAAACCCCGTGCGGGTTAGGAACTTGTCCTATTGTTGTTGTGGTAAAACATACATTTTGAGTGCTTTTCAGAAGTCGTGGAGAATGCCTTTGATTAGTAACCTCATGTTAGCTTCAGTTTCCATAGAAATTTGCATTTCACCCTTTCTAGATGCCCTTAATTGATGAAAAGAAAATGGATGCCCTAGAGGTACTTCATTCTTTGATTTCCCACGGAGTGACACCATGCCATTAAGATGTCTGGGGTTTCTTGCTTGAGATCATCACGTCAGCATCAGCAGCATCACAGCCTTGTTCCCAACTATTTGGTGCTAGATTTACGAATCCTATTTTGTCAACCATTGCTATCTAAGGTCCAATTCTTAGTAAGTGAAAAAGCTTTCATATCCCTTCTCACGATCCCTATCCAAGTCCTTTTAGGTTGTCTCCTCATCCACATTTCAGGCCCTTCAGTCACAGTCAATTCCTCTCGTGGAGCCATCTCCAACCTTTGTTGCACATGACCAAACCATCTCAATCTGCTTTCCATCATTTTATCTCTTATTGGGCTACTCTGGGCTGCATCGAATGACCTCATTGTTAATTTACCTATTTATTCTTCTTAGTCATCTATAACAAGAGCAAAAAAGGTAAGGGCTTAATGTCTAGCCTCGATGAAGGTCAACTGCTACTTGGAACTCATCAGCCACCATAAGCCACTCTCACTCTTGTAAAAGCACCCTCATACATGCATCGACTAATGTGAATATATCCTCTTGGTACTCCAGTCCTCCCTATCACCTACCACATCTGCTCCCTATGTACTTGTATGCTTTCTCTTGTTCTTTGAAAACCTTGTGTAGATTTTTCCTATTAGCTTTGGCTATTGATCTCCCTGGCACGAAGCCAAGCTAATCCTCTGATATTATTTTTCTTGTCTATCACTTTGTTCCACTACTCTGTTCTAAAGCTTTGTGAGATATGAGATCAACTTATCAAGTTGAACGAGTCCATATCTATTTTCTTACCCTCACCTAAGAGAAATATATTGTAGGTTGTTCCTACCAAACTATCACAAAGAATGCAGGAAATCGTTGACACAAGTACCCCTTTACAAACTCATCAGCTTAATATCTTCAGGTATGTAGTACAAGCCACATGAAGGATGTTGCTCTAGCTTCTAAGCAAGGATTATGGCCTCCATAAATATGGAGAGGATGGAGTGCTACAGCTGGTGCATGTGTGATGTTATAGTATCAGTATGAATATACCACAGGGTTTGAAAGACCTGATAGCTTCACCTTTGCAAATAGAAGGGACCAGAAAATCCTCAAGCTTATTTTAGGGCAATGAATTCGTCTGAAGGCGTGACTAGATAAGCAATTTTGGTTGGTGGGCGCCAATCATTTTGAGACCCTTCTGGTCCAAATAATTATGGAACTTAGTGCTAGGGTTAAAAGCTTATTTCGGAGATTCCATAAATAGGCAGAAAGAGCAGAGTTACCACAATAAATGTCAAGTTCAATTGAGATTCCTTAAAAAAAAAAAAATCTCTGACCATGATATTGTTAATCCATTTCTGGATGTTGGAATATTGTATCTGACCATTCTGCATTGCGGATCGTAGTAAAGAAAATGAAATTCTGCATGTTAGGTAGAACCTTCAAGCACCAAGAAAAAAAAAGTCTTCATCCTACTTCTGTGAACTTCTTATTTCTAGTTTTTAATATACTGCTTTTCAGTCCCTTTGGTTTTCTGCACTAATGGGAACCAATGAAGTTGAGGATACATTAGCTACCGTGTGCTGTGAGTTTCTTTAGCCAAATGTATACCTAAAGCCTTTTTTTAGCTTCGTTGCTCAGTGCCTTTTTGCTACCGTGTAGTCTGGAGGTTCTCAGGGATGCCAATGCATTTCTACCATGGCAGAATCAGAGGATCCATATATGCCTCTGGGCTCGCATTGTTTCAAAATGTCCTACATCTAGTTGATTTTTTCCTATTTAAGAATTCAGTCTTTTCTGTACAAAAGTTAAATATTAACATCTCTTTTATGTGCAAAAGTTAAATATTAACATCTCTTCCTGATTTATTAAGAACTTTTCATGGCATTTTTTCAAAATGTCCTACATCTAGTTAGTTTTTTCCTATTTATGAATGCAATCTTTTCTGTACAAAAGTTAAATGTTAAGATCGCTTCCTGATTTATCTGAACATTTTATTACTTATGGTTTGTCTACAGGTGGTTCTTTTGGTGCTAGAGGTGCATGCATGTATTGCAAGAGATGAATCACATTTCCACCATCTTGTTGTTTTTCTAGTGCACAACTTTCGGACTGACCATACGCTTCTTGAGAAGTGAGTTTTTCTTATCTTTGAATTAGAAGAGCATATTTCCTTGTAAGTATTCGGACATGCGCTTCTTGTTATTTTTAACAAGTTTTTGGTCCATTTATTCAGGCGTGGTGCCCTGATTATTCGTTGTCTATGTGTTCTTTTGGATGCTCAAAGGGTGTATCGAGAGCTTTCTACAATCCTAGAGGGAGAAGCTGACTTGGATTTTGCATCCATCATGGTTCAGGTTTTATCGTTTCTAAGGTTTATGATTACCGATAACTCCATTGAACCAGAAATGCGGTTTCTTATTGACCTATCTTTGGAATGGTTCTTCATATGTTCCAGGCTTTGAATTTGATTTTACTCACATCTTCTGAATTGGCTGAGCTACGAGGACTCCTAAAACAATCATTGGTAAATGCTGCTGGCAGAGACTTGTTTGTTTCTCTGTATTCATCCTGGTGCCACTCACCAATGGCAACAATAAGCCTCTGCCTACTAGCTCAGGTAGGGATATTGTCATGGTAATTTACTGCACCTTGTGTAAGTAAATTTTTTTTTTCTTCTTTTTTTCTTTTAAATCTTTGATCTTTCCTGACAGGCATACCAACATGCAAGTTCCGTGATTCAATCATTAGTGGAGGAAGACATCAATGTGAAATTCTTGGTCCAGCTGGACAAGTTGATCCGCCTACTGGAGACTCCAATATTTGCTTACCTTAGATTGCAAGTATGCATTCCAACTCTTTTTCTGTACTTTCAAAGTGTCAAATTGATAAATTAGACTTGGCAAATTTTGTTACTAGTTTGTCTTCATTGTAAGTTGCAATCTGTATCAGATAAACAGAACTATAGAGAACATGTATAATTCCCATTTGTAGAAAACATCATCTCTACAAGTGCAAACAGCCCCCTTGCATGCAAGTGATACAATCTTCATGGGAAGACAGGTACCTGTTGTTGCAATCAGTCTGTTGATTCCTTATCAGGTCCACCTATTCCAGAATAGTGCTCAATTAAAATTTCCAAGCTACCTTTTGTTTCCTTTTGCCAACCTCATGTGATCATCTGGGGCAATGTTACCCAAATCAGCAACTTCTGTTCTGAATCCTGCAATCCATATTGTTGGTCACGTACCAGATTGCTATTTTTATGAATGGTAGTAAGAAAAGACTTGAGAGGACCTTGGTTTAACTGAGGATATGGTCCGTGATAGAATGGAATTGTAGAACAGGATTTGTGTAGCTGACTTCAATTAGTTGGGATAAGGTAGATGATGAATATGATGATGATGATTACTTTTTTTTTTTTTTTTTTTTCTTTTTTTCTTTGAGAGAACTGAAATCCATATTGTCGGTCACGTACCAGATTGCTATTTTTACGAGTGGTAGTAAGAAAAAACTTGAGAGGACCTATGGTTTAACTGAGGATATGGTCCGTGATAGAATGGAATTGTAGAACGGGATTTGTGTAGCTGACTTCAATTAGTTGGGATAAGGTAGATGATGAATATGATGATGATGATTACTTTTTTTTTTTTCCTTTTTTTCTTTTCTTTTAGAGAACTGAATTTTCTTAGAAGCATGCTAAAAGGCGAGAAACAAATACAACCCAACTCTACAACTCAAAAAAGAGGAGAGATTGATAGAATCAATTGCCTTTACATAAGAAGCCCAACCCAAAACACTGCTTGACTTTACAAATATTTTCCTCCACGGAGGAGCCCCTATTTTAAAAGCAACAACTATTTGAATCTCTCCATATAACAAAAAAAATAGCCATAATAATTATTTTCTACACCACTTTCCTAGCTTTCCCCACCCCACCCCACCTGACCCGACCCGACCCCACACCCACGCCAGGCCCAAAGAAGATCGTCAACAGACTTCTGCATTACCCAAGCTATATGAAATAGGGCAAAGAAATGCTCCCACACCTTTCGCACATGAGGCCAATGAATGAACAAATCGCCAATGATCTCCGCATCTCCCCACGCACATCAAACAAATGTTTGGAAGCATAAGGGATCTCCTTTACAAATTATCAATAGTTAGCACGCTCTTTCTTCTCACTAACCACATGAAGGCTGCACCTCTAGGGGGAGGGGATTGAAGAGCACAAGTGTGAGGCGGCTCACATATCAGTCTGAAGAAGGATCGGACCGAAAAATGACCCTATCTATGAGCATGTCACATCATTGAGTCCTCCACTTGAGACGAAGGAACAACTCTTCAGTGAGTCCAATAAACTCATGAGCTCTCCTCTCTCCTCATCCGTCAAATCTTTACCGCAAGAGGTAGACCGAAGAATGGAGCCACTGCCAATGGAATAACAGTGGTCCACAGTAATGCTTCCATCTGTAGCAAGGCAAGCCAACCTAAGAAAGTCTTCCTGAAGTGCCCTGTCTCCACATCAAACATCCACCCAGAAACAGATGTGGTTTTTGACACCAACCAAAAAAGAGATCCCTTTACAAAACATATGCTCTGCTGATGTAAATGCTTTCCACAGATTGGAAACTGAGCCCAGTAAGGGAGGAGCTCTTCACACTTCACTCTCCCATCTGAGAACCATATTTCCTCTCAATTAGTTCCCTCTATAATATCCCCTCTTCAGACCCAAATCTCTACCACTATTTATCAAGAAGTGCCACTCTCTCTCTTTCTTTTTTCCTCTACACCTTTCCTCAGGAAATCTCTTCTCAGCTTTTCCAACCTATCTAGCACTGCTTTAGGGCATTTGAAGAGCAACATAAAGTACACTAGCATATTTGAGAAGGCTGCTTTAATGAGAGTTAAACGATCTCCCAAATACAAATAGTGATGCTTCCAACTCAGCAGCTTCATAATCACTGTTTTTACCGACTTGAAATTATGATTTACATTCATATTTTTTTTTTTTAAAGTTGTAATTTACATTTATATTGAGGAGAAGGTATTAAATCCAACTGGTTGGACCATAAGCTACTGCCCACCCAATGTATGACTTCCAATATATGCATGCCACATCCAACTATTCAAATAGGTTGGCCCCACCATGAGAATCACCTTGTGCAAAAATCACCCCCCAAAAATCTATCATATGCATGCCACATCCAACTCATTAAGTGGGCTGCACCTTATAAAACAGTGTCTGGTCATCGATGAATGAAAAAATACATGCGTGGTCCACCTGATGAGTGGATGATGTTTGAACAAGGTGGTCCTCGTGATGTGGACAATTTATTAGACGGGTTGTAGCACAGACATGACAGGTTGGAAGTTTTTGGTCAGGTGGACAGTAACTTGTGGCCCAACCAGTTGGACTTGAAACATTCTCTATAGTTAAAATGTGGTGTTTTGTTCTTTGATTTATGTCATATCAGGCATATGCAATATTATACTAGTCTTTTTTTTTTTTTTTGAAACGAGCAATATTATACTAGTCATGTAGGATTTATAGTAATAAGATTCATCATTTCATATATGAATTATGATATCAATTTTGGATATATGACTCTATTATGTATAATTAATGGTATGTCTTGGAGCAACCCACATGATCCTACCTCTAGTGCATCAAATACCAGAGTAAGTAGTGCATGCTGTACATGTTCCCTGACTTCCTGTACCACGTATTGGAGCAATCCACGATCCAGGTATAACCCTGAGATCTGGGAAGGGGGTGGGATTAAATATCAGCGATAATGCAACCTTTTAGTAGAAAACGACTAAGGCAATGACACTATTGTTGTGTGTACTTGGCTCTCTGGGTGGCACCCTTTGCAGGCTTGGTCTTGGGGACTCCGGTGCTTTGCGTGAGACCTCTGGTTCTGTTAGGACTGCGGACCCTTCTGGTTGTTCTCATCCCGTGCTGCCTTATTCAATGGTGTCCAAAATGGTTCCTGACCCATTTTAGATGGGTTCATGATTGTGGTTAGAGGCAAAATAATCACCATTATCTATACTTGCAGTGAAATGCTTGCCCCCCCCCCCCAAAACAAATACACACGCAAAATGCTGATGCAATAAGGCCCTCTTCACGTAGGCATTGAAAGAAAATAAGGGTGGGACCCACTTGATTCCACATGGTCACATGTGGTGGAGAGAACGTGTTTAGCTGTTTTGTTTTTGGTTGCTTTGTTTATTGCTTCTAAATGAAGTGAAAGGGAAAATTACACCCACCCAATTACTAGCTACTAATGACTAGTGCTTAAGTGCAATCTAGACCTTCCACATTGCAACTAGGGTTTCTTTACACTTATGTAGTCTCTGTTGACTCGTGAACTTACTATGCACTGAGAGAAGAAAAAAGAAAATCAGCTTTGAGCCTTTGGGTATGTGTTATTTATGGAAGTGTTTGTGTCATTTATTTATGTCTGTGCTTCCATGTTTTTTTGCTTCTTTTTCTCATTCTGTGATTGTCAAAATTTTATAACACGCCAAACTATTGAGCAAATCACGATGTATTCAATTTGATATACGTGGTTTTACTGTAGACCAACTTGCAACTCTAAAACAATGTCCATGTTCTTTAGTTTTGGCGGCTTGTTAGCTTATTAAGCCATGTTCTCCCTTATTCTCTGCATTACTGCATTCATTAGTCTAAGGTGTGATTGATGATGTCTTAATTTATTACAAGTACTCACCATTTTTTATTACGATATGATCTCATTTTGACTAAAATTTATGGATGGCTGGAAATTGCAGCTTCTTGAACCTGGAAATTATATATGGCTGTTGAAATCTCTGTATGGTCTCCTGATGTTACTGCCACAGGTATATATCCATTTTCTGTGTACACGCATGCGAAAGTGTGTAAGTGCGTACATGTGCATTTGTTGAGGTTTTATTTTTAACTTGCAAAACATTCAATGTTGGACTTGTTTTGCCCTTGGTCAGGTGGGAAAAGTGACATTTTTTTTATTATCTATTTTGATTGCTTGTTTTCAAGAAAATATAAGTCCTGACTGATTTGTCCAGCCATAGATCTCTCCCTCTAAAAGTCTTGCACAAACCACCAAACCCCTTTGGGAGAATCATTGGTGTGGGGATAGAGGGGATAGATCACTGAGTATTGCCTTTGAATCTCACCATAGGTTAATAATGTGCAAAGATGTCAGGGTTGTTTATTTTTTTAGTGTGATTGGCTCACAAAGAGGAGGAACGGGTTAGAAACGTTGGGATTGCTGGAGTCATTGGCTTTAAACTGGTTTTCGGGGGTGGGTGGCAAGGTGTTGATGATTGTTAGGTCTCTGAAGTTGAAGAAAAAGGAGTGAATGATCGGTGTCTGTGCTTGATGGATGAACGTCTTTTCTTCCAGTGTTTTGTTTGCTTCCTACATTTGGTGTTGGTGTTTCAGCCAGTTTGGAATAACTTGCTCGATGCTTGAGACATTGACCATGCTTCTCGAGGTGTGGTCAGTTCATCCAGGAGGTTGCAAGCATAGATTCCCGTGGAAACTATGCTTCTTTCCTACCCTTTGGTCTGTGTGGAAAGTAAGAAAAACAGAACGTTTAACAACTATTGCGAGACTTGTCTGAGCGACTGACGACTATCTTAACTGTTCGACGATTCCCTTAAGGAATTCTTGGGATTCAGGAGAGAGGACTTCTTTATGGGTTGGGGTGGGTTTTTTTATGTATTGTGCGTGTGTTGAGTTGTAGTGTCCCCTCATGGGTTGTATTCTTTGCCTTATGTTTTCTTTCCCCCCTTAATAAAATCTCCTTATTGATTAAAAGAAGATTTTTTAAATCCTTGAACCTGTATTTTGTGCATAGTCTATAGTTGCCTTCTCATCATGAACACCTGAGCTTTCCTGGTGACTCTGCAACTTTATTGTCAATTTGGCTGATTACATGTTAACGTATAAAACACAATGATTCATTATTGTTAGATCTAAAATGCATACAGTCGACACAAATGTTGTGTGGTACATAAACGAGCTTTAGATTCTTTGATATGACATAAAGGATCACTCCTTTTACCTGTAAATCACTGTTGTAGCACTCTCTCAATGGGAGAAAATCATTGAAAATTTACTGTTGTAGCTCGAAGAGAGGAAATGGGTTCGTTCCCTAAAATGTCTGGAAAAATCCAGCAGAAATGGTCAGAATTTTTTATCTTCAAAATTTTCATGACTCCACTGCACCTGGGTCACTTTGGCAGGGAACATCTCTTCTTCATCTTCTTCTTCTTCTTCTTCTTCTTCTTTTTGGGATTGGTAACTAGAGCTTTATTAAAACCAGAAAAAGGAACAACCAAACAAAGCAGCAGGACGGATGGAGAGAAACCAACCCTCAAACTGCATGCCACCAAATTACAACGTTAAAACCTAAATTGCATTAGAAGGTCATCTCATATAGTGGACATTGGAAATCTGTGATTCTTGTCTATAGGATTTAAAACTTTCACGACTCTCCAATGACGAAATGTGTTGGTAAAATTGTCCATGTCTACTCTCATTATTATATATAGAAGAGATGATCAGGCTTATCAGAATGTATGTACATTTATCAGAATCAACGCTAACCATTCTTGGCATGTGTTCTTAATTTGGTACTTAATTTTTCTTCTCCTTCTTCTTTTCATTCTATGTACATTTGTATGCAGCAAAGCGCAGCCTTCAAGATATTACGGACTCGATTGAAAACTGTCCCTTCATACACTTTTAGCAGCGAGCAATTGAAGCGAACGTCTTCAGGGAATCCATACTCGCAGATTTTGCATCATATGCCTAGTATGCAAATATTAGAGGACGGTGACAGGAACCACGATGCAGGGAATGTGCACAATGGGATTAACTTTGCTTCGAGGCTGCAACAGTTTGAACACATGCAACGCCAACACCGTTTGCATGCAAGATCGCAGTCGCAGCCCCGCATCTCCACATCTCCCAACTTATCTCAGGTTTTCTGAACTTCCCATCTTTACCATACGGTGTGGTCTACTGGGTTTATGCTTTAACCTGCAAGGTATTTGTTTTGAGGAAAAGATAAATTAGGCGACGACACCTATGGGTGAATCAACTCAATACAACATAAAAGTGTTGTGCATGCATGCCTATCTGGATTGTCTAAATCTTGCCCCAATGTAGATTGTAAAATCAGTGCTGGGATGATCGTAACAGTCCAATTGGTGATTGGTGACCATCAAATGGGCACCTAAAAAGAGATTGACCAGTGTTTGAAATTTAACAAGCAAAATCAGCCGGTGTATACTTTTGGACTGTTCCATCCACAGTGGGGCACGCAATCTGGATGGTACACAATTCGACTGCATGCATGCCTGTGCAGAGGACTAGTTGTGGGACCTTATTGCGATGTTGGTTGCCTTGCAGCACCTGCATCCTTTAATCTCCCATTAGGCTTCCGGAGTTTGGCTAACTAAGCCCACGTGTTTCCACACATGACCACCTGTGGCAACGAGTCACATGTTTGTTTGAGCTTTTACCACATGAGACTCCACATTGCAGATTGCCTTATCCAAGAAGTAGGCTGGTCCACTAATCAGCGTGCATGGTGAGTGTATGGTTGACCAATACATAAATAAATAAATCATCACCATCGCCATCACCATCACCTAAGCCTTATCCCTACTAATTGGGGTCAGCTACATGATTCATGGGCCATAAACTTCAGTCAGAACATAGGTCATCATGCATTGCTTCTGGGGAATGGCCTGCCAAACCTTGCCCATTTTTCACTACACTGGGTTCCAATGCAGAGGCATTGTGTACAGGGAATGCCATAGCATGAGATTGGAATGTCATATTGTCAGGATTCATGTTGAAAGTTAGGGCAAGCTGGTTGCCAACCTGACACAATCCTTCTCCTTTACCCATCTCCTACATGCGCCATGTAATTATCAATTCAATGAGTTTGCAAAATAAGTAAAATAAATAAATAAAAGAATGGACCACATATGTAAAAGAATGGATTCTTTTACATGTGTGGTTCACCAAATGAGTTTGCTGGCCCGATCTTACATATGGGGCTCACCTATCCATTGCCTGGAATGTCTGCCTGCTTGTCAGCTTTCCAAACATCAGATCTTTCAACGAGAAAAATTTGATACTTGATGATGCTACTGAAGTTAATAAGCCTGTTTTGGACCTTAGTGTGGGAGTGGTGAGGTTGACGGCTTTAATGTGCAGGAGTCACAAAGACCAGAAGAAGCACGCCGTCCTTCAACCATGCCAGACATAAGCCGGACCAGTTCAAGATCTTCGTGGAGAGGTTGAGGACAATTACGACATTGACGTAGGGATGTGTTTATTCTGGTCTCTGTTTTGGGCTACTTGCCACTGGTCTCAGCACCTACAAGGGGTATGTACGTGATCGATAAAAAATGCACACTATAAGAGATTCAGTGTATGTAAAATTGTAAATCTTAGCGGTTGGTTTGTGTCACTTTTTTTTTTATTTGGTTCTGGTGGTGGGGGGTGGGGGGAGGGGAGAGGTAGGGGCCGATGGGATTTTAGCTGAAGCAATTGGTAAGCTATTCATTTTTCTTTCACACAAGAGACAGGGTTTGCTCATGTGGTTTTTGTTTTTTATTTGTAAACCATATGAGCATGTGAGGGGAAAGAGGGGGATTCAGTTGGGTTCTGTTTTTTCCTCTTTCTTTTCATTTTTCTTCTTCTTTTAGCTGTTTTTAACAATCTTAATAAGGCAGCGAGCGAGGGAGCAGGGAAATGAATGATATTATGTGTACATTTTGTAATCTCTGTCCAAATTCTGTTTTGCATTGGCTATTGCAATACGGTCATTGTTTCTCTGTTATATGCATAATGCTTATTATAGCCTGATGGGGATAGTCTTTACATTCAATTGTCAAAATCCATGGTTCCCATGTGCTGTGTTGGAGAAATATTGCTGTGGGTCCCTTATTTATTTATTTATTTTTCTGGAATTTTGTCTACTGCAATGCCACTTGATCTTCTTGTGGGGCCCCACTTGATCCAGACTGATTTATAACATTTTTGCAGTGAGATTCTGTCCTGATTGATTATCTGGCTTTTCTCTTTGCTTTAAATGCTGCAAAATCATGATAGTCCAATGTTGGGGGCCACAAGTTGGATGGTCCAGATCTGCGAACGAATCTTTTTTTTTTTTTTTTTGGTTGGCCAATGATTAGATGGTTGTGATGATCCTATCAGACTGATTCTTGAGATGCAGGGGATCAAAGGTGAGCCTTCATGATGGATGTGGTCTAGATACATGATCAATCCTTTTCGTTAGATGAAAGTGATTCCATAGAGTTGTGCAATTAAGTTGGTGGCCCCCACACGTTGGCTGGTTTGCCCATGATCAAAATTTTCTTTCCATAGATGATCTTGATCATCCATTTTGCCTGCCATTGATTGCATGGTTAGGATCATCAGATCAAGAGAGGTTTTTAGAGGAATGGGCTGTTTCAGATCCGTGATCAAACTTTTATACTGTATGTGATCTAGAACGTTCATTTTACTAGAAATTAATCGGATGCCTAGTCTTTGGCTACTTATCAAAGGGATTCACAAGAGGAATGGGGAATTAGAGACTATCTATTACCGGCCGTTTTGGTCACGAATTATACTCGAATGGTCATTTTGTTGGCTTTGATCATACGATTGTTGCTTTGAACATGCGACCAAGGTCATGGGGCAGATCCAATGCTCGAGTGGACCACACCACAGGAAGCAGTGGAATAATGATGCCCACTGTTGAACCCGCTGTTCATGATGAGCCCACAGTTTTTGCTTGGAAACTGCTCGCTTTTTGAGGTGAAATTTTACCATTCTATTCAAATGGCAAACATTTACCACAATTATGCTTTTACCACTGTTTATCGGTAATACCTGCTACCAGAGAGGCACCCCAGAATAAGGTAGTCTATTTCATATACCCCCAACTGGAAGCAATGATTCTCCCCATAGTTTCTTTGGTGAACTAGAGCTAATAACCATATCGTTAACCATAGTTTCTCCATAGTTTCTGTGAACTCATTAACGTATATTATCTACCTATATCACTGAGACGACAAAATAATTCTTTTGTATTTACTATATCTTCATATTTCTTACTTAATTAGTTCCTTACCAACAGTAGAGTTAACCATTTTAATTCATGGTCTTAATAGTTCTCTAGTTCATGTGTAGGGGTGGCAAATGGCCGGGCTAAACTGGGCCCAGACCCACCTGCATGACGCAATGCCTGACCGTGACATGTCCCTAGAAAGCAAGCCAAGGCTGAACTGAAAAAATTGGTTGGACCTGAGCCTGAACCAACTGGACCCACCTGGCCGAAAATTTAATAAAATTCCTATATTCCTCTTGAATCCCTCTAATATATCCATTGATTAAGTGGACCACACATGCAAAGAATAAAAAAAGGGACATTTCAAAGGAATGAAACCAAGGGTCTACATTCAAGATAAAATGGGTAGCCTAACCAAGGATTAGGATGGCATATTTATGGGATAAAATATATGTATAAAATCGGGTCGTGTCAAGCTAAATTGACTTGAGCCCAAACCCAACCCTAAAATTAATCCAGCCATGCCAGTGAGGACCAAACTCAGCCCACAAGCCAAGCTTGTAGGTCCAAGCCCGGCCCAAAGGCAGGTCAGGCTCAACAGTTCGGATGAACTATCCGGACTTTTGCCACCCTTATTCAGATGCCCTAATCCAGGTAACACATTCAACTTCACAGGCTCTCACATGCACGCTCCTTTTCCACTTCTTTATGGATATTATAATTTAGTCAGATTCTATCACAAGCCTAGATCTGGTTTTATTAGAAATAAAACCAGAAATGGAGTTCTTCCACATGAGAGGCATAAGTGAGGGTTGATGGTTTTTCTTGTAGTCAACTTTCTCAACATTTCCTTTCGTTGATGCCATATTACTTTTGCCTACATTGGAGTGGGAGCGGATTAGGAGCCCCCTGGCCTCACCCAACATGGTGCGGCTTTGAACGTGGGGCACACCTTGATGTTTGTATTGTATATCCATGCCGTCCATCTATTTTGGCAGCTAATTTTAGGTCATGAACCTAAAAATTAATCAGATTCAAATCTCAGGTGGATCACAAGATAGGAAGCAGTGGTGATGAAACACCTGCCATAAAAATTTCCTAGGGCCCACCTTAATGCCCAATGTAATGTTTGCTTGCCATCCAATCTGTTGATAAGGTCACACAGACCTGGATGAAGTGAAAAAATAAACATCATCTTGATCCAAAACTTTCGTGGCCCACAAGAAGTTTTTAATGGTCACAGTGGTGAGGCCAGGGGTGCACAAGAAGTTTTTAATGGTCGCGTTGAAACTCACAAGAGTCTACCACTTAGCCATGAGTAGGGACTTCCACATGCCACAGCTAAGTTGGCAATGGGTCTGGTCTACCTGCTGGTCATCTGGCTCAATCCGCTAAGGCTTGTTTGGGCCAAGCTAAATAGGTTGTGGGTTTGGCTTGTGCTATAAGTGGGTCCCATTTAAGTAAATGAGCCGGGCTTGGGTTGAGCCCTACCTAACCCACCCAAAACCAAAAATGTAATAATAAAAAATGAGAATTACAGATGCTTGATCCACTAATCAGATGGGGCTCAGCAACATTTTCCATTCTTTAATCTAAGTTGGACAGACAGACCATGTTGGGTTAGACTGGGACAGAATACCCAGTTGAAACCTGCCAATGCAAAGTAATAATGGCCAGGAATTCTTTAAGGTTAATGAAAAAAAGAAGAAGCTAGTCTGTCAGGCTAGCAAGCCAAGCGCTCTTAGGCTTAGGAAATAATAACATCCCTGCATTGGCTAGGGTTAGGCCATCAGTATTAAGGAACCAGAGGCAAGGGCAACTAGACAAGCAAAAGCAAGTACACCCGGGTCAATTGAGCACGACCTGGTTGCAACTAAATGGGTTGGATCTGGTCAGACCTGGGCTTGGTGAAATTTAAGCGGGTCAAGGTTGGATCATAGGGTAATGGGTCATGGATTATATCTAGGCTACAATTCTTGGGCACATGCTGCACAATTTCCCCTTCACGTGTGGTTACCTGATGCCATTGAGGGGCCACTCTTATTTCGGCTCTTATATTTGCTGCTACCATCGGAATTTTTTCGGCTCTTAAATTTAAGCAGGCTCTTATATTTGCTTCTCCCCTTTTCCATCGTCATACCTTATATATAATGAATCTTGTTTCTTTGTTAGAAATAATAATGACATTATTAGGAGCCACTTTAGATCGTTTTATTTTCACTAGCCTGCTTGGATAGATAAATATGACTGTAATGAATTATAAGTGCAATGATTAAAAATTATAATACATATCTATATGTCAATAGGTAATTAGATCGAGAATTCCTGTGTTTAGAGAAGAATAGTAAAAGTATAATAATGACACTTTTACATTGCTGAAATAAACAGAGAAATAAATTAATTCTTGCATTTGAATATGAGGTTTTCATTGTAATGTATTATAAATTTATAATAATTACAAATTCTTTTATTATCTCCTATTATATTTGAGTTTGACCACCGAATTACGTGTCGAGTTACTTATTTAAAAAACATTGTAAATTCATAACGATGATGCTTTTACAATACAATACTGTTGTAATTTGCTATCCAAATAGAACTTAATGTTTCCATTTCCATTCAAATTAAAATTTGATTAATACAATCCACTATTTAGTCCTAAATGCTCGTAAAGTAACACAAATACTTATAAGAACTATGGTTATAGATTCCACATGACATTGCATTTCTTCATCCGCATTCTTTGATTTCATGCAATCCAACTCATTTTGTAGATGAGAAAAATTTATGGTAGCGATTTGCCTCCTAATAGCGGCATGTGTCCCTGCCCTCTTTTTTTTTTTTTTTTTGTCAGTCATGCAACCCACCCACCCAGTCAATCATGCAACACACCCACTTGTCCCTCCCCTCCTTTAGTGGGACAAGTGGACGCAATAGAAATGTTTGGGCCTCTCTTGATCCTGTGCAAAATCCACTTTGTCCATCAGTTGAGCCCGCTTGTACTAGAATATGACATAAAATCAATTACTCGAGTTTCAACATGAGGTTTGGATTTGAGTCCCATAAGTGGTAAAATTCCACTACGGTGTGAGTGCAGGTGTGTGCGTGTGTGGGGTGTGTGGGGGTGCTTGTAAAAACGTAAAATTCGTTACTCAGGTAGGCCATACTCTAGGGAATGAGGAAACCCACCATTGCAATTTTTTCTAAGGCCCAACATGATGTCTCCAAGATATACAACTAGAGGTGGGCAACGATCTAGGCCGGGCTGAGTTAGACGTAGTTTGGGTTTCGTTTGTTTTTGTGCCACACCAGTTTGTGGGTCGACCCAGTCTGGGTTTCGAGCCGACCCATGCAGACTGAGTTTGGTTTGCTCTAGAAAAATTTAGTTTGGGTTGAGATTAGTTTGGTTAAAAATTTCAAATTGGGCTGGGTTGAGTTCGAACAGGTGATGACTCTTTTTTTGTTTTTTGTTTGAATAGAAAAGAATTAAAAAAGTTAGACATCCTCCAAAGGAGGAATGCAACTTCAAAATAGACATGACGTTTAGTTTTTTTTATTTTTTTTTACCTAGTATCCTAAAGGTCGGGGTAGGCCGGTCCAAAGTAGGCTGAGCTGAGCTTCAGTTTGGGCTGGACCGACACTGCAAGAGATTGGGTTTGGCCCATTTATTAAACAGGCCGCGTTAAGGTGGCTCATTGCTGGCTTAAACTCTACTTCGAATTGGGCTTTTTCAATACGGGTCAGGCCAAACTTCAAAGCTGGCCTGGTTTGTGTTCAGCTCTACATCCTATCCCTTCATTAGGGTAATACATCTATGCTGTAAAGGGAGAACCCCCTGATCGAGGATGAAGAAAGATCAAAGGACAGACCAGGAAAAGAAGGGCCAAAGGACCGGCCAAAGAAAGAAGCCCAAGAAGAGATTGCATAGTTCGGTCGCCTGACCGAAGATTCAGTCGCCCGAAACTGGTCTAGCAAATTAGCTTTTGTCTTTGGACATTTTTTAGGGATTTTGATCGCCCAATCTCGCCACTTCGGGCGCCCAAACTTGCGCTATTTGTTGCACAGATTTGCATGAATTTTTACTGTTTTGTTTTCGTTTTTTTTTTAAATCTCTTTCGAACTTCATTTTAGGGTTCATTTTTCTCTTTAAATAGTCTTTAAACTCATTGTTAATGGATCATTTTTCATTATTATTAAATCAAAGTTGGTTTTTTGCCACCTTTTGCTCGTGGATTCGAGTGTTCCCTTATGGATTCAAGGAAGTTTGGTTGAGGATTCTTGGAAGCTTTGTGGATTCAGAGTAGTTAACCTTGTGTAAGGGTGTACACGAGCCAAACCGAATCTAGCTTTGCACAGTTTGGCATGATTTGGTCAACGGGCGACCTGGGCTTGGGTTCGGCTCAGCTTAGTCCTCGAGCCCAATTGGCAGGCTTGGCTTGGTTGGTCAAGCTTTAGAGCCTGTTCGAGCTTCAAGCTTTCGAGCCTAGACGAGATGGAGTTGGCCAACCGAGCGAGGTGGGCGCGCGGTTTGAGAGAGAGGGAGAGTGTGTGTGTGTGTGTGTGAGAGAGAGAGAGAGAGAGAGAGAGAGAGAGAGGGGGGGGGGGGGGGGGGGGGGGGGGGGGGGCAAGTCAGTAGTGGCCGTTGGGTGGGGCGGGGCGGTGAGAGTATGAGAGAGAGAGTGTGTCTGTGTGAGTGTGAGTCTCAGAGAGAGAGAGAGAGAGAGAGAGAGAGAGAGAGAGAGAGAGAGTCAACTGGACGATCAACGACGACGAGGATGGGATGAAGGGAATGGGAGAAAAGGGGGGCGCTCTCTCTGAGTCAAGTCGATTAAATGTTAGGGCGGGGTGTGTTGAGCCTTGAAATATGCATATCTGAGACCCAAATCATAGCACAATTGCATAGTTTAAGTTGTTAAAGTTAAGGACTTATGCTTGTTTTTGTGTTTACAGGTAATAGAGAGGATGTCCTAAACTTAATGCTAATTTGAAGGATTTAGAGTGCTTGGAAATAAAGAAAAATCATGCCAAAGAATCAAGAAGAAAAGCCTTAGAGAAATCATGTTAAAAGACATGGATTGGCCCGAAAAATCAAAGCGCAGAGCTGCAGGGCTAGAAAAGTAATATGCAGAAAGTTATAGTTCCCTAGATCAATTGACAAAGATTTGAGATGTCCTTGTCGATTGATTGACAGAGCCTGTAGATTAATCGGCAGAATGCTGATTTTGGCAGATTTGTTGCTGGACTAAAAAGTGGGTTTATGATTGATTGACAATTCCTCAAAAGTGTTGATTGTTGCTAGAGCTTTTTGGACTAAAAATCGGACTTGCGATGAATTGACAGACCACTCATGATTGATCACCCGACCGCCCAGATGTTCAATTTTTTTTTTAAACAGGTTGGTTTAAACTTGCGATTGATCGCCCGGATCAACCAATTGATCGACCACCATCAGCTTGCGTAAGTATTTCGTAAAATCCAGAAGATTTTGAAGCAGTGATGTAATTTTGCTATAAAATGACACATTCCCAAGCTTTTAAAGACATCAAAGGACGTGGGGAGGAAGGAGATCAAGTCTTAAGAGGCTTCCTAGCATTCTACAACTAGTTTTTCTTTCTTTTCTAATTATAGTTATAATTTTTCATGTTCTTCTTATGCTAACTCTCAAGCTAGAGCTGAGAGGTGAAACTTCTTAGTTTTTAATCATGTTTTAATTCTTTTGATTCAAGTTTTGGATTTATTGTTGAACAATTCAATAATAGTTTGAATAAAGTTGATAGTATTAGATAATTCAGGGATCTTGTGTGCCATGTACATGAGTTCTTGTTGGATTTTTGAGATCGATCAGATTGTTATATGTGATTTTGGTTTATGAAAACCCTTTGATTCTTCAGATATGATGAATGCTTCGAGTTTTCCATGGATTAAAATAATTGAATTTGTATTAAAACTATTTAATGAAGAGTTCATGTATTTTTTATATGGAATCTGAGATAAATATTTTTTTCTTGTTGATATTGGTTAAATTAGAGTTCAAATCATTAGTTCTAATCAAGTCTAATGACATGATTTGATGAAGGCTATGGTTATGATCTCAACTAGGTTGGATAAATGATTGGTCTATATAATTGAGTGTGCCAAAGGCCTGAGTATTATTGATGGAACCAAATCAATAAATAAACATCTGGTTTAGGTTGTTTTTGTGATTTAATTGTTATATCTTCTGACGGGATAGAGATGGGACTTTGATTCTAGTTGTGCATTGAATCAAATTATTGAATTAGCATGGCTAATACTAGAAGTGGATCCTGGATGCTATAGTGTTTGCTTTAGATAATTTTTATCTTATTCTAGAATTATCTTCGTTTCAAACCAATTTGGATCTAGTTTTCCATATTCCTTCCTCGTGGATCGACTTCGGTTTCACCGAGTTATTACTACATCGCAGCCTTATACTTGGGGCCAGTGAATAGGGTGATTAGGGCAGCACGAGCATTCCTTTATATATATATGTATTAAATATATTTTTAAAAATTTATATATTATAAACCAAACTGAGCCGAATTCAAGCCTGGATCAAGCCGAACTGAGCCTTCTTCGAGCCGAGTTGAATCGAGCTCGGGCCAAGCTCGAGCTTGGCTTGAATTTTGAACGAGCCTAGAAAAAGGCTCGGCTTGCTTTGATCCACCCTACGAACCAAGCTGAATCAAGCTTTTTCAAGTTGAGTCGAGCGAGCTTTTCAAGCTAGCTCGGTTCGTGTACACCTCTAACCCTGTGAGAGAGATGGTGATCAATCTCACCACATCTCCCCTATGCCAAGTTGGTATCAGAGCGAGGAATAGCCTTGGGAAGATGACTTCTAGTGTAAGCAACGACAACAACCCCATAGACGGTGATATAGGGGATCAACCTCTAACAACGATGGATTTCAGAGAATTTAGACGGGAGAGTCTTTAAGCTATGCAAGGGCTGCAAGCTTCCCTCGACCGTGTAGTAGGTGCCATAGAATTCTGTGTTTGTAGTTGAATCCCGCTTTTGGGGTCCATTGGATATTACAAATAGGTGGATCGTATAAATCAATCTTACAGGAGGATGATAGATCTTCTCAACTTCAATGGTCAGGATCGAGTCAACGAATGGATCTTTGAAGTCGAACGCTTTTTCAACAGATCTTAAAAGAGAAGAAGGTTCCGTTCATAGTATATGCGTTGAGAGGTGACGATTCAACGTGGTGGAAGCAGCTTCAGCACAAAAGGATGTAATAATTGAAAGCTCCCATATGCTCATGACAGCGGATGAAACGACGATTGCTGGCTTGTTTCCTAGTTAATGAAGAAGATTTGGTTGAGACGGTGTCGTCACAGGTCTTCAGCCCCATCAATAACCCATATGTCGTTCCAATGGAAATCGTGCAGACCGTCGCTAAGGCACTTGAACAAGATGTATTGGACACAGATGATGGGCTTCATGAAGTGCTGATATATCTAGTGCCGGAGGAGGTGGAGTCATCTTCTATTAAACCGTTTCTTTCATCAGTGCAGGAAGAACTGGTTAAAGATAATGAATAGGTGGTTGATCGAGTCTCTACTGCAAATCTGACGCTACCACAAGTGAATGAAAATCTAAATGCTGATCCAAGTTCAGATAGCTCCACTGCTAAATCTTGCATGTTGCTGATAATTGATGACATTGTAATAAAGACAGGGATGATCAAGGCTTTATTTGAGCAAGCAACAAATGTTGATTCCTTGCATATCACTGACGATGTGGTGTTAAAGTTGCTTGAGTTCCAGGTCATTGTGTTCAGTCAGGTGATAACATCAACGACGCCTTCTCCAAAGCCCAAGGAAATATCAAGTCATCGAAGGTGCCCGAAGTTGAAAGCAGATCACTACAATAACTTGAAGCAAAACT